>JABXJD010000010.1:4675000-5888878 GCA_013375575.1 Percina caprodes
GTTTTGTCCAAAGCGAGGACAACTCAACCGTCACTCTCAATTACAGAGCTGAATATCTGCAGCCGGACGGGTGAAGCTCTGCAGAGAGGCCAGTGTGCTCAAACTTTACAGCCGCATAGGAAGAGAGAGGCTGCCATATTTAGACAAGTTGGAACTGTGTAATGAGGAGACATATTTATGTGACCAGTATTCAGTTGGCTCAAAGCAGCAGCTGCTATCTTGTTTTCAGTTCAACTGTTAGAACGGCATACTGATGGTTTCTGGTGTTTAAATGGCACTACGTTCTTTGAAACTACTTTATCTCTAAAGAACACTGAAAATCGAGTTGTGCTGCTGACTGACTTGCGGTGGTGGTGATGAGTTATTTAACTGCAGTAGCTGGTTTGCATTTTCAAATTGAACACTAAAAGCAGAAATAAAAAGTAAAGAAGCATATTTACTCAAGTTTTTAAGCAGCTTTGAGATAGTTGTACGTATTCATCTTAATGACATTCCAGAGCGCAACATTGTACTTTTTACTTGACTACTTTTGTTTGACAGAGCAGTTCCACACTTATATTTACTTATTTAGATTTTTTGATTTTATATTATATATTATTTCTTTAACAAACCAACAATATATTCAGTATAGTATACAAAAAGAACTCCAACTCCTCCTGCTACATCATTAAATGCATAAGTAATACAATCCCATTAACTGAAATATATAACCCTAAGAATCAGAAAGCGACCAATCTGCAATGTGAGTATTTTTGATATTTACAATAAGCACGTTTTGATTTGATGCAAAACTTGCTGATCTGAAAACTTAATCCACTGCAACGTTCAATCCAAAAAGTTGGATTTTAATGCACAGCTTCTAGTCACAGATTAAAACTGGAAAGCACTGATGAAGTGGGTTTTTTGTTGTTGTTTCATTTTGTCTCTTCAGGTCGGGATATGACCAACACAACCTTACCTGGGTACCCCCCTCACGTTCCCCCCACAGGCCAGGGCAGCTACCCGACTTCCACGCTCGCTGGAATGGTTCCTGGTGAGTGAGAGACGACACCCCTGCTTCGTATTGTCATTAGGGGTCTATTTAACAGGTGGCACTGCTCTAAAAATGAACAGGTGTGAAGCTTAAGAAGCAAAGTGAAAATACTTTAGCGCCAAATTACGTAGAGAGGCAGTAAATACTGACCTGCAGAGCAAGAGGCACACACATCCATATATTAGCTCCGTGTGTATGATTGGATTAGACAGGCTGAATAAGTGATCAGAGACAGGAGAGAGGACAGTCGCTCTCCTTTCCTTCCGTGCTTTTCTCTCTGCCTTAGTGGCTCATTATCTCCCAGCGTGGCCATTCGCACCGGCCGTCGATAAACGGCAATACCAGCCCACCCCAGTCTCTGGGCTCCAGAGCATATCCCTTTACCCTCCTCTACTTAACCTGCAGTTCAGGTTCACAGCAAACAGTTAAGGGTCAAAAGGCAGAGGCATGGGAGCCCAGTAAATATTCAAATCACTGTCTCTCTGAGGAGGTCAGGCTTGTGTTTCACTGCCAGGGATGCAGTTTTGGTGCTGGACTTATAGGCTTTTTCAGCTCCTGCATCACCTCACACATTTTCACCACACCACAGCCGGCATTTTGCTTTGATGTGATTAAACCACATGGATGGGGAAATCAGTGGAGTGTGTCATGTGTTTGCATATAATTTACCAATCACACAACCCATCACAGGCTCTCGCTGTTCCTCTCTTCTCCTTTATGAAGGGCTGTGATGACGAGCTTTGTTATCACCTCAGCCAAGAGGGTTATAATAACTGTACCATTTGTATAAATCTGTTAGTCAGCAGGTAATCTGAAAACAACTTTATTTTATATCATTGAAACTAGAAAATTAGATCATAGAAGAACAAGGATTGTAAATGTAAGTGTCAAACCAAAATTACAAATATATACACACATTTCTTCATACCTCTAGTGGCATGTGGCAGATAGTTTTATTTGTCCAGATTTTAAGAAAAGTTATTTTCCTGCCACTCCCAATACAATGAAGGTGAATTGAATTTTGTTTGTGGTGATCAAAGTAAAAGTTAGATTTGTGAAAATGTTTTGTTTGTTGTTGTTGGTTTTTTTTTTTGGGGGTAAATGATAAAATCAATCATTTTTGCTAAATGACAACACTTACACAACACTTAAATCTTATATGAATAAAGAAAATATGCCTCATGTATCGCATGATGTTTCGACAATATGTATTTTGAGGCAAATTGGCTTTCTGAACATGTATTATTATTTAAATGATTAGCCTTTAATCTAAAACTTTTGCACACAGTAGGCGTGCACTCTAAGTGTTTTAAAGCTGAAAAAGCTTTGAAAAGCTATTTTGAAAATATAGAGACTTTACATTTTGTTTGACATACCATTGCTGTGTGTTGTAGTTGAGTCCATTTAAAAGCTACCAGTAAAAACAGGGGAGATATGGTAGCACTCAGTGGCAATGCAGTCTGGATTTACTTTTGGATTTTGACTAATAAAACTGTTAAATCACGTCCGTGGAAAACTGTCAAGTCAAACATACTTTTACTTTCCATTTGTCCTTATGTGGCACAAAGCAAAAGATGAGGGCCTTAATCCCATGGCTTGCGGTTTTGTGTTACAACCCATTCATCCTATACACAACCACTAAGATTTAGTGACAGGCACAAAACACTGTTAAAGCAAAGCCATTTCTCACCAGCTTTATATGAAATCTAGCCTTTATTGTGTCATAAAAGAAAGAAACATGTTGAACCAACAGCAGTGTTCACTGACATGCTCCAAGTTAGTTCCCCTGCAATGAAATCCCATCGCTCCAAACACCAGAACTCAGAGGGGAGGGGGTTCATATTGGAAGTGTTAAAATAAAATCTTCCAAGAAAGGCTGCAGGATTTATTGCAGCATATCAAAAATGTATGCAGGAAACTGTTTATTACCACTCTGTATTTATTAAACCGGTTTAGAATATAGTGGAGGAAGAAGAACGGGTAGATATCCATAAATGGGACAGGGAAAGCCGCCTTCAGTGTCACATCCTGTATTGTTCAGTGTTGCATAACTTAAGTGAAATGAAAAAGAAATAAATTACTTGCTTGACTGGTCGCACAACGATGACTATCATTTTCCCCCTCAAATTGCATCCTGTTTTGAATGACGAGAAATGACTGCATGTGAACGAGGTAATGGTTTGATGCATTGAAATGCTAATTGATTTGTTGTTTTGTTTTGCAGGGAGTGAGTTTTCGGGGAACCCCTACAGTCACCCACAGTACACGACCTACAATGACGCCTGGCGATTCAGCAACCCAGCATTACTAAGTAAGTAGAGAGTAAGAGACTGGATTAGTTAACCATTTGCTTCACCCCTCCCTCAAACAATGATCGTCCAATTGTAGCCTTAGCAACTGTTGGTAACCACAGCAGCTTTGGATTTCTCCACATGCCAAAACATTGTGCATTGGACTGTAATAAGAGAGATACACTGCCTTTAAGAGTTTTGAGGGTATTGTCTTTTTTCTCAGCTTTCCAAAACCAAAAAATACAAAAGCAAAAGTGCAAGGAATGGATTAAACGGTGTGTGTATCTGCTCTATCCTGAGCTGTAATCGTTAGCATGCACTGAAAACTTGCTTACTATTTACAGTAGTGAATTCTAAAGCCAGCAGCACATCATTAACTAATTGCATTATTATGTTAGGTTACAGGTTACATTAGAAAAAAACTGATGAGCAGACCCAGTGTGTGAAAGCTGGCCGTAGATGGGTTGAGGCTAACGTTAGCAGCGCTGTCTTCTTTGTTTGTTACCCGAGGTAGCGGTACATTTGCAACACATCAGTTAGTCTACATCCTGTTACATGACTGAGGTTTGTGCAAGTTAGAATATATGGTCCAACAATGGCTCCGATATATAAGTATCTAATGGTGCTGTGTATTGATAAAGCCATGGTGCTGTCCTTGGTGCTGAAGTAAAAACAGATTCGTAATTGTGAATTTCTCACTGAGTCCTGTCCTCCTGTCAGTTTCGTATGGATCTATAATATTCTCACAAGAGTCGTTCATGGGGCGGTTAGCTAGACGTGAGTGAAGTAAACAATCCCTTGTTAAAAATTAACAAATCCACAATTGAATGAAAGAACAATAACAAAATAATAGTCAGACCGCATCGTACAATCAGTCTTTAAGCACGATATCATGTCTTGTATGTAGGGTGCTCAGATAGCTCAGTTGGTAGAGCAGGCGCCCATTTATAGAGGTTTACTCCTCAACACAGCAAACCTGAGTTTAACTCTGACCTGCGGCCCTTTGCTGTCCTGTCAAATAAAGGCCTAAAACGCCCCAAAAATAATCTTTAAATGTACTGTATGTAGCCTTGAAGTGCATATATAAGACCAATATTATTTTTTTAAAACCAGTTAGCTAGAAACATTAAAATGAGTCAGATGAATATGAAGTTTTCAGCCTAGTCATAGACCTAAGATTAGCATTTTCAACTTCTTTTTTTTTGTCCCATGTGGTCTAGAAAATAGAAACTTGCTTTTGTCTATCTCTTGCCTGAAATAAAGGACACTTTGTATCATAAATTATTAAAATTTCAAGTAAATAGTTGTCATTGTAAACTGCATTATGTGCCCATAAAAACAGTAAATATGAGGTTGGGGCTTAGCAAACGGTCAATTAACCATTAACACTATGAGTAAAAGAGCTAATCAGTGTGGAACATAGTTGTCAATGAACTGTTGTTTTACACAAATAATAATGACAATACATCTGGTAAATGGCATTTTGTTGTTGTTTGAAATGGTTCGTTCTTCTGTTAACTTTCAGGTTCCCCTTATTATTATAGTGCCGCATCGAGAGGCTCCGCCCCCCCCACTGCTGCCACTGCCTATGACCGTCACTAGTTACCATGGAAACCAAATCAACCTGCAGGACCATGGCCTTAGCCTCCATATTGCCCCGGTGTAAGCGGCATGGTCCACTGGACACTGAGCAACTGCGCATAAAATGTTCCCAGCTCACACAATGAGAAACTTAACGTTTTTTGGGGGGATTCCAAGCGACTTCTCTCTCCTCGCAGCTTTTTTGGACACTCAAAGCCAAGAAAAAAAAAAAACTACAAGAAGATCATCAGAGACATTGAGAGTAACTTCACACACACAATGAAAACTGTGGCTAATTGCAGTAAAAAAAAAAAATGGAAAAAAGAAAAAGACTAAAAACAAAAATACCTGAATTTATCCCCCCCCCCTGTGGCAGTGTCACAGTTTCATTCCATCACGGATCAATACTGTACATTCCTTTTCTTGGCGGCTCTCAGCAGGGACGCTGTCCGGAGCTTAAAATGTAGCAGCAGCATTTTTTTCCTGTTTCCATTTGTCTCCCACTCCGATTCAGATGGCAGCGCAGTGAGATCAGAGGAGATTAGCAGCAGCACACGCAGACTGTGGCAGGCTAACGTTGTTTTTATCCATCTGAACAGTCACCAACCAAACATCCAGCATGAGTAAATCGATCGCTTTTGATGCCATGAGAAGATTAGGACATGTTCTCTGTGATACACAATCAAGATGTAAAAATGAAAATAAAATAAATAAAGAAACATCCGTTTGAAAATAGAGGGAGCCATGACAATATATCACCATGGCCCGCTATTTGCAAGATTTCAAGAAACTAGTAAATATATTCTTAAAATATTTTTTTTATTTAATTTTTATAATTCGTAACAACCGAACTGCAGACTGCTTGGCTAGTGTTATACTATTTCTTATTTGTCAGGATACAAGAGGTCGTCAGGCAAAACCTTTTTGTGTTTTTTGTTTATTTTGCACTATGTTGGAGGTTTGCAACACTGGAGCGTTATTATGCAGAAAAATGATGATGCATATTTGCTTTATTTCATGAAACTGAGTGTAATTCTAATAAGTCTCAGTGTGAAAAGGCACTTACAGTTTCACACTTTTTCCTGTAATTCAAGACCCATTATGTCATTATGTCATGACATGCACTACTATGTTCTCACAGCTTCCATTTTTTTATTTAAGTTGATTAAGTCTTTGGCATTCAACCACAGAAAAATAGGATATAACAGCCATCATAAGTCAAACCAGTATCATTTCTCTAGTTTGATGCCAGAAGCATCCAGATTCACTCTGATTCTGACGACTCCAATAACGTCAAAAAGCAGGGCCACGATTTCAGCTAAATGCCTTAAACATGTTTTCTCCTAACTTCAGCTCCCTCACATGTTTCAGGCCAAGTTATTATTTAGAATCAAGCTGGAATGATGGTTTCTTCATCTGTCAAGTGAATGTATTTGCATTTGCCAAAGACTTAGTTCTTGTTAATGTTTATTTACAGGCCACCTATATGCATCATGAGAGCAGTATTATTGTTGTTATTAGGGGAAAAAACACATTGTTCATGAGGAAAAGTATATGTATAAATTCTATGCAGTGCAGAGATGGTCATCATATGCATATTCAGCTGTAAACCTAAAGGTAGGTGAAGATTATTTAATTGTTATGTTATTTACAAATTGTTCATTTTGTAGAAGGATTTTTTGTGTGTGATGTGAAGACACTTCTCTGTAAATACAGTATGACAAAATGTCTTTCATGTTCATGGGTATTATCACTTTCATTATGCTGGTTTCACTTGTACAATAATAAAAGTGTCTGAAATCTTTTACGCAAAAGAGGCTTAATGATGTTTCTGACTATCTGGAGTAGAGCTGAAAAGATTGATTTTACAAAATTTTTGATATTTGATTAATTTCATAAGTTATTAAAGGAAATTGTACTGGTTACAGCTTCTCAAGTGTGAGGATTAGCTGCTTTTCTCTGTTTTATATATTTGTAAATTGAATATCCGTCGGTTTTGGACTGTTGGGATCAGACAAAAAAACAACTTATAGACGGCTTGCAAATTGTGATAGACCTTTTTCACTATTAATAAAAATTATTATTATTATTAAACATAAATATAACTAAAACATTATAGTGGTTTAATATTATATTACAGTATATAACTTGTAATACATCCATTACAGATGCTTGATAGCAGGAATCTTTCTTGCGGTTTCTTTACAAAGGGTTGGTACATAGCAGTAAGATAACGTAATTTCAGCAATAGATACTATTAAAAGATATGGTGTAAATAAAGGATATGAAAAATAAGTTAAAGATGTCTCAGTCACATAAGATCTTTATATAAAAAGGTTCAAAAAAAGGTCCCAGGAGACAATCCCATCTTCTGAACTACCTTTTAAATCTATTGAGCATCAGTCTTAAATCTCCAGGCCTATCTCCACAGCGCTGTATTAGCGCAGGGGTATGTGCTGTCTACACTGCATCAACATGGAGTAGGAGAAAAAACGCTGTTAGTATTTCTTTTAACCAATCACAACTATCCTGGTCAGCACTTAGCCCGGATGCAGCGGTGGTTCCCTTACAAAATAAATGCAATGTACAGTATATCCGTTGAGCAAGACTAATTGAGCACAGACCCACAGATGTTAGTTCTACCTTTGTATTTACCCAATCTTTCAAATCTGGAGCTTTTATTTCCAATGCTTTGAAATGATTCCATAATAACTGAAAATGCACATTTTGATATATTGTGAATTGTAGATCTGTTCCCCAATAAACATAAAGCAACAAAAGAACAAAACCAACAAACCAGGATCTCCTTAACTTTGACCCAGAATGGTCTCTCTAATCTACAATGTAGGAAAAATCCCACCTGACATTAACATAACAATTAAAGTGTCCTTATTATTGCTAACTATATTATGTGTGTGAAAATTATTATATACTGCTTATAAATGCTAGAAATGGGTAAAGATAAAAAATGTAATGTGAAGTATTTGATGAAGACAAATAACTTGATGGATAAAAAAAAGTTGAAATAAACAATGGCGGAATGAATTCAGGTTACTAATGAGACTATTTTGAGATAAATGTATTTATTTTTCCAGGCATAAAAGATCACATAGTGCATGGGGGCTACGGTGAGAATGCCTCTAAATGTTTTTTTTCATGATTCGGATCACTGAGCAGCACATAGTGTTTAACCTCTCCTCGCTTTGTAAAGCTGAATTAATTTTTCTTGCAGTGTGCCTGAATTCAATTTGTGCTAAGTTGCAGGGAGAGCTTTATGCATGAAATCCCTCTTAGAGCTTATTTCACTCTTTCTTCGCTCCATAATCCCTCCACCGCTGCCGCCTTGTATGACTTAGTTATATCATTATTGATTTACAACAAGTGGACACTGTCCTGATTAGCAGTGTGCGATTTGCAAAGGATTTGGACTGCAGGAGCACACGATAAAGCTGCGTGTACATTTGAAATGATGTCAGCCAGAATGGGAGTATATAATACAGTTGTAGAGCTTTTCAGTTGTTAATACAGACTCATTTCTTGATCCAAACACTATTTTTAATCTTGTTTTATTGGAAAAAGTTAGTTCTACCCTCAGGTCCTGCATGAATAGCAGTGATATAATATCAAATGAACATATTATGAAGTTTATACTCAGTTTCCATTGTTCAATTGTATATTTTCATCCAAATTTCAACAACGTAAAAAGATAAAATAAGCTTATTTGAAACGTACTGAGCTGAGCTGTTGTATTTCTGTGCACTGTGATGTGTCTGGGTCCACAAGGAGAGGCCCCCTTTTTGCTTTGTAATTCAATTTCTCTGCCTGTTGTTTATTTCATAGCTCCCCTGTGAAGCATCAAACGCGGATGTTCTGTCAGCCCCTAACTGTCGTATATGTTTGTCATTCACAGCCCTTGTTAATAGAGGAGAGAGAAAAAAGGGAGCTTGACTCTTTCCTTTCCCCAGCTAAGAATTCCCAGAAGCGGAATTATTCTATTTAGATGGAAACTTTGTCACTTTCCTGTCTAAATTGGCATATCTGGCTCTCTCCTCTGAAACCAATAAACTGTGAACCTGGATGTAACTGTCAATCAAGCTCAAATTGACTGCAGCATGCCAGATGACAACAACATCCTCTGGAATATATACATTTTATTTACTATATACAAGTTTGATGGGATGATCTGATTGGCTCTAATCAGCACCTGTCACTGTCATCGCTCATCAAACATTTACTTCATATAAAAAAGCTACGGTAAAAGCACAAAAAGGACGTCTCAGACTGACTCCAAGTGTATACTCAACGTTTTGCTCCATATCTAACTGTGACGTTAAAATTATTACCCCTCATTGGATACGCAGTAATTATCTTAATATGTATAGGCCTCATTTTGTAGATTGATTAATTATTATGCCTAAAAAGTTGCACAACAAAAACATCTACTTATGGATTTATGATTTGTTAAACATTGTTCATCTATCATTTTTTTTAAAGAAACCAGTCTCAGCTCCACATGTGGGAGGATGTGAATTCAAATATAGTTCTGACAGCAATCACAAACCTCTTCTATTTCAGGTATTACAGTATAACAGTGAACCTCGTCATGCATATCTTCAACCCACAGTGTCAGATCTAAATGTTGACCTTTCGAGCTGCTCCACACTAATAAATGCTGACTGAACACTCTGTGTGATTTGTACAGTAGTTCTATGAATATGCCGCAGCAACTGAATTATAATTTGGTTACTGGTGTGTCAAATGTACAATAAATCCTCAGGATGTTATCATTTGCAGTGACACACCAAGACAAGGGGAGGGGGGTGTGGAGAAAATATGAAAATGCATTTCACGTCTTTATATCTGCACAGTGGTTTGGACAATACAAAAATAGGGAATGGATCTGCTGCTTTATGTGCTGTATCTAATTGGATATGGCAATATATAATACGATTCTTCAGTATCCATCAATTCCTGTGTTAGACCTGTTTGTATGGCCGTGTCACTGGGGCAGCCTAGCTTGTTATGATGCCTGAGGAGCAATTATGAGGTAATTTTTGACTCTTGCTGTGTGAGGCCATCCAGAGGATACTTGAGGGGAGGTTCTTAATGAGTGAGCATTGATTGATTGGACATAATAAGTGTGCTGCTTGACTGAAGGGGGGATATTTCCAAATGAATCAAATGACCAGTGATTAGATTTGTTAGCGTATAGGTGAGCGCCACACCTCTGCCAAAACAAGGCTAGCTGCCTGGTTGGCTCAGCCCAGCGCCAAACCTCATTTACCTTTCACCAGTAAATAATTACCCTAATGGCTATTGTGTGATACATGATGCAATTAAAGCCTAATGCAATGCACCTCTCTTAGTGTATGTGTCAGGTCCCGCATAACAGGTGCTGGTGGTCCTGGGCTAACAGGGTTCGCTACCTGACTGGCCAGTAATGAGGTTATCCTCCAAAGCAGAGAGAAGAGATCCCTAATCAGCTGGATCTGTCAGCCAGGCGTGTTTTGTTTGCAACCAGGGGAGCTGGGAAATATTCAGAGAGAAGTGAGGAGGGAAAGCAGAATTTGATGCAGCCTATTCCTGTTCGCAGAAGAGGGAATAATAGAAGTGGGTAGAAGAGAGGGCAGAAGCATCAGCCCCCATCCCTTTCCCCTCTATAACCCCAGCCTCTCCTGCCGCTCCCCTCACCCTCACCTCCCCCACCACCACACTCCCAACACCCCAGTCACTGTCAGGCCAAACACATGATGAATTGCCCTGTCAACAGAATTCATTCAGGGACCAATTAATTCAGCAGAAATGAACTAGAGCCATCAGTCGCTGAAAAACTCTGAGCAAAGAGAGCAAAGTAGCTCTCTTTGGAAGAAAGAGAGACAGTGTGTGAGTGTGTGTGTGTGTGTGTATGTATATATATATGTGTGTGTGTGTGTGTGTGTGTGTGTGTGTGTGTGTGTGTGTGTGAGAGAGAGAGAGAGAGGGAGAGAGAGAGAGAGAGTGAGGGTGCCAAGGGAGTGCAGTGGAAGTTAGCCTGACAGGAATTGGTCATTTAATGCTTTAGCGCACTGGAGACAGCCCCTGTCATAGAGGAAGCCATGACAGGACTCCCCTGGTACTTTATTTATTAATTATCCAGAGCAGCAAGGGGCATTTAACTGTCTCACTCCAGGCCTGTCAACTCGACTTCTTGTCATTTCCTCTCCATAAACAGGTCCTTTAGAAAGAAACCCAAATCAAAGCAAGAGAAAATATAATTATTCACAGAGAGGACAAATATTTGTGTTGTGACGGCTGTTGCATTTTGAAGAAAAAAAAATCAATTGTCATGCCCAGGGTTGTTCTGAAGTGTGGTCTTGAGGAAACAATATCTGGCATTGTGATACTGCATGTCAGCTGATCAGCTATCAGCAGTGAAAGGGGAGTCAGGTCACTCTCACAACCTCTTGACACAAAAACAACACAAACATAAACACTCCTCCAAGAACGCATTCTGCTGTTAGAAAAATGTATCTAATACAGGGTTGCTGTTTTTTACATCTTCTTGTGGCCCTTGCAATTGTATAAGTTATGAGCAGTTCGCTCAAAGGGTGGAACTTGGATAGGTAACAATGTAAATATTTCACAAAAAAGAAAAGATTGGAAAAATTGTCTGACAAATAAAAATGGTTTTATGTAGCAGAATTTAGTTATTTTATCTTTTCTACCTGGGTGGTCAAGTTGTGACCATTTATTTAGAGTCATCTCATGTTTGGATCAACTGATCTAATGCCTCATTTCCACAGCATTGTTCAGTTTGATGCATTGATTGATATCAGGTCCTTTTCACTATTTCGTTTCACCTGTATGACAGTTACCCCCATAGACGGGCTTCTCAGCTGATTGCTAAGTTTTACAGCCTGCCGTTTTCTGAAAATATGGGTGGAGTGAATAAAAGAAACTGTGGTCGCTAGTGACACTTGGCTATACATATACATACACACACACACACACACACACACACACAAAACAACTATTGGGTTAATAATTATCAATTATATAACAGCCTTTCTCAGTGTAGCCTTTCATGAATTAACCAGAAACAAAGAACCACATCAATAATAACACATGGAACAATATCAAGCTACATAAATTAAATAACCTGATTTACAGACAGAACAGATATTAATAAAACATCACCAAGACAACTACATGTAGACTATCAACAATATTAAATCAAAGACTGCATAATCCACTGTGGCGTCTCCACAGCGGCAGCTACCACAAGCACACATATGACAGCAAAAGAGAGTGCCGTTAGCGCACCGTGTAGTGTGCGCACACACGCGCACTTGACGCTACGTTGCCTAGCAACATCGACATATGCTACTCGAGTTACATCACAATTAGTTTGTTGGTGTACTAACCTGTCTGAATGGATTTGTGAGTGTTGAGCATCACGAAGTCCTCCTCAATCTGCTCCAGGTTCAATCCTCTGCTCGTTCACTCTCAACGCATGCCAGTCCACTCGGCCTTTCTGTCCCAGTATAACCAGTCCACTCGGCCTCTGTCCCAGTATAACCAGTCCACTCGGCCTCTGTCCCAGTATAACCAGTCCACTCCACTCGGCCTCTGTCCCAGCATAACCAGTCCACTCGGCCTCTGTCCCAGTATAACCAGTCCACTCGGTCTCTGTACCAGTATAACCAGTCCACTCGGCCTCTGTCCCAGTATAACCAGTCCACTCGGCCTCTGTCCCAGCATAACCAGTCCACTCGGCCTCTGTCCCAGCATAACCAGTCCACTCGGCCCAGTATAACCAGTCCACTCGGCCCAGTATAACCAGTCCACTCTGCCTTTCTGTCCCAGTATAACCAGTCCACTCGGTCTCTGTCCCAGCATAACCAGTCCAGTTCGGTCTCCCTGTCCCACAGCTCTCCTAAAGTTTTCAAACATGTTAAGTTAAGTGAAGCTCTCCAGTCAGTATTCATTAACAGCCACAAACAGAAAGTCCTCACAGACCTCACTGAAGGTAAAAGTTCCTAACTAAAGCAGAAATCACCTGGAAAATCCATCACGAGCATGTTAGCATGTTAGCATCAGCCACACCCAGCATGCACCTGTTCTAGTAACGTCGTGGATGTGTTTGATTTGAGTCACAAAGCGTGCTGGCTGGGTGGTGCATTAAATCACTTCTAAATAAAGCTAAAGGAGCCTTATTTTAGCCATTCAGAGGTACAATGTTACAATGTTGCTAACCTTAACCCATTAAGACGTAATTAAAAATAGACTACTAAGAAGAATAAGGCCTACTGATTTTTAAATCAAATCAAATATTTGGTCAAATTGATCATTCTACTGAAAGGCATGGGTGGCCTTTCAGTAAAGGGACATTAATCCCCAAATCACAACAACACAACAATGCAGAGAGGGCTAACTAATGGTGTTGTAGTGTAGACTGATACAATTATTAATTTTGATGATCTTAATATAAAATGTACTGATCTATTTGAACAATAGGCCTACATATTGGCAGGGTAATATCACATTCTTTTATTTGTGAAAAATGTTAAATAGTTATGTTGTAGACTTTTTTGGCCTAAATGGATTAAAGATGGGGAAAATTAGACATTATCCAGCATTTGTGCAACTGGTCTATTTTCTTTATTACAATATGCTGTATTCTCACTTCAACTAAGGAACTCATCAATACAATTCCCCTATACCTCAGTGTTCATTTCAGCCCTGTTCAAATGATTTCCTTTCTTTTATCTCCCTTAGAGTTACAAACCATTGACTTATTGACCACAAGCTGATTCTAATGATCTGTAAATTGTGTCTTATTGTACTCTAACATCAAATGTAGACTGATCAAACTGTTACAGGACAGCACTTCCTTTCTAAATGCGGAACACAGGTCAATATGAAAGAAAGCAGCTTTGATGGATGACATCAACCCCTGGTACATGGAAAACTATAGCGAGTTTTAGGGAAGCAAAAGAAACTACCCAATGAGGATTTCCAAAGAAGGTAACAGTGCAACTGTTGTCTTCCTCTGGCTGATACGGTTCTGTTTTCTCTGCTGGAAACTCAATGAGTGTGGTTGACCTATTCAGTCAAAGGTTTGATCTTTCACTATTGTGTTGTGTCGATCAGGTGGTAAATATTTGATGAAACCTTTTCATTTGCACGTCATGCATCCCGGTGTAACAGGAGGATGAAGTGGCAGCTGGGAAGCTACGTATGCCATCAGGTATTCCTTACAAAGATGACACAGCAACCACCAGCCAAACAGCAACTTCCACTGCCCAACAGCTTTACAAAGCACTTCTACGAAAGGGAACCAACATAGAAACTTAAACATATGCATAGAAACTTCATCTCAATGTTAAAGTCTCATGCAATCATCCCTTCATTCTGGCAGTCACAATACTTTAAATAAACACCTTGTACTGACTCATCATCCAAACATATGTCAAATCCATACACTTTCACAGTTGTTTCAACCCTAAACTAAGCACCAACACATTTTCTGAGAGCTAATCTTCTCTGCAAGTTTAAAACAAAGGCGATGAAATCCAGAGGAAGCCAAAAAAAGGAGATGTGCTGCAGTATATAATTAATTAAATGAGACTAATTAGGAACATGAGAGCAGGTGCCAGGCTATGAGCTGACAGCACCGACAGCCAGACAACAGGAAGGGGGAAAAACTATGGGTAAGGGGTGTAACGTGACAAGAGGAGGGACAAAGCAACTTTCTGTGTTTTGTCACATGAAACCTCCAAGGAATATATATGTGACAGAAACTGTAGACCCAGACGCCATGGGGGTCTTTCCCTTTGTTTAAGACAGATTTTCATTTCGCCAATTTGAGGTTGATGTAAGCAAGAGATTTTCCTCCTCATTATTTCCGATCGTGGATTGGAAAAAAACTGTATGACTGAGGGACTAGTACATGAACATGTGCAGTAGCTCACCAGAGCATTTAGAAATACTATGCATATAAATGGTAGTGCAAGGCTTCTATCACAGACTGCACAGCAGCCTCTGGTTAAATAGAGAATTCCTGCATTATAGATCCCAAAGACCTCAATGTCATTTTCTGTCATTTTTGGGTGATAAAAGTAATTTCAGCTCACTAGTTCCTGGTCCACAGTGACACCAGGAGCCCTAACACCACAGTTATTCATACAAAGCATTCTGTTACATTATCAGCCAAATTAATAGTGTACAAGATAGAACAAAACCTGTATTTCTGCCACAAAAGGCACCTCTTATCCTCTTTTTTCTTCCATACTGATATGGTTCCCAACATTATGGAAAGCCGGACAGAGCAGCTCGAGACGCTCAGAAGGGGCATCAGCCTATTTTATCACAATTTGCTCGCTAACCAGTTACAAATGTGGCATGTGATGACAATAATGAGGCTTGATGTCACTTAGCCTTTGGGCAGTGTGTGTGGAATAGCAAAGCAGGATGTCAGGGTGCTGCAGGTTCTCCACTCTGGCACTGAGAGGCCTCCTGCACACGAGGTGACAGACACCACGGTTAGAGAGAGAGCCGCCTCTCTAACAGCATTATAAATTACTGTAGATCCTATTTGTGTCAGTGAAGGCAAGTGAGGGGAAAATTCAACATCAGCCTATTTATTCATTTACTTATTCCCTGGCTCGGTCAGGCTCAGTGCTGCCGGAGAGGAGCTCTGCAGTGCCACTCTGCCTCAGAACAAATGCTGTGTGTTTACAGGGACACATGGGTATTTTATTTTAGAGGCACTGGTGATATCAGAGTCTATCAGGCCAGAGATGGGAAAACATTACAGTACAGCTGATTTTTCTTCTCCCTGTATAGATGGAGTCTGAATTTCTAAACAACCATAACGTGTAAATAAACGTGCGAGCATAGACAGCATGTACACCATGGGCAAAAACGTCTTCCCTGAGACGTGACAAAAAGGCTGAGATGAATTCACTCACAGATCTTTTGAAAAAATATTTATTTACAAGTCTCCATACCTTATTGACAAAATGTATGTGGAAAGGTGTATGTGGAAACATGTTAGGTGTACGTTGTTTCATAACAGAATACAACCCAACCAAAACCAATAGGTTATTTGTCCAAAATGATCCATTTGATTATCAAAAAAACTGTTAAGATGGCTTTTTACCAAACTTTCCTAAAACATTGACAGCCAAAATGTGGTAAATGAAAGTCTTGGTAAGTGAGAGATTTTTGGCTGCGTGCTCAATTAACAGGCTCACTGAACGTTCAAAACAAGAATGTTAACAGTTCGTACTTTGCGTAATCAATAACAAGCGACAGAGAATGGATTCAGAAAAAAAGTCATTTCCCCAGCTAACAATGCCACAAGTGATTTAAAGTAACAAAGTGTCCGCAGTTCAATATGTTTTTGAGTGCACCTGTTAATTCACCAAAAAAAAAGGCTAATACAGAAAAAGAGATGGAGCTTTCGTTTAATTATCAAGCGATGGCTTGGACTGTGCATCATCATTAGTTTGACTAAATAGCGTCGGTCAGTGACTCAAGTAGTGGTAAATGGCACAATTAGCAGGCTGAGCAGGGAGAGGTATATTCAATTAGAAAGCCTTCTTTCTTGATCCATCTCCTGTGATCATGAGAAATGCTGGGCTATGGGCTTTTACGCTTAATGACATAAATCAGGTTAATTCCAAGTAAAATGTCAACATTGTAATCAAGAACTATCCCACTCCAGCAAAAAGTAAATGCATGGACGGTAAAATTAAATGAAATGAAACAGCTTTTATCTTCCCCATCTCCATCTTGTCTTTTTGCAGAGATTCCTCTGTTAGAAAGTTGTCACATTTCCTCTTCAGCTGGGCATATTTGATTAACAGCTAAGAAAAAAGAAGTACAGATTAGTTTGAAACCTACATAGCAACCAGCAACAATGAATAGCTTAAGTACAGACACCAGGGAGGTGTTGACATGCTTCCTTAACATGAATCTGTTGTTCCTTGTTCTCCTCCCAGTGCCCCAGTGCTTAATCCCTCAGTGCACTTGCTCTGTAACCCCAGCAGGTGCAGTGGGAATCTATAAACACAGCTGGTGCGTCTCAGCGTCTAAATTCTCAGATCTTCCCTAACCTCGCACCTCACCCCACCGAAAAACCCAGTTTACCCTGAATACCATGCATAACCCAGATTCATGATGCTGGCTGATTCTTTTATCAGGGCTGCAGGCAAGAGTTCATGTCAACTAATTACAAGTACTCAGTGTTTCCGTCAGGATTCTTAGAAATCTGTCAGGGTGGAAAAGCCACTGAAACAGCTTAAAGACCAGTATGGGACACCAAAGCTCTAAGAATTAAATCAATTCTTCTCCGGTTTGCGCCTTTTTTATTCACTGTTTTTTAATACTGCTTATGTGTGGCAGGGTTTAGGGACAAACCCAAACCTTGATTTTATAGACACTGACTGACACTGATAGGCTGATGTCAGTATTTGATTTAAGGGACATTTCCAATGAATTCATTCTGCAAAGGAATGTTGGTTTAAATGGAAACTACAAAAGTCAAGCCCAAGACCAAATGATTAATGATTAAATTCAATTCAAGTTGTGTGTAAAAGAGGTTGATAACTTAGACTAAGAACCTAGAGTGGGCCAAGTCCGGTTCAAAATCGCCATCAAAACCATGTATATCTCTGTCAGATATAACATATAAATATATACAGTAGTTAATTCATTATGGATAAAAAGAGATAGGGAACTGAGTTCTGCTTTAACCTTCAACAACCAAATAGTTCAACAAGGCCTCATACCTAAAATGATCATTATGAGCATTACAACAATGTTTTCTGGATCCACCCCAATGGTTAAGTTTTGGTTAAGTTTAGGCAAATTATAGAAAGTTTATATTTCTGTTCTGATTCATTTATATACAATTGTGGTCAAGAAGTAAATATGTGTGTAAGGACACAATACAACAAATTACACATTTTTAATTACAGCCATGATAAAAATCTCTACTGTACATGTGCAAATATGTTTTCTCTTCAATATGCTTAGGACCGACTGTTCTTCTGCTCTTTCGGTTCACGTCATTACTCAACACGTATCCGTGCACTATAATACACACATGCCACATGCACATCTGAAGTTTGTCCAATGCATGCATGCATCAATGTAATGTATAAAAAATATTCTGTACATTCATCCACCTTCACCTTCTGACAGAGAGATTTGTGGCATTAAAACAACATTACACTACTTTCAACTCAAAGTCTGTCTAAAAGAAGTTAAATATATTGGAAAAGTAGAGACCGAGACTGGAAAATAAAACTTCATACCGTATGGTTAATACTGTGCACCGCACCTGCTTTTCTGTGTTGTATTTATGTACAGACATGTCACCCACTGTCTTTTGTCTTTTGCCTGATGACTCTGGGTATCGGTTGTCTCATTCACTCTGATTTAATGTTCTACTTGGCTTTGCATTTTACCTCGTTAAAGTGTCGTAGTCTATACCTGACGGGAACGTTAGTCCTGATTGCTTAGGAAATTCAGCGCTGCCTGTCTGTAATGAGAGTGGACAGAGGTTAGAACAGCTCAATAGAAGAGATAACCAGTCTTTGATCCAAACAGCCATGCAGAACATACAGGCAATACCATCAGAAAATGTACTGTCAGGAATTTTGGATTTTAAATTACACCTGATTAACCTGAAGGAAAGTGGAAGACAGTTTGGTAGACTTGGACATGCTGGAAAGAAACATGTGGACACAAATCCGGTCAACTTTCCTGAAAACTGAAAGCATTCATGCTAAAACATATACAGTTGCTACGTTTAAAAATAAAATGCAAGCTCTTGGTGATGAGGGATTTTATTTCATGCACCTGTCATTCACTTCCATCTCAAGCGCTGCAGAAGTGTGAGAACAGCCCTTGATGATCAAGATCAGTGAACAGTCTCATGTCTGCAGATGTCTGCTGTGCTATTATCAGAAAACAGCTACACATCAGACTGCTGCCATGAAACATGCATTCTAGAGAGGTTTGATTCAGTCTAACTGACATTTGAATTGACATTTGTTTTCTCCAATTTTTGGACATTTTTGTGGAAACTCTTCTCATGGCAGCTGTTGACTGACATCTGAGGGCCAATCTTACCACACATATTGAAAAAATGTTTATAGAAATAATTTCCTCCTTTTTTAACCATCCTACATGACATCAGCAATCAACCAACAACGATTTAAGCAATACCTCTACAACAGTCAACATTTCGGAGGGACGCATCATATTGTTAAGTTTATATTCCACTCAAAAAGTGGAAGCTAGCAAACTAGGCTAACTAGCTTCCAGTCAAAATGTGGAAGCCAATTAGGTTAGCTAACATTAGCACTGATTCCTACTGTAGAAACAATCCCACTTGCCATTATTTGCCAGCATTACTGTAAATGTAATGTATTATGAGTCACCTTTCTATTTGAACACGTTATTTACTATTCTATGTTTGTGTATTCTATTGTTGTTTATAATGTAGGCTCTAATATTAATTTTCCCACTGGTACCTACTCCCCTCTGCTTGGCCCCTGTAGCCCCAAATTCAGTTACCAGTCAGCTGTAATAAGCTCCATTATAATACCTTATCAGGTTTGTTTGTTTGTTTGTTTTTGTTGAAATTGTATTTTGTATTACATGTTAAAAGGGCTTCCAATTACCACAGTGGATGCTTTGTGACGTATTGATTGTGTGTGTGGTTTTATAGCTTGATTGTAACGTATCAATACTAAATCTCTGTGTTGTAACTTGCTAACCAGCAATGAGCTCAATTATTTAATTCTTTATTTTAGTATTTTCTGGTTACCATGAGTTTGGCTATGGGAGACATATTATCATTATGTTGTGATCAGGTACATGTACTTTGGTTTACATTTAAAATGAATTAGCAATATATTGTATCCTGATCTTGTGTATTTTCTGGAGCATTGTTATCACGAAGTTTGCTGTGGGAGACAATTAAACACT
Organism: Percina caprodes; assembly: GCA_013375575.1. Classification (NCBI taxonomy): domain Eukaryota; kingdom Metazoa; phylum Chordata; class Actinopteri; order Perciformes; family Percidae; genus Percina; species Percina caprodes. The sequence continues at coordinate 4,694,891 of JABXJD010000010.1, forward strand.
ACAAGATATTACTTTTCGTTCTTTTAAAATTCACTCACTTAGCAAAAAACCTGTATAAGGATAATGATTAAAAAGATGAAGTGATTTGTTCTTGATATCTCTATGAGATAAAAGTGTCCCAAAGTAATATTTCCCAGTAGACTGGCATGAAAAATATATCTGTTGAGGAGATACCTCCTTTAATTAATATTTTTTTCTCTAATCAAGATTATGTTTTGACAAATCTCCTTGTCTGTATTTTATTAAAACTGTAAATGGATACTAAAACATTGTCTCAAATCCTTCAGCTCTTGAATATTCATGAGGGTCAGCTAAAAAGAGATCACCCAGAGTTGCCACAGTCTGACTGTGCCATCCAAAACACCTAAGGGGGGGAAATGATTTCCTCATCGCCAGGCAAATGGTGTTCATTTCTGTTAATCTATGGTCCAGTGTTTTCCAATTTAGAGGGTGTATCCTCACTCTCCACTGTCTATTATGCTCCAGGGCCAGGGAGAGGCCACTTTCTCCCCATCTTGGTGGCACTTGAATTAAATGGAAGTCACTTGATCGCTGGGAAGCACACGGCTAAGCGATAAAGCAATTAAGATTGTCCAATTCTTAGCCAAAAGATGGGGTAGCTACAGCTCAGGAGAGAATTAATTTCTATATAATAATATCCTCTAGTCTTTCTATTCACAATTTTGTTTCATGGGTCTTTTGGGCTCTTTTGTGTGGTAAGCACACCCCTCTCTTGGCTTGTCAGAGAGATGAAAACAAATCTGTGGTTAATAGGTACTCTACGGACAGAAGAGGTCTATTAGAGAGTTGTTTGGGAATGAATGGGAGGACCAGCATGAAGAAACCAGAAGAAAGGGTGTAGACAATGATAACACACTGATGACTGCTGCTCCTCTGCAGCTTGATTACTGCTTTGATTCATTTATTTCAAATCACATTATTCAAAGTGTTATAAACGTTTTTGAAGGAGATACAGTTGTTTAAAATGAAATCCTGTTAATTACTAATTTGTATAGGGGTGGAGGCAATATGCGACATGTATCTCAAAACCTGAGCAAACAAAGCCAAAACTATCTACATGTATAGATGCCGTATGGGTAAGTAAGTGAGAAAATGTGGGGTGTTTTTGTTATTTGGGTTCATTTAACTTGATTCAGTTGGTTGTACTCAATAACGTTGCACAAGGAAGTAACTATACTTGTTTCAAAAAATAAACAAAAAAACAAAGGAGATCAAAGGGTGGTAATCATTTTCTAATCACAAGTGTGATGGCTTATAGACACTAACTGTTTGAGAGCAAACAATTTTCTCTCCAGCTGGCCTCTTTATAGATCATGAAAATATACTACTTAAATCAATGGGAGACATCCCACACACAATGGCAGCCCTGCTGTTCAATGATGGCTTTTGTATTGGGGATAATCTGCTAAGGTCATCAATCATGTCATGTATCCTCCATTCTGAAAAGAAAAGAAAAAAACACTGGCGGATGTAATGGATTGAAACACGTTTTATAAAACAACGCCCTTCTTCCATTGTTCACAAAAAGAAGTAAATAATATGTATGTTTAGCTTAGCGCCATGCAAGAAGAATAATTTACACTAAATATCAAGAGAGTCAATAAGGCAAATTGTTCCAAATTCACTGTCAGGCATGTGGCGAGACACACATTTTCACAGTAAAAGACTCCCTAGTTGAGCTGGAAATGTACAATTGACCCTGTCTGCTTTTTCAAAATGGTGCAGCATTATAACCTGGGGGAATGTGTTGTCATCCAAATGAGATAAGTTTATTTTCTGCGATGTAGCATTTGTTCATCAGGCAGGGAGGCTATAAAGCTAGAAGGATCAGCGGGGAGTCTAGCTCGGCACATGTGGCGTGAAAGAGGAGCCCGACGAAAAGGCTTGGCCACCGCCCAAATCTCTGCCTCTGCCGTCTGTGCGGGCCCAGCCTTGGAAAGCAGGAGGCCACAATATTGTGGAACAAATTTCTTCTAATCTGAGCGTGCTGGTCTAGGGCTCCAGTGGGAAGGCTGCTCTCCTGTGCCCTCCCCGCCTGTCCCAGAGATCAGAGCAGTTTACCCTTCACAGTGCCAACACACTGCAAGAAGGATGAGATGTCGGCAGGGGGGTTAGAGCTGCCGGGATCCCGGCCCCTTCCGTTGACCGCTCATGTGTGCTCTCAGCAGGCCAACACTTTGCCCTGGAGAAAGGCGCTGAGTGGAGAAGAGCTGGCACGGGATTGCAGCTCCCACCTGCATCCTCACTGCCAACACTGATACAACTTCAAAGCATGTCACTATTAGTCTGAGAGTAATAACATAATAAACACTAAAAACTGAACGGATGTTTGGTTTTTCTTCCTTTATGGATGCTAAAATTAAACAATTCCATCCAAGATGACAGAAAACAGATGGTGTGAACTGGTCATTTTCATAATATCAACCTTAAGTAATAGCATACAGTGTATATAATACACTTCCAACTGGAAAGATCCCACACAGCAAAGCGAGGATCCTCCCGTTGTCAAGGACTACATTTAGATTAAATGTGGTTCCATAAGCGCCGATGGAGACAGGTCACGTGTTCTGCTGGGGACTGTATCCATCAGCTCCCAGTCATTTTACAGCAGCATGCAAGGCTCCTCGGCTCAGGATTGATCGAGACAGGAAAGGAGTGGGAGTGATGAAATGTATAGCAGATAATTATTTATGGTGCCGATGCTACGGAGCTCCTCCAGTACTTTTTTCAGGCAGCTTCTCAGAGAATAAACAGTGTTTGAACCCCAAGTTTTGAAAGCGTTAAGATGAATTCCTAAAAACATATCTTTGTGACTTGTGGTTGAAGTCGTCTTGATTTGGGAGAAGTGTTGAAAGGATCATCATGACATTACAGCAATTTGAAAAAGGTTTAAATGTGTTTAAAATTAAAGCCATCATCCTGTTGGTATAACCTGAAAAATGTGCATTAACAAAATCTTTCTCATCATAAACTGCTTCATAACAGGTTCTTTTTATTAGACTTCATGCTATGTTTACAAAAAAGCAGGTGAAAGATGTCAAAATTATACATATCCCTCCTGCAGTTATCAACATGAGCTGGATAACATTTTCTTTTCCTAGTCAGCAGTTCATATTTACAGAACAAGAGACATGATGTGAAGGAAGCAACTAAGTACCAATTCCCTCATGATAGGTCAAATAATATATATAGTCCTCTTGAGGTGAAATCAGTGTGATTGTCAGTGGCACGTGGTTAAGGATGTCATTATGCTACAGTGCAGCTCCCTTCAAAATAAAAGGTATCCCTGGCACTAAAAAAAAACAGATATGCAACATGGGGCAATTTAACCCAGTTTCACACAATGGCAACCGGTTATATTTGAATATATTTCTTTGTTTGGTTGGTTGTTATGATTGTGTATGTATGAAAATGTATGTGTGTGCTTATATGAATGCATATAGTGCATGTATAAACTCTATATGTGTGCATAATTCTGTATGTAAATTTATGTTGGGTTTAAAAAAAACTTATTTGCATACAATATACTTTTTCAGGCTTATTTTAATCTAATATAATTAATCTAAAATAAAAGTGTCATAACTTCCAACACAGGTTGAAGTTTTACACATCCTGTCCAAAATGTGCATGCATACGCATTATTACCTGCGAATCGCATGCAGAGGATTTAACTCCTACTGTGACATTGCAACCTGCCAGAGGAGCAATTATTATATTAAAATTCAAAAACATCAAACGGCTTTGCTGAACATAAACAGTATCAAAAAAGATTTGCTATAATGAAAAACATAAGGATTATAACTTTTGATAGAATAAAAACTATCCCGATAGAATAGATATTAATAAAAAAATAATAATAATGATATATAAAAGAAAATATCTTACCATTAAACAGTATGTGCCTGCATTACATTCCTATCACGGTTATTTAAAAATTAGGAAGACTGTTACGCAAGCAATTTTTCAGTCTCCATCTCTAGCCAGCTTACTGGAGCCCATTCTAGGAAATTTTCCAGCTGCAAAGCTGAGCTGAGCACCGTTAAGCACCCGAGTGCACCCCGAGCCATTTTCCATTTGCAATAAACCCTGTTTGAAACAGGGCAGAACAACAGAAAAGTTGACTTGTTAACACAGGGAAAAGGAGGAGGACTTGTATGGTCTCAAAAGAGCAGTCTGGGGTATTTTCATGCATTCGGGGGGTGGACAGGCAAGGGACGGGTGGGGGATTTCCATAGCAACAGTCAAGTCCCCAGCTGTCATGTTTGGGCTGAGTTAGGTGCTGTGAGCATAGGGACCACTTAACCCCAGCCACACTTCAACTTAGGAAGTTAAGATGCTGCTGAGTGTCTGTGCTGTGCCTCACTTAAAATGCAAACTCTATACCCCTGGGAAGATAAGGGAATGCTGCTGAATTAACCCAGGGATACAGGAGCTATGCAAAAATCCCCCTCAGAAATAATTAACCATCAATGTTTTTGGATGTCATTGAATGAAGTGTAAAGAAAAAAACTCACAGTGGGAGCATTGAGCGAGGAACAAACACAATGAATTCCCAGTTTATCGTCATGTGTCACAATTATAGAAGCTATAGGGTCTATTGTTTAGTAACCCACCTCAAAAGCAACACTATGAGGAGAATCTTTCAGGGTATACTTTTTTATCTCCCAAAAAAATTATTTGTCAACGCTGATGTAATCTACTTTATACTACACTCATGAACACTAATTTAAATCTTTTAAATTGCAGCTTTAACATTGTGTAAAAACAACTCTTGTTTATTAAGATGGAATGTCAAAATAAAAGCTCTGACAAATTGCTTATTTAGCTATTTATGACCAGCATCATTCTCTCTGTAAGAAATGATACTCCCCTTAATTCTTATTCTCTGCCATTGTCCAGATCACAGGGTTCATCTCTCCAATTACAAGTATCTGAGAACCCTTAAGTGAGCCAAAATGAATTCATATTATGTCTGAAGCTTAGACAGAGAACATGGTGGGGTTACAGTGTTTAAAGGGAAGCTCTTTAGCTACTGAAACACACGGTAGACCAGTGTAAACGCACAAGCATGAGAAGCAGTGAGAAGGAGGGTAAAATGTAGAGAAAGTGTATAATGGATAAACTTCAACTGAGGTATTTTTTTCAATAAACAGCAATTGCTGACAGGACATTTACTTTGACTTTCTCGACCAATAAGTGAACGTATTTTGACATTTTGTGTATTTTATTAAATGAGCATCAAGGTTGAATGCATGCAATCTAGCTGGCATTCGAATATTGGGACTGAGTGTTATAGATTTCTATTGAAATTTGGCAATCGTGTAACTAAAAAAGCTAATTTCTGCTTTAAATTTAAAGGAAACATAATTCAAGTAGTATTATATAGTATTATATATTCAAGTATTTGAAACCCTTTAGACCCTTTAGGAGATGGAAGGAATAGTTAAACATTTTGGGAAATACGCTTATTTGCTCTCATGCCGAGAGTTAGACAGGAAGATCAATACCACTGTCATCATGTCAGTACAGTTAATGTGAAGCTTTTGTGAACAGGGGGAAACAGCTAGCCTTGCTCTCTATAAAGACAACAAAATGTAAAAAAATAAAAAATAAATGTAAATGAGCATATTTCCCCAAAATATTTATTTGTGCTCTAGAATTATGATTATCCTGACCCTCACCTTTTAAGAAAGAGTAGAGAGTCGAGAACTGTTTAATAGCAGACTGTACAACCAGGATGTTTTATCTATGGTACATTCTTCACATATCCATACTGCAGTGTTGTAATACTAATATCCATCAATATTTAGGATATTAAATTATTTACCTATTATAAGTATCAAATCAAATTGTGTAAATGTGCTCCCTTCCAAACCCACCAGGATACATGCAGTCTTATTTAAACGGCGGAGACTGCAGTTTGAGCATGGCAGTCATCTCTCCATGCAGGATCACAGTCTCCTCTGAGCTTTTCAACCAGCCTCCCACAACATAACAGATATTACTCGCGACAGGCCAGACAAAATGTCTCTGTTGTTTTGCAAGGGAAAATGCGGCATTGTCCCTCCACTGCGGTCCCCTTCTGGGTGTGAATGGCTATCTAATCAAGCTCTCCCTTTCACTGCAGCTGGTTTACTGCGAGCAGCGGGGCTGACCTCTGAGGGGCCCACCTCCCCCCTCCCCGTCCTCTGGGACCCTTCAACAAGCTTTAGGGGCCAAATGAGGTGTAAGTCTATTAAAAGGGAGTTTGTGTGTAGATCACAGTCCCTCTGGGGGTGGGAGCCTTTGCCTTGTCATTCAGGTGCGGCTAATTTCCTTCTGCTCCACTCACAGACATGAGGTCTGCCCATGGTCCTCATCGCGACTCAGACGAGACCCGCTGCTAGAAATTCAAATGACAGCTTCTTGCAGAGGCAGCAGGTGATATATTAAAACAGAAGAGTGAAGCAAAGAAACACCACCTTTATGTTGTGAATTATATGCACAATGAATAGTGTGTAATGTTCACAAACCGTGATCCAATTAATGTACAAGGCTTATAACTACAGTACAAATATCGCTGAATGCAAATAAGATGGAAAATCAATCATTCATTTGATCAAATCCTTTTTAAAGCTCACATTTAAAGAAAAAAAAGAAGCCAAATTTGGTCGGATTGTTGTTAGGATGTGATAAATAACTGCTGCTTATTGAACTAACTGAGAAAGGGAGAGGCTGGAGAAGGCGACCAGGGAAAAGAGAAATGAAGGAACAAGGCCACAGGCAATGCTTGGGTGAATGTGAGTCAGAACTTGTGGCATAAATTGATTTGAAGTGAGGGTTGTCAGAATAACACAATGTTCTACCAATCAGGGTTCTATTGAGAGATCTGTTTACCACAGCACCCAGAGAGGCACCTTAAACCTATCAGCCACAAACACAGAGACAACCACAGCAGAGTGTAGTCACGTAGTACCTGACAGGTACAGTGCAGTCAAGACAGTGATGTGGGTTTCCTTGTCTAAACTGTGTACTCCAGCCAGTAGATTTGAAAGGAAACTATGACTGTGAGGTTAAAGTGCTGACATTTAGCTTTAATTTGAGGCTGTTTACATCCATATGCAGCTATAGGACAATGATCCAAAGAGTTTCATGACCAAACAGTTCACAGTTCAATCTGATCAAGTGTTTCATTTCCAGAAGACCAGAATTAAGGCAAAAAACAGCGAGAAGCAAGTGTCCGCTGATGTTTATGTGTCATAGACTTCAGACAGTTATGGATGACAAAGAATTTGAAACAAAATATTAAATATGATGACTTTGTTAAAGTTGTATATGTTATCTTGTCCAGTTCTTTTCTGTGTCCTAAGATTGGGGTAACTACTGTATGTATAAAAAGGGCTACAATTCCTTCACGGATCATCCAATGTGAATGTAAACCAATGTTAACACCCTCAAATTGAAGATAATTCTATAATTTTGTATTACACGGCTTGGTTGAAGACTTGATTCTGATAGATCAATAACAGCATTCATGCTATTTCTGTATAACAGACCGTTGCTTAGTATATAAGAGACCATTGCCATGGACTGAATTGTGATCTGGCGGAATATTTTTAAATCAATGCTTGTGCTAAAAAAACTCATAACACTGATCAGCAGATTACAAAGGGAGTGAGAAGGTGAAGAAAACTGGCATTGCTAGCAGCGCTAATGGCTACAGTCCAAACCGAGCATAGCTCCACGGTTAGCTCACTCACCGGGGCGACCTGGCTTCCGCCAGAGAGCCATGCTGATCAGCGGTAAAGTTAACTGTCCTAATCGGGCCACAGGCAGCACCAGCAGGTAACCTCTGTAAGAGAAGCCGTTTAATAAGCCGTGTAATAAACTGTGTAACAAGCGGGATAATGTAAAGTGAGCCGGTCATTATTGCAAATTAAACCCCTTCAGATAAGGGCTTTTTATGGTTAATAAATAATTTAGTAATGCTCTATAGAACCATTTTAAGGCATTAATGTAAAGTGTCATGCTGGACATGAGGCCCAAACACTTGCCACAACCCAAAAGTATTTTTTCTTAATGGCTCATAATTGTTCTAAAAGGATTAGTAAATGTTTTATTGACTGTTAATAAAGATGTTGTCTGAAAGTGGTGCCTAACTTGTTTATCTGTACAGAAATAAAGAATCAGTTGTGCATGTATGTTAAGGAAGATTGCTGGATCATCTCTGTAAAAGCAACCATATTTGGCACTTAGCTTTAATGCTATTCTTACTAAACTTACATGTGAATCCTTGAACACCCCTCAAGCAACCTTCAGAGTGGACCATTCTGATATTTGTCTGAGGAAGAGCTTTTCCGAATCGACCATTGACAGTGTTTGTCAGAGGGGACGAGGGTCAGCCGAGCCGCATTAACCTCTGGGAGACCATCTCTGTGCAGTGCATTAGTCACAAAGAGGAGGAGGAGGGATGTCCTGTAATAGATTATTGACCAGCGGGCAGCGGCCTGCACCGCGCCATGTGGTCCTAGCCAGCTACTGACCTCTTCATCACAGATGGAGCAGCCCACCTGCAGTCCGCACACACACACACACACACACACACACACACACACACACAGCAGTAGAACCACAACGACTAATGAGAAACACACAAGTAAAATTCTCTGTTTGGTTGCAAGACAGTTAGCAGGACAAAGAACCTGAGGGGTATGAAACCATATTCATAGCTATAAAATGGGAGTCCTTGGCTCATCAAATTGCAAGTGCTGGGGAAACAACAATTGCTTCCATGAACTTAGACTACCTAATTAAAGGCAGGCAATTTCTCTCTGAGAGTCACACTCAGGATCTTTAATTGAAATCAAAATGAATATCGCTGGATACAGGGAGCAGGGTGGAGCGAGAGTGGGGGTGGGGATGGACACATCCATTGCTATTTCACTAGTCTCACTGTCAGCTAATGTGTCTTCATGTTTGATTTATTGATCGCTGAGAAATAGATTTTAAAATAAACCATTCGTTTTCCTACTCTTTGGTCTTTAAACAAGTCATGACTTGCGGCATTACAGCACCCAAAAGCATGAAAACAAGAGAATAAAACAAATCAGAAGACAGATTGTCTTAACCCAGAAAGACAAGAGCATCTCCAAAACCATTGCCAATATCATCTGTGCTCTGTTTCCCTTTGGCTCAGTACCGTTTTTTTTTTTTTTAATTGTTTGATAATTCATCTCCAAGCTCTAATTTACCCCCCATCGTCAGCCCTGTATGTTCGACCAATGTGTGAGACATTCAGCCGCATTTCAAATAAGCTCGTAGCATATCAAGTCTTTCTTCCAGGGAAAGCACCTATTTATGGACATGTTTGTTTGTTTTTCATCAACATTAACCCTTTGGGCGAGGAACGTCCTTATGCCAATTTTTCAAGAACGGTCCCTGGAACGTCCTTGGGCAGGAAGTCAAACTGTTTTAGTTAGTCTGGTTTCTCAGGGACTCCTGGGATGAAAATTCACAATAATTAATTTTTTTTGCATCAGAACACATGACCTATAGAATGGTGTCTTTAAGCTCTTATCTTATAGCTCTCACTCAGTAATCACCTTACAAATTCTCTCTAAGGCACATCATACACAGTTTTCTTTTACGATAGGACATCCAGGTGGGTTAGAACACAAGGAGAGACTATTCAAAGGTGTAAAAAAATAAGATATCATTATGAAAATGATTGTATTATAAGTATGAGTATGTGTGTATGTCTAAGTAATGTCTAGTCCAAAGGTAACAACAAAATATAACCCTTAAACAGTGAGCTTTAAAGGTGCTGGAAGGCAGGTTTTGTTACTGTTGGACAGGCTAGCTGTTTCCTACTGTTACCAGTCTTTGTGCTAAGCTAACTCACTGCAGTGTAGCCTTAGCTATAGGCCTTATATCCAACAGACAGGTATGAAAGTTGTATTGCTCTTCTCTTCGAACTCTCGGCAAGAAAGCAAATAAGTGCTTTTCCCCAAATGTCAAACTATTCCTTATACGGCTGCCTAAATTGCAGGATGTAAAGGTAAAAAGATTTTGTAAGATGAAACCTTTGTTGGTTTCTTACTTTTCTTAGTTGTGGTTGAAGATCAAATATGAAAAACCTAACACTTATCAAGCGTTAAAAAAACATGTTCCCTGAAAACACAACAAATCTTGCAATAAACACACACACACACACTCAAATACACACACTCAAATAGGACTGAGAATATGAGGCTATCAGAGCCTTGCACATTATATTGACTGGTGGAGGTCTTCACTGTTTAAGTGGAGCTGCCTGCTGAGGTTTTCCTCCCGGCAGCAGGCCTATAAGTGTGGTAAGTGGTGGTGATGAGACACTGTCCCCTGTGCCTCCTTCAGCTGCCATTCCCTTTAAATTGAAACAGAGTCTTGCAAATAAATGCCACATTCTGAGCAGGGAGAACGCCTGAAAGTTGAATTTCATATAAGCACCCGTTGGGGAATTGGCCCCGGCGCAGTCTGCTTTATTCGCTCTGCTTTTTGTTATTTATATGATGAAGGAACAGGGCTATGTCAGGGTCATTCAGTGTTCATTTATCTTTTAATGTTGTGTTCTGAGGCAAGCTACTAATAGCCAGGCTGCCTATAGCGACAAACTCTGCAACATGACTTTCCTCCTACGCATCTGAATATTACATACAATCTTATTCTGATGCTCTCACCTCTTGGTATCCATATGCATTAATTTTACCCCCTGTTCGTTAGCTTTAAATGGTATATCTCTTTAAGATTAATTGAAGCTGAGATGAAAATAAAAAAAAGATGATTCCCAAGAGTGGCTTACTGTTTGTTATTCATGTTGGCCTAAAAACAGAAACAGCAAAATCTTCTAAGTTGTTGTTAAACTGGCTGTATTACCGTATGTGTGCCATTTCCATGGAGTGACAGACCCCCCCTGGATCAAATGGGGACTATTGATCCTGAAGTACTCCATTTCAAGTTAATTGTGCTTGAAATGAGGTGCACACACTCAAGCATACCTGCATTGGGAAGGCTTTATTTATTTATATGTGTCAGGGAACCCATGTCAGATAAACAGAAAATATTCAATTCACGTCTTATTCAATTTTGCTCAAAAAAAGCCAGTTGTGCAGAAGTATGCTGAAAGTGGTTGAACCAGATTGAACCAGACTTTGATCATCAGTAAGGTTGGTGCTCCATGAGATTACTGGCTGCAAGGGAACATGTTTAGGCAATATAAAATGCAGGGAACTGAAATTATAGTTGTAGAGCAACCCTAATCAGATTCTGACAATACTCTCACTAACCTTCTGCCAGATTCCTCCTAGGGATTCCCAGCTCTATCCCCAGCTGGAGACGTACATATGCAAACCTGACTGTAATATTTCAGAAGGGGTCAGGTGAAATCTGGCCTCTCCCTGACCCCTATTCCCTCTGACACTAACAAAGCAGGCTCTAAGGTAACCAGGCATGAAGAGCCTGGCAGAACTGAACAGGCTGGAAGCGCCAGAGTTCCTCAGCAGACGTTCCGCTCAGCCTTTAGCGTGATCATGTGCCAGATTATGACTTTGAATACACTCCGCACACAGCCTACAAATCATTTATCTCCCCACAGCACGGTGGGTGGAAAGTGGTGAACCTGGAGTGAAAAAGAGGCCCAAGGAATTTAATGTTTCAAACACATTCAAATCGGAAACAGATCAAATCTCAACATATTCACATTCATGATGCATTATATAACCTCACTAAAAAAGCTAAAATGTCCCGCAGAAATAGGTTATTATAAAAGAAAACGTTTGTAGAAAAACTTACTGTAAGGTGAAATAAAATGAAGTTATAACTAAAGGTGGACTGAACAGTTATAGTTTAAGGTAGCTGTGAGGGTAATTACATATTTTCTACACCACAGCATATGAATATCACTGCTCCCTCCACCAGCCCTAGGGCCACTGCATTAAGAAACAAGCCAGCACAGCACCATTTGTAGAACAAACCCCTCCCTCAGTTTGTTTATAAGCCTATTCTTTTATAATAGTATATATAAATAAGTGAAATTGTGTAATGGATCGCATTAAACAGGCCGGCATATTGAGGCAGGATTTAATTTGCATGCCAGATTAGCTTGCTATTGGCATGGGCAGTGCCGTAGGGCAGCCTATTCATTAATAGGATCTAGTCTCTTCAAATCCATTAAGTCAATTGAACCCATACATAATCTAATTTCAGAGGCAACATGTAAATGTTGTACTGGTATGCCTGTTCTAGGACAGGCCTTTGGGAGTGCAAGTGGTGTGGTGGTATTTGCAAAAGTGAGGGAGCGCATGTAAGCAAATAAAAAGGTTAAATAAATAAAAAATGTTAACATAATAATAATAAATAAAGGCTAAGTGCAGTATGTGTTGTTAGGCCTTCCCTAGTCTACACCCTTTGCATTCCACTTCTGGTATTGCTCCGGTGCTGCAGGAATTTCCACCGTATGCGTGTATTTTCCGTTTCCTTTTGCTTTCTTTGTGTTGGAATTTTAAATTTGGTGGATTATTTATTTTATATATTTATTTATATATTTATGATTACTATTGTTGACTGTTCCTCAGCTCTCTGCAGGGGAAATTCAGACAGCTAGCTGGACCATCTGTTCAATTTGAGTTTTCTTTCGTAAGACTATTTTGAGGCGGCTCTGTGGGGAGTTTAGCACCACCCATGACAATTTTGATTGGTTTAAAGAAATGCCATTAAACCAGAGTGATATCCTGGGATGTTACGTGGAGTAGCAACAGAGCATTCGGCCAAAGCACACTGAAGGAGGGTCTGGCAAAGCAAGACTAGGCCTTTCCTAATCCTTTCTTCTCTAATTTCAAAAATGTCATTTAGTTTTAAGACTAAAACCCTATAACCTTAACCCTCAAACAAGTATTATTCAAGTATTATTCTTCAAACAAAACATCACAAGAACAACAGTTGAACTTGAGATGCTTCCTGAGTTTCCTCTGCCACTAGCAGCACAAAGGTGATGAAAAGCAATAACATCTTTTATTCTTTTACCCGTCACTGAGGATGGAGGATGGAGGATGGATTCTGGCAATATGACTGCACTCCAAACAGCACCACAGCTAGATCAGGGACTGCATATTAAACATGTTGTCTCTTGCCCTCATCCTTTGTGAAATCTGGACAGACTTTGTCAATCATAAGAAGTATATGATAAAGAGAAATGACAGCTGCTCATTAAAGGCTCACAGCCACAACAAAGACATTCCAGTATACGCCCAAGCAAGCAATTCTGAATGATTCTGCAAAACCCTGGACTATATTTAATGACAATGGGTTTTAGTTTTTTTCATCCAATGCTAACGTCTGTACTGTTCTCACTTTCCCCAATATTTTCTCATGGCAAGTATGGTTAAGGTCAAGGATATATTTTTTTATGGTTCAGGTTTCATGTACAAAGAATGAGACATTCTTGAAAAATGTTTGGATTTCTCTCTTCATTTTTTCCTGGTGTAATATGAGTATTTGCAGTGTGTAGATTTAGTTATGATGGTATGTTTTTCTGTCTGCAAAAAAAAATTGTTTATAGAGAAATCAATTCCAATACATCCTAGTGAAAATGATATTGTCAACGTATTGTTTACAGTCTGTGTCCCCAGGTCGGATCCGGGAGCAGCATGGTTTCTATGTGCTACTTGATACTATGACCAAATATTGCCAAAGTAAGGCACTTATAAAGCAATATATATATATATATATATATATAGAGAGAGAGAGAGAGAGAGAGAGAGAGAGAGAGAGAGAGAGAGAGAGTATAAAATGAGGTACCTAAAACGTCCAGCCAGCTCCAGCAAACATTTCACAAGCCTAAAAGAAGCAAAGTACTCACATGATACTAAAAAGTGCAATCAGTATGTTTACAGACTCTGGTATAGAATAAAATGTTTTGCAGAAACAACACTGGTAAACATCTTAAACTTCACGTCCACAGATCATCAGAGACTGAGACTCCCAGTCATGGGTGATGCAGGGGGGTAAAGATGACCTAAATCCTTGTTTGTGAGGCTGGCTGGTTGGAGCTGAGGAGGGGAACAGTGCTGGAGGCACCCAGAAGACAAGGCCCGACGTAGGCCAGGTCATGCCTGATCGACCCGACTAGCCCCAGATTTACACACTGTACACACCCCAGCATCTGGGCCAACAGGGAGCCACACATGCATGCACATGCAACCAGCTCACAGATACACACACATGCACACACTGTAGATGTGAAGAGAGGACAGGGACTCACCATGGGGAAATCTATACAGTTTATAATTGGGGGAGGCTACAGAAGGAAGAAGAGAACCATAACAAATCTACACAAGGGTGCATGAGGCTAAATAGACCCGAATGTCTAAAAGGAGACTCAAAAAGTGGGACAATTTCAGGAGAAGAGGTGCAATAGATACATTTAAAGCAGTGCTATACATGCAAACAGCCATATATCTAACTAACCAGCACACTGAAATTAAAATATTATCAATTTCCAGTTCCTCAAGTAAGTTTTTGGGGTGTTTTTTTTTATTAGTTTTGGTCCATTTTGATAAAGAATTTAATATGAAAGTAACTTTTGCTTTCACTTAAAACATCCTTATTTCTGTACACTGGCATACACATAAAGAAAGAAATCTAGGAGCATTATGTAATTGGCTGGTTGTAGGTAAATACTGCACAATCTTAAATGAAGAATCACAGTAGGAGGCAATTAATTACACCTCACCTGAAGACTCAAAGATTCATTTACAGTTCTTAAACTGTACCGCAGTAATTTCTATGTCAGAGGAGTTGTCACCTCTGCTGTGAGGTCTTCCTGCTTTTCAAAACACACAATGGGGGAAAAAATTAAATCCCTGGAGGAGGATTTAGACACTTATATAACTCCCCAATTATAAAGTTTTTTTTTTCTTCAAGAAGCCTCAGTGCCCTCCCTTCTGTTTATATGACTCACAAATATCTAATACTGAACTGTGTATAATGCCAGTATGCCCACATGACTGCAGAAAAGGCTCTTTTGCTTTCTGCCCGACTGAGTCAGGCATAATGGGAGGCTTGAAAAGCTGCAAGCTTAAACCAGCACGTTCTTGACAAAGCCTCGTTGGCTTGCTGGGAGACTGTGCATCCTAGGAAGTTGCCAAAAACTAATTTTCAAGAGCACTCAGCATGGTCTTAAAGCTATCTAATGGAACCACACCCAGACTGGACCTTAAATACCTCACTCCTGCATAGGCAAATTGCTGACAATGATGAAGGAAATGACTTTGTAGGTTACTATAACCACAAATAACATTTAAGAGAAAAAATAAGAAATAACTCAAATCACTTCAAGGCTCTATTGCCATATTAACATGTCATTTGCAAGAAATAAAATATAAAGATAGGAAAAAATATAGACACGGGTTTTTGAAGATCTATGCCCCAAACTACGTGCATTGATATGCTGCTATAACTGCCTCCATTCCAAAAATGTTGGAAGCTAGCTGCATTCAGTGAGGTACTGATGTTTTGGTCCTGCATGGTGTTGGCTGGAGTTGATGCCAGGGCTCTGTGCCTGTGCAGTCAACGTCTTACACACTCAGGCTGCAACTAATGATTATTTTCATTATCGATTAGTCTGCCAATCATTTTCACAAATGTTTAAAAAGCCCAAAGAGGTTTTGGACTGTTGTTCAAGCAGCAGTCCAAAACCAAAACATATATAATTTATTATCATATATTATATATTATTAGTATTTAACACAAAAAAAATATTTAATTACTTTCGTATGACCTTAATAATCTTGTGACCCCTCAGATTTATCTTGGGAAAACTTGGGGTGTCCTGACTTAGAGGTTGGGAACCACTGTTGTAGCATTATGATTTTCCTGGCCCAAAGCACAAAAAACATTGCGTATTGTTAAGATGGAGGCTACTTTGTTGAATGAAAAGTAGGCTAATATAGCCTAATAATAATAAAATGGTCATCAGGTAAGACTTCGCGCACACTTAGCCACACTAATGCAATCATACAGTATAGCATGCCTATTTCTTCTATTGTTGTAGTGTTATTATCATTAGTTTGTCCACCACTTGTTTTTGGCTCAGTTTTATCAAGGGGCAACGTGTTTTGAGGAGAGTTGTGCTTACCGCAGGTTGTACCCTCACTCCTTCATCTCTGTCCCTCTCCTCCTCACCCACCACAACCACTATCATCAGCCACGGGAGTTGATGAAGGTCCTGCTACTGCCGAAAACATGTCTGTCAATTTGGCAGCGTATGCCTGAAGGGCAGGTTTATTTTCTCACGCACCTTCTCTGCGTTTCTTCGTCATAATCTTTATCATTATTCTAGCCTGGCAGATGCACACTGAAACTGCATGCAGGCAGACATCCCAAAGAGGGTGCTGTTTAAAGATATCATGTCCTCTTTATTGTCTTGGTTAACGTTATCCTCACCTAGCGCCAATTCACAGCTAGCTGCAGCTGCTGTAGCGGCATGTTTAGGGCTTTAGAAGTTGTTGTTCCTGTCTGTATCACCAACAGTAGCCGTAAAAAAAAAGGTTTTGTCATCTTTGGCAGTGTTCCCAAATAGGCCTATTTATCGGCGTCTTTTCACTTTTTTCTTTTATTTGAGCCGTTTGGGTAACTTTGTTTCATTTTCGCGTTTATACTCGTCTTGCTTCGTCTCTGTTTGCGTACTTCCCAGTTATCCTGTCACTGTGTTTATCTTTCGCGCCGCGCACTGTTACGGACTAGTCCATTTCATTGTGAAAGTAGGGGGTGTGTAGAGACAGAAAACCTAGCTAACCTAATCTAAAGTGCTTTGGGCC
Organism: Percina caprodes; assembly: GCA_013375575.1. NCBI lineage: Eukaryota > Metazoa > Chordata > Actinopteri > Perciformes > Percidae > Percina > Percina caprodes. The sequence goes on from JABXJD010000010.1 coordinate 4,711,744, forward strand.
AGCACAGTGTCAATTGAAAAAACAATGGGCCACCGATCTAGGCCAACCACTTTTATGGGCTATTTCATGGGCCGGACAAAAAAGTTTTTTTCAAAAAAGCACGTCGGAAAGTACCCGGTATACCAGATGGCCAGTCCGCCCTTGTACAACCCAGAGATATGAAACAGGAGCAAAAAATCATGAGATTACACACTACCTGATAAACTTACACATCCTATAGCCTACATTTGTTCTCTACAGTCTAAGTTACAAATGCATCTGATACAGGTAAAAGAAGTTTGTAAAAAGCAACATTGTTCTCTTACAAGACATATTTTATGATAAACCAGGACGCCAAGTCATCAAGAGGTCCCAGTCCCCTCTGATCCCCCTACCTGCCAGCCTCTAACTTCCCCTTCCCCCTCTACTTAAATTTCAAACCACCTTGACGTACCTGTTCACTTGGCTGTGGGTGGTCTGGCTGATACTAAAACAAATTTCCTTCCACCCACACTGGCAGATTCAGGAATAGCGTATACCTGTACATGCAATTTCAGGAAACGGCTAAAGCAGCTTGCTTACAGGTATGAAAGAGGCAGAAAAGGATCGAGGGTGGGCACATAGAAGGACGGGATCATTCAGCGAAAGAGTCCCCTGTCCAGGCCTCAGGACCACCTAACCTGTAGCTGCTATTCCTGACCCCATAATGTGTGTGCGGGAGGGGGGATATTACCTTTTCTCTGACAGTGCTTCCCCATATTCCCTGACCCCACAGAGACATTACAGTGGGCAAATATAAAGCAGGGCTTCATGAAGCCTGAGCTTATCTGGGCTCTGAAAGTATGTGAGACATGCCTGGGAACAAAAGGCCGTCTCTCAGCCTGGGAGCAAGCCAAGGAGATCTCTTTCAGCAGCCACAGATTGCCCTGTGTTTTCTTAATTGACAGACCCAGGCCACATTTGATAGAAATGACATGCAGCTGGCAGGGAGGCCCGGCCTTCCAGGTAGACCACCTTTCAACAAGAAAATTGTCCTCAATCAAGTTCATAAAGAAAGTTCGATGGAGGTCTCTCAGTCTGCGTCATAAACATATTGTGCTGTGGTGGGTTCAGCTCATTGTGGATTACACCTGCATGGAAAAGTTGGTTAATTCAGAGTGTGGGGTCACATTTCCAAAACTCTCATCTACACCCACTGATGAGTTTGGTGGCAATTACTTCACACAAGCTACTTAGAACATATCAAAAAGCAGCATCTTTTTAAAGTCTACAGACCCAAATGTATAGGCTGAAAGTGTTCTAATTATCAAGGAAACACCCACATTTAACAATAAGTGCTTACTAATATTCTATATTTTACTGATTGTAATAAACTCTGACTTTTTTCAACATTTGCTAAAGTTTGCATTATCTGGATAGATGCTAAACTCGATACTTACTATGTGTCTAATCTTATTGCTGGATTACCGTTTGTAGGGGAGGCTACATAAGGTAACATGTTCCCTTTTCCCAGTCTGAGGACAGCATGTCCTCTGCTGGCCAGATACAGTACTGCATCCTTTTTAAATACCCTTGTCAATTAATCCTGAGAGATGTAACCTTGCTTGATCTGTGTTTACACATTTAAGACCAAAATGTAATGTCCAGTAAAATTGAAAGCTGACAGCTGCTGATGTTTTGGGACATTTTAGAATGATGACGCATTGTTTTGTCTTTCTCTGTTTCTCATGTCTCTCTCGATTTGATAAGGCTAATTATCAATTATTAAAAAGTTACAAGAATCAATGAAAACACACTGATAATACTATTCCATTTTAATCTTAATAAGCTCAGTTTTATGCATTTGTGTCAACAGATACAGTCACTTCCTCAGTGCTGAAAAATGCAAATGAATCTGAGTGATGTGCCAGTAACCACAAACAACAACTTGAACTACCAAAATGCCTTTGTCACAGCACATATTGTCAAAATCTCTTGTGTACATTTAGATGCTGGGCATCCCAAAAGCCCAAACTCCACAGGGAATAAAAAGGGGCCATATGGCATCCATGTCTGAAGCCCCCTGTGATCCACCCAGGCTGATTTCCCATCCGGTGTAGGAAAAAGGATTTCAGGGTGCCAAACACTGTTGGTCCCCTGTGGATATTAGTGGGCCATGGAAGATAAGAAACTAGTCATCCTAGACAGCCAGTTCCTTCAGCGGATAAGAGCAGAAAAGGTCCCTCAGCTACACCTGAACCTCCAATGATCCACTTCAGGCCTGATGTGCTGCTACTTTAAAGCATTTATCGAATAGCAGAGATTTAGCTTCTCACAGGGTGTTGTTTAGAACATTCTGAGTGATTTGTTTACACATTATATATACATACATTATATACAGTACATATCCATAAGAAATATTTAAGTTTCAATATCTTGAATGGTGTTCAGGATCAATTACTTGTTAATTAAAACTAAATAATTGTCAATTGCAGGAGTGTCAACATAAAATACCAATTATAAATAAATGTACTGTATATATACTGTATATACATCTTTCAACAGAGCCTCTGTTCAAACATATTACATATTTATTTTAAAGCATCTTACAGTTTGTCTCATATTTAGAGATTCCCATCAAATCATTTTTCCTCACTTAAAATTACACTTCAACTGTTTTCATCGCTTACTCTTCAACTGACATTATCATTCTTACCACTATTTTAACTACTTTCAATATTTGTACTTTGTACTTCGCTTAAATTAAAAGTGCGTAAAATGTTTCAGTGTTTGAACTATTTGAAATGTCAACTGCCCATCAGCAGCGAGCACATGTACATTTTCTCTAGCCTTTTCTAGCATCATTTCAAAATGCTTTTTGGAAACGTGCAGCACATTTCTTAATCTTACATGATCTGAAACTCTACATTCCAAGGACTCTCACTCTGAAATACTCAAAAATAATCTGAGAAAATATCAGCATTGAGCTTATGCAACAAACCATCAAGTTAGGACCAAAAAAAAGCTCCAGATTATTGTGAAACTCTCTGCACAATACATCCTGGTGGAGCCCCTGTCACTTTGAGCCATGCTGATCCTCTCCCCAGCTGCCTTTCTGCACAGGGAACCTCTTTTTCTCAGCGGGCCAGAGAAGGAAGATTTTTTTTATGCAAAAGATGGGTCACAACTTCCCTCCACTGCTCCGCAGATGCTGGTCGGTTAATGAAGTAACAACAAATTGGGCCGCAGGCTAATTTGGAGTGGCGTTTCCTGGCCCCTCTTGGCCCATAGAGATGTGTTTCATTTTCTCTTATCAGTGATTCAGTCATGTGGATTTACGCATGGACGCCTCTGTCTCCCTCGATCGCTGTGCTAATGGAAACTTCGTTAATGTCATTAATCTACGGGCCGAAACATGTACTAAACACATATTTTGCTGTTTGCGCTCCATTTGTCAAATAATACTAACGGCTTCCTTTGTGTCAGAGAAATGAGACAACTATTGTCAGACACTTTGGTTTAGAGCTTTTTAAATAGTTATTCATCTAATTATTGCTTCAACCATGTATACTATATCCCACTACAAATGGTCATATTCACTACTATCCACAGACATTGATGGTCTATGATTTAAATTGCACAAGAGCACAATGCAAGCCTCTAACCACTGTGCAGTGAATTATTTGTCTTGAATCAGATCTTAATCTCCATACATAGCAAACGACGAGACGGCTTCTAGCATCTTTTAAGCATAACAAGATGTGATCTGTGATTATGGCAGAATGCTGAACTCTGATCTCTGCTGGCTGGAGGACACAAGTTCAACACAGTTACTTACAATTTAGCAGCGCAGATTAGTCAGATGGCAAAAAATGCTCCTGCCAGGACGAATCCTCGTCATTCTTATTGTATACATATCCTCTATTAGTAAATCAGTGTGTTTATATTGCAGGCAAATTGAGCGTGCCTACAAAAACTTGGCCTCTGGGTGCTCAGAATTGAGCTGGACTCAAGCCTGGGTGGCAGAAGGCTTGATGTCAGAGTGGGACACTGGCCGGAGGAAGGTCACCTCTTTAATAGCAGGACTAAAAGCTGCGAAAACTGTGTAACAGAACTATGACTTGTAAAGAAAATGAAGTGATTCTTTAAATGATCAGTGAGTGCCAGAACGCAAAGTGCTTATTTTCACAAGATGTAAAACTAATAATAATAAGTTACACTATTATCACTTCACAGGCTTCACAGTTCAAAATATAATACTGTACTGAACTGTAAATGAACGCACTACTTTGCTCAAGAAATTTGAGTTTGAACTTCGCAAAGCATTGTGGGACTACTATACTGTAACTCTACAACAGTGATTACAGTGATTTTACTGTAAAATCCATTTTATCAGTACAAATACTACAGCGAATACAACTGCTATACCACATTTGTTTGATTCAATAACTGACAGTGAAATGACAGTATAAAGTTGTCATTTTACTACAATTTACTGTTAAATGGCACAGTAGCTTGCTGTGAAAGTAATGCAACTAGTAGCAGTAGTCCAGTCAAATAGTTTTTTAGTGTATGCTTACTATGGACAAAACTGTACTACAATGATTATCAAATATGGGGTACCTAGTAATAGATAGTGAAGTAGCTCAGCTGATTTGAAAAAATAGAAATTATGATTTGATGAATGTGGAAAATAGACACACATATAGGATTACTATATGGAGTATGGAAACTAGTAAGCAACCAAGCAGTTGTTAAAATTGACAGAGAAAAACAATGGATTTATGGTGGAAATATCACCTTCTGCCACTCCAAGGGGTAGTACAAATGCAAACTTGGCCAAGAAGAAACAAAGTCTGAACATCAACAATTCCAGGATAACTGTGTATTATATGAAAAGAGACTAAATTCTTTTTTATGTAATAAATGACAATATATAACATCCAGTTTGAAATCACATGACTTACAAAATTTTTCTCCCAATAAGAACTGGGCCAACACATTCTTAACCCCAAGCATTGAATATTTTTGAGTCACACAATGCTATGATGCTCTTTTCATTCATAAACAATGTGAATAACTAGCAAGGCCAGAGCTACCTGACCGTGTGTTTCCTGTCTAGGCTGGGGTTAGGCGCACAGTAATTAGGACAATGCTAATGGGTCTGACAGTTATGAGTCCTAAAAAGCTGCAAATGTCGCTTCAATTAGACGCCACCCTGAAGACATCTTGTCTTGGCATTGTCATTCATTCCACTCAGAAAACAATACTGCCCTCGGCCTGAATCTCCACATAATAGCCTTTTTTCATTAAAGCCTCACACCCATGACACATATATGAATCACAAGGAGGTAGTATGTTCATCAGCTCATCAACACCTTCCAAAATCTTCCTAAACATGTTTATTCATGCTGATGTTAAAATCCAACATTATTTCTTGCTTGGTTGATCGACATTTTGATGGCCGTGCTCACAAAGCCACATTAACGTTGTCATTAGTTATGCTTCTCTGGTGGCCAAAGGATGGATCCCTAAGTCGCAGGATCCAATAAGGTTGTATGTGAATGGTTGGAGATAAACTACATCAAATAAAGGAAAGAAAGACTCATTCACTGATGGAAGACGGGAGGTAAAGTCAGTTAATTAAAAATATGAAAATTAACTAAATCTCTGACACAGTTTTGGGCCCATCAGAGGAGCCACAGTAATTCTCTCTCCACCTTTTATGAACCTCATTTAATTAACAGGAAGCTGAAAAGTGGCCTGAACCAATTCCTGGTTATCTTTTTGAGCAGGATTTGCTGAAGATGAAAAATATTTTTTTTTCTATTCATATACATTAATAAAAGAAATACATGAAAATTGCTCGTAAGTACATTTGTTCCCTAAGGGTCTTATTTACAGGCTGCCTGAAGTCAAATTTACATTATGTCTCTTGTTTGACTGTGATGCTTTGTGACAGCAGACAAATGGCAGATTACCAGTAGATATAAGGTCAACAGGGATTGCATCAAATACTAAAGCATATTCTTTTGGTAGTCTAGAAATACCATACTTGCTCAGAAGTTCAGAGTATAACGTCATTGCTTGGTTAACCACATAAATTCCATGGACGAACAAGAATATATTAATAATGCTGGGGAGGGCCTTGCTTTAAAAAAAGAAAATTATATATAGGATGCAGCCTCTTTTCCCACCCCAATAACTTTTACACAGTCCTTTACTGGGACACTTGCTTAACAGTTAATGTCATTAGTTACACCGGTGCTTTTTCCTATGACAAGTCAAAATGTCTGCAGCAAAAAAAGACCTGTTCAGCTGCCAGCACACATGATTGAACCTTGCCAGCCTCTGAACAGCCTCAGTGAGTTACTCTGTCAAAGAGGACTTTAACAGCAGTCAGAGATTAGACTTAGATTTATTCTTTGTTTTAATAACACCAGTATATTAAATGCTGCCAGGGACTAAAACTACATTCTGAATAAAATGGACAAGCTTCATTGTTGTGCCTAGGTATAAAATGATCAGTTGCTATTGATCAATAATTTAGACAAGTGCTAGATTATTGACAGGAAGACAAAATACATATGTTTGAGAAATCCCCCCATACATTCAATCACTGGAACAGAAATTGCTCCATAGTATATAATAACACAGCTATGTTTCTTTCCCCCCTGCAGATCAATGCTAATTGAGGTCCTACATGATGAATGTAGTCTGAAATGTTTTTAACCCCCCGACTGCTGAGCAGCAACAAGGTCGGGCCACTGAACACTGAATATGTTATTTATACTAATTATTATACAGATGAGTAAAGTTATTGTTTTTATTTCATTAACTGTCTTACTTCATTGAACTGAAATTACCTTTCCATGCACTATAATACAAGGATACTATCTATCTTGAATCATTTGTCATATTGAGGAAGAAAAGTCGTGATGCTAACCAAACTCTAGCTAAATCTACAAGATAATAAGCAGCGCGAGTTGCTTCACGAATTGAAATTTCAAGATTTACTTTAGAACTAATGATGTCTCCTCGGAGGCACGGCGGTACAACATGATGATCAGCACAGCTAACAGAAGGATGCTGGTCGATCCCTGATGCCCTCCAAACACTCTCTGTTGGTGCAAATTCAGCTTTGTGGACAGCACACAGCAGATGGAGTAAACCATGCCATCAAGTGGAAAATAGACCTGTTGTGTTGTCACAGAGACAAGTTACAATATAGTCTGCCAATCGGACCACCAGAGGAAACCTTAAGAGGGAGTTTTAACACGTAGCAGCAAAGGGAAGCATTATTCTTATTGTGCATTCACTGCATCAAGTGTTAACAAGATCATAAAGCTGTTTACTTTTGCAATCTGCCCAATCACAAACAATAGACTTATTCTCTAAATCTTGAAAAGAAAGAGATTCCTGGTCTCCTTATTTTACACTGTGTACTCTGACGTATTTAACATTGTAAACTATCACAATAGTTTCTGAATGTACTGTAGTTTAGTAAGTCATGCAGCCTCTCAAACAACAGAATTAAAACAAGACACAGATCCTGACTCATTGCTGCCACCTTGTGTCACTTTGAGTCACAAAACAGCATTGCATTGAACAGGTGAACCCTATCTTTAATTCCACCACTGTAATGCTTTTTTCCTTACCCTCTTATGCTTGAAAATCAAGGAAATTATAGGAATTACAAGGATCCTGTAACTCACATCAGGTTACAGTTATGGGTCAAATTTGTCTTGCTTTCATTAGGAGGCTGAAATAAAAAAGTAGGCCCTGGCCATTGTTTTTTTAATTATTTCTAAATATTAAGTCTGTCAAGGTAAGTGGAAAAATCAACTTTACCACTTAATTTGATAAAAACCATGTTTCATGTGCTCGAAGAGTACTATTTTACTGTCTTTAAGGCTCATATTCATCACTTGTTTGTGCAAATATCCACGAATCAACATTGTCGTCATACAATTCTGTAGCTTTTGAGGAGAGAGGGGGGGGTAAGGTGGAGGCTGGGGGTGTGGACTTGACCAACTGCCACATTGCTCGTTTGAAAGCCATGACGTCTCTCTCTCTCTCTCACATGGGTGGGCCAAATTCTCTGGGCAGGCAAAGCAGCGAAAGGGACGGTAACCTTGCTCCTTATGACATCATAAGGAGCAAGATTCCAGATCGGCCCATTTGAGCTTTAATTTTCTCAAAGGCAGAGCAGGATACCCAGGGCTATCGTCATTTCTAGCCGCTGGGGGACCATAGGCAGACTGGGGGGGGGACGCATATTAATGTTAAAAAAAAACTCATAAAGTGACATTTTCATGCCATGGAAAATTAAGGTTTGCTTCACCCACGTCACAAGAAAATGTATAAACATTTCCTAGCTAAGCTCTGGCATGGCATCTAGACGCATGCAAACAGTTTTGGTGTTTCTGTAAGCAACAAAGCTTGTCAACAATTTTTATTTAGATGCATTTAAACACGGTTGACAGTGAGGTCTGTGGATTATCCTGAGGAGCCAGGACATAATTTCTGGAAGACACATGGTCAGCACCACTAGGCATGGGCCGGTATGAGATTCTGACGGTCTGATAACGGTCAGGAAAAATATCACGGTTTCACGGTATTGCAATTACAGCTTTAAAATGTATTATTGTTTTTAAAATCTGGGTAAAAAAAACTGCACTTTATGTCCTTGACCACTCACAAAAAAAACAGCTCATACCTTAGCACCGGTATGACAGAAACGTTCAGTGGTTTTTAAACTTTTTGACTTTTTCAAACCACGGTATACCTTGAAACCGGTAACCAGCCCATGCCTAAGCACCACTAACAAATTGCATTCACCTTCATTGTATTTTGGTGAAAGCAGAGGTCTCAGTATTGGAGACACACTAAAAAAAAAACCTGGACACATGAAGGCGCAAGTGAGAAAAAATATTTTGGGTGATTTGGGTGAATATATCGTTTAAATTGGCACATATATACATGGAAAATGAAATGTTTAATGAAACTCAAACTTTTTTTAATGTTTCTAAATGAAACATAAGATTAAATGTTTCTTAAAGTGTCATACACACAAAGTAAAGTATGTTGTTTGTTAAAAAAAAAAAAACAATACACTTTCCTTAATTGTCTGTACTTAAATAGCCACAGTATTACAACACTGAATGATTGCCAAATAGTGCAGTGACATCTTTTGGACATGAGGCAGCAATTCTTAAAAGTACATGGCTTTCTTCAGTCATTTGCAAATGCAAACTTGTTTTCAGTTTCATCTTAAATATGCATTTTTTTTTAATCACACTCCAGTGAGTGTTTTTGTCAACATAATTTTCAAACTTGAGTGTAAAAACATCCAGGTCAACTTGAATTGTCTTGATGTGAGAGCAACTCACGTACATGTGATGTAGCTGAGAGTGACTGCTTTGACGAGGACACCTGTAACAAAAGGAAGGTAATTGTTGATAATTTCCTGTCATCACCAGCATCTGCTGCAAATAGAATAATAATACATTCATTGTGGTTGAGTTCTAGCTGTTTTTGGATATTTATACAGACAGTTTTTGAAGTCAGAAGTTGAATGTCAGAAGTTCAGACAGTACATATACTGCTCATATTACCTACCTGTGTGCACTTGTTGGACAGACAGCCCTTTGGCTATATCTGGAGATTGATAAAGGGAGCAAACCCCAGCACATCTTGGAGAAGCACCAGAGCCCTCTGTAGAGGTGGCTCAACATCTATCACTACATTGCGCTTCCGTAGAGGATCCAGGCTTGACTCTGTCACATTGTGACAGTGATTCACCTTCAAGGACTGCAGCTTCGGGCAGTACTCTGCAAGAGTCCTGTGAGCACAGCATGCAGAGAATCTTATGGATGGGTGCACAAGTGAGGTGGTGCATGTCAAAGTGTGGGCAGGGCTGGCACAAACTTAGCTGGATTACACTTTGAAAATAAGATATGATATACCTGATGGACTGGTTCCTGACCCGCAGGCAGCCTGTCAGGTCCAGCTGCTCCAGGCCCCTGCAGTTTTTGGCCACCTCCTCCACCGACTCGTCAGTGACGTTGGCGTTGACTGCACAAGATAGAGACCTCAACTTCAAACACTTCTTGGCCAGGTAGCAGATGGCGTCGTCTTTGAGCTGGCGGCAGGCGGTGAGGTCAATGGACTCCAGCCCCCTGCAGTGGTCAGCCAGGCTGCGCAGGGACAGGCTGTCCACCCACTCGCAGTGCGCCAGGCCGAGGTGTTGGAGGTGCATGCAGCTCAAGGACACAGCCACCAGGGAGTGACGGGTGAGACAAACACATCCGCTCATGTCCACTTTCTGCAGGTGTTGGTTCTGGCCGATTACTGGCAGCAGCTCCTTGTCTGTCACCCAGGCTGAACAGTTCTGGAGTGACAGGCTGTGGAGAAGTTTGTTGTCCTTTAAGATGGAGCAAAACGCTTCCTTGGGAATGGATGTTGCAATCTGTAAATATCACAGCAGACTTCCATTACCATATCTCTCAATATATGTATAGGCTACTAAAACTCTCACACATCAGTACTTACCGAGGACAGATCAAACGTCCTGCAATTGGCCAAATACATCTGGATGAGGCTGTGGAATTGCTTGCTCACCCTCTGCAGGCTGACAAGGTGTTGCAGCGGCAAATAGCACAAAATATGTGGAACAAGTACATCCTCCCAGGGCAAGTCCAAAAGATGACATCTGCTGAAGAATATATTATATATTTTTTTTTTTACAACTTTGACACTGCATGCAGAGCTCAAAACAGTCATGAACACAATTAAATGTTACGAATCGTTTTAAAAAGCAAGAATAATGACAGTAAAATTATATAGCAATAAGGAATGTTATATCATCCTCGCCATGGAATTATATAATTAAAGTTAGCGGCCTTATATAAATGGGTGCTACAAAAAACAGCTACATCCCTCTTTGACTTGTTGTTGCAATCGCTGTTAACGTTAGCTGACAAGCTAACCTGTCAGGGCCACTAATCAGGCTGTTTTTTAAACACAAAACTAACATTTTAGAAGGTACTTACGTTTGCCCCTTTGCTTCTTCATTCATTGTGACCCTACTATGTTATATAGAGTTTTTAAGGACGTGTTGTTCTTCACATAGATGCCAAAATAACCTCTTTTCCTTTAGCATTTTTCAAACCTTTGAGGTGTAAACCAAACCCAAGGCTGCATTCCTGGACTGTCGGAATATTTTCATTGTGATCGGAATGACACAGTTACTTTCCAACAAAGTTGTGAATATTGCCAAATTTAGCATTTAGTAAAGACAAGAGCCAGGAATAGATGATAAAAGTAATAAGCCAACACATATATAATGTTATCACTGCTTTGTAGGCCATTTCCCCCCAATTAATTCTGTTGGTAAACCACAAAGTAGCCCAAATATGCGCTACTGGACTTATTGTAAAACAAAAACTACCACTACCTTTTAGATAGTACATTTGTTGTCGTTTACTATTTAAATGATGGTGCTTAAAGGTCAGAGAAGTGGTATTTTGGTGACTAAGGTCTAATGTAATCATTGACTTACGTGTTTACGAAGAACATTTGAACGCAGCAGTATAAATTATCGCGTTTTACGCGTTTACGTAAATGAGATCATGTTAAAGCAATATACATTTTGCTGTAAAGATTAGGCCTATAGAATAACTCTTTTAAAGTTTAATAGATGCCTCCTATACTCTTATGACCATTAAAATCGTATAATAATACTATATGCTGTGGTTGGTTTAATGTGAACTTTTAAAAACTCCTTTATTTACAAAACAATATTAACAATGTATGAATTAAAATAACAAGTTCAAAGATCTTTTCAAGAAATAATATAGCCTATATAGACCTAAATTCATAAATCTGTACAAAATACATATTAATTACATATTATACTGTGTAGTAACTTGAAGAAGAACTGTGAATAAAGACAACAAAATATACAGTAGGCCAATATACAGCACAAAACAAACATACAATTGAGAAAATCAATGAAGGAATTCCTGAATTTCACTCTTAATGTCAAACTTCCTTCTGTAAGTGTCAGTTCTAAAGAGAAAGTGATGGATCCAAAATCAGTGTGACCCACACATGTTTATTTTGAATATTTAAAGGTGCAATGTAATTACTGACAGCTAGTGATAAAAATACTTACTGCAGTACAAATTCAAAATACTATAATATATCCTCCCCAGACTCGAAGTATCACGTAGGTTACCAGGCTTAAACCACAGCATCTACAACAATGTTGCTAGACGCTGGTCTCACATAGCCAGACATTACTTCACAGCAAAGCGTAATAACTAATGTTAGATGATAGCTACATTGACAGTTATCAAAGCCTGTGCTTATGAGGAGCTCTGTACCCAACTGACAGGCACATTTTTTCGGCTTAGAATTACGGTAGTAACCAATAAAAACAAAACAATCTCACCGTCCTCTCCACCTGACGGACAGAAAGATTGGGTAGAATTTATTTCTGTTGATCCCGGCAGTTGATAACAACACAGGCTAAAACACAAACAGAAATTCCGTCACTGATAGGAAATTTCAAAAGGAGAAAATACTGGCATTAGCATTGTTGTCAGAAAAGAAAGTGTTTTAACTTAGCATGTTTCCTTAATAGCTGATGACATATTGGGGTCATTTGGGGATTTATTACTGTAAATATATTACATATTGGACCTTTAATTGCCCAATGCCAATTAGCTGTCACCATATTAGCAGCTTTTTTTCCTGAACAACGTGTTCTGAACAACTGACCATTCTGCCAGCTCACCTCTGCCCAGGGGAACAATGAAGTCAGTCATGCTGAATGATTGCTGACCCATGAGTTATGTTTCAGTGAATGAGATGAGCCAACAAGATAGCCGGGTGAATGCTCACTCTTGACTGACTACAATCCCATATACAAGCTAAAGTACCAGCATGGCGAATAAATCAATCTATGATTTCTCAGTTGAGACCCTGGATGGACAGCCGGTTCCGCTCAGTAACTACAGGGGTAAAGTGCTTCTCATCATCAATGTTGCCACCTTCTGAGGGTCAACAATAGAGGAGGTAATATCCTACAAGAGCTGATTGATTAAGGTCAGATCACACCATCTCATAACACATAACCTGTCATTTTTTATTAAAGGCATTTGAGTTTGTGTCCTATGTCCTGTTTTGTCCTCAGTACCACCGAATGAATACACTCATGGAAATGTTTGGTGACCTCAACTTTACTGTCCTAGGATTCCCCAGCAACCAATTCGGTCTTCAGTCACCTGGTGGGTACTCTGAAGCTTTTAAATTGTGACAGAAACCACCGATTACTTAACTGGCAGTTTACTGTACCAAGAGAAATACTGTACTATAATTAATACTGTCTATATTAACTGTGTACATTTACTCAAGTACTGTACTTAAGAATAATTGGGAGGTATGTGTACCTAACATGAGGATTTCCATTTTGTGCTACTTTATACTTCTGCTCTACTACATTTCAGAGAGAAATATTATACTGTTCTATGTACTACATTTCATATTTAGCTATATTTTTCTATAGCGTCTTATTAAATTAACTTAATTGTACATTAAAAAACATATGATAATAGTATTAAATCTAATACATTGTTTAAGATGATTTCAAGACCTTTTGGCTGTGACCCCTTACAAAAAAAGCATTTTCTGGAGGGGCCTCTTGACACATTTCAGATGTCTGAGTGATTTCCTCTTACCCAAATATCATCTTATGACCCCTCAGACACCTTTAGGTTAAGAACCACTGGAACTAAACTACCAGACTGTATAAAGTTGTTAAAACTAGCACCAGCCACAATAGTAAAATGAACTTAACGCATTGATACATATACAAATCAGTCACAGGGGAATGTGTTATTCTGCAGAACGAGTACTTTTACTTTTTGGTGCTTTAGGTACATTTTGCTTGTTAATATTTCTGTACTGTGAAGCAAGATTTTGAATGCTTGTAATTGAGTATTTTTACATTACTGTATTGATACTTTTATATACAGTAAATCAAGGATCTGAATACTTGTTAAAACATGGGCCTATATGAAGGTTTTCATGAAGCATATTAAACCACATCAGTAATACATCTTTGTCTTTTTAATTTTTATTTTTTTTAGAAGTGAATCATGAAACTCTCAATATTCTTAAGTATGTGAGACCTGGTTGCGGGTTTGTGCCAAAGTTTCCTGTCTTTGGAAAGATTGAGGTGAATGGATTAAATGAAGAGCCTCTTTTCACCTATCTAAAGGTACTGTGTTTTACAAAGGATTTGAATATATGATTATGAATGACATTTCTTGTCATATGACTTATTTGTACTGTCAGTGTTGCAGAAGAGACTGAAAAGTCCAAATACACTGTCATTTTCTGTACACCACAGGAATCTTTGCCATTTGTGAACCCTGTAATTGGAGATATGAAGAAATTCTACTGGTCCCCAATCAAAGTAAATGATATTCGATGGAATTTTGAGAAGTTCCTAATTACTGCGGATGGCATGCCCTTCAAAAGGTGAAGTTATAGACCATAGCCTCCAAGTTAGAAACCCAATCAGCCCTTTGTTAGGTCAGATCGGTAACTATAATAGTGGCTCTAATGTTTTCCTTTTACTGCAGATATGAACTTCACTGCCCCATTGAGAATGTGGAGAAGGACATAGCAGAACTTCTCTAATGGATTTTCTTCAATTTATCACCGGTGGCAGAGTGACGATCCCCCAGTAAATGCACCCGTGCACCTGAGTTGGATCTGATGGGAAGAAGAACAGGCCTCAAGGCTTTAGTGCATTCACTCTGAGAACAAGTTCCCTTCAGCCACTGGAGGAGTTTTCATGTCACTGTTAACACTTTTCTCTAATGTGATAGTACATGTTACTCAAAAATGAATACACATGAATAAAACACTATAATACGCATTTTCTAGTAGTTGATTTTGTTGTCACTGCTGATATTACTACATAATGAATAGGTTGAATCATGGATGTAGGCCTATTATAATATTGAGAGCCCAAGCAGCAGATGTTTACTATGGATTAGAATTGCTCCTTATGCCGACCCATACTTCTAATTTTGCGCATGCGCACTACTTAGTATGTCAGACAGCAGCAGCCAGTAAACATGGCTGGTGTTGGTTTCCGACGGTGGGCCCAGGCTCTCGCTAAAGGGAAAAGTTCTGGCATGTCAGGACTTTTGTCGGGATGTAGAGCAGGTCAGTAGTGCTATAGTTTTCGGTCATACTGTCTGAAGAATTTCTCTTTGGACAGACTCAGAGTTTAGCTAAAGTTTAAATCCCCGAGTGGACGTAACCTTGACTTGCTAACGTTAGCTTACGCTAGCTGACCCGGCTAACGTTACCGCTATTCTGAACAAAGTAACACTGTTATTTCTTTATTCTTATTCACTTTCGAGCTTCATAATTTTAAATATGCAATTGTTTGTGTGTCAGCCTCTGGTGCGACAAAGGATGGTCTACCAGGTCCATACCCGACGACCCCCGATGAGAAGGCTGCTGCAGCAAAGAAGTACAACATGAGGGTTGAGGACTATGAACCATATCCCGACAACGGCGAGGGGTGAGCTTTATTTTGAAAGAGACTGTCTTTCATTGACAAAGTAATGTGTGACTAACTGTCATAGTTATGTTTTTTTGTAGCTATGGTGATTATCCAAAGTTACCAGATAGATCTCAGCATGAGAGAGACCCCTGGTACCAGTGGGACCACCCTGACCTGAGGAGGAACTGGGGAGAGCCGGTAAGAGACTGTTGACTTTATTTCCTGTTATATAAATCATTCATTGTTGTGATATTAGGTGCACATGTGCAGCCCATATATTTGTTAGGGATAATTGCTTATCATAGGTATAGCATTACTGTTGTGTCCGTCAGGCAACAACTCACAAGAAATTGCCACTAAATTTACAACATGATTTTAAACATTAAATAATTCTCGTATTGCTCATTCTGACATGTTTCACTTATCAAAACAAACACCATACTTGCAACCCATGCATGAGCATGCCAGTTTGCTTTGGCAAATCAGCAATTTTTGTATATCATTCATCTGTTTCGGCACTATTGCTTTTGGATATTCAGACAGTATTGGGGCTGAAACGATTCCTTGAATAACTCGAATAATTTCATTACAAAAAATCCTTGATGCAAAATTCTTTGCCTTG
This sequence comes from Percina caprodes, assembly GCA_013375575.1. Taxonomy (NCBI): domain Eukaryota; kingdom Metazoa; phylum Chordata; class Actinopteri; order Perciformes; family Percidae; genus Percina; species Percina caprodes. The sequence continues at coordinate 4,727,916 of JABXJD010000010.1, forward strand.
AAGCTTTGTTAAGTCAATGTAACTAACGATGTACGGCTCACTGTGTTTCCGCATGAAGGAAACAGGCTGACAGCGAAAATAGTGAGGGGTCTAAGAGAAGAGACAGGCAAGAGAAAACGACAAAGTTTTCATTCTCATTTTAAGCTGCAAACATGCTGCTACATCATCTTAGTAGAAACATCCAGTGTACTCCTCCACGACACAAGGTAACATAATCGTCTACTGCTCTCGTCCACCGCGCTATTTTACACAACTACGGCATGCAACTCTGCAAATAGTGATGTTTTACAAACAATGTAAAACGGAAGCTGTTGGTTTGTAGTCAAACTGTTTAGTAGTTTGTTACTAATCTTCGGAACCTTAGCTGCTGCTCACTCCGTGTTAGGCTTCTGAAAATGTGCCCCCCTGTACAGTGTAGTTGAATGGACCTCCTGTAAACTTTCCACCGTCACATTTACCCTCGGCTTAGTGAACATCTCTTTTGTATATTCAGTGCAAAGAGCCAGAGGCAAGAAGGGGAAGGGGGTGAAAAAGATTAACATTTGGGCCACCAAAAATTGTTAAGGGTCTTGGAATTTAGCTATAAAAAAATGTTGCTTTTTCTAAAGGAAACCTGTCTTTTGTATATAAAGAAACCACAGGTTTCCTTTTTTTTTTCTTTTTTTTAGTAAAAAACAATGATAAATATATTTACTATTGTTTATTAGTTATTTTCTTATCCAATTACTTGATTAATCAATGGAATACTCAGTAGAATACTCAATTACTAAAATAATCAATAGCTGCAGTCCTAGACAGTATTAAGATCAGCTTGATTGTACAGAGACCCTACATTCTCTATACAAATCAGTGCCTCTGTACAATCACCATTTCACTTAGATGACAACATAAATAGTTCTTACAATATGCAATTGCCCGTTAATTAGTGATTCTTCTGTCTATTTTTAGATGCATTGGAATTTTGACATGTTCATCAGGAACCGTGTGGACACATCTCCCAGCCCTGTGCCCTGGTCCACAATGTGCAAACAACTGTTTGGTTTCATCGGGTTCATGCTGTTCATGTTCTATGTTGGGGAGAAAATGCCAGCTTACCAACCTGTTGTAAGTACAGACCAATGCAAGGATTGATTATTTGTACTTGGTACTATTTCAAGGAGATGCAAAATGACCTGATCAATTAATCAGAAAGGGAGAAGATTCCTGGCTTTAGTTCACCACTCTGGCTTGTTGAATTATTAATTTTTTTTTTTCAATTATTTAAGTTGTTTAATCACCTGACCTTAACCTGTCACAGTATCAGATAACACACACAGTAAAAACGTTTAATTTCTTTCATCTTCTCCTTTTACGTAAAGTGCTCAATGAGCACTGCTCATATTACGTTTTTTGGCTTTTTCCTTTCCTTTATTGTTATATATCTTTTTCGTGCACGTTATAGATTTAGAAAGTGAAAAAACCCAAAGTCTACCCCAAAGGGACTTACTAGTGACAACAGAAAACATTGTTCACAAACAGCTCTATTGTAGTCTAGCCTTTTACTTCTGTGATGAACGTGCATCACTTTGTAACACACTTTATAATGCTTGCCTAGCTGCTGGCGTGACACTCCCTCATACTCTACTTCTGACTGGTTGGTAGTCCTTACCTAGCTACTGCACGTGTACAACTCCCAACAAAGATGAAACAGAAGTGAGATGCCTCACTCTGTAGCTAAAACAGAGCTCACCGGGTTAAAAGAGGAGCTGCAACAATGTGCAGTACAACAAAAATATGTAGATCATAACTGCTACTAAGTTAATATTTTATTAAGAACATACTAGGGCTGCACAATATACATATCGCGAAAATCTGGATAGACAGAGATTTTTGGTTTTGGTTGAAAGAACATATCAGTAGAAAACTGCACTTTAAAAAAAACTTATTTTTATTTTAGTGGTGAATTTTTTGTTTATTTTTTTCAAAGAAACAAGAAAGAGAAAGAAATTTGTATTTTAGAAGAATACTGAAAGCATTATTCAGAACATATTTGACTGAAAGAAAACACAGCTGTTTAAGTTCTGCTCAGACTTGAGGATTAGAAGGCTAGACAGACATCAGTTAAATTTACCATATAGCCTGGATACTTTATTTGCGTAAGTAAAGCAAAGTCTGAATACCAAAATGTATATAATATGTTTAATAAACTTTCAGAACATATTTCCCTGTACAATTTGCCTGTACATTTTGAAGTTATATCAACTTTTAATTAATTGATTTAAATTAATTAATCTAATTTGAGACAAACACCCAGGACAGCTGTCGAAGACAGCTTGATAAGTTTTCCAACTAACTAACAGATCGGTACAATTGATTTTCTTGTAATCTAGTGTTTATTACACTAAAAGGTGCTGTAAAGTGTCACTCAGCTTTACAATTGTTTAATTCTATATTTAGTCTTTTCTGGCTGACCCATACTCAGTTTTGCAATATCTCCATTTCACCAATAAATACTTTTGATCAATGTGTGTTTTATGAAACATATTGTAGTAATATGTTTAATAGTTTTTGAGTATTTTAATGTAACTTGTTTTAGTGCTGTGCCACCTGTAAATGAGAGGCTTTTTAATTGTGTCCTTTATTTATTAACATGCACGTTTTAAATAAAGCATTTTCCTCTCTTCCAGGCACCGAAACAGTATCCCTATAACAACCTGTACTTGGAGAGAGGAGGAGATCCGGAAAAACAACCAGAAGAAGTCAAAAATTATGAAATCTAATGACTAAAATCTGATTCTACGTGTGTATATATATATTTCTGTCAAGAATAAAAACTTATGTGAAGTTTTGTGTTGTTGTTTTGTGTATAGTAGGAATATCTTCAGTACTTCAGAGTTTACAGGGTTGAATTTTGACTGACAACATTTGGCAATTCTTGGATCCCTCAATATGAATGCAAGCTATATAAAAAATAAGTTTTTGTTGGGTCAACGGTGACATTGGGATTGTGTTAGGCTGCTTCCCTAGTCTTGCATTGCCAGACCTATCTTCACAGTGCTAGCTTTAACACAGATACATACTAAGACAAAAAAAGGAGTGGGTTGTCTACATTTTTTATACCAATCACAATTGGTCTGGACCCTAGCTGACATCCATAATGGCCAATACCTCTCACCCTCTGCACTACACTTTGGGGGTCCCTGAGCAGCTCCTTCAGCAGCAGACTGATACACCCACGGTGTAAGAAGGAGAGGTACCGCAGGTCCTTCATCCTGGCCGCTGTCAGACTCTACAACACCTGCACTACCTGATATTGTTGTAGTTTCTGTACCTGTGTTTCATTTACTCCACACACTGGATATCTTTATTATCTGTATTTATATTTTTTTCAGTTACAAGTACTTACTTTTTCAATATTATTTATCGTTACCTACTTTTGCTATACTAGTTTAATTACATATTCAATTTGATTTAACATCACTCACTTACACTGCAATATTGTTTTTCTGTACCATGGCAAGCGCACTTTACGAAACCTTTATTTGATGTCACTTACATTCAGCCATACCTTCTGCTCACTGTCTGCTGCTTGCTTGTTGTGTGTTTACTTGTGGGTTTGTTTGTTTTGCTTTTATTGTAGAAAATGCTGCTGCTGTAATAAGGAAATTTCCCCACTGTGGGATGAATAAAATATAATCTAATCTAAGTTTTGGATGCAGCGGCGGTGCCTCTGCAAAATAGTCTTAAGAAGGAACTTTTTTAGGTGGAACATTTGTAACATGCAAAAGAAAACGGCACATAGAATAATGAATTAAGTTGATTGTTCACAAAATACTCTTGACAAATTTGCTAGATAAATGGTTAAACGTAATTTGCTCTTACATCTGTATTGTTTGTACTTCGACCATAGCCATTGCGGAATATGTTTACAGCTTGCTAGGTCAGAGGTTGTTCTTGTTGTTTCCCACAGCAAAGGGATTTTAATAAACACACAGATAGCAGCAGGGGAAATAATCTAGCAATGTACAAACGCTGATCCAGACCAGTGGCTCTCAAACTTTTTCACGTCCAAGACCCCTAAACTGACACTGAAATCAATACAATTTTTGCATGAGGCCTTGACCCCAACAAGATTTTGTCCCAGGTTCCTGCATTTGATAAGATTTTAGCTTTTAGATGTTTTATTACAGATTATAAAGTGTATAAATCCCATGACCAAAATAGTCATACATTCGGCCATTTTTTAACTTGTATGTTGAATTTGAGTAACAATTAAATGATTCCCCGTTTTGCTGGCTACCCCCTGTAACTACCTCAAGGACTCCTGGGGTCCGCGAAACCCACTTTGGGAACCACTGGTTTAGGCCACTCCCGAATGAGAAATTTCCGTGTCGGCTACCGTAGCACAGTGACAACACAGCAGAGTACTTTGATCGGAATCTGCCTGCAGCTAAGCTAAGCTGCTAGCTTGGCTGATAAGTAGCTAGCTCTCCTGTTTGTTGTGAATGCGGACAGTCAGGCTGTGATTAAGACAGTTGACGTGAGTTACTCTCAAAACCGTATTTGTCTTTTTTTTGCTGGGCCTAAACATGTCTGACACACAGCTTTTATGTTAAATGTGGTGACAAGGGTGGTGGCTGTTTGAGTACTAGCTAGCTAGAAGCAACATCGGCTTCGGTTATACATTGCAGGCAAGATGCAACGTTAACCTATTAGCTTATATGACTTCTTACTTAGCGTTAGCTATGTAGCTAGTGGCATGCATGAGACATCAACAGATCCCTTTAAACTATTGGAGTGATAGTTAGGTAACGTTAGTCGTCAATCAGATTCTGTGTCCAATGTTAATAGCTAGCTAACTAACGTTAAGGCTAAAGCTAAGTGTATGAAACGTGTTTGGAGCGGAGCTGACGTTGATTTAAGTGGTTTGGCGACAATTTAATATAGGTTATGTCACCGCTAACTCCAATGAACTTACTGGGATGTCGTTGATTTATAATGCTGGTATAATAAATAGTGTGTAACACCGGTGGAAGCTAGTTGTATGGGCAAACGTAATTAAACGTTAGCCATCACTTTCAGGAAATAGTCGGAGGCAATGTGTTAGTAAGTGTGGCACCCTGTTGGACCTAAAGTTAGTTATTTAAATTGTGAGTGCCGATTTGTAAGGTACTTACCGATGTATTGTTTACCCATAACAAGGTTCCATATAATGCTGATTTTCAGGTTCTTAGTTATGTTTTGCTTTTCTACTAGAACACGTTTACATGCTTTAGTGTTTAAAAAAAAATTACTGTTTGGATATACGTGTATTTATCTATGTCTGAAAAAAATCAATTTAAGCGCCTGTCACTTTAAGCCCCCTCCCGAAAAGCTCAGTTCGCCCTGATTGGTCAGCGTTTCTGGGTCTACAGTATCTGCGCACACGCCAGGTCGTGTCCAGATAGTAATGCAAGATTTGCAAATGTCTTGCAAGGTAGTTGGGCATTGATTGAGACTACACTTTACACTCTGTTGTTATTAACCACAGGCCTGAATTACACACACATGCTCAGGTCCTATACATGCACTAATGGAGAGATGTCAGAGTGAGGGGGCTGCCCATGGTTCGGTGCCTTGCTCAAGAGCACCTTGGCAGTGCCCAGGAGGTGGAGTGGTAGCTGGAGAGGTGCCATACTTTGGTCCGTACGGGGACTTGAACCACGACCCTCCGGTTCCCAGCCCAACTCCCTACGGACTGAGCTACTGCTTAGTATAGTTAGTTAGTTAAGTTATAGTTAGGTTAGTATAGTTTGTCTGGCAGCAAATTTTGCAAGAGTTTTTGCAAATCTAGGGTTACTATATTTGCACCATCCTTTAAACGTCTCTGCACCCTCTTTGCAGCCGGGTAAAGACTAACGCACTGTAATGGCACTTTTGATATAGTATAGTCATAGACATCACAACCGTGTACAAAAGTCCTGACAGCTCATTTTAAGGCACCGTTTCTGAATATAGGCTGTGTGCGCATTTCTTTTTGTATTGAGCATGATGATACTTTCACAGTATTTATTTAGCTACCCGACCTGCTTTATAATTAGAAAAAGACATGGACATTTTACAATGTATGACCTTTTAAGTAAATATATGTATTATCATTAATGTAATGGAGTCCTTTCCTGTACAGGACTTGAAAATTGTAAAGTAATATGAGGCTGAAGGAGATCCAGAGGACTGCCCACCAGGCATGGAGTCCTGCCGGACACCATCCTATCCACCTGGCCTTAGGAACATCAGCACAACAGCTTGATGCCTCCTTCAACACCACAGCGGCTCTAGAGATATTTGAGGTGGATTTCTCTGACCCATCTCTAGAGATGCAGCTCAAAGGGTCGTTGCCCACCTCAAACAGGTAATTTCAAGAGGTACACAAATGAGATACATGATACTACCGCTGTCCATGTCAGCCACTGTAGAGAAGGGATCTGTTTTTGCACTTACATACAGTACAATACTTTGCTTCCTGCTTGATTTTGGTACTGAACTATCTCAGTTCTACCACTAACCACAGATATTTACTGTCACAGAAGAAGGGCCAGTGTAGGCAGGAATAATTTACCATCCTGGTAACAGAATATTTATTAATATATTCAACACAAATGTTACCCTTTTAGAGCTCCTTGTTATCAACTTTTGAGTTTGCATTGGAGAAAATATTTTGTTGAGTAATTGAAAAAATGTAACCTTGAATAATTATCTTGACACGTGCGTCACAAATGGTCAGCCTTGCTCACAGTGTTCTGTAGTTTGAAAAATAATGTCTAGTGTTCACTTCAAATTATTTGGGCAAGGTCTGAAACAAGTCTTAGCTGATTCCAAATTTAAACACTGGATTCTTCTTAAATTCATTCCCATGTGATTTCTACCTATTTTTATTATTATAAAAAAAAATAATTATGTGTGACTTTGGCTCAAAAGGCAAAGTATTAGACAGATATAGCGTTTGTAGCAGCATGCAGATGATTTGCCTAGTTAAAGACCAAGTGCACTTCAGTTTTGGCTGACTATGAGTATTCCATTTGTAGGAAATAACTCACTATACTTTTCCTATTCCATAGGTTGCACAGTATTGTTTGGGTGAATTTTGGAATGGGAGCAGATGGTACTGGAGGGAGACTGGTTGGTGGCAGTGAAAATGGCACCTTAACTGTATACAACCCAGAGGTCATAATGAGCTCCGGTGCAGACGCAGTAGTGGGACAGTCTGACAAACACACAGGACCCATCCGAGCACTCGATTTCAACCCTTTTCAGGTAAATGTCTTTAGTCAAATTTGCCTGTGTCCTTAGAGACAGTTTATACAGAAGAACTTCTCTTTCCTGGTGCTGTAGTAAATGTTATTCATCATTCTCAATTTGTCCTCTCCCCAGAGTAATCTCCTCGCTTCAGGAGCAAATGATTCAGAGATATATATCTGGGATCTGAATAACTTTAGCAGTCCAATGACACCAGGAGCAAAGTCACAGGTGGGTGCGAGATCATAGGTTTAATCAAGTTTATTTTCTGTCGTGATAGATGAGTTGACGTCTTGTTTCGATCCTGACCAAATTAAATTGTGTGGTTTAAAACACCACATACAGTGTAAACCACAACTAGCAGCTTTCTTCTTGTTTTGTTACTTTTGTAGTGTCATGTCTAGGAGTTAAGACTGATAGAATGTTTTGTTATGGTTTCCATGTCATGTGTTGTGTAACTTCCCTTAAATAATGGGGTTAATCCGGTTGTCTCATCCGGTCCGCTGTGAGTGAACGCTGGCACAACTTGCTGCCACTGCTCGCCGGTTACACTTTTTCTTACCAGACTCACTATGGTTTTATGACCTTATCGGACAGTGTAACTGCCTTCATTGGAATACTACCACTACTGTATGTTTGAGTTTTCACTATTAGCTCACCTGTTCTGTTCCTGGTCTGAGCCTCACCTGTCGTTTTCACTGGCCATTGTTGCTGCCTAAGTCCTGACCCAGAATGTGGACCGGTTCAATGGGCCATACATTGTGTTTGTCTGTGCCTGGCTCTTTCTACTGCATTTCACCTGCTAGTGACGGGTTTGCAGCAGTACTCGGCCATTGACCTGCTTTGGTTGCGCTATCACCTGCCTGAACCTGCGCCAGAGGCTCTCCACCTTCACTCGGACATTGCCTTCCAGCCCCGCCAGGGATACATCCACTGATAATCTACCGCAAGAAGTGGAAAGTCTCGCCGGTGTCTGTGCCTGTCTCCAGCTGCTTTTTAAATCTGCTGTCTGCAAGTTGTCGGTTCCCACTCCAACCATCAGTGCTCCGCCCACCTAAACCAAATAGTGAATTTTTAAATGACTGATGCTTTTCTCACCCACTTATATTCTCTCTCACCAAACATAATACTGTTGGGCGATTTCAATATCCACATGGACAATATCAGTCTGCCTCTCACCAAGGACTTCACCTCCTGCTTAGAGAGTTTTGGATGTCAGCAACATACCACTTTTCCCACACACTCCAAAAGACATATTATGGACTTAATCTGCTGCTCTGGTGTCACCCCTTCTGACCTTAGAGTGGATGAACTGACCACTTTCTCCTCTCATTTACAGTGAAACTCAGTCTCTCCATCTCAAACATACCATGCTTTATTTCATTTCCACCCCCGATGATCTGCTCTCTCATTACAACACTGGACTCCATAATATTCTCTTGCACCGTTAAAAAAACAGACCTTTCTTTTTCCGTCTCTGCCCCTTGGTCCACCCCCAATCTTCGTCTCATGAAAGCTAAAGGTCAGCAACTTGAATGTCTCCTTAGAAAAACTGGTCTCACTATTCACGAAGAAATGTACAATAACCACATCCTACGTTACAAGGACTCCATCGATCGCCTCCGCCAATCCCTTACCCCCCACACTGCCGCCATCCTCGTCCACAGTCTTGTCACTTCCCCCCTGGATTACTGCAACTCTCTCCTCTCCGGTCTCGCCCACAAATCCCTCCATAAACTTCAAATGGTCCAGAATTCAGCTGCTCGCATCATGACTCAAACCCCCTCCATCCATCACATCACTCCTGTCTTCCAAAAGCTCCTGGTCCAATTCCGTATCCAATTCAAAGTCCTCCTGTTTGCATTCAAGGCCATCCACAACCTCGCCCCCTCATATTTGTCTGATCTCCTCCAGCGTCCCACTCCCTCCCTCTCCCTCAGGTCCTCTCCCTCCATACACCTCTCTGTCCCCGCCGTCCGTCTCACCACCATGTGAACTCATTACCACCCCCAACTTAGAAACATCGATTCATTCCCCCATTTCCAATCACAACTCAAAACACATCTGTTTAAAACTGCCTATTTCACTTGAATGTCTATTGCTCTACCTTTTTCTGTTACTGTTGTATAGTATTTTTTTTTGCTGTTTTTAAAATGTCTTACGTATGTATACCCTTATGGCGTCCTTGAGTGCAGAGAAGGGCGTCTTTAAATAAAATGTGTTATTGTTATTATTAATGATGCCCTGCCACATTTTTTTTCAATGGACATAACTTATAATGAATATCTTGATCCTACATCTCTATCAGCAGCTTACTCTTAAAGCTCACTTAAATAGATACAAACAGGTGTTTGCATGGCACAGGCCTTGCTATATCATCATTTGAATATTTATCTATCTCAGATTCACAGTCCGGTTTGATTTGACAGTAACAGCCCTCATCTCTTTTTTCAGCCTGCTGAAGACGTCAGTGTTGTGTCCTGGAACAGGCAGGTTCAGCATATCCTAGCCTCTGCTAACCCCAGTGGGAAAGCAGTTGTGTGGGATCTGAGAAAGAACGAGCCCATCATCAAGATCAGTGACCACAGCAACAGGGTTGGTGTTATTTATTTATTTATTTTTTTTTAATGGTGGTTTTTACACAAAATACAAGCAAGTCCAATGTTATCTTCTGCAAAATTAATGCTACTTTGTCTTCCATGAATCAATCAATCAATAAGGCTCATCTGCCGCACTTCAGCAACATTTTCGGATGATTAGATTAAATGATTAAAGTGCTCATATTATGCTCATTTTTAGGTTCATAATTGTATTTAGGGGTTGTACCAGAATAGGTTTACATAGTTTAATTTTCAAAAAACACCATATTTTTGATGTACTACACATTGCTGCAGCTCCTCATTTCACCCTGTGTGTTGAGCTCTCCGTTTTAGCTACAGAGTGAGGCATCACACTTCTGTTCCATCTTTGTTCGGCGTCACACATGCGCACTAGGTAAGGACTACTAGCCATTAAAAAGCAGAGAATAGGGGCGTGCCACACTAACAGCTAGACGAGCATTATAACGTGTTATAAAGTGATGCATATTTGTCAAGGAGGTAAAGGCTGGACTACAATAGAGCTGTTTGTGAACAGTGTTTTCTGTTGGAGATGGTAAGTGCATTTGGGTTGGACTTTGGGCTTTCTCACTTTGTAAACCTATAATGTGCACAAAAAAGATATAACACAATAAAGGAACAGTTCCGCAGCCACTGTTCCGCAATCAATGCAAGTCTGATTGCTGGCCAGTCTAATCGTTTTTATTTTATTGTATACAGTATGCAGTATCATAGGTACTTATACCATTTAAAAAAAAAATAATAATAACTTGTGGTTTTCTATAAAAGAAAATCCCAATAAATATGAATATTGCTTTTAAAAAAACATTTAAGTAGGGCTGCAACAGAATGAGAATTTTTGACCCTGCTTCTCTTAGCTATACTGTTTATTTGTTTAGATAGATACTCAACATTATAACTCAAATTGTTTCTTCAATACACTTTTACTTGTGGTGATGTCAAATATGTTATTCACACCTGCTATCCCATTTCAGTAAAATCCAGCGCACCTGCAGAGCAACAACCACACACTAAACTTCTGGTACAGTTTTCATGTCAAGTATTAGATTTGACCTGTGAGACTCACGTTTCAGGGTCTCTGATCATCCTCTAATTTGCGAAAACATCAGATTTCTCGACTGATGATTGAAATCATGAAGGTTTTAGGGTGTCACTGCCCAATGTGAGTCAAGTGCAAATTTGTGTTGCGCATGCTCAGATTTAAATAGTTTACAGCATAAAGTGTCATGCTGAAATTTGTGAAATCCACAAAATAATAAACTTTTCTCATTGCAAACAATAACAGAAGATGGAAATCATTTCAAAAACGTTTTAGCTATCTGTGATTGTTTGATTGCTAACGTTAGCTCAAAACACCTTTCCAGTGACAGCCTTTGTGTTTGATTGCTAGCTTGTAGCCAGCAGTAAACAAACTTTGTTAAGTAGGTCCATTTTTACTGCATTGACATTACAGAAGTCTCTTGTTAGCATCTTGTAGGCTATGTGTCGCAAAGTGACTCATGCGTGACTCAAATCTACACTTGACATATCGGGCAGTGACGGGGGGCAGCCTTCATTCTGATCATCTTTTTAAGCCTCCCAGCCTTTTCAGGTTAGATTAATTAATAATGTGAAAATAATCATCATCATGAATCACATCTGTTATGTGATTTCAGATGCACTGTTCAGGAATGCTCTGGCACCCTGATGTGGCCACTCAGTTGGTGTTGGCCTCTGAAGATGACCGACTGCCAGTCATCCAGATGTGGGACCTCCGTTTTGCCACGTCACCCCTTAAAGTCTTTGAGAACCATACAAGGTGAGGCTTTCACAGTTTGTGCTCATTTTCAGTTGTTATGTCATGTTGCAGAATATGCTGTATGTAGCTTCTGTTGGTGTTTTCTTCCAGGGGGATTCTGTCCATATCCTGGAGCCAGGCTGACTCTGAGCTCCTTCTGAGTAGTGCTAAAGACAACAGGATCCTCTGCTGGAATCCAAACACTGGAGAGGTATATGAAGTTAATTGCTGCTTCTCTGTTATGCTGGAATTTCCTTGACTCGCCTCATTATTGAGACTTAATACCAATGCCATGGATTCTCAAGTATCGTTTCCTTCCGTTTTAGGTGATTTATGAGCTTCCAACAACCAACCAGTGGTGTTTTGATGTCCAGTGGTGCCCCAGGAATCCAGCCCTGCTCTCAGCTGCCTCATTTGATGGGAGAATCACTGTCTACTCCGTTATGGGAGGGAGCTTAAAGGCTCAGCAGCAAAGCACAGCCAATATGGTAGTGGCTGTTCTCACTGTCGTATTAAATCCCGAAAGGCTGTATTGCGTTGTTTGTCCACCGGATGGTATTGGTGTGAAGGGATTGACATTGACTAATAAACAGCAATATAAAATTGACTGAAGTACAGCTGCAATTAACGATTGTTTTCATAATTTATTGATCTGCTGATTGTTTTCTCAATTTAGTGATTAATCATTTGGTCAAAATGTCAGAAAAATAATTAGAAATGGCCATCACGGTTTCACAGAGCACAAGGTGACATATTTAAATGTATTTTTTGTTTGACCAACAGTCCAAAACCCAAAGATACTCAAAATTTTGACATTTTTGTTAATCATTACCAGAATAATTGCTGATTCGTTCAATCAATTGTTATAATTATTATTATTTTAGCTCTGCCCCAACGAGTTGTGCTTCTTCTAACTTTTATAAAATTTTATTTTACAGATATCGTCCTCATTTGATTCAATGGATCCCTTTGGTACAGGACAGGTGCTACCTCCCCTCCAAGTTCCTCAGCCTACAGTCCAGGACACCATAGTTCCCCCTCTGAAGAAGCCACCTAAGTGGGTGCGCAGGCCAGTGGGGGCTTCCTTTGCTGTAAGTGCAACATTAATACATTTTATAAACATGTTAATGGAAAAGGCGTTCATGACTGATCTGTTGTTGTGTTTTTTTTCTCAGTTTGGTGGAAAGCTTATAACCTTTGACAATCCCCTGCTGCCTCCGGTGCAGAGCCCCCAGCCTGTCCCCAGACAAGTGTTTGTAAGCCAGGTTACCACGGAGACAGAGTTCCTCCAGCGCTCCAGGGAGCTGCAGGCAGCGCTGCAGTCGGGCTCCTTCAACAACTACTGCCAGGCCAAAATTCAAAATGCTAAGTCCGACGCTGAGAAGGACATATGGAAGTTCCTCCTGGTGGGCCCTCACGTTGTCTTGATATGAAGACATAACATTAAGTCTATTAGACAGTGTGGTGTTTTTTGTTGTTTATTTTTAAGTGAAGTTACTCTCCTCGTTTACAGGTAAACTTTGAGGATGAAGCCCGCGTTAAATTCCTCCGACTTTTGGGTTTCAGTAAAGATGAATTGGAGATAAAGGTAATTTGATAATAAATAATAATAAATGTAGTTGTTACTAGGGATGCGCCAATACCACTTTTTTAAGACCAAGGTTGGTAATCTTTGGGTACTCGCAGATAACAAGTACTGATACAAGTACCTTTGGGGTCTAAAGGGCGTTTTCAGACACACATGACTCTGGCCTGCTCTGATATTGTTGTCAACAACGGACCTTTATCACAGCAGACTTTTTGACTTGTCATAGTAGGAAAAGCACAGCTGAAATTGATAACCTTAACAATGGCTCAATTCCATGCAGTAAGCTATTTCAGTGAGTCAGCATGCACAATACCAGGGCCTCTCTTAAGTGGAATGCAGCCATCATTAATGGTTTTGAATACACCTGTGCTTTTCCTACTATGACATGTCTTAAAAAAGGTCTATAAGAACAAGTCAGCACAAAGCAGTATTTTCAAAGTACCATGCATTTTTTTTTCTATTCAAAGCTCAGTGCCCGTGGGCTGGCCATTTCCCTAAACTTGTGTCAATAAAATGTATCATATCATTCTTAATATCCAACAACAGAGTGAAATTTAAAAAGAATGAAGAACGCAAAGTCAGGTGACGTAATTTACGTGCATAGCCATGTTGATTTACCGGTCCAGTAGAGAGGATGGTTTGTTTACACCAGCAGCTAAATTTAAAAGATTTTGTTTTGTTTGAGCATGTTTGTAAAAGTAGCACTGTGGTTGGTAAATCAGCGCTGTGTAGAGAGCACATGTAGACGGATCAGATTGAAATATCGCTCTCTCCATGTTTATGCCTGTTAAGCTGATGAGAGTTATTGGGCTGACACTGCTACTCTAATTATAAGTGGTGACGTTTACGTCCAACAGGCTGCTGATGTGCTTTTTGAAAAAAGCAGCTTCGGAAACATGGTTTCTATGATGTGACGGCTGGGATGCTCATACCTTGGCTCCAGTACGCTGAAAAGACGTTGAAACCCAGTATTATTAACGACTGGTCGTCAAGTGTTATCATGTATTGGGTTAGACCAAAATCGGCTGGCTTTGCTCCTCTCTCGTTGCCTATACCTATTACACTTATAGTATTGGGTGTGGTAGTATTTTATGATTATGAGTACATTCGCACGGCATCGGACCGACACCCAATATTGTCATCGGTATCAGTGCATCCCTAGCTATAAGCTGATACCTTTCATATATATGAATGTACCTGTGACATATATCCTTTATGTCTTAGCTCTAAAACTGTTGTGGTCATACAGATTTCAAAATGCCTGGGGAAGAGTCTTCAGCACAATGGACACGGAGTAGATGCCAAAGATCTGGCAGAAAAGATGCAGCAGCTCTCCACGGAGGTCAGCAAGTCTGCACACAAAATGTTTAAATTCAAATATTTTTGTTGTTTGTATACCCAGTTTTTTTTTTTATATAAATATATGCTCTGTTGTATTTCCAGAGGTCTGATGTAGCAACTGCAGTATGCGATGCTAGAACTTCTGGTTCTGTTTCACCGGCAGACTTCTTTAGCCAGACTCCAAAGGAGAACTCCAACTTCCAGATCCCTGTATCATGTGGTAAAATCTCTGATCTGCATACACACTTTTTTTAGATATCTTACATCTCAGCGTTGAGATGCAAATTAAACCGCATTTTATTTTGCTGTGTTGATGGCTAATGACCTTGTCATTCTTTTGAAGATACTAATGGTTTAATAAGCCAGGCGCTGCTGGTTGGTAACTTTGAGGGAGCTGTGGATCTGTGTCTGAATGATGGCCGTTACGCGGAAGCCATCCTGTTGTCTATCAGTGGAGGAGAGGAGCTGCTCAAGAAAACTCAGCACAAATACCTAAGCAATCAAAAGAACAGTATTTCAATGGTAAGAGTGTGTTTGATTCATTCTGTTTCAGTTGGTGCTATCATAGAGGGTGAAATTAAATAGAATTTGTTTGCAACTGTAGCTCATATCATCAGTGGTGACCCAGAACTGGAGAGACATAGTGCAAAGCTGTGAGTTGGACAATTGGAAAGAGGCTCTTGCTGCTCTGCTGACTTATGCTCACCCTGAAGATTTTGCCCGCCTGTGCGGTAAGTTGCTCACAAGTGTAGCAGCACATTATTCATGCTGCGACTTGCCTTGCTTTCAGACAAACTCTTCCGTTTTAGGAGTACTTGTTTAATTTGCAAAATAACCTTTTTGTTTGTTCTCATGCTCCCTTATATTCGTATAATTCTGCAGTTCTTTTTGGTAGATACCCTGGGAGGCCGGTTGGAGCATGAGAGGACAGAGAAGCGCTGCCTGCAGGCCTGTCTGTGTTACATCTGCTCTGGGAACATTGAGAAGCTAGTGGAGTGCTGGGCTTTGCATAGAGACTGCTCCTCCCCTCTTGGTCTAGAGGTAAAATCTTAATTAACCTAGGAGAAGCTGATAAATAGTTTTCATGGTAATTATTTATTTGTACTTTACTTCTGTCTACCAGAAGGATCCCACTCATGTCATGAGGAATTAGGAAGGGTTGCTTGTACTGACATGCAAAACTATTGTAGCAGTTTGAAAATAACTTTTAATAAAAAATGTATTTATTTAATACTGTTGTAGCCTGAAGGTAAGCGCACTGATGAATGTAGCCGTTACAGTGCCATGTATGTGTCTGTGTATTTTTCAGGATCTGGTTGAAAAAGTAATGATGCTGCGTAAGTCAATTGAACGCCTCCGCAACAGCGAGGTGGCTGTCCAGAGCCCCATCCTGGCCGAGAAGCTAACCTGCTACGCTGGTATACTGGCTGCTGAGGGCAGTCTGGCCACTGCCATGGCCTACCTGCCTGAGAACTCGGAGCAAGTAAGAGACATTGCAGTAACCTAATTTCAAAACCCCAAATTCAAAGCTTTGCTCCATTAGGTGTTTGCACAATTTTGTCTTCCCAGGCTGGGATCACAATGCTGAGAGACAGGCTGTTCCATGCTCAGGAAGAGGCTGTCGTTGGACAGCAGCCTTCAAACTCCTTCAACAGAGTGAATGTGTCCACAGCTAAGCCCACTCCTGCTGCTCAAGCTCCTGCACCAAAAGCACAAATTGTGGTATAAATTCATCAGCAATCGAAAGCGTTAAAGCACACATCTTGCAACATTGTGTAATTATTGATGTTTGAACTGTTCTTTAAGACATAATGTCCCGTCCCCCCCCCAACTTTAGAGTCCGTACCAGCCCTCTGCTCCTTTCCATGGTGCCCAACAGCAGCCTCCTATGCCGTCGTTTTTTACCCCACAATCTCCAGCCAACACCGGGCCTGGTCTGCCGCCGCCTTCTCATGTACTGCCGCCCAGTGCGACTAGCCCTACCTTGAGGCCTCCCTACTCCCAACATAATGCTGCAGCTCCAGGTTTGACATTGACTATTCGTGTTCTACTTTCAGGTGTTTCAGGTTGATTTTATTTGATGTTATGGTCCTTTTCCTTTTTTAGGTTTCCTTCCTCATCAGCCATTCCAGCCTCAGCCTATGCCCATTGGTGGACGCTCAGGCTACCCTCCTCCAGGTCCTTCTATGCCAGCTGCTAACTTATCAGGACCCCCACTACCGCCTTCGTCATCGAGCCCCGGGGGCCTGTCCCCTATGCCAAGCCCCGGGGTGCCACCGACAAGCTTCCTGCAGTCTACCTCTTTTCCTTCAGGCCCCATGCCACCCAGCTCCCAACCCGGAGCCCCAGTTCCCATGTACCCTGGTGGCATGCACAACCAGGGGCCTGCAACTCCCATGGCATCTGGTCCCTATGTCCCTCTTGGTTCAGGTTATCCACAGGGAGGCCCCGGAGCTCCTGCGGTAAAGCCCTTCTCAGCCCCACCTGTCGCCCCACCTCCTACAGGTAGATGCAACCTTGATTTCTAGAGAGATCTACACATAATAGATGTTAACAGTAATCTGTTGCTGATTGTTGTTGGGTTTTATTCAGCTGTCCACCTTATTTGGCTTGCAGGGTTTTTTCCCTGGCTAAATTCCCAGTCTGACATTCAAGGTGACGTGATTAGGGTTGGATGTGGAATAAGAGTGCATCGAAATATACACGAGAGACCAGAAAAACATCAGTACAATACAAAATCCTTTTATTAGATTGCACGCCGTCGTACAGGGTTTTTATATTTTTCTGGTCACTTTGTGTTTTTTTGGTGGTGTATGCTTGTGCCGCTGTACGCTTGAGGGAAATTGTAGTAACTTTATATATTTGTATGGCTGTCAGCTTAAAACACAGTAAACAACCACTGTTTTTAGGCTTGAATAAAGACACTGTTGGTCTTATGTCATTGTTAGTAATGGAGACATATTACAACTTGTTCAATTGATATATACATGTTTGAGCTAAAAAAATATGCATGTGTTATGCAATATTGTTACTGTTGAGTGATTATTAGGATGCTGCCTATTTGCCCAAATTTGCTGTTTTATTTGTGCACAAACTGCTGAAATAATTGGCTTAATGATGCGTTTTTGCCATGTAGACTAACCTTGGCTAAACAAATTGTCTTGTATAGACAATACCTAACTGCTTGAGTGTGAGCACAGGAAAATAATATGCCTCTAGTCATTTAAATTCTTACTCATCTTCTGATTTAGGACCTCATGAAGGCTGGAATGACCCACCAGCAGTACGAGGTGGACCTAGGAAGAAGAAGGTATTCATGCATTTATGTGCAATATTTACTTTTAATATATCATAAATTAGAATGATAAACTTAAAAATGTGTGAGCAGACTTTCCTTCATTTAGTGTTCCAGTCTACAACTATTGCTTTTAGCACAGATTAAATCAAACATATAATAATCAGGGTTCGACATTCAGCGTGGCCCATGGCCACAAAAAGACTCTTTGTGGATATCAACTATCTCCAGCAGGTGTCCCCCTTTGGCCACCATGCAGGTTTCTCTTGAGAATGAGACCAGAGAATGTCCCAAACAGACTGTGAGAGAATATATAGCCTGTGTTTACAAAAATATTGTGTTTTCAATTTAAATAAATAAAGGTCAAGGTCACTTTATTATCCCAGAGGGGCAATTTGAATTAGAGCCAGCAGTAACAATATATACACACCAAACAACAAAAAGTAAACATAAACACAACCACAAAAGGACTACAACATGAATTAAATTTGAATTTACAGGATATTATTAACGGATATTATTAAAATAATGATATATTTTAATTTTGTTGTTTCTCATTTATGAAAGTGATACAAGAAGACTGTGTTGAGTAATGTTATCTGTTTTGCTTAAATTTGGGCCACACAAAGTGTACTTTGTGTGTACAAGCCTGGTGGTTCATGGGGCCATTGCTTGAAAATGTTAGCATCCACCTCTGATTTTAACAATTAATTAACTTGATAATTGCTCTTTGTTACAAAAAATCCATCCAAGGTTCTTCTCACCCTGTAAAAACACGAGATCAGCCACAAACAATTGTTAATTATTTTTTTTAATCAAATGATTATCAAATCAAATTGATTTTTCACATATACTGTACAATCAGTACAGTGAAATTTGCTGTGTACCCGTTCCGTCTAAATAAAAACAATAACAAAATCCATAAAAATAATAACATTATTTTTATTTTACTTAATCTTTCCACGTATCCCATGTTAACAGTAAAAGTACATCTTGGAGTGAAAGTACCTCTCTAAGATGCGTGGTATATGGAGTGCGCTGTGTAGTAGTAATACTGGGTAAATTAAAATTATTCAATCAAGGGCTCAGTTCAACTATTTAATGTATTGTTCAT
Organism: Percina caprodes; assembly: GCA_013375575.1. Taxonomy (NCBI): domain Eukaryota; kingdom Metazoa; phylum Chordata; class Actinopteri; order Perciformes; family Percidae; genus Percina; species Percina caprodes. The sequence continues at coordinate 4,746,903 of JABXJD010000010.1, forward strand.
TCTTAAAGCTGCACTGATGAATATTTGATTTAATAACAATAAGTTAAATGACTAGAAGTAATTTGAAAGGGGTCGTGCAGAGTGACAAACCCTCAGAGAATTATGACTACTCTCATTAACCTAATTTCCATCAGCGAATGTTTTCAGCAAACAAGCTCTGATAAACGGCTACCTGCTTATACCAAAAATCAGATGGACAAAGTTAGCAGCTACAAACTGGCTAAAGTTAAACATCCAGTCAGCTTGTCGTGGAGGTCCTCGGCCTCAAAGTAGCCACAAAACCCCAATACATTTTTTAGTCAATATTTGCTCAGTTTCAGTGTTTTCTCACCTTCCTCTCACTGACTGGATGTTACTGCTGTGTGTTTTTAGGTCCCTGATAACTACACTCCACCAGCCCCCATCACTGCCCCTGTGATGGGATTTCCTGTGGAGGCCCCTCAGCCCCACAACCACACCCAGGTCCCCCCTGGAGCCCCACAGGAGCCCAGTGTGCAGGTTGGTGTGTGACAAGGGGCTGTCATCTGAAGTCTCACACGGCAAACGCGTCAACACCTTGTATGTGTCCTTGTTTTCCTCAGCTCCTCCAGCAGCTGCCAGCGGAGAGGGTGGAGCAGAAAGAAATCCCCGCTGAACACATGGTTCTCAAATCCACCTTTGACAGCCTGGTGCAGCGCTGCCAGCTCGCCGCCGGAGACCCAGTAAGTCTCACTGTGTTTTGCAGTTTGCAATCAAGCTTTGATAAGTTTAAGGAAGAAGTTTGGATATTAAATGACCACAAATATTTATTTTTCAGCAAACTAAAAGGAAACTCGATGATGCAGTCAAACGTTTGGCATACCTGTACGCTTACAAGGAAAACTACATTCCCTCTAAATGAGACCTAATTGAGTTATCCTCTTAAACTATTATAATCATAAAGATGCTTGTGTTTATTACCACTAAGGGTCTTTAAACCCAAATGATTACACACGTTGTGCTGTTCAGTTGTTCCCATCCCCATCTACCTACATAACAAAACTACAAGTTGGGAAGAGTAAAGACAACATGTCCCTCTAAATGATTAATTGCTAACCAATTTCCTGGGTTAAATGACATCATCGTAATTTAATTCCCACCTTCTCTTCTAATAATAAAGAGTGCACAACCTCCATTGACAGAAAATGTATTTCTATTTCTAACTTGTAAGAACACTGCAGAGTGTAAGATTCAAAATTAAAGTGCACCTTCAGCACACCACACAAAGAAGGTTCATAATTGTGAATTTACAAGCTTTACCAGAATAGGTTTACATGGTTTACACCACCATGTTGCTGCAGCTGAGTGTCGAGCTCTGTTTTACTTTGAGCATCACTAACAAATCCCCATCTACCTACATAACAAAACTACAAGTTGGGAAGAGTAAAGCGAACAGTGTTTCTGTGGGTGATGATAACTCCCTTTTGGGGTGGACTTTGGGCTTTTTCACTTTGTCAACCTATTACATGCACAAAAAAAGATGTATAACACAATAATGGAAAGGGAAACCAAAAAAAGCATATGAGCACTTAAATACTCATGTATCAATTAATTTATGAAAAAATTGAAACATACTCAAGTTTTGGACTGTTGGTCAAAACGTCTTAATATGTGATAGGTATGTTCAGAGATTGTATAGACTAAACATCTGGTTACATAGTAACATGTAATATTTTCATCTCTTAGCTCTCTCACAACATCCTGAACGGGCTCCACGAGATCAGCCGCTGTGTGGCGAGCCAGAACTACCAGCGGGGTCTGGAGGTCCACACCCAGGTGGTCAGCAGCAGCAACTTCAGCGAGATTTCTGCCTTTATGCCCGTCCTCAAAGTGCTCATGACCATTGCCAACAAGCTGGGCGTCTAACTCCCCAGTGGGGGACACCAACAACCACACTTCAGTGTTATCATTTTGTTATATATGTATTTATTTCGTTTTGACCTGATGCCGTGCTTTGATAATGAAAATATTTACTGACGATATTGCAGATTGTGGTTTTCATTACTTGCATACATGTTCCTTCCTGGAGGCTGGTTTGGGTGGTGGATTTTTGTAGAGATTCGTCAATGTTGCTGTGGTTGTTTTAAGATAAAATGAATGTAATTCTGAAAGTTGTGATTCTGTGTAAATTCAACAGTTGGTGTAATATAAGTTTGATTTAAGGCGGTGTTCGTACAAGTAGTTGCATTTTCATAGTCCATATTACACTCTACCCTCTCGCATATTTTTCCTTAAATAATTTGGGATGGAATACAAGCAGTGCTCCAACTGCAGAAAACAAATCTAGCAGCTTTTACATCCAAGGTAGGGGTGGAAATGATAAAAATAAATTTTGGGTTGCACTTACTATATATCCTATCGATGTAGTTTGTAGGAGGCGGACATTCATTTTCTTTTTACTAAATCATTTCACAACAAGCATCAAGGAAACTATGTAACATAAGTACTGATTGTTCTCTTCACCTGCTGTAACAGATTGTGTCTAGTTGATTGTGCGGTGAAGGGCTGCAGAAGAATGCCAAGCAGTGATTGTCAAGTTGCTGTTTGTTTTTATTTTATTTTCCATCTTGTGTTAACAGAGCCCTATTAGCACGGGTAATTTCCTGATAGCCTGTGTGAGTGACTGAATCTTTTGTCTTTTTACCACCTGACTTGCTTCAGTTTGCTGAGTTTACATGGCAGCTCTTAAACAAAAATTACATTAATTTATGTTGAACTGCAAACAAAATGACATCTGTGCTTTTACTCATCTTTCTACCCAGGCTAAGTCTTATCCTTTTGGGACTCTGAATTAGTTTTGTTTTTTTGTTTTAGATTAGATCACATGATGATACCAACTTAAATGAACTAACAAATGAAAAATATGATATGTACAAATGTTTGTGGCTGGACATAAAGCTGGATAGTTTGGTGGATCATGGCAGCAGAAGGCAGTAAAGTGCCTCAGTGCCCATTTTGGTTGCACAGATATTTATACAGTCCATGTTGCTTACTTTACTCATGTCAGTATCTTTTTCAAATAAAACTTCACTTCATAGATTTTGAGACTTGATTCATTTTTTATTATAAACATATTGATACCCATTTTAATAACGCATCATTCAGAAAGGGTAGCTAATGGCTTTATTAATGGTTAACATATTGTTTTATTGATTGGTTTGGTCATTAAGAACAACTTTGGGGTTGCAAGACTTTAGAATATGGCAGTTCAATTTCTTCTTACTTACTGTTTATTTTGGTTTATTCGAAAGTGAAAAAACTGCAATCCCTTCCCAATAAATGGAAATATTTGCAAAAACTGGAAATTATTAGAAAATGAGCTGACCATGACTATTAATGACCTGGTATTGAATTTGGCCACTTGACCCTTGGACTGATTAATGTCTCCTGCCTCATTAAGCATTAGTAAATAATAGTTTAATTAGTAAAGCCCTTTTGTGATACAGCAATATAAAATGATTTCACATGTAGGCATGTGTAGTTTTAGCACAATTTGCCCTTGGGTAAGGTAGCCAAAGTGTCATTAACACATACATTTATTTGACAGCTATACTTCAGATTTTAGGTACAAAACATAACGAAAAAATATAATATGAAGGATTGTTGTGGATTAAACTAACAGTGTATAAAGCAGTTACACATTTCGACAACTTAAACTGCTGCTATCAAAATGTATAATACTAACACTTTACTTTTATTATTTATTTTGCTTCTTTAAGTAACAATTTATAATTCAAGAAACGGTATTTTAACATGATGGCACTGCTGCTTTTGTTTGTTACTTGTTGAGGACATATAGATCCTGTTGTCGGCTATTTCCATTTTGAACAGCAGAGGTCTCTCTGACGGCTTTCTGTAACATGTTGACGCACAAGTACCACCAGCACAAAATCTTCTGCATCTACTCCTAATATTTGATACAGTCTATGATCTACACCCACAGGTAAGACACTTTACTGTAAGATTAAAACAAACATTGATCCCAAAAGGGGGAATTACATTTGTTTCACTCTGTTGTTGGTTATTACACACACAAAAATAGAAGTGATTCTCTATTTTCCTACCTCAGCCAAAAGCACTTAAATGCACCAAAATAGACTGGTGTTTCATAACTTATTAGATTTCGTTCAATTCTGAGGGAGTGCTCTGTCAGTCTGCAAGCTGGCACAGGTAGTTCACGCTCCCCTCCTCCATTGGTCCAGGACAGAGTGGACCAGGAAAATCATGAGTCAGGATCTCGCTGCTGACTGGCCGGTTAGGTACGGTGCGAGCTGCGTGGCGTGAATGGGTTTGAACTGCAGTAACCCCCGGTAACATCCCGTCATATGTGGGGTGATGTTATTATAATACAACTTCACACCACACACATCACCAGATTTAACACACATCGTACCACAGAAGCGCCCTGAGTCATGCTGTACTCTCCCTTTATGGGACATGTGGACGTTTTTTTAATCCACTACATTTGAATGACAACTAGTAGTTACTTTGCAAATTCTCATTTCTATTATAAAAATATAATCAACAAATACATTCTGAAGTATTGCTAACTGGCAGTAGCCTAGTAGTAGTAGTAGTAGTAATAGGAAGATTAGCTCCAACTTCAGCAGCTGCAACATTAAAGTGATGCTTACACATTTACATCAGTAATTATTATCCAATAATATGATATACTAATCTGAAATAAATCTGCAAATGATGACTACTTTTACTTCAGTTACGTTAAATATATTTTTGATAATACAATTTTGAATGCACAGCTGAGAGCAGAGTATTTCTATAGTGGTATTGTTACTTTTACTGGTGAAAAGGATGTGAGTACTTCCTTTCACAAAAGTTGAGCAGGATGGCGGAATGAAACTAAGTACATTCACACAAGTTGTGCACTTAAGTACACTTTTAAGGTGCTGTTGCTATACTTTGCATTTCTATCGTCTGCTTCTTGCTATGTCAAGGGAAATATTGCATTTTTCACTCCATTATCTGGCATCCATACTAAAGTAGTACTAAGAACTTTGCATTATGGTTATATATTAAAAATATATCAATTTATTAGATAGGATGCATTGCTGTAGATGAGACAACATATATGCACAATAGTATAGAATACTCGGAAAAGAGGTACTTTTACTTTTGATACTTTAAGTACATTTTGACAATGATGCTTAAGGCCTTTTCCTGATAACAGAGTATTTTTAAATTGTGGAACTACTACTTTTATCTAAGAAAAGAATCTTAAACACTGGATGTGAGGACTGCAACCACTTATTTTTATTATTGATTAAGATGTTACAATGAATTGATTAACTGTCAGAAAAAAAGTGAAAAATTCCCAAAAGGAAATGCAAAACAATATATTCAAATCACAATTATATAATCAATAAATTGTTTCAGTACTGGGAACTTTGAACACTCCTCAACCTAAAAAAAAAGGCAGATGTAATATTAACTGGTCTCTGGTCAGCACACTGTTCCTACATTCCTCTGCCCTGTGTAAACTATTTGATACATTTTGAGAGCACTTATTTCCTCTGCAGGTGAAAACTAAGAACTGCAGTATTAAATAGTTGGAATATATTTGAATTGCACTCTAATGTCAGCAGAAAACCAGATGTGTTGAGTTATTTGCCACAGAAGGCCAAAAACAAGCCAGAGAACAGAAAATCCCCTGACATGTCCGAGTTGGACTATTACCAGAAAACTGCAGATTGCCATTGTTTGAATCCTCACACAAATAACAGTGGTGGTTGACGTATTCAAGTTATTTACTTGAGTAAATTTAGCAGTGCCACCATGTAAAAATACTTCATTACAAGTAAAGGCTCTGCATTTAAAAAGGTAGGTTACTTAGATATTCTTAGGTATCAAAATCAAAAGTACTCATACTTTAGGTTATATTCTCATATATGTTAGTTGAATATTAAATGTGATGAATGGATGTGTATAAGCAACATTAAGATTAAGATCCAGATTTAGAAATGTCTTTAAATTTGTACCAAAATCCAATAAAAAAACTACTTTGTGTAAACAAAGCCTATTAGTGGAATTACTAAAAAAAAAATTCAGAATATCCAAAGACTATGCAGTGCAGATTTACACAAAGAAAAAAGCAGAAAAAAAGAAGAGCAACAATTGTTAATGGAATCACGTGTATTGACAAAATTGTGTTTTAATTTCATATTAGAATACAGTTGCGATTTGACATTATCATTCAGACTGACAACCTTATGATTCTCCTCGTCATTAGAAAAATGTGGATTTTGGCGCTCTGGGCAGCAGGAGTTGTTTGCATGTTTGCTTGTGATATTGTCAGGTTTTTGTTAAGTGCTCTAACATCCATCCTCATTGACAGCACCTTTGTTGGAGGTTTTCTAACCGAGATGCTGTGATGGGTTGAAACTATGTTGGCACTTACGGACCCATATTTTGCAAGTCAAATCTGATATTTGAACATTTGCACCAGGCGTTTTTCATTTGTATCAGATTCTTTGAATATCAACCTCTATCCTCTTTCTGTATTTAAAGCACCTTGATGTTGTCATGTTACCATTTGCCTAAATTTAATGTCGTTTTAGCAGGTGAAAAAACAATATTACACCTGGTGCTTCAGCCTGTAAACATGGACTTCTTGGTCAGATTTGTTTTGAGCATTTTCTCTTCACTGGCGGGACGTGAAGAAGATCAGGAATGGATGCAAGTCATAAGGCATGAGGTTATATCCTGACTCTTGGGAAAAAATAAAGTGCTACAATTTGATATATTTTACTGCCAAATCTTGGAGTGCAGAAATCTGGTTTAGGTCTGAGCAACCTTTTTTTTAGTCAATAAGAAAAAAAAACATAAATACATAAATAAGATAATACAAGCATTCCGCACACCAGAATTGAAGATGAGCATAAACATCGATGCACCTGAAATTTAGCATTGACAATAAGCTTTGTAGGACATCAAAGGGAAACCAGACCTCGTCTCAGAAATCACCACGGCAACAGTTCTGATGATCCAAAAACGATGCAGCTCCACAGTACATTACAAAAATAGACACAGTTCTGTCATTGGAATCACCGATAAAATACCTCACTACAACACTGAGTACAGTATATCATCATGCATGGATGGCATGTTGTTTTGTAACCCCAGAACTGTCACCTGACTGGCTGCTACTTTGACCAATGAGATCACTGCTGCAGACGTTTCTGGAACATTGAGGGACAAGTTATAAAAGAAATAAAAGAGGAAGGAAAGCCATTGATGTTAAAAAACTTCCACAATGTTGAGTGAAGAAGTAGTATCGACTGTGTGCTCTAGTGGACCATTAAGATGGTTATAAATATGTCGACGATTGGCACGCTCTTGGCACTATGAAATGTTCATTAAAAACACAAATAAAGTTGATTAAACATTGCATGATTCTAAGTTAAAATTACATTTATCGTTTCCTGTTAATATTTAACGGCAGTTTTAATTTAATGATAAATGCATCACTTATATTGTCTTAAGAAAACTTCTTCACCATACAGACGTATGACATGTGTTCATATTTGCCTTTTCTACATATTTCGTTTCTGAAGAAGACGACCAAGTTACACACTGCATTACTCTGTTGTCAGTAAAGTCAGGTTATACATTAGAAGAAGGTCTGGGTTCCCTCACTCTTCCCCCATGCGCCACATTCCATTAAAGTCAGCAGCTTTTAATAAATCATGTTTCAAACTCTCATCCCTTTTTGTCAGATCTTAAAGCACTCAAAACGTTAATTTACTGTACATTAAAATGGTATGAACTTGCTGTGAACTGCAATAAAGACAAGTCAATCTCTAATCAGTATCCTAACTCATCCAATGAAACATTGTTACTCCATATTTTCAGTGCTCCACTTCTTGTCTATATTGATTAATAGTTGAGTAATACTTACATAAAAATAATCGGCTTCATGACTGAACTTTCATGAAGAATGCACACCAAAGTGGCAAAAACAGTGGAGAATGAAGTGGACTTTTAAAATGTATCTACTTCAAATCTAAAACATCTTTGCAAGACCTTGGCCTGCCTGAACAATAGAAACCAAGGCCAAGAGCTTGGCAAAATGTGTTTGTTTTTTAATCCATCTTGATTAGCTACAGCTATGAAAAAAACCCACAAAAACAAGCAAAATGTGGTCAAAGCTCTCATGAAGTTGACTTTTATGCTCAGAGGATGAGGAATGTATAGCTGTCAGAAGACTGTGAAGCTTCTTCTCCTCGGTTGTTGTCTGTGATTCATCAATTCATCAATCTTAGCCACATCGGTGGCTTCCGTCTCCGGTACGCATTACTCGGGCCTGGACCAGCTCAGGGGACCCTCTCTTGCAGTCCTTGGCCAGGCCCAAGAAGCACATGGCGTCGATGAAACAAGTGGTAATGTTCAACTTGCAGCCAAACTCGCTGGTTGCATAGTCAAAGGGGAACGTGTGGTGATAGTTGTGAAATCCCTCACCTGTAAGGTATAAGAAACAGTGGTGAACAAATCATACAAATACTACTAATACTGAATGATGTTCACTAAAAAATAGGATTAAGGGCTTGTTTAGGGTGAATAATAAGTGACAAAAGAAACAACTTCTGTGATTGTTGGCGACAATCCTTTCAAAAAATATCCATTGCTGCACTAGTGACTCCTTTTGCTTGGTCCAAGTGCGTGCTTAGTAGGGGGTGGAGGTGGATAGCGTGGGAACCAGGCATATGGATTTGAAAAAAAGGCGTAAATAAATAAAACAATAACATTCAATAACTTACTGTACATATTTGATTTTGATTATTTTATTGAATCTTCAGAGCTTACATAAAATGTTTTCATGAGCCTGAAGAAGTTGTATTTGTTTTATGATATTCCATACCGTTTCACTATCGTTGGTTGCCAATCTAGTTTAGGCATAACTTACTAACCTGCTGATGCGTCTAGAGCCAGTGAGCTAAACCAATGTTATGCTCGCTTTGAGGCCATCAGCCATCAGTGGGTGGGTCCTCAAACTGTGTGCTGACCAACTAGCACCAGTATTCACAATGATTTCACTCAGGCCAGTCACTCAGTCTGTCATACCCATGTGCTTCACGAAGTCCACCATCATTCCTGTGCCCAAGAAAACAAGACCAGCCTGCCTGAATGACTATGTCCCAGTGGCACTCACCTCTGTAGTGATGAAATGCTTTGTACGACTGGGCAAGGATTACATCTGTTCCTCACTACCCAGCATAGTGGACACATTACAGTTTGCCTACCGTCCCAACCGATCAACGGAAGACGCCATAGCACACATCCTCCACACCACCCTATCTCACCTGGAAAAGAAGGGAACCTATGTGAGATTGCTGTTCATTAACTACATTTCAGCGTTAACACCATAGTTCCCCCCCAGGCTCGTCACAAAGCTTAAGGACCTGGGATTAAACAACTCACTGTGTATGTGGATCCTTGACTTCCTGACAGGCAGACCCCAGGTGGTGAGGGTGGGTGGACACACCTCTTCCACCCTCATCCTTAACACCGGAGCACCCCAGGGCTGTGTTTTGAGTCCCCTTCTGTATTCCCTGTACACATGACTGTGTGGACACTTTCAACTCCAACACCATCATCAAGTTTGCTGACGACACACCTGTGGTGGGCCTGATCACAGAAACAATGAAAAGGACTACCTGAAGGAAGTAGAGGACCTGACCCACTGGTGTCAGGACAACAACCTCCTCATGAATGTCAGCAAGACTAATAAGATGATAGTGGACTTTGGGAAGAAGCAGGGAAGAAAGAAAGCCCCCATTAATATCAAAGGGGTCCTTATGGAAAGGGTGGACAGCTTTAAGAACCTTAGTGTCTCCATCACATAGGGTCTGACCTGGGCGTTGCACACTGACTCAGTGGTGTGAAAAGCAAGGAAGACACTGTTTCGCCTCAGATGCCTGAGGAAATTCCAGGTACCCCTCAAATACTGAGCAAGTTTGACTCCTGCATCATTGAGAGCGTCCTGATGTGCAACATGACGGTACGTAAACAGCGCCGAACAGGACTGCACAGCCCTGCAAAAAGTGGGTTGCTGGCTGAACATACAATAGGCAATGCCCTACCCTGCCTAGAGGATATTCACAACAGGTGCTGCACGACAAAGGCTAGGGGCATCATTAAAGATCCAAATCACCTGGGTAACAGCTTGTTCTCCCTGTTGAGTTAGGTAGAAGATACTGGATAAACCAGGCCAGCACTGAGAGGCTCAGGAGAAGCCACTATCATCATAAATGGAGAAACTGCCTCAAGCTAGGTTTATGGTCGCCGTGGTTTTCCCGATGCAAGGTGGGTGAGCAAGAAAATCATGTCTTTTGTGTCCAGCATGAAGGCTCCATAAGTTGTCATGCACCTCTGAATTTTTGTAACTTGGCGCGCACTGTGCATTCCATTTCAACATGGTCAGCTGGGAAGACTGGCCGAGCTGGTTTGCCTGTACAAACATCAGGAACAGTTAAATGGCCTTAAAGTCGTTGTAAGAGGGAGCCAACACACTGGGAAAAGAAAAGACATTTTGCTGGAGGGTGTGAGATCGCTTTGTCAAAGCTAAAAAACGAGAGGCAGACAGTAATTTTGACAGTAACGTTAATAATTAGATGTTTGGAGGTACGTTAGTGTTTATCATGGATGTGTTAACTACTGTTGCCAGGCAGCCTGCCTTCCTTTACTTCCGCTCTCTATTTGTTCTCTTTTACTTGCTTATTCACAGATTATTTTGTTTGTACGCCCCCTGCCATTTTTTGGAGAATGCTGCAACAAAGAATGCGCTGAGTCTCCGTGCATGCTTGTAACTCGCGCACCATCTACCGAGGCCCTGTCTTGCAGAAGTATAGACAAAGTTTAAGACTTCTCCCTCCATCACACACACACACACACACACATAAATAAAATATTATTACTGTTTGTAATGCGTACATTGAAGGAACTGACAGGATTACATTCCACTAGAGTTGCATCTTAAATGATTTCACGTGACAAACTCTTGAACCCCCTGTGAAGCTAAAAGTAGGCAACAGGTTCACCTATCAGCTCTAGTGATCCTGCAAAATTGAATGGCATTTCGTCTAGATATGGAATTGAATGGCATTTTGTCTAGATATGGCCCTATCTTGATCATGAGTTTAACCTAAATTCCTGTTTTAATTCTTTCTTTATCTTATCTTTTGTTACACTGAGAGCACAGGCTCATTTGTTTTTCATACCTATAGCACTGAACGTGACAAATTTGTTCTCCCTGGGGTTGATGTTCTTGTCATAGGGCCGGTTCCCCCACATGTGAGCTGCGCTGTTGACCAACCAGGTGGCGTTCAGTACCAAGGTGTACCTCAGCACAGCGGGGATGAAGTATGCCACCCACAGAGACTCCCCCCACAGATACCAAGGCACGCCCATGGGGATGAAGAAGCACATGAGCAGCACAGATGGCTTGTAATACCTGTCGGAGACAGAGTGGGGGGACAGTAGAAAGAATGGAGCTGTTTACTCATCATTATTAAACACAAAAATGCTCTTCTTGTCAGAATTGTTCACTCTATCACATTTCTCAATGTGACAGTTTGCATTGAGCCAGAGCTAAACTGTTGCTTCATTTATCCAATTTCCACCACCATGGAAAAGGTGGTCCGGTTTCGGGCCTGAAACTCCCGGGCTAAGAAGTGGCCCCACTCCGGCCTTGCATTGAACCCAGGGATGGACTTGGGTAAAGCAGGAAACCACCCGTCCTTGGACTCCTCCTCAACACATGTACATAACAGCAGGGTTCAACATTAGCACCATGTACCAGCCAAATGCTAGTTAAATATTCAAGGTGCTGGAAGATTTGCTTCACTCACCAGGCAAAAAAACAATGGTGAACTATTAAGTGGCTGGTAAAATTTAAACATTCACTAGCCATTTGGCTTGTGGACAAAAAGTTAATTTTGAATCCTGTATGCCATCCCCAAATACTGCCACTTAGCCGAGTGGTAAGTAAGATAGTATGATAGTTTACTCACTGGGTCAAAAATGCTGCCTGCCTTCTTGATGGCAAGATGGCTAAAGGTTGAGGGTGGAGCATGGCTGTCATCAAAATGTCTTGTATAATAAACAAGTCAAGTCTGTAAGTTCAACTAAAGCTGCATTTTTACACAGTATGCAACTTCTGTTATAGCGCAATGTGGATAAATCTGAAAACTTTAGTATTGTGTTTGCAAGTGCCTAAGCTTGCTAATACACACTAACATTAGCTTACTAACAGCTAATTCGTCCTCTCTGGTAGACAAAGGTTGTTAAAATATTCCTTAAATATTCTTAAATCTTGTGTTTTTAGCCAGTTACATTTTGTAAAGTTGTTTTCCCTGCATGTTGGGGCGGGACTTAAATTGGCTCTGTCTCTATGGTTGGATCGTGGTGGGCTGATGTAGGATATGATTGGTCAGTGTTCAGATATGAGACAATCCAGTGGGCCAATCATATGATCTCTCTCCAATCCATGCCTGATTTAACCCAACCTTGAGTCAGTCAGAATCACGTTTAGTGGCCAAACAAGGAATTTGACTCAGAATTTTTGTTGCTCTCAAAGTACAGAAATAGACATAAGGCTAAAAATAACGACAACAAAGTTGAAGTGGTGGAACTGAATGCACCATGAGTATTAGTCCCTTCAGTTCCCACATGCTTTACCGTTGGTTGTTTGTTTACATAACACATGGGGATGCAAATGTTGCTACGCCAGTGACTTAAGGAAGGATTATACAGTTCTGTTGTCTCTCCGACATCTCTGACTCCGGCAGTGGCATGCTGTCTGGAAAAGTGCAGCTGCAGGCTAACGGTATGCCAATGTAATGTTACACTGTGTCTTTAGCTGCATGCTGGTAAGCTGCGCTGTATTTTTTGATTGTTTTTTCTTCAAACCTACGCAAATAGGCGATGGCAGAGAGAAAACAATACAGGGGAAAACGCCGATCCTGCTTTTAATTTCGTTAAGCAAAATTGACAGCTCATCATCAATTTTCTATTTAACTTTGACATTTTGATTGTGACACCCCTGGTAAACAGTAATCTAATAGGACAAGGCAAATGATGCTGGAAGAAATAAATATTAATATTAATATAACAGGTTGCTTATATATCTGAGGCAGGGGAATATGACAGTAACCTCAACATGCACAAAGACATAAGTAATTGTCACCTTCTTAAACCAGGAATGACTACAGATACAACTCTGCAGCAGTGGTGGGTTAAAGTATTTTTTCATTAATTTTTTATTCTTTGCCATGTATATGTTCTGTATGTGACGTATCAAAAAGTACTCTTTACTGTCCACACTAACCAACATATGAGACAAGTGCAAAAAAAAATAAACAATAAAATCTTAAAGTTGTAAAATCAATCGTTGACTGAAGCCACTTACTTCCGTTGAAACATTACAACTTTATCGGCCTTTAGGTCACTGATTTCCAGCTTGCGTCCTTTTTCAATGACATCAGGGTGTTTGCGTACCAACAGCCAGCCAATGTGAGCAAAGAAGAAGCCTCGGCGGGCGTTGTGAGGGTCAGCATCTGTCTCTGAATATTTGTGGTGAACCCTGTGATCTCGAGCCCACACAAAGATATCATTCTGTGGGTTCAAGTAAAGACAGAGATTACACACAATGTAGACACAACATGGTACTTACACAGTAATGAAAACTGCTATTATCACAATTTTAAGTGTGTGCTTGTGTGAATGCAGATCTGTGAGTTTTGGGTACCTGAAATGCCATTGAGTTTGCAGCACCAAGAAAGATCCTAAGAGGTAATGTTGCCTTGTAGGATCTGTGACTCCACAGGCGATGAGCTCCTGCAGTAATTCCCAAAGCGCTTATCAAAAAACAAAGTGCAGCTGTGGAAAGAAATGCATATACAAATTAAAGCAGCAAGCAGCGTTGGACGGGCGCACACGGCTGTGCATAGGGTCTTGAGATGGCACAGATACATTTTGAAATCTAACAGATGAATTTTTTTTATTTATTCATCTATTGCCAGCAGGTGGCGCTATAACTAGTAAGTAAGTAAGTAAGTAAGTAAGGTTTATTTGTATAGTACCTTTCACAGATAAAAAATCACAAAGTGCTTCACAGTAAAATGTAATACAATACCAACAATACAATGCATAAGACACTTTAAAAACAAATGGAAAACATAAAAACAAAAAACCATAAAAACCATAAAAACCATAAAACTATGGGTCAACTTTGGCATGTAGATGTTCTTGTGTTGGACTTATATGAATCGTGACAAATTTGGAACAGATGGGGCAATGTACTAGAGTGTTGTAACTCCTGATTCCTGATTTAAAGGCAAAAAGCACAAAACGGTTGTCACGCCACGGCTATATGTCTTAAGATGGCGCGGACCAAATTAGAAGTCAATTGGATGAAATCTCTAGCAGGAGTTGGTTAAAGTACGATACATGGTCAATTGAAATGGTGGACTTCCTGTTGAGTTTAGGGTGCGGCTCCAAGAGGCTTTTTACTACCTAACAAGCGAGCCGGTAGTGGAGTTTATGCAGAAAAAGTGAGCATCATGCAGCAATGACAGTTAAGTTTAGGCACCAAAACAACTAGTTAAGTTTAGGAAAAAGGCTGCGGTTTGGATTTAGACATTCCTGTGGAACGAACAAGCATTTCCTGGGTATTTTGTTTTCACTGCTAAGTGAACCCTGCTGTTTTATGTTGACACCAAGTTGGGCTATTTCATTTTGTGATTATTTTCCATTGAATAATATTTAAGTGTTTTGGCAAGCCTGACTGAATGGCACTATATCAATGGCTTTGAAAGGGGGATTTAATTAATGCATTTTTTGTTTTGTTAGGAATGATCAAAAAAGTTAATGGAGGAGGCTTTAACTGCTGAAAACTGTTAGGGGTCGCTAGCCATTTTTGCACGCCTATTTACGAAACCCATTAAATAAGTACCAGGCCGCGACCGCAAATTATGGTGAGTTTTGGAGTCGTTTTTTTAGTCGGCGCTATTAGGCCCTAAATAGTACTAATTAATATTAATAATTACTTGATAAATAACTAATTAAATACTTCACATTGCAATGTCTATGCATCAAATGTTTTTGTACACTGTCACTGTTAGGGCTAGGAGGATGATCCTGCAACAAGTGATATATTGCAAAGTGTTATAGATGTTATATGATCACATTAGCTTTCCTGCACAATTTGTATAGCTAAAGATAGCTCATTCAAAGTTTCCTTTCACTGAACTGTTTTGTACCTACTTGTGTCCCAAGAGCTTAAATAACCATGACGGAAGCAAGTCATGTTACCTGACACTGTGTTACCGTCAGGGTAATTACGTCATATCAGACGAAGAGTGGATGGACAAGACAACTGATTGCATATATAAGACTGGAAATCGATTGTCTGATCTAAATGCAACACCTGTGGTTTTGATAATGAGAAATACACATCACAATGAATTCTAAGAAAATGAACTAGGGCCTAATAAAGCAGCATGCCGTTTGTGTCAAATTACTTCCCATTTGCCATGAGACTTTTACTTAATTAAAAAAAAAAAAAAAACACGATAGTTGGTCTTTGTTGTTAGAAGTATAATTTTTCCGACAAGAACACACTGTACAGTTTGCAGCTTTAAAACACTTGATCTGTAATCCCACTATATGTAGAAAACAGGGATGATGTACAGATGCGGACAGGCACATTTTAGCATGCAGCATCGGTGATATAACAGCCGGTATACCGGCTGTTATATCACCGATACGTATACGTAACCCATGTATGTATTCAACCGAAATAAAAAAAAGCCACGAACAGCCAGCTTGTGCAGTAATACTGTAACAGGTTGTATTTTTACTTACACCAAAGCAAGGTCAAATGAGATGCTGTAGGAATGAGGAACAGGCTGTACACGGCACCTATATGCAATAGAGACATCAAAAAGACATTTCTCCATACGATGACCATGGGAGGTTTGTGGCCTTCTTTCTCTTTGTATGTGTGATCAAACATGTCTTCTGTGCCGGCCTCTGTAAAACCATTAACGTTGCTCGACTTGTGCTCCTTCTCCAACGCCTCCGCCTCCGTCATCGTTGATGCGGTTTGGTGATTGTCTGAGCGAAACACATGAAGAGAACTCGTTAATTTCCCTGTGTTTTTTTTGTGACAAGCGACATGCAAGCATAAACGGTGAATACGTGATTCATTTTGCGCTATCTACGCAATTTGGCGCTTCTGGTCTGCGCTGTTGAGGAAGAGGATGGTAACGTTAATGTAACGATGATGCTGACTCCTAGCTGACATACGACATTTGCTGCGTTGCATTACACTAATATTAAGCTTCACGTGTGGAACAAATAAACGGAAGATAAATAACTCACCAAAGAGAGGCATGCGAGTAGGAAATTGAATCCGGCTGTTAAAAGTGAAGATGAACCCAGAACTACAGCAACCCAGAAAGAGAGAGTGATGCGTTCGCTACGCAGCAAACGCATCAATAAGAGCTGGAGGTCGAGGTGTGACTGACCAATCAGCGCTCGGATGCCGCCTCATGCACGGACTCTGATTGGCTGCCTGTTTATCTGCTGTTCACCATTTATTCATTCTCCTGCCAGATGTATACCTCCTCTGGAGAGCAGCCGCTACTGTCTAGACATGTATTGAATTAACCGCTCACATATTTTCATGCGTAGATTCAAACGAAATCGACAAGGTGTTAAAAAGTTACTGAATACCAATCCAAGCGGCAGAAGACCCCCGCCCTCCTGACTTTATTCTGTGAAAATACAGGAACGCTTGTTTTGTCATGTCCTGGTCTCAAAAAAAGAAATGCTTATAAACAAATTCACACAATAAAAAAATACTATTAAAATGCAAGTAATACGAACCAGTAAAATACTATAGCAGTAAAGCAGGATCGCTTAAATCACTGCGCAACAAATTACATGTGGCATATTTTAGGATTATGTTCAACAAAGCAGTAAAATATAGTGGCCATGAGTTTTCAGGATTATGTTCAACATTGAAGCAGTTTTGTCTCCAAAATATCGAGTTCACAAGATCTAAATTAAAACGTTTTCAGGTAAATCTTCATGATAGTAATCACTTCAGGTTTCACACATATTATGTCACCTATGTTAACAACTATTGAAGAGTCACAATGAGGTTTTGAAATGTTCAAATCCATGAGGTTATTGATCAGTAGATTAGGTTCACTGCTGAGCACAACAAGCACAACACAGCGTCGATGTTACACCTGACATCAACAGCAAAAAAACGACCACAAACGAATACAAGTGAAACTCGATCGGGCTGTGTCCAAAATCACTCACTTACTAGGCTACTCCCTTTTTTATTAACAAAATGCAATAGTCCTACATGTAAACAACATTAGGGCATATAGATTACAAATAATTTACTAAGCATAGGCTATAGAGTGAGAATAATAAGGACAAATTACATTTAAAAAAAAAAGATAACAACAAGAGTAGCCTAGGCCATACATCCACAAGTAAAATCATTCAGAGGAATTCGAGGGGGGAACGGCTGTAGTTTCCAAGTTATATGATAAAAGGTCAAGAAAAAAGGTAGCCTAATGAATTAGAAAATGTCTGTTTGAAAATATAAAATTTGGCATTGCCTAGAATAGTTAAAATAGAAACAGATATCCAGAACGCCATCTGGATTAAGATAGAAACATATCATATCTCTAAGGTTAAAAGAGTGGACAGAGTGGGTTCAAAAACTCCAACTCTGTCCAAAATCTTTTGGATATTTCACAATAAAAAATAGATGAGGGTCTATATACATATTTAGCTTACATCGGACACAGTCCATGGATGACAGAGCCTCCTTTGTTTTTATTATTATTTAGAATTTAATTTACAGTCAGTCATCTCAGTTTGTAAACATACATTGTGTATATAGAAATACAAATTACATAATATAAAAGTAGAAAAAATATAAAAGTAATAAATTAATCAAAAAATAAATAAATGAAAATGTGACAGACTTACAAACTTCATTGAAAGTGATGACAGCAGGAGTTTCTAAAGCTTTAGTGTGTAACTGTTTGATATTAATGAACGTCTGTTATATTCAAGCCATTGCCAAATGAGTTGCTACAAAGCTCAATAAGACTATCAGCTCCACACCACTCTCTCTCTGCATTTCTAGTGACGCTAATAACCTCTTCTGAAGAGTCCATCCTATGTTATGTAGTCCTCCATGTCCTCCTTGGCTACTAGCCACTGCGTGGAGGACGTTTTGTTGTCATTACTTAGAATTCCTCAAGAGGGCGGCAGAAACTACGCACGATAGCTTTAATTCAATTCAATTTTCAATTCAATTTTATTTATAGTATCAATTCATAACAAGAGTTATCTCAAGACACTTTACAGATAGAGTAGGTCTAGACTACACTCCAGAATTAACTATTTCTGAGTAGAGATTAGTTATTAAAGTACTTTTCTTATTTGTTATTAATTTAAGAGACTCTAAATACATTTACATTTCGATTAGGAACAGTTTAAAACATGGGGTTGATTTAGGGAATTTAGAGCTTTGTATGGAATTAGGCTTAAAATAAATAAAATATTTACTTTACACAAGTTCGTATCTTTACATTCAAAGTAGGTGATAACATGTTTCCCTTCAACTGTGCTGCATATGTGTTGTTTTAGATACTATGTAATTTTCAGAGTCATCCCAGAATGTATGACTTAGTATAGTATAGTCTCGTTATCGGTTCTTATGTGCAGCATCCACAAGGCGTCATCATCAGGCGCCTGTGTTTACTTCAGGTCCAGTTAGTCCGCTGTCCGCTGCAATGGAAGTAAACAGGGACGAGGCGGAGCGCTGCATTGACATTGCAACTGCGGCGTTAACCAACAACCAGCCGGAGAAGGCGCAGAGGTTCCTGGAGAAGGCGCAGAGACTCTTCCCAACAGAGAAAGCGAAAGGTGAGTTAAGATGGCCGAGCCGAAGAAAAGGGGCGCTATACAGCTGGGCAGGTTCGCAGCATCATCACCTGCATCCCTGATAAGCTCTGCAGCGCATGTAGCCGGGGCCTTTGATAACAGCTAGCTGGTTTAGTTATTTTCTCATGTCATAATGTTGTAAACTCCTACTGTTTATGAAATATTCTATAGGCCTACTCATGCTCAACATGAAGCAGATGTGCTAAGCATCTGCTAAGCCTAGGAAGAATGTTAACTAAAGGGCAAGATTGGGAGGGGTCACAAAGACCCTTAGATCCTAGAAAGCCTGTTTCTTATGTGTTATCACTCTGTTTATTGGTTTTACAACACATTATATCTCTAGACCCACCAGTGCCAGCTCCGGACCAAGAGATATTACACAAATACAATACATGGCAAATACAATACATGGCAAAATCAATATACAGAAAAGTAAGACATACACACAAAATAATATACCGTATGTACAGTACATGATGTACTGTATATGTGCCATGACGATACATAGCTTACCTAGATACGTACATGTATCACTTTTTCATTTGGGCAATTTTCAAAGAGCAATTTAATTTAAATTAATTCATTTACTGTATAATACTGTTAATACTGCTATATTTTGCCATTTATCTATCTCTGTACACTTTCCTATCTTGCTCTTTGCTGTTGTCCCTGCTGTGGGACAAATAAAGGTTTTTCTTATCTTATCTTCCCCATGCAGGGTATGATATGACACACCTCACATAATATAAGAAATATGTCATACACTGTACAACAACAAATCAACAGAAAATACAGCAGCTGTAATCATCTATCCTGGGTAAAATGTCCATTATACACAAATAACTTGGATCATGATACAAGTTCTAATTTTATATCTCCCATGCACAGTACAAAATTCTGAGTTAATCTGACTGTCCTAGCTGATCTTCTCACTAAATTTCCACATTGTGTATATGTCTGTTACACACATTTTCCTGTGTCTAAATATCTCCTGAAAGCACCAACAGTCATCCCTAAAATATTGTCACATTGATATGCTGTATAATCAATATTATGATATATGGGTGTACAGTATGCAGGCATTGAGTAAAGTAATTAAAATCGAACATAGACTTAAGACACCGTAATAACATGATATAACTCAAATGTGTTTTTGAGGCATCTTAAAGGCTCCACTACTGTTCGTTTTCAGCCTAAATTACTTATCTAGCCGTGTTTTCTGCTGAATGCACCAGTAGCCATCCTAAAGTACTGTCTCTTAAATATGTTAATATTTAGAGATTTGGTCTAAAATAATGTGTTATTTGAGGTTTTTCATGAATATGGGTGAAATGTTGTTTGATTGATGGGTAAAGTATAGGTGAAGACATTTTTCAATTTTAATTAGAATTTGCTCTTAATGCTTAAAAAAAACAAATTTGAAATCTAATAGAAAAAAAATAGATATGAATATGAGATATCTAAGATGCACCACAGTTTCTACTTTGACAATATCGTATTAAGGCGCTCTTATATAGCTGTTGAAGTAATCTAATAATCCATCCAAACAAATACTTTCTGTGATTGAGGTGCTGGTGTTACAGCCTCTGCTGATGTGTCCGTCACATATTAACCACTGATGCAGGGAATTCTGGTGTCAGCTTTCAGCTGTACCTTTTCAGCCGCTACCATGTTGAATGCTTCTCTGAATATCTTTTATAATTCACATCACTGTTATTGTGTCCCTTCTAGTACTACTGGAGCTAATAGCAAAGAATGGATTTGCATCTAGAGAAGGCGGCCACTCAGACTTCAGTGGGGTCTCGGGGCCTCGACAGCGACAGACCAACACCACGGATACCAGACCGGAAGAAAAGCCTTCAGACACCTCAAAATCCTACACGGCAGACCAGCTAGATGCTGTAAGAAGGTAAGTCTGATAAGTCATGTAAATCTGGCATTTCCTCTATGGGTTTATTGAAATGGTTGACATACTTTTAGCACCTGGCACTGAGAATCGTGTGTTCTCTACACAGGATAAAGCAATGTAAAGACTTCTATGAAATTCTTGGGGTCCAGGCAGACGCCTCTGAGGATGAACTCAAAAGATCATATAGAAAACTTGCTTTGAAATTTCATCCAGACAAGAATCATGCTCCAGGTGCTACAGAGGCCTTTAAAGGTGAATGTTCATCCATTACTGATGTTGGTGTCATGAAGAAGCAGAAAGCCTAATTAGAGACTATAGTTATGGCTGCAGAAGTTGCCTTTTAGCCCTTCTTTGTGATGCTCAAACACAATTTGACTTCTTGATTATTTATTTTCAACAGCTATTGGGAATGCGTATGCTGTTCTGAGTAATGCTAACAAAAGACAACAGTATGATCAATGTGAAGAAGAGAGGAGGCATCCTTCAACACACAGCCCAGACAGTGGAAACTTCGAGCCAGATATTTCACCTGAAGACCTCTTTAACATGTTCTTTGGAGGGGGTTACCCATCAAGTTAGTGTCACTGTTTTGTGTCTTTAATGCCAATCTTGTGAAATATATGTTTTTATTTGTAATACTTGGTATGATCTGTCTATTAAGTGCTACATGTGCTACATTAACCTAGGTAATGCTAATGTGTACACTAATGGGCGGATGCGTTACCAAAGGCGAGAGAGAAGGGAGCGACAGCGGGATGTGAGTTTGATGTTATCATTAGAGCTGTGCAAATAATGTAATGTTATGGTTAAACAGCACCAGGAGACATTGGGTCATCTGTAATTTTACATATTGAGGTGCACTCAGCAATATTCAAGTGTCTTTTATAAGATTCTTTTTTTTTAAACAAAGCAAGTGTGTTTGATTCCACTGTGAGATTTTGACATGGATATTTTTTTTTGCAGGGAGGCTTTGCTCTCTTTGTGCAGGTCATGCCCATCCTCATCCTGGTTATTGTGTCGGCCCTCAGTCAGATCATGGTCAACAGCCCCCCTTACAGCCTCAGCTTCAGGTCGTGAGTGTGATTCCTTTATTCTGAACGCCTGCCTATGAAAAGTTGTTAAACGACACAAACTAACTGTTGCAAACAAACTTCCAATTGACTTACACAATATTATCTTCACGATCCCAACCCAAGTGCATTTCCTAATTGTTATTCAGTATTGTCTTGCTATTTTTTTGTACAAGCAAGAAAGCAAAGAATTGTATTTGAAATGTCACTGACTTAGATAGAGGATAGATTAACCAGCCTAAAGGTAGATTTACTATCATAGTATATGCAGTTAGATTACTTTCTAACACAGATCCATTGTATTAATGTTTCAGTTTCTTGTTTGATTTGGAAATAACATGTTGATGCTGCTTCAGTTAATTCCAAATAATCACAGACCTCTGTGTTTTTGCAAGGATTGCTGGCTCCTTTTGTCTGGTCTCTCTCCGTGTTGTCTGCCTTTGTGTTGCAGATACACTTCTGTGAGCCATTATGGGCCATTAGTGATGTTAACAAAGACAGGCAGTGCCAGATCTGTCAGCCCTGTGCTGCGTTCAGTCATATGATATCTCTCCCACACTTGGTCCTATTTTCACGCAGGTCAGCAGGTTACACACAGAGGAGGCTGACGGAGAACCTGAAGGTGCCATATTATGTAGGGGAGCAGTTCTCCAGGGAGTTTACTGGACTGAATTTGAAGAATTTGGAGCGGACGGTGGAGGATGATTATATTTCCAACCTTCGCAACAATTGCTGGAAGGAGAAACAACAGAGTATGTTTGACAAGAAAACTTATTGTATTACTGTGTATTTATTTATTTAAGTATGAATATTGACTGTTGTTTGTGCCATTTTTAGTTCTGTGAAAATTATTAAAGACATATTCTGGTTTTTGTTACCAACTCATATAGCTTTCATTAATTGTTTTTGTTGTTTCCTGCAGAGGAAGGCATGCTTTACAGAGCTCGCTATTTTGGAGACAATGATCTGTACCAAAGAGCACAGAGGGCTCGCACACCAAGCTGCGCCAAGCTGTCCGAGATTACAGCTTTATTACATGGTTGATGCTGCTTTCATAATTAAAAGCAAGGTCTCTATTTTTTATTTTTTTTTAACCTATTGCTCAACATTTTGTACTAACAACGTGCATATTTTCTTTCAATTAACAAAGTGCAAATGTTTCCTTTTATTTCTTTGCTTTTTGTCTCCAGGTTCCCAGAATAAACACAGAAGATTATTGGCTGTAAATAGATGAGCTTTAGCAATCTGGGGACTGAAGATGACTCAACAAGCAAACAAGCCGGCACCAATGCACCAATCAGCATCACGTTGGCCACACAAACTGGCTGAAACCCTTCTTGTGGAATTTAGTATGTGAATTTAAAATATAATATTAATATAATGTTTTGAAATGAAAAAAACACTCAAAGTAGTTTGTCCTTCTGACAAGATAGGGATTTGGAAAACCTCCAAGCCCCAGTTTTGAATGGGAGCCATGAAGCTGGCAGTGGTCATTTCATGTTTTATTGTGAGAATGCAGTATGAAATCAGAATGTAGTGAGATTAGAGATAGTTGTTTGGATGTTATTTATTTATCAGTTTATTAGATACCACAGTATATGCTTCCTATTTCATTTAACACCGTCAAATCAGCAGAGAAGACCAGCTGATTTGAGTTCAAATGCACATTCAGAAACTATGCAGTAATAATGTGAAGCCTCTGATGAATATACAGTCATGTCTAGGGTTTGTCAGACACTAGAACACCTGAGTTTTCTCTTCTCTGTGTGTATGTGTGTGAACAGTTAGGATATTTCCCTTTGCCTCTTTTAATTGTGTTAAGGTTAGAATGATATGCACTTCACAATGAAAGCCAAGAGAATGAGAGATGTGCCTACCCAGAAAGTGGGACATTCTTGTTTTTGGGAATAATGTTCTCTGATGACTATGATCTGTTAGAAAAAGCAATATTTGTCATGTTTTAAGTTTTAGTATGCTATTTCTGTTTTGTATTATTTATTTAAAAATGGATGGTAAGACTAAAAAAAGAATACAGTTTGCTCACCTTTTCCACCATGTTTTTACTCCCAGATGAAAATAAATATGGATGGTTAAAAGTTGTTGGACATAACTTTACACTTATAAGCACAGAATGTGGAGACAAAAGCTCAGTCTGCACATTCAGCTCATGAAGCCTTCCAGTCGACTGGTTGAAACTGGAAACAGGAAACATAGCTTTGTGCACGTACACATTTTGGGGGACGTGCAGCACGTGCAGGGCAAGAACTAGTGTTACATTCTTTCACCGCAAATGTACTAAGCTGTTTTTGGCTACTTTTGTTTATGTGCTACGTTTTAATTTTGGCTTGCCAGAAATATAACTTTATCTTCAGTTTTGAAACTTTGTCATTGCTGTCCATGTGCCTGACAGCTGATCTAGCTGAACATTACTCCTCCTCACTACAGGTATCTTAGTATTCTGGTATAATTTTTCGAAATACAGGCATACAGCTTCATATATGTGGTTGTAAATTTATCAGAATCACACTTTTACCTCATAATGTTCCCAAATTCCCATAGGGGAAAAAAAAAAATGAATCTGGGTTTAAAATAGCAAATGGATTATCTAAATCTGATGTTACATGAAATAAGACAACAGAAGAGAAATGTTAAAAAAATAATTTATTTACAGTCATGAAAGTACAAAAACAGTGCAATGTTATGAATATTTGAATGTCAAATAAATAAAGTTGAAAGCAGGACACGTCTACACAGAAACAAGATCAAGTTACATTTGAAAACTTAGCCGCAGCTTGCACATAAACTTCACAATGTAGGCATTGGAAAGCCTTTGTCCTTAAATTCAAGCAGTCACTAGTGCCCCTAACGATTTGCTTGGTGTACAGTTAATCACTTGGTGTACACAACTTATTGCCATGTATAAAAAGAAAAAAAAAAACCACAATGGTCTTTAATGACTATGATCAGATAGCTGCCGTTGTACATTTTAATAGAAACTGAGGTACGCGCTTTAATACTCGCAAAACATTCTACATGTATCATGTAATTTCAAACAACACCTGCTCCAGGTACCATAAACTCCCCTTACAATGGGAACAATATGCTACATCATGACACAGTTCATCCTTACACTTCAAAAGGCATCATATGCATGTAGTTAAAGTAATAAGGCCCTTCAGTGAACTTAACTGGGCGTTTTTAAAAGACAATAAAACATCAAGGGTCCATTATATTTCTCAACATTCCTCAATGAGCAGTTCTTCAGAACAATACAGTTTCTTTCTGATCACTCGGAATCCAGTGCTAAGTTTAATAGCTTGTCTCACAACTGGAGTGGAAGAAGACTTTGTGCTAAAAAGTCCTTGGATCTTAGGCCACAGGCCGCCAGACTCTAGCCTCAAAACCAGAGTTAGCTGAAAGGTGGGGACAAGGTAGGGGTCCACAGATAGCTGTGCCATGCTCTCACAGATGGTCCCTTGCTCCACACAAAGGTCAATGAGAGCCCCTCTTAAGCCACAGGGCTCACTAGCTGCCAGGTGAAGGAGCTCCTGTCCGATGTGCTCCAGAAGTTTCTCTGGGATGAGCAGTTTGGCACATCTTAAGGCGCAGTCTGAGTCTTTGGCTTCTCTCAGGCTTACTGCAATAAGGTCCACTACTTCTTTCAAGATTGTCTCCTCCATTGGATCATAAAACAGGTCTTCATTACAGGGAGATAGGTCACTGTAGATATCTGACCCTGTTAACGAGACACAATGGGTTAGAACTGAATAAAGAGGAATTGCTAATCCACCTCTAAGTAACGTTTGCACTGATGTTTACCTGAGTCTGAGAGATCACTCCTGCTGCCATTGTTGGACACTGACTCAATACTGCTGCTGTTGGCAGATGTGCTGAAATCAGCCAATTTTTGCACAAGTTTACCCCAGGACAGTCTCCTGTGACTGCTGTTCACTGGAGAAGGGGGTGAGCTGCTGACATCAGTAGGTGCGGAGAGAGAAGGCATGGTTGTCGTATTTGCAGTATTCAACAGTATCGGCTGCTTTTGTGGTCAGCTGTTTATGAAAAGACAAAAACAACACATAAGCACTCAACCTCGAGATAAAAGACAGTAGTTGCAAGTTAAACATAATTAATTAATACACAAGTAACATGCTTTTTAGTGTAGCCTGTTAAGGAATGTATGAACAGGACAAGTTTACAGAAGAACATCTTTGTTAAACGTTAGCTGTTAAACTGTTCGGATTAACTATCAGGTTAACAATATCAACAATTATATAGTACAGTACTTACATCTTATTTGACAACGGTGTCGTTCAAGTCCGTTGTCGATGTTTAAGAAAGTTATTTGAAAGGTTATTGTCTGCAAAAACAACCATTTGGGAACTTGTTATTGCAAGACTTCCTCATCCATACACCAGCTGCCGAGCTCTGCGGTTTGTCCTGCAACAATGATTTTATAGTAGCTCGTAGGCCACGCCCACTCATATCTAGACAGCCAATCAAAAAGAGAGGCACGGCAAAGGAGCTAAATCTTGCATGGTAACATGCCAGCAGAGAAGAAAGAAAAACAGGAGGAGAAGGGGGGCTAGGGTGATGAATAGCAGACCCCAGTGTTGTGGAAATATACAAGGACTTGCCTGGGCTTGCAAAGATCATATTGTATTTTCTTTGTTTAATATCCTCTTAAGCATAAATAACTGGCTTTGTTGTATGTGCATCCAGTGTATAGATGGCACTGAATAAAGTCAATGCAGGCTAGGCTCAGCTGGTTGAGTGTTGCAGTGCACATTACGTCACCTGTTTTGCTCAAGCATTACATCAGAATTTTTCATCTGCTACAGAGAGGTGCAAACAACACACAAGCAGCTGCATATTACAACACTGGGAACATGATAATATGCTAATAAGTGTCCAATGTTTGTCAAATACTGTATATACTGTCATACCCACCTCAGATATACAAGCAACCTGTTATATTGCATTAATGTGTATATTTATTCCAGCACTATTTGCACTTTTGCATTGTCCTATTGTAATACTGTTTACCACCCTAGAGCTGTTTCTTTACATGTGTGTATTATATACATATGTTTATGTATGTATGGCTGTAAGTAGTCACTTTTTTATATACAAAAGCATTGTTTTCCTTGATTTTAGCCATATATCTATCATGTATGTACTTTGAGAGCAACAAAAAGCCAGAGACAAATTCCCTGTTCACACTTACTGGCCATTGAAACTGATGCTGATTCTGAAAGATGTATATCTTCCTACATTTGCCCTCAAACAGAATGACAATGAAAACATGCAGAGCAATAGTAATGCACCAGAAGGATATAGCTGACACTACTATTTAATGATTTCTCTAGCCTTACTGTCCCATAATATGTTCTGGTGCCATAAAAGTGCTTTAAGATAGATAGATACAGTAGATGGATCAATCTTTAGTGTCACTGTGCTCAGAGTACAGTGACAGCATGCTATTATGCAATGTGCATAAACAACTGAATAAATAGAACAAAGTCAAGTAAACAGAACAAAGAAAACTAGAGAAAATATGAAGTTTGAAGTATGAAGTTTCCTGAATAGCAAAACATAAAACATTTTTATGAAGTTCATTTGTTACAGTAAGTGATGGCATGCTAGTTGAAAGAAAACTTGCTGCTGGGTTTCTGTTGTGTTTGGCTGTACTGTACATACCACATTCAATGTTTGCTTAAAGAAATAAAATTGGAAAGCAGCCAAGACATATGCTGCGCTGCTACACGTGAGTGGGACAGAATGTACTTTAATTCAGGGAGGAACTGAAAGACAAACACGTGGATGTTATGAATTAAGATTTGTCAGAAAGTTTTGATGGGGGAAAACATGTTAGTTCCTGTTTCATAACATAAAGTTTGGGCCAAAGTTAAAGGCTTCAGTTGCTCATGTAAAACCAGTTTCATTTTTTTAACAACTATGAGCAAACAACTTGTAAATGAAGTTCCTAGAAAGAGTGATGTAAACCTTTTGCACTCTTCAAGCTCCAGCTGGAGGCGGGTCTTGCAACGTTCAGGGTCGGCCTTAGTCACTGACACAGAGAACAGTACATTTTGTACATTCCCACCCCTCGTTTGTTTGAAAACATTCATTCACTGAGCAAAACAGCACGTTTCCTCGCTGTCAACACAGCAGAGAAGTGGCACAGAAGCAGATACGGTTTAGAATCTGAGGGCAGTAATCACATCAATAAAGTTTCAGACGTCAACTCATTTGTGAAACAGATAAAGTGTACATTATCAACATAAAACAAACAGCACAAACATTTAGTTGCCCATCTGCATATTAGAGGCTTAGGACAAACTATGCAACACTAAGCAAAAACAATACAAGGAATGTCCAAGTTTGACTTTATTTACAAGCTCTCTTTGTTTTGCTCCAAGTGCGGTTGGAACGAGCAGCGATGAACAGGGACGTTTTTCAAAATTTATGAGTTACAGTGCAGTCATGTGGAAACAGAATGCCTCATTTCAAGGTATTTATTATGTGAATAAAGATCTTACTTCTCTTAACACTGGAGGCTTAGAGCAGATTGGACTGGTATTACCCTTAAAAAAATCTATTAACAGTCTATTATAACATTGTGAATTGTTTGCTTGATTAGTATATAACAAGGAGATATTTGGTGACATTGGTCTGGTTTATAATAATATACTGAGTAAAATATAACAGGTTGTTTTAAAAAAAGAAAAATATGCTCATACATTTGACAAAGTGATAAAACAACTCACATTCAATATCTCCAGATCATATTTTACACTTATGATATAGAATAAAACCATAAACAAGGAACACAACGTATGAAGTGAAATAAACCTTTTTCCTTCTACTTGGCTGATTTATTATCCAAAAGGCATCTGGGTCTCTTTTTTTTTTTTAAAACTCTAAGATGGTGTGAATCCCAATAGCTGTTCAATTGGTTTATACCGCCACTCATCTGCTTCCAGCTCCTCCACCAAGCTTGCAAGTTTCTCCATTCGAGACACTTGTTGATCTGGAAGAACACACAATTGTTACTTTATTATTAGGGTACCAGGTTTTCATGGATCAACCAAAACAAGTCCATTTTGCACATATAGAGTTACGGACTTACCATGTTTAACTTGTTTAAGTGTGGAGGCAACTTGGTAGCTGAAGACAGACTCGCATAAAAACCTGTCAGAACCATCTAAAAAGAAACACACAAAAGCGAAGAAGTTAGATGCCGGTGAAGAAAAAAATCGCAGCCTTGCTGTTCATTAGGCTAATAACAGATCACTAGTGTAAAAATGAGGCTTTCAAGCTACTCCAGAAAGAGAAGTTCAAAGTTAAATATTATGCCATCTAGAGATAAAGCTTGAGACCTTGAATCCTAATCATCACTGTGTTAGCTGTTTTTAACATTGCAACACTCTGTGCTTTTATGCACAAGCCAAACTAACACCATTAATTGTATGCATGTATTTTGAGCTAGACTGGCAACAAAGTAGATGGATCGATATTTATTGTCTCATTACAGATAACATAAAGACAGGTATATAGGCACAACAACAACACTAGATCTATACAAAGTCAGAGACACAAAACTTTAAAACTTCTGCCAAAGCAAGCACTTCTACACCTCAGTCCTGTATCTGCAGCCAGATGGCAGCAGTGTAAAGTGTGGATATAGAGGGTGATTGGTGTCATTGATAATGGTTAGGGCAAGACGTGTAATGGCTCTATCGTTCAGGTCTGAGATGTTGGGTGTAGGGGAGCTGATAACATTGGAGGTGACGGGCGTGATCTGGGGAGTTTGTTTATGTCAGAAACGGTGAGCATGTTATAGAAACAGGGGGAACAGTACCGCAGGATCCTGGGTGGGATTATGCTTTTGTAAAGTGACAACAGGAGGCGTGGGGAAACAGAAAGTGCTCGGAGTTCACTGATGACACGTAATCTCTGTTGAGATGGTTTGTGGATATCGGTGATTAAAAACTGAAGTCATTGTCCAAAGTGAGTCCAAGGTATTTGAATTTGTTGACCAGTTCTACTGTCTTGTTATGGATGGAGATGGGAAACAGTCCAGTGTTTGGTGCGTTACAGACCAGTTCTTTTGTTTTCTCTATATTCAGAGGTAGCTGTCAGTGCACCACTGTGTGAAATGAGAGATAGAGTGTGGATAGGATGTAATAGAGTTGTTGTCATTAAGTAGACCCAGTATGGCAGTGTCATCTGAATATTGATAGTATGTAGTGATGTGTGAGAGGCTGATGAAGCCAGATGGCCTTTTACTCCACAAAGCCTATGTGGCTTTGTGTTAAGCAGAAAATTGCAAGACACCAAAGACTTTACTAGTGTTTAATTCAGACACATGTTGACAATGGATATGTCGGAGTACTATATTGGAATTCAGTTAAAAAAAGAAGACAAGCTTGTGATGTGACTTTATTATAGCCCCAGGTTGTGCAACTCATTGTTTTCACAATGAGACTTTTACATTGATGAAAAACAAATCATATACTGTTCTAAAAGATAAATAAAAGCCAAACCTTAAAAAACAACCTAGAAAGTCACTTTGGCATTTCCAGTTTCCTCAAATGCTTGAATAAGAAGCGTAATAAGAAGATCTCTGTTTAGTTAAAAACTTGGGAAGTGGGTTAAAGAAACTCCATTGTGCCGCCCATTGATTATTGTTTCCTATGTTATAATTTTGTTGTCACAGCTTGACAGAAGCTGCTTCTAGGAATCTGGAAATGTCCTCAAAACAGCTGCAATTTTTCTTGTATGCGTCATTCCGAAAACAGATGCTTAGCTCTGGGATCCGCCTGGGACTAACTTATTTGGCGCAGTGCTTTTTCAATGTAAATGATCTACAATAAAATTAACGTGCAATGTTGCGAAATAGTCTTATTATACGATCATCATATCCCCTGTCTTGTTGGGAGGAGACAGACAGTTAACGACAGACGCCTTTAGCTGTGTGTTTGATCTTACCTTCCATCATTTCACCTGCGCCTTTAGGATATGTGTACAGGACTTTTCTTGGAGGGATGAGCTCTGAAGCACTGAATCCAGAGCCAGTCACCGAGCTGCCGCTCACACCTCCCGCAGAGGAGGACGAAGAAGACGCTGCCATTGCCTTAGAACACTTTAAAACACACAATAGAAAACACTGTGTTGCTGTTACCGTCGTATATCGTTTTTAGTTTTCATGAAGGCCGTCAAATATAGCTAGCCATATCAGCTTAAGAAAGCTAGCTAGCTAGCTAAAGTTAGTTGATTCAACTGCGACACCAAAATAGGCAACGGACATTCGTCATTAATGTTACTAGACAACATGGCAATAATCTTTTTTTTTTTCTTAAACAATATCACTTACCCTCGACGCCCCAGTACATCTATTTAGACGTTGAATCTGCGCAGTTTGCTCTGTTGTTTTGTTTAGATGTCTTGACTCTAGTTTACGACAAAGACAGCACTTTACGTTTGAAGCGGCGGTATTCCATTTCTTTAACTGTCTATGTATGCAGTATTCTCGCTACCGCCTTGATAACATGGAGTGGTTATTCATGTCCGTTTGGTCCTAGTTATATCTACAGTCAAAGATCCTCTATACTATGGAGTGGTGGTCTTATAATACATAAATGTTGTAGATCTACTAAACATGCTGCATGTGTCGGAATAATCGAAAAATTCACATGAATACTACCTCTGATCGTAACTCGGAAAGTCGGTCATTTTTGCTACACGACTTCCCGAATTGGCGTCATATTAAGCAGCAAAAGTCGCCTAAATATTGCGGTCCACATATTGTAGAGTGTCCTAGATTAGTAAGAAAGGGTATATATTAGCAATAACCCTGATAACGAGTTAGGCAAATCAATATTTTAGTGGTTTAAGAGAAATGCAACAGGTGCATAACAAGTCTGGGACAAAATCATAATACAAATTGGAAATCAATACTGGAAACAGCTATCGTTTCTCTGAGCAATAAAATACACACATTTTCTTTGAAGCGTCCGTTTTTCCCACATTGCAATTTGAAGTGAAGCACATTGTCAAGTCGAAGGAACGACTTATCCAGCTCGGGAAATAGGACCTTCCCAGGAGCACGTGAATGCAGCACTACTTAACAAACAAGTGCCGTAAACCAGGCCCCTGTCTGTCGTAAAGCAGGAAACCGATATGAAACGTCAACTAACTATTAGTTGCTAGAAAAAACTGTTAAAAAGCGACACAAGCCCTGTAGCTAGCTTGCTAGCAAGTAATTCAAATATTTATTTGTGTTATTAGGTTTGCCAGTTTAACTACATTATGGAGGTTTTACGTCCAGCTCTTATCAATATAAATGGAAGAATGTATCGAAGGAATATCATTAAGGAAGAACATTATGAAGAGGAAGAAGAAGATGATGTATCTTACATTGGACCACCAGGTAAGTTAAGTCCTGTCAACGTTAACAGCTAAAGTTAGTATAAATGTTTGAATGAAGTCATATAAAGTGTTGTCAGACTGTAACCACATTGTATTACAAAAACCCAATAATATCTGTATATTTGTGGTTTTAACATGTGAAGAGAGTGACTTTGCAGCTGATGAAACTTGTGATACCAACTACATTGAACAGACTGATAAGGGATACCGCTGTGCTATTGATGTCCCAAGTGTTCTTTACAAGTGAGTTCTCTATAAAAGGCACGTTTTGATTGTTCTGTATCATCCCAACTTGAAAAGCACAAGAGGTTTTGTTTCTAAGAAGCACAATTTATTTGTTCTACAGATACATCATTGGGAAAAAAGGAGAAACACGCAGACGTCTTGAGTTTGACACAAAGACATCTATCAGCATCCCAAAACAAGGAGTGGAAGGACAGATTGGTGAGGATTAAGAGCATCATAAAATAGGTTAGAGAGTGCTCTCTGAAACAAAGGATTTAATCTTGACTTTCTTCCTGTGTCTGACAGTTATCACAGGTTCCCATAAAGCTGCAGTTGCATCTGCAGTCACACGGGTTGAGGTTCTTGTTGAGAGTTTCCGGAAGAAACAGCCTTTCACGCATTTCCTGTCATTCCCTTTGAATGATCCCAAAATTCAAGAAGGATTCCTGAACTTTAAAGACGAGGTGTTGCGGCAGTGCTCACAGGTATCATAGAAGTAATATGAATGGTAACGATGAAGGGCAGTGGTGGCCATGTATTATCTCCTTTATACATCCTATGTTGTTGTTACCTGATGTGTAGGATCATGGAGTAGAGGGAAGCATCTTTCAGAACCCTGCTAAGCTTCACCTGACAATCGGCACCCTGGCACTGTTAAATGACATGGAAGTGAGAAAAGCATGTGAACACCTCCAAGAGTGTCAAAACTTCATTAGGTAGGGGCCAAACAGGTTACTGTGTGTGTGTGTGTGTATATATATATATATATATTATGTATATATATATATATTTTATACAATGCTAAGATTTTGGCATTTTAACTAAAAAGCACTGTTTTCATTTGAGATAAAAACAGGACGTAATGGAAACAAATTCAAACTGCTTTAATTAAAGTACAATTCTATTGATATTTTTTTATTTTTCTTGTTGTTAACAAAGCCCATGAAAGCCAACCATGAATTGATCCTACAAACAAGTAGCCAAAGCCTGATATAGCTCATTCTTTTGTGCCATAGACAAAAGACACATCACACACATCAACGAGCCATACTGTTGCTCTGGGTGACACATGCATGACTCTGAACGTGGTGACTGTAGTTTTTTAGTCTATCCTGTGTACACAATCCCGCTGCGGTAAATACTACCTAGTGCACCAAATCCACAGCAGAAAATAGTCCCCAACAAATACAATGCTTAGTTTGAGACATGAACTAATGTTTGTTTTGGTTTATTCATTGGATTTGTTAAAAAGTATAGACTAACACCAGCCTTATTTTTTTTTTAAATAATTAATGATTTTATGTCTTTGCAACTTTTTAAAGGATGGGTTAGATTAGATTGAATCAGATTAGAATACATTAGATTCCATTTTATGATTGGATTAGATAAGATTACAAGTGAATTTAGTTTCAAATATACAAGAAAAAATACTTACAGCACAACGCTGTTACAAACAGACCATTGTATTGCTAAACATTCAGTCTATGAAAAGCCTAACATTAAAAAACTAAATTATAAGCCTAATATGCCAAGTGAGTCACTGTAATCTGCTTTTCTTCTGTCTGCCATCAGGGAAATCACAGAAGGAAAACCTCTGTCATTGGAGGTGACAGGTATAGAGTACATGAATGATGACCCAGCCATGGTGGACATCTTGTATGCCAAAGTCAATCTGAAAGACAGATCTGACAAGTAAGTGGATCAGTAACAAATCCTGCGAACAAAATTAAATACATTCACAAAGATGACACCCAACAATTTTTTTTCCATCGCTCCTTTTAAGGTTGCAGATGATTGCAGATCGGCTGGTAGAGCACTTTGTCTCTGCAGGACTGATGGTCAGAGAATGGGACAGAGTGAAACTGCATGGCACTGTGATGAACACTGTGTTTAGAAAGAACCCCACAGGTAGAGACATTACATGCAAGCAGCACATGTGACAGTAGCGAATCTAAAAAACAATGTTATTGACCTGTTGGGGCTACATTGGTAACTTCTGCCCTGAACCTATTTGCCAGTGTCCCGTTATTATCTTTTGGCTTGGATCTGAGCTGCAGTGATGACTAAGCTGAATCTTTAACAATTAACAACAACAAATTCCTGCAGATAGGCATCATGCAGCCAGTTCTCTGTTTGGCCACAGCTCTGTTTACGTGCACCAAGCGCCGTGTTTTCCAAGTACCTTGACAATGGCTTCATTCAGTTTGGCCATGGATAAAGTCCAGCTCCAGTTCTCAAATTGTACTGAGCTGACAAACAGCACAGTACAAGGGAGGGGCCGTATCAGTGCAGACCATGTTTGCCAGAATGTAGACGATTAAAATTCAATGTTTTTTCTTCTCCTTAGTCCATGTTTTCACAAACACATTTCATACATACTACATGACCTTGATTGTCACATTGCTATTGCCAATTGTAGCAGCACATAAACATGCATATTTGTACAGGAGATAACATGTTTGTTTTTTGTTCTGTGTAACATAGTTCAGCTTGTCTTTTTACGGTGTTTTTCAGTCGAAGACATGGGTGGCTCAGGAAGACAAACCATGAGTGAACGAGAGGCTTTTGATGCCAGAAACATATTAAAGGTTAGAGGCCTGCCCTTTTAAGTGCTGCTGGATTACAAACACCCAGATTTGTGTTCATTGTCATCTGGTATCAGCATCAGTCAAGCGACTGATGCTGATACCAGATGACAATTACACATTAGGCTTTTGAAAGTTTGTATCCATGGGACAGGCAAAGTCCTGAAACATTTTATTATATAATAGAAGATAAATGTCTAACTAAACATATATTTGGAAATTAACTAGAATTTGATTACTCTATTTAGCCACCTGCGGCAATATTGCACCATACACTGTCCATAGGTTTTTCAACTGTGGTTGACATTTTCATTGCTTTTGGAGTCCCATTGGGATATGAGAGCTTGCCAAGTAATAGGTCTTAAAAATAGAGATTTAAGTCTTAAGATTTAAGGGGGGGGCACTCTGCTGCCACTCTAGCATGCACAGAGGATAATGAGGTTAATTTTGGACTGACTCACTCCTACTGATGATAAGGGTGTTTTGATTTTTGGCTTGTACTAAACGATTATGTTCCAAACCAGCTGGGACATGTAATTAGACGTCAACCCACCTGATCTACTTAGCAGCCAGTTATGGTTGCTCCAATTTCAAATCACAACACTTTTAGTGTTTAAATCTAGCTCTAGTCTGTAATCTATAAGTGTGTGATGTTCAGCTTTGGATGAAACATCTATATAGGCCTTTTTTACAGCAGCCTTTTATTTTAACTAACAAAAGCACAGGTGTGACTAATAACATGAATACATTTCTATTCAGGTGTCCCAGTAAGCCGTGACAGCAACACCCGTACACTAAAACTGATGCAGCTACAGTAAATTGAATTCAACTTCAATTCAAACTTTTATTTGAACCTGTGCTTTTCCATACTGTGATATGTCAAAGTGTCTTTTGTTAAAAAGGTGTGTGATAGGCAACATTATATTACATAGAAAATGCATCTAAATGTGGAAAGAACTGGCAGACTTACACATGCAGATCCTCCTCATTCAGGACTTGTGGTAATAGTAGACTTTATAATAATAAACTTTATTTATACTGCTTTACATTGCTATACTTTTCAAAACAAAGTTACAAAGGGCTTTCTGTACTTGAAACAGGATTACATAATTTCCAGACTGCGATGAAGCAAATATAGTCAGGGAATTAAAAGTAATACAAAAATTAAAAAGGAATAAAACAACCAACAATAATATAAGATAAAAACAATAATCATAATAATGACAATAATTATAATTGTAATAATTACTGCTCAAGAGCATGTTGATGAAACCTATTATTTGAGGGTAACAAGACTACGTCTGTATACAATTGCTCATAGATGAGCATTTTGATTGATTTCTTTTAAAGTAGCACTTGTCAGAACGAGACTATCAAGTCCTCCAGGTGCAGTTTCTTTGTGTGTGACGACTGAAATGTGACACCAAGTTGACACTGCAGATTAAACAAGCTCTGGAATTCACATTCCTTTCCTCTCTGGCGCAGAAAAGATCTTTCTTTGAATAACAAAATCCTTAATTTTCTTTTCTCTAAAAATGACACAAGGGTGCTTACTCAATGCTCATTTGCTTGTCACCATGGTAACACCATGTTTGTGGGTGACAGCTTATGTTTTTTTTTCCTCCACAGAGTCAAAAAGGTCAACTTTTTAAACACAGTGCCAGCTTTCCAAAATCATTTAGTGGTTAGACTACTTTTGTAATTGGGAAATATTGTTAAATTTGCAAAATAAGGTATAATGATGATAAAGTTTTGTATTGTTGAAGTTTCTA
The DNA here is from genome assembly GCA_013375575.1 of Percina caprodes. Classification (NCBI taxonomy): domain Eukaryota; kingdom Metazoa; phylum Chordata; class Actinopteri; order Perciformes; family Percidae; genus Percina; species Percina caprodes. The sequence continues at coordinate 4,783,912 of JABXJD010000010.1, forward strand.
TTATCATTATTTGCTGTTTTCATTACAGAAATTTGGGGCTTATTGTTTTGGAGAGTTCGAGCTGAATATTGTCTTGCTGTCCCAGAGATATTCGACAGATTGTACGGGCTACTACACCTCTGCAGGGAGCATCCACTTCTCATGAGCTTCAAAAGGACTAAGCATATTCTGAGGTGGGAAATTAATAATAGCTTAGCAGAACATTGAAGCAGTCTTGACACTATTGTCCAGTAGGTGGAAGCATATGGTTTCTTTTATTTTCTTTTATTTTGTATGACTTGTTCCACCTATATTTGAACCAAATGCTTTGTTTTCTGAACGCCATTGGGAACAGTTCATCCAGAAAAATATAAATGATCAGACTACAGAATGATTGAAAGTTCAGATTAAATAATAATAATAATAATAAGTAATAAAAAGTTTATTTGATATAGCACCTTTTACAGCCAAATTCACAAAATGCTTCACATGATAAACATTAGTAAAAATACAGTGCAATCCAACAGAGAATAAGCAATAGAGAAAAAAAATTGAATGACCAATGAAATTAATTTTAACAATTAAAACCTAAAACCCAAAGTTTACAAACGTGTCAAAAGCAAATTTAAACAGATTCAGTGTCTTCAGCTGCTTTATAAAAGCTTTCAGAGAGACTGCAGAACTTAAGGCAGTAGGAAGGGCGTTCCACAGGTTTGGAACCACTGCTTCGGTCACCTTTAGTTTTTAAGCGAGTGTGTGGGACCACCAGTGATCCTTAGTTAGAAGACCTAAAGGAACCTGTTAATAGTGTACGGATGGAACAGGTCTGAGATATAAACAGATGCCAGAACATGCAAAGCTTTATAAGCCAGAACAATAACGTTAAACTTTAAATCTTAATCAACAGGTGAAACACGCATTCAAAATCACTTTGAAATGCTCTAGGTAGTCAGATTTTGTACTTTTGTCTACAGACAATTTGTTTTCTTCAGGGAATCAGAGTCAAACAACATCAAAGTAAATGACTCGAAATATATACGTACAGTAAATACAAACAGGCATTTAAAAGGAAAGGAAGAATTTACATCAAATAACTTATAACTGTTATAAATACAATTATAAATAACTCATAACTGTTTACTTATGCCTTGATTTTGAAAATAGAATAAGGTTACTTTTGCATGTTTGATGATATGTTGTCCACAATGGAAATATTTTATTTTGGATGGGATTCACAGTAGAATAATTGAGAAGGAGATGATTGACTTTGTGTGTGAAATTGGTGACGATAATCAGTCAGATAAGAGATGGGCACAGGCTTTAGATCAGTCTTGGCTCAGGTTAATGTCCCAGTTAGATTGTTTTTAGAGATTTGTCAAATATATAATAAGTAGCATTTTGTTGACAAATTACATTTACTCTACGTACTGTACTAAGGTACACTTTGGGATACTTGTACATAAGTTAAGTAAGTTAAATTGGTTGATTACACCATGTATGTGATTGTTTGCATATTAGGATTTTACATCCAAAACATATAAATAACTTATATGCAAAGATGGTCAGATACCATTTTTTGCTTCCCGATATCTATTCTGATACCTGAACTTCTGTATCGACCGATACCGAGTACCAATCCGATACAGCGTGTCATATATTTTATTATGTTTTAACAGCCGTATACTACTATTCCTGTTTGGATGTGATTTGTTGTTGGTCTGGCTCCGGTTAAACCCTTTGTGAAACATGAGCAAACACAGACAATTAACGCCACAAAACTTTTTTTATCATACAGTTTGACAGTCAATTATAACGGGAAAAAGAATATAAATAAACTACTTTATCATAGATTTTCTTTAGGCCTTCATTACATGGTATCGGATCGGTGCACAAACTCCAGTACTTCCCAACACCAATACCAGCGTTTTAGGCAGTATTGGAGGCGATATCAATCAATCAATCAATCAAACTTTATTTCTAAAGCACATTTAAAAACAACCAGGTTAACCAAAGTGCTGTACGTTGACATGAAACAATAAATAGACAGAATACAACACCAGACAAATACAACATACAGTTCTCATGCCGGATTAAAACCAAGGAATAAAAATGTGTTTTATTCGCAATTTGAAAACTGGAAGGCTGGGAGCTAACATAAAGAGGTCTGACATGAAGAGGCAATTTATTCCACAGTCTTGGGGCTGCAACTGAGAAAACCCGATCCCCTCTGCTCTTGAGCAGCAATTTAGGGACAACAAGAAGAGACTGGTTTGCAGACCTTAATGACCTTGAAGGAGCATGTGGCTTCAACAACTCAGTGATATAGACTGGCGCTAGTCCATGAGGGGCTTTAAAAACAAACAATAAATCTTAAAATCAATCCTAAAATTACCTGGGAGCCAGTGAGGAGAAGCAAGGTCAGGGGTGATGTGATCTCGCTTACGAGTCCCAGTAAGTAGACGAGCGGCAGCATTTTGAACCAGTTGTAATCGAGAGAGGGAGGCCTGGCTAACACCTACATACAGAGCATTACAATGGTCAAGCTGTGTTGTAATAAAAGCATGTATAACCTTCTCAGACTCTGTGAAGGATTAAAAAGCAACAGAATTGATCTGCTTCTCCATTTTAAAGTCACAATCCATTTTTACACTCAGGTTTTTTACAACAGACTTAACATAAGGTTGAAAAATGCCCAGGTCTATTTGTGAGACATCAGAGGTGCCACTGGGTCTAAAAACCATGACCTCAGTTTTACTCTCGTTAAAGTTTAAAAATGTAAGGCCATCCAGGCTTTAATATCATTCAAACAGTCAACTAATCTTGTTAAAGAACAATCATCAATTCTCTTGATGGGCAGGCAGATATGTGAATCATCTGCGTAGAGATGGAAACTGATGTTATGTCTTTTTAAAGATACCTCCAAGGGGAAGCAGATAGAGTGAAAAAAGAATTAGCGCGAGAATCGAACCCTGGGGGATTCCACAAGTGAGGGACACAGAAGGTGAAATAGAGCCACCAAAACTGTCTCTAAAATATCTCTCTGACATGTATGACCTAAACCATTGTAAGGCATTGCCCTTAAGCTCCACGCTATGCTTAAGGCGAGAAATAAGCATGCTGTGTTCAACTATGTCAAATGCTGCTGTAAACTCTAAAACAATAAGAATTACATAATCTCCAGAGTCAGTTGAGATTAAAAGATCATTAAATACTCTTAAAAGTGCGGATTCAGTGCTATGAAATTTCTTAAAACCAGATTGGAACACCTCAAGAACACCATGTGTATCTAAAAACGACTGTAAAAGAACTGCCTTCTTTAAAATCTTTGAGACAAAAGGGAGTTTAGAGATAGGGCAATAGTTTGAAAGTGCAGATGTGTCCAAATTTGGTTTTTTGATGAATGGCTGCACCACTGCTTGTTTAAAAAAGGCTGGTACAGAACCTGAAGTAAGGCTGCTATATATAATTTCTTGGATGTTAGGTCCAATAGTATCCCACACCTCTTTAAAAAGGCAAGGCGGGACAATATCAGTGGGAAAAACTGAGGGTTTCAAATGTGTAACAATATTTTTGAGAGTAGAGATGGATACGGACTCATTTTGGTTAAAAACAGCTGCACACTATGGAAATGGAGGGGTCAAAAGCGAGAAGTTAGATGCTTGCTCTAATTGATACTGGTATTGGTATTAGAACATCTCTACTTATATGGTATGATGTATTGTTATAGATTAAACTACTAACAGTATATTAAGTACAAAGGAATCTCAACCTCAAGAAACCAATGGTGAAATTAATACCTCAAAAATATAATACATTTGATAATACAACACTTTGAAAGTTGAAGTATTCTACATAATGGTAGTCTATATACAGTGTGTGTATACACAATATATATATATATATATATATATATATATATATATATATATATATATATATATATATATATATATACTTCACACTTTTATACATTTGTACTTTGTACGGAATATTGTATGATGTTCATTGGTTCATTTGTATTGTATTCCTTTTGTTTTTATTACATAATATAACTTTGTACAGCACTTTGTTCAGCCTAGGTTGGTTTTCTATAAATAAATTGACTTGACTGTATCTTTGCTGCATGAAAATCTGACGGCTGCATATATTTTTGCCGATTTTCGTTTCCTTCTATTTTTGTTGGAATTTGAGGACTTTGTTAACTGCTCCTCAGATCTCTGCAGGGTAAATTGAGACAGCTAGCTAGACTTTCGGTCCAATCTGAGTTTTTATCTTGCAAGACTATTTGGCAGCGGCAAATAAACCAGAGCACGTTTTTCTCCCATCCCAGAATGCTGTGTGGAGTAGCCAGACCCTCCTCTGTTCCGCAGCTTATGGATGGTCTGGCAAAGCAAGACTAACATAATGTTAACTTTTACTTTGGATACTTGAAGTACATTTTGCTGACAATACATTTACATTTTGAAGCCAGGACTACTTTGTCTTCTGAGTATCTGAGAATTTCCCTTTTTGACACCTGGTAGGTATCAACATTCAAATACAGTGTTACTCTGCAAGCTGGCAAAATGCCCTGACCTGTCCATGCTTGTGAGTTTATTAGCCTGTACACATCTCATACAGGAAGTCAGTATAAATGCCATGTTCTGAATAATTTAAGGAATCTTGCTGCAGCGTCTCACCTGTCAGCCATGGCAGCTGAAATAGCTAGTCAAAGTTTTCTCATCGTTTCTCCTTTTCCTAGCAGATTGTGAGGCTTAAACATTTCATGATTTAGCAAATATGATGTATAAAAGGAACTAGTTTCAAAATAAAATGGTGTACAAAACAGGAAAACTTTCAAAGCTGTCAAAACATTCTGGTTTCACAGTGATCATAACCAAGTATTACTCATTTACTTTCATCTCACTGCCTCATGAATGTGTTAATGCATCACTGACATGATTTATTACGCCAGTCTTGTTTTTGTTTTTCTCTCCGTCTTTTTTTTATCAGTTGCCTCCCCATACAAAGCCTCAACCTTGTTCCCACTCCCGTCTGTTGAGTGTGTCAGTGAATACAGACATCGGACACAGAGCCTGGCCACTTGCTCTCACTGTCAGATCTTTTTCAGCCCCCCCCCTCAGCAGGCGATGCGCTCTGCTTGGCATGCAGGAGTGTGATCGCAGAGCAGCCAAAAGTTACACTGATGGAAACTGAAGGCACTTTTGGTTTGTCAACTCTGCCAACCTGTGCTGTCCGCCTCCCCCAACCCCGGAGCCATGTCAACAGACGCCATTAGACAGGGACATGCAAATTCTGTCATCTGGAAAACAGCCACCCGTGCATTGACCATGGCACTGTCTGAGCTTAAAATGTCTTTTTGCAGACCCAAGAAAGGCACCTAATTATCCACTCCCTGCATCCTGAGAGCGTGCTTGTTACTGGGTCAGTAGTACACCTCCAGCATAACGCCACTCTTAGGTAGAATAGTGAGGACTCTGGTAATTGCCAATACTATTGTTTACAAGCACAGAGAGGCAGAAAGAGAAGATGATTTGAAAATAATGAAATTCATTGAGAATTTGCATCCTTGTTTCTTTTGGCATGGACATGATTAAGAATGCACTGGGCAGATGGCTTCACCAATTATCGTTCAGAAAAAACCCCCATGAAGGAACATGCGGCGTCATCCGCAGTCAGATTCAGACACTGATGAAATATTTAACTTGTCACTCTATTACAATGTAAGATGTTTTATTTAAATGGAGATATGTGTGTGTTGGAGCATAGATTAGGAACATATTGAACTATAGGGCTGCACGGAACAACCATTTAGTCTATAAAATTTCAGAAAATAGTAAAAAAGTCAGTTTATTGAATGTTTAAATACTGCTTATCAATGCTAGGTGCAAGGTGACATCTTTAAATTACTTGTTTTGTCCAACCAATAGGCCAAAACCCAAAGATAGTTATTTACAAAGATGTAAAACAAAGAAAAGTGGAAGATTCTTATATTTGAGATGCTGGAACCAGCAAATGTTTGGCATTTTTGGTTGATAAATTAGTAGAGTCAGAAATAGAAATAAAAAATGTGACAATATTTGTTTGTATTTCAATATTTGTTGGATTTCCATGTATTTATCTAAGGTGTGGGTAATGATTTACATTGACTCAACAAAATGATGTTGCTATGTTGTCTGTGGATGAGCTTGCTCAAGCAGAGCTCGACATGCATCTTTTTTCTGTCCCTGCCACATCTCTCACCCTAATTAGTCAGCTCTGTGCTTCCTGTCGTGCGGACCTATTTCCTCAGTGGATCTGCATCCTTATTTCTGAAGATCTGAAGAGACACAAAAGCTGGGTCTGAATTAAATGTCAAACTTTTTAGTTTAAATACTTCATTTACATTAAGAAGGAAGAAAAAGCTGTGATTTGTGATTGAAAGAGATTAAATCAAAGCAATCACTTAGATGAGCCTTTAAAACTTACATTAAACCTTTCAATAATGAGAATTATTTTATGTTTGGCAACTGAAGTCGTGTTATCTCAACCAATTGTTGTTTAGGCCTATATCAAATTTGCATATTTAATTCCATGCCAGTTTTCAAAGTAGCCTTTTTATGCTGTTTTATGCTTTTTTAGCACATTTGGGGTTTTGATATTCAAAACTATACTTTTTCATAGTATGATTAGAAATCAAGCTTTCATTCAGAGGAGCTGGCGTTAACATCTGCTGAGGACCGACGTGACCTTTTTAATACAGTAGATATGTTTGATTTGGTTGTTCGGACTAATAACACACATGGAATCGATTAAGCGCCTAATTACTTTTTAAGGTCACGGTAAATTTTACCCTTACGTGCCTTATAGCGCAAATGTTGATCAGGTTCATAACATATTTCAATCCAAGTCCAATTAACTGAAAGGGTGAACTGGATAGCAAGAAAGCACTGAGATGACATTTCAGTAGTAAGTCTCATACTCCTGGTGTCATGTATTCCCCTTAACAAGCTTGAATCCTAAGATTGTTTTTCAAGAGGGAGTTTTGAGCGATCAAACGTCTATCTGCGAAAAGTTACTTTATAAATGATCCTGCTAGACGAAGCCAACAAATCTTTCAAGTTAGATATTGTTAGCGGTGAAATATGACAACGCACCTAACTTTGATTATTCTCTCATGATGTGACTCTCCCACTGAGTGTCACCGCCGTTTGAATGTCACACTAATCACTTTGTCACTAATGGGCATGACTGGCCTTGACGGACGGCCAAGGCTATAGTATTTGAAATGTCTAATCTGTGTCTCCAGCGAGTAGGCAGGTGATCCCGGCAGCAGCTCTTTATCATTCAGAGTGCTGAGTTTGGAGGCTGCCTGCAGCTGTCCACGTCTGTTTACTGCTGGAGGCGTTCACGCAGGGAGGAGAGGCGCAAAGCCGAGTGTTTGAACAGCAGGTAGTCAAGCTGCTCTATACTTTAGGTACACCTTGCACAGGGAGAGTTTAAAATAGGGCTGCAACTAATTCTCATTATCAATTCATCTCTATTACTTTCTTTTGATAATTATAAAATGTCAGAAAATACGGACCATTACAATTTAGCAGAACCCAAGATGATATCTTGAAATGGCTTATTTGTTTGACGTACTGTCCAAAAACCAAGGATATTCAATTTACAATGATAGAAAACTGAAAAGCAACAAATCCGAATATTTGACATTTATGCTTATTAAATTGCTTAAATAATTTCTTAAAATCTCTGACATAATCAATGACATAAAAGTAGACAGTTTATTCATTCATTCATTAATATTTATTATACAGGAAAGTTAAAAGTAACATTACATTACAATATAAACGGGCCTGACTCAGTTTGAAAACTGGTTTTCAGCTGGTTCCTGTTCTGCAGAAACATAAAACATGGTACAGCACGTCGGGACAAACATTTGTATGGGACATTGATATGGACTAGACAAATTTAGACAACTAAAACAACAATACACAAAGATATTTATGCAAGACGTCAGCTGGGCTAGACAAGTACGGACAGTGCAAACATGGCTTACATGAGCAATTTAATGTGTGCAAGTTTAACTGTTCAGAAGGAGCTGTTTGGATGCCTTTTTGAAATATGTGATGGATGGTTCCCATTCTTGGTGTATGTATAGAAAAAAGATTTCTGACCAAAGTTGTTTTAATATGAAGGAAGTGGAATAAGTGCCTGTGAGACTGACCTAGTGAGGCGCCCTGGTCTCACATGTGTCGGAAGAAGTGCAGCAAGTGCTGGTAAGGTGGCATTTTGAATCTGAAAATAAAATGCAATTGCGTGGCTGTTTGTAAAGTTTTCGTAAGTCAAAGCCTTGGAACGTACAAGTTCAATGCAATGGTAAGACCACTTTGGAAGGTTACTGTGGATCTTGAGAGCTTGAGTATTGTTGTGCTATTGATTCAGTGATTTCCTTTGTGGTAAGAGATCAAGTAGGAAGACAGTAGGACATAATTGAAAACACAATTGCATGTAAATAGGTTTCAGAAACAGAAGAAGAAAGATATGATCTGATCTTGTTATAAACAAAGTTTCTGATTCAACTTTTTTGTTCCCGGTATGTAAGGTGCGAATCAAGTAGCACACCAAGATATTTGTAAGTCATTGTGACAACAAGTTCTTGGTTAGCAAAAGTAATAAGATCAGTAAAAGAAAGATTTTTATATATAAACTTAAAATTATAATGACGGTCTTTATTTAAATTCCAATTGAATTTAGTCAAGTTGGAACATTAAAGCAGCGTTAATTGATTTTCTGTCTGTGCTTGGTGGCAGCAAAACAAGCTGCTAACCCAACGTTGACATATTATCACCTTACAATGTTGTTATGGCGAATGTGTTCACAAACAGTTGCCTCTTTCCTCCTGCAGCAGTCAAGGAGCAGCATTAGCATTCATTTGGAGTCGTGTTTCTGGCCACCTGAAGAAATACAAGTCCAATATTCACTCTGGCTACAGCTGTCTTTCTGATCTCCAACTCATGAGGGAAATATCCAGCTAATCGGCAGCTAATTGCTTCACTATGTTCACCAGCCAAATGCTACCAACATGAACAATTCTGGTTTAATATGCAGACTTGGAGCTTCACTGATGTAAACTCTCTCTGTATCTGATGCTAGAAACTCCTCCAAGTGTTTTAGTCATCCACTCCAAAGTGTTGCCATAAAATCCCTACACACAGCACTTAATGATGTTTCTTATTGGTAGGGTGAAAAGAAGTGAAAAATTATATATAGTGGATATGCAGATATAAAATAGTCATCTACTCAGACTGAGCATGTCAAGAGTTCAGAATATCAACCAGCTTCTGTCTATTGTGTACATTTAATTGAAAAAAGTGCTGCAGTCTGTTCCACCCGTGCTGCAACTGCCTGCAGTGCAAACAGCATCTGCAGTACTTTCCTGGCAATCCAAACCAAATCCAAACTGCTCTCAGACAGCTCTCAACCAACTTTGCACTTTTAATAGCTGTGTGACCCAGTTTGAGTCCAATTGAATTAGATCTATACACGCTTAAAGCGGCTCCACTTACAGCTGTAAGTCACTTGAGATTACTTATTAAATGCCTCCCGATGTGGTTTATTCTCTACTCAACTTTCAAGATAACTACTTTGATGGTTCCCCCTATCCAGGAACTCCCTTTTAGGTTGCTATTTTTCTTCAATGCACACTTTACCATGGCAGCACCTATCACAGGAAGTAACTGCTCTGCCAACAAGCAGTGTTGGCTGTAAATGCAGACGCAGAATTTGTTTGTTTTATTGTGTCCTCAATATAAATTGCCCATACTTTTGAAAAAGAAAATCAAAATTTGGGGTGTTATTTTGTGTCTCTGGTGCTTCCACACGCATACAAACAAAACAAACTGTATATGCTGTTTTGAGTGAGATACAGGTTTCTGAATGTTTTCTGCCTTCCGGGTGAGCTGTTCAAAATCTCCACGGCTTTCTCCGTCACTAGCCGAGATGAGGTGGCTAACTGTAGCACATGATAGTGCATGCATGCTAGCTTGTTCTCAATGGCAAAACATTGCTACAACAAACACTAGTTCACCATAATCTACAAAAGAACTACTTCCATGTCCTTGTTCTCCAGGTATTCCACAAGTGGCCCTCGTTTAGAAGAAATCTCCCAGCTAATCCTGCCTTGTACTGACCAAAGTTGGAGAAAGTCATCTAGCTGATGTGATCTAACCTAGCTTCTGCGCATGTGCCTCTTCCAAATAAAGATTGTATAGAAGTGAGATGTCTCACTCTGCAGCACACTATGCTTAACCCACTAACATTAATAAAGTTTTACTTTGATTAGTTTGTCTTTCATATCCTGACTGAATGAATGCAAATTTTAAATATATAGACTGTCATCAAACCTTTTCTGTTATAATAAATAGTAGATTATTTGATTAGATGATGAAATTGATTAATCGTTTTAGGCATTAGTCAAGCAAACGTCACTTGTTCCAGTGTGAGGATTTGTTTCCTATTTTGTTTTATATCATTGTAAATTGAACATTTTGGGGTTTTTAACTGTTGGTCAGGCAAAACAAGCAATTAAAAATACATAACCTTGGACATTTTTTCCCCATTTCCCCATTTTATAGTCTAAATAATATATTGATTGATCAAACAAACAAACTAATCAACACAGTTGTAGATTAAACCAATCATTAGTCGTGGCCCTGGGGTGCTTTAAAGTACAAATATTGATCACTGACTATGTGTTGCAGGTCATGGATGAACACGGCAGCAGCATAGGAAGTGTTCATTGTTGCTGTCTGATGAAGAAACTCAGTTGACAGTAAACCACTGTGGGAAACATCAGAGGATAAACATGAATGGACAAAGTGCATCTTTGCTGAATCTTTTGTTAAAATCTGTTTGAAAATGAACACTTGTATGGGTTGTGTTTGTCTAAATGCTGGAAGGAGGTGCTACATTTTAAATCTGGTAGGAATAAAGAAATAAATGTGTTAAACATCCACCCTTGGCCTGTTGCAATTAATTGTTGTGTACCAGAAATTCCTAAAGCAATCCTGGCGGAGTTGTTACATCACATGAGAATATGTAAAGCCACGATGAGCAGTTCGTGTTGGGCCTTCGGAGCTATTTGGAAGACAGGAAAGGGAATGTGTTTAATTAGTAGACATAACATATGTACAGATTAGCAACCCTTCAAATTGTCTCTGTCTGATGTTATTCAAATGAAGTTTTCCTTCCCTCAACTCCTTTTGTGTAAACTGATTATGCTTGGTGAGCAGCATAGATATGTATATATTGGCCTAGAGAGACAGGCGGGGACCTGATTACATCAGTTTATCTCCTTACAATTAAGGGCACTCTTCCACAGCGTAACTCTGATATGTAGAAGAATATGTTTAGCTACTTGTGTGGTGGAGCTGCTTAAAATATACAATTAGAAGACTGTTATATCATGTGAACATACACTAGTTTTAGTGATTAAGATATTTCATTAAGCTAGGCTACCCCTGTGATTTAAGGTCTCAGCCTACTGTTTATAGTTTATAGAACACGCTGATACACACAGGAAAAAAGAAGAGAAAGAAGAATAAAAACACAGCAGTGAAGTTATAGTTTAGCCACCAGAACTACAGAGAGCTGTCACTATAATAGAGTATGTGCTAATAAAGGTATTGCAAATGTGATTAAAGAGTAATTAAAGTTTTAAAAAGTGCCAGGATAATGCTAACTATTAATAACATGAAATACAAATTGAAGATAAAATGCAGATTGTGCAAACGGATAACATAGCCAGTAATTTATTGACATTATAAAATGTACAGTCCAATGACAGAATGCAGATGAGCATTCAATCAATTGTGTCTGGCAAACATTAACTTATGTATGTATATTAATGTATGTATGTATATATATATATATATATATATATATATATATATATATATATATATATATATACACACAGTGGGGCTTGAATGTTTGGGCACCCCAGGTAAAATTTTTTATTAATGTGCATAAAGAAGCAAAGAAGAAAAGATGGAAAAATTTCCAAAAGGCATCAAATGACAGATTAGACATTCGTATAATATGTCAAAAAAAGTTAGATTTTATTTCCATCATTTACACTTTCAAAATAACAAAAAACAAAAAAATGGGATCTGCAAAAGTTTGGGCACCCTGCAGAGTTTATACACCGCCCCCTTTGAAAAGCTGAGACCTGATAGTGTCATGGATTGTTCTCAATCATCGTCTGGAAAGACCAGGTGATGTCAATCTTAAGGTTTTAATTGCCCAGACTCATCTGACCTTGCCCCAACAATCAGCACCATGGCTTCTTCTAAGCAGTTGTCCAGAAAACTGAAACTGAAAATAGTTGATGCTCACAAAGGAGGAGAAGGCTATAAGAAGATAGCAAAGTGTTTTCAGATGCCAATATCCTCTGTTCGGAATGTAATTAAGAAATGGCGGTCATCAGGAACAGTGGAAGTTAAAGCAAGATCTAGAAGACCAAGAAAAATATCAGACAGAACAGCTCGCAGGATTGTGAGAAAAGCAAGTCAAAACCCACGTTTGACTGCACGATCAATCCAGAAAGACCTGGCAGACACTGGAGTTGTGACACCATTCCACTATAAAGAGATACTTGTACAAACATGGTATTCATGGAAGAGTAATCAGAAGAAAACCTCTTCTACGTCCTCACCGCAAAAATCTGTGTTTGAAGTTTGCAAATGAACATATATAGACATGCCTGATGCATTGTGGAAAAAAGTTCTGTGGACCGATGAGGTTAAAATAGAACTTTTTGGCCAGAATGAGCAAAGTTGGAGAAGAAAGGGCACAGAATTTAATGAAAAGAACCTCTGTCCAACTGTTAAGCATGGGGGTCAATCATGCTTTGGTGTTGTATTGCAACCAGTGGCACAGAGAACATTTCATGAGTAGGAGGAAAAATTGATTCAATAATATTTCAGCAAATTTTGGACGCTAACTTGATGCCAAAAGCTGACGTTAAAGAGAGGATGGCTTCTACAAATGGATAGTGATGCTAAACACACCTCAAAAATCCACGGTGGATTACATCAAGAGCCGTAAACTGAAGGTTTTGCCATGGCCTTCACAATCTCCTGACCTTAACATAATTAAAAAATCTATGGATAGACCTTAAAAGAGCAGTGCGTGACAGACAGCACAGAAATCTCAAAGAACTGGAAGACTTTTGTAAGGAAGAATGGGCGAAGATACCTCAAACAAGAATTGAAAGACTCTTGGCTGGCTACAAGAAGCGTTTCCAAGCTGAGATACTTGCCAAAGGGGGCAGTACAAGGTATTAACTCTGTAGGGTGCCTAATAATGTAGGGTACAAATGTCTAATCTGTCATTTGATGCCTTTTGGAGATTTTTCCATCTTTTCTTGGCTTCTTTATGCATATTAATACAAATTTTTACCTGTGGTGCCCAAATTTTTAAGCCCCTCTGTATGTATGTATGTATGTATGTATGTATGTATGTATGTATGTATGTATGTATGTATGTATGTATGTGTATATATATATATATATATATATATAAAGAAGCTTTGTATTGGTATTTTCTGTCAATATTTTAAGATGAATATGTCTTTATCACTGTTCTTGGCATGTACAATTGAACCCCCCTGGTCAGTTTAACAAATACAGAATTAATATTTAACATTCAACAACAACATTGCATAAAGGGCAGAAGGGCAATCAAAGTGCTCAAATGTGACTTGAATTCATAACATCTGAGGCCTTTCACCACTGTCATCAAGATTGAGAGGCACAAATTGTCACTTAGTAATTATGAAAAGTGAATCTGTTTGTCAGAGGATTCTTTGGAGCCAGATATTATCTAAATTAAGCATATAGACAGGAATCTAAGGTTGTTACTGCTGCATTAAACAGAGGGAGGGACCAGACTGATCTCTGACTGAGAATTCAATCTGATCAGTGAAGCACAAACATGCTAGAAATTTCTTTTGCTTGTACCCTAATGTACAGAAGTGGTTGGCTGTGATTGCTCTTCCCTTGGGGCTCCTGCATGGTCACTGTGCTGCTACTTCAGATAATGATGAAGCTGAAGAGGCAAGCTCATAAGAGCTGTCTGCAGTTAAAAAAGATCCCTTGAGACTTTTCATCCCTAAAATGTAGGATATTAAAAGATGAAAGACTCACAGCTTTCATCAACCTGTTTTCCATTTGTGTTGTTGCACATGTAGGGCTTTCCTCAGGAGACCAGTGTCCAGAGACAAGCTTTCCCAGCTCTCACACAATCTTTTAAAGCTAATGGTGCAAAGCAGAACACAGTCTTTTAAAGCTTCCCGGCTCAGCTATGTGACCATTAATCTGCAGCACATTCATCCTGATCATGACATGACTGATGGCGACCTCTTTATTAATACATCATGTCCGGCACCTCGTGCTGTTGATGTGCACAGCTGGCTGGCACTGCGGGACGTTTCTCCTGCTGCCCTTGCTTCCCAATTCTGGAGCTCTGCACTTTCAGGAAAACCTGCATCTGCCACGGAGTCTGTTTTGATGCCAGTGTTAGTCAGTTCGGCCAGCTAATCAGTATAACAGGAACACAATCCTGCCTTTGGCTACTCTGCCTCAGCCTTTATTAGTAACCTTAAACTCCAAAGAATTTGAGCAGAGCGCTGGATTACATTTATCTTCATGGGGATGAAATAGAGAGCGGAGGGAGTGAGGGCATGGGAAGTTTAGGGAGCAGCAGGAATAACGTGGCTAGACTTAAAATGATGTGCACGTACAGCAAAACTTTTCTTGAAGGAAACAGTAGCATTACAGCAGCAGCTATAATAAATCGAACCTCTTCAGTCACATCTCCATCCATTACATCAAAGTGTTGTGCCGACAATCCCATGAAAGATTGCTTAAAGTTTTAGTCAAGGACTCAATGTTTTTGATATCAAATAGGCTTATGTTATGCTGATTTACAGGAAAATGTGTAAATGCACAAGACCTGCATAAGAACTTTCTGATAAGCAAACTTATGGTTAGGTGGGTCCTG
Organism: Percina caprodes; assembly: GCA_013375575.1. Classification (NCBI taxonomy): domain Eukaryota; kingdom Metazoa; phylum Chordata; class Actinopteri; order Perciformes; family Percidae; genus Percina; species Percina caprodes. The sequence goes on from JABXJD010000010.1 coordinate 4,798,939, forward strand.
CAGTAACTTTGTGTCAAAATCCAGTTTAAAAGGTCCCATGGCATGAAAATTGTACTTCATGAGGTTTTTTTAACATTAATATGCATTCCACCAGCCTGACTGTGGTCCCCCAGTGGCTAGAAATGGTGACAGGTGTAAACCGAGCCCTGGGTATCCTGCTCTACCTTTGACAAAATGAAAGCTGAAATGGCCCGATCTGGAATCTTGCCCCTTATGAGGTCATAAGCAATATGCCAGATTAATCCAGTTTGGATTCCACTACAGCCTTATATTATTAGCTCAACGGCAGCATTTCCCCCCACATTTCTTTCAACTTTATTGTAATATTGATTTATTCCACTGTTTGGTTCTGTTATTGAGCTCAACTCACAGTGAGCCTTATATTAAATATTGTCACTTTCCAAAAGAAATTGAATATAATAAAGAAAAGTCTGATTGATTATTGGTACAGCAATAAACATCTGTTTATTCAGCGAAGTAATGAAACCAAGTAAGCAGAATTAAAATATGTGAGTGAAGGCTCTAATCTCTCCCTTAACTGTTTCTCCCTCTCCTCTCCTCTCCTCTCCTCTCCTCTCCTCTCCTCTCCTCTCCTCTCCTCTCCTCTCCTCTCCTCTCCTCTCCTCTCCTCTCCTCTCCTCTCCTCTCCTCTCCTCTCCTCTCTTATTTCCATTCGGTTGAAGCAGCAGCAGTAGCAGTCTTGTATGTGGATCCTTGGCAAGAGGGCAGCAGCAGCAGCTTCAGGAGATACATCCCAGACCAAACTGCCTGAGCAACATGGTCGTTTTAAGAACCGCCGCTTGCCTGTGCATGCTGGTGGGCTTCTCGCTTCAGGTGGACGTGAAAAGTGGGAAAGAGGCAGGAAAAGCCGGGAATTTCATGGAAGATGAGCAATGGCTGTCAACCATCTCCCAGTACGGACGTAAGATCAAACACTGGAATCGCTTCAGAGACGTGAGTGGTGTATTTAGTGTACTTAAGCGTGTTTGTCGTATCTTATCTGATGGTGCTTGAGATCCTTTCTGCAAAGGTTGTTTTCTCAGGTAATTTTGTGCACTGTTGACTGTCGCTCCGAAGTGCATATAAACGCGATATTAGCAGTTTGTGGTAGCGTACAGAAAAAGATTACAAGGGATGGTATGTCCATATCTATCGTAGGTGATATTAAACGCGTGCACCACGCTTTTCTTTTTGGCAGGGTGTCTATTCTCTCTATATGCTATTCATGAACCTTTGAATGCATGGTTCATTTTTAGGGTTGAATTGACACTTTCATCCGTGGAGCTTTTTATGTGAGAGTGATAAAATACAAACTTAAAGGAAATGAATCACACATCTATCATTGGACCAATTCTTTTCAAGCTCCTTCTGGGTAACTATGAAATTCCAAACTGTGTATTCACTGATCAATACCCATTGATCTGCCATATTGCACATATACATTATGTAGGGCTCACAGTGAGGAGGCTCCCAGAGCTTTCACACCACACACAAGACATTGCTTGTATATTCCCTAAATCACAAATATCAAGTATAAGGGAGCAAACATTTGTTATTCTCATGTGCATTGTTTATGTGTTTATTCTCTTCAGCCATGACTATTCACTTAAAGTAAATTAACTTATGAATTTGTCATTCAATTCAATATGACATTTCATAGACTAACAGATAATTCGAGAATATAACCAAATAAAAACAGTAACGCAAGGCTTATCGCAATCTTTAAGAAATAAGTTAAACAACAAATAATAACATTTTATGAAGTTCAACCAACCAGTCAGCCCACTAGCCCATTCTACGAATAGTTGATCATATTGATTAAATTGTCTCTCTTCACAATAACAACACAGGCCTAATGTATATTGCAACACAGTACACTTAAGGAAATTCAGTTGATAAATCATTAGTAGATAAAATAACCAAATGGGAGTGTTTGTTTTTTGCTTAATCCAAAACAATTACCTGAGAAAAGGATAAAGAATACATTGCACCATTGCCCACAATGGTCAGGGACTTATGATATTGGGTGTGGGACACCTCCCTGGTACCTAAAGACAGAACACATGGCATGAATCAGGAGTCGATTAGCAACGGCTAAGATCCAAGCCTCTACCTTGACAACCAGACAAACTGTTTGATGTCATTGCTGAGGAATATCACCTTAGAGTCTTATCAATGTGGGCCAGACAGCTGCATTACCTTTAACCACGCTCTGTGGCATGCAGGAATCTGCCCAACTAACCTGCTTGTTGGAGAATTTGTAACTGAATTGCAAATTTGTGTTGTCATGCAAATTTGAATATGATCTTGGCAGGTTTTTGGAGTGGTTTGCCTCACCTTCTACTTGGATCGGTGATGGACTGATGGGGGGTTATGTGGGGCTTTTGGCGGCATATTGGGGGCATGTATCTGCACTATCCTCAGAAGATTTGTTTGAAATTTCTAGAAGTGAGGTATTAGATCAATTAAATTTTGTTTTTGAATTTGATACATGCAAAATGTTGGAGAAAATTCCCACCTCATGTAATTCACAGCACCCAAAAAAAGGTATTGCATATTGCAGCTTGGTGACATTTATGTTGTTAACAATGACGGGGGTGGATGGAGGTGGTGATTGGGGGGCCCAAAACTGGGCTCAAAAATATATGGGAGGATTATATATATTATTATAAACTCTGCAAACAGACTGTATTTACTGTGTGTACTGTGTCTACTGGCTTTAACTATAATCGAGTACTAGATTAATAGTTTTGTCTTCAAAACGTCAAATCACATTTAACAGAGCAGTGACATTGTCAAATTGCTTGATTTTCTCCTTGAAACAGTCTGCCCAATAGATAAATGTAAACGTAAATATTTGATTCCTTGATTGTCAAACTCATTATTAAATTGACTAATCAATTCATATTAAGTATGTGAGGTATTCACCCCTCTGACTTTTCTTGGTTTACAACTTTGGATTTCAGTGGATTAATTAGTCTTCTCTGCAACTGATCTTTAGAGAAAGTCTCTTAAATGTCAAAGTAAAAACAAATCTATTTCATTAAAATTTAATTAATTTGCTGTGATTCACATTTGTTAAACCCTAGAAGATGAAAAAGTCACAGTTGGGGGGATGGATACCTTTTATGTCCTGTGTGTGTGTGTGTGTGTGTGTGTGTGTGTGTATGTCTGTGTGTGCATGCGTGTGTGTGTATGTTTTTGTATAATATGTGCATCCGATATTTAGTCCACACTCTGGACTTCTTGCATATCGCTTTTTTAGATATGTTACTTGAGCATTTAGCTTTGGGACAAGATTCACAACATGCTTGTTAGTGGTTGGTGTAGATTTTGCTAGCATCAGAAAGGGTGTTCTTTCCTGTCTCTCCATGTGAATCTCATCAAAAAATCAAGGCAGTTGTAATGTTGAACCTGACGAGGAGACAGACAGCCGAATTGGCTTTGTTCAGCTTAGATAGGACTGTTCTGTGCTGTGTCAGACAGTGAAATACACCATCAGAAATGCAAAGGGAGGTTTATTTGTTTACTAGCTGTCCAGGCAAACAGGTGGTGTGAAATATTCAAACTGCATCTTAGAAAATCCCTATGGGGGCTTTAAATCAGGAATGGCAGTTTGATTGATCTGACTGGTGTTTTAAGTGGACCAGTGTACACAAGTTTATCCAGCATTGAGACATAATGAGAAACTTTGAAAGGAAGAACAACAAGACCAAAAGCTGCAGAGGCAGGAGGTGTCGGGATAATCAACAGCATGTTAAAGGGTGTTATACAAGCTCCATTATGACTGGCATCAATGTTAAAGCTGTAATCATGGCGCACTGCGAATGATAGGAGATCGAATCTCTCAATGTAGATTCCCCCGCATTGAAGTTTGCACAGAATTCTTCCACACAAAGCAGACCAACAGTTTACAAATGTCCACAAATTCAGCTCGGCTGCAATTAGCTGATTGCACTTTCCTGAATAAGGTCATCAGTTAAAATGCTTCTTTGACTTCTTGATGTATTTTTTTCCCTTCCAAACACAAGTTCCCCTTTGCATTCTGGTGCGTTGGGTGGATCTGCTCAGCAGGATCTTGTGAACAATACCGTGCTGTTCATTCACGGCCATCTCTCTGAGCAATGCAAAGAGGGAACTCATTAAGGAGCTGTGCAGCCTTTAAGCCATCCACAGAGAGCTGTTTAAGGGTTGCACCTGCTCTACTGCCTGCTACATTTTTAATGAGGAAAATTGCTACATCCTTCTCAGGTAAATGGCTCCTCAGCTCTTTTAGCTGTTAAGATTATCACAGAGTGAGTAAAAAAATATGAGTCATCGTTAGCCTTATTGGTGCGTGCACATTAATTTGATTAATACAAAATTTGATTACAGTGGTTCCATACATTTTACTCAAGTCTCTCAGTATGCCTAAATCTGCCTCAGTATTTTGAAGGAATATGAAGAAAGAGAAAATAACTGCAATGTTGTATTCACTTTACATGTAGGCCTATAAGCTTGTGGACTGCAACTGAGAATTAGTTTCAATATTGATTAATGTAGTGATTTTTATAATAAAATATAAAAAAATAATATACAAGTCTACAGCCATGCTGTCAGCTCTGTGAAGCTTTACTTAGAGAGCAGTGCTTTCAGCTAAATGCTAACGTCAGCATTCTCACAGGGACAATGCTAACATGCTGATGTATAAACAGGTATAATGTTTACTATGTTCACCCTCTTAGTTTAGCGTGTTAGCGTGCCAAGATTAACTATTAGCACTTGACACAAAGTACAGCCAAGGCTGATGGGTCATAAACCAAAGTATTTGACAAATGTTTATTTATTTTTAACCTGATTATAGATATTTGATTTGATATTGATAGATATTTTTGATATTTGAGTTGGCAAGCCATTTTCCATTGTAAGCATGTTAGCATGCTGACGTTAGCGTTTAGCTAATACTATTAGTACTTTTAGTCTTGTTTCAATTATATAATGTCAAATAATAGTGATCACCAGATCCTAGACACTAAGATGACAACTTTAGATTGCATGTTTTTTCCAAAAAAAAATAAATAAAGAACAGCAAATCCTAAGCTAACTATTTTCAATTCTCAACTATTAATTTTCTGTTGATTGAGTTTTCATTTAAACATACTTTAGCCAGTGACATACAAGTACTTTATATGGCAAAACACACAGGACAGCAAGTAGGTTGGAAGCACAAATTGAGCTCTAATAGGCAACCTGATGCTTCATTATTTATCCGTGCTGCTGTGACGGCGATGAGATGATGGCGATGATGACAATGGCTTGGTCACTGATCCTACATCAACACAGCTCTTCTGTGGGAGCTCTTAGAAAAATGAAAGACCATGCATGGGTTCACTCTGTTTTTCTGCGGAACATGATTCAGTTGCATCCTAAGTGACACTGAGCTCCGTTACTGAGCTCAAAGACACGCTGCCAGCTGTGGGTTTTTCTGCTCCTGTCATCAACCTCAGCCATTTATTAGCCTCCCACAGGATCTTACGGCGAATGTAATTACGGATTTGAAAAAAAACAGCTCATTAGAGCAAGAGGACAGTATGCAATTGTAGAAAACATGATAATGAGGCTTTTTTCAATTAAAAGTGAATAGTAATGCATTGGTCAAAATAAAGACGAGAGAAACCATAACAGTCAAATGAGCTAATAGTTATCTGTATTTCGTCTGAAGATCAGCCTATCAAATCAACTGTGGAATCTGTGGAAATCTGCATGTTGCACACTAATGAGATCAAAATGGCAGAAATGGTGGAAAGAGATGCTTTCTTGTCCTCATTTCATTGCCATGCATGTCTTTTTACTGGAGGTGAATGTCATGGGGGGGGGTTGCCGCAAGTGTTTGGACTGCACAGATACGATTCACAATAGAAACGGAAGAAAAGAGATCCTGTTGGCTTCCCAACACAAGCGTGGGAGGTTCCTAATTGAGTGGAGAGGCTGTTTTGTGTCGTTGCTCCTGTGGAAAAGCTCTGCTCGTCGGAAAACAGTTCATGCTTTGCAAAAACGCGAAAGAAACACTGAGAGAAGCTCAGGAAAGCTGTTTCATAGGAATGTTCCACAGCACACAGCTTGTCCAAATACACAAAATCCCTTTTTCTTTTTTTATGGCTGAGAACAAGGACGCTACTTGCTGTGACAGGACAGCACACATAGATTAATGTGTTTATAATAGAGCATAGCTGCAGCTACTACACCACCGGCATTGACGGCCTGAATTCCATCATTTTTCTAGCCGTTAACTTCTCTGTGAGTTCCTAAAATGTCGGTCTGAATAATTAGCTGTTCCAAGGTTCTTCTTCTGGCTCTATTGTTCATGCATTATTTATAGTGGCATCTGTCTGAGAGTTGTCTCTGTACTGGTGAAGCTCCTCTATGCCTTGCTGCAGGCAGTGTGATATATGCTGCCACTTCGCTTCTGTGTCTGTCTTCATTCATGGCTGTAATGATGGCACACCAAATACTCAATGATCCAGCTTTTTAGCAAACACAGACTTATGTCAGTGAGTATAAAGTGTTATAAAGTGTCATAAAGCGCTGATACAGCGTTTGGTTTTTATAGTTTACTGGATCACCTTTTTGTGTCTTTTTAGCATGGTTGATAGGCTTTTTGGGGTCCATGAATACACAATTACACAAAAAACAAAAATTCTTAACATTAAGAATGGCTAATGACTACTAAACATGATGGCGCTAGAAGAAAAGTCAGGGAATCATCAAAGTTGGATGACTTCACTCTCTGGACAAAATGAATGCCTTTTCCAAATTTCACAGCAATCCATCAAATAGATGTTGAGATATTTCGGTCTGGACCAAGTCGACCAACCCTTGAATCATACTGCTGCTAGCCTGGCTAAAAAACAAAAAAAAACTGTAATACACAGAAAAAAATAAAAGGAAAAGGCCCAAAACAATAACAACAAAGTTTATTTTTCATAATGAAAGACATTCTTTTTTACATTTGTTAAATATGTGATGTGATCTGGTAACAGGCTCCAGTCTGAAGAGGCTCTGCATAGACTTATGCTATTCAGATCATTTTAGGTCTTTGATGAGATAATTTACCCTTCTTTAGATTCACTAAAACTGTTTTTTTAAGTTTAAAAAAATAAAATGATAAATAATAATAATAATGAGTTAATTTGATATAGCACCTTTTACAGATAAAGTCACAAAGTGCTTCACAAGATAAGCATTTGCGTAAATACAGTACAGTCCAACAGATAATAAACAATGGGAAAAAAGACAGCAATTTCCAAATGACCAATCGTTTTAACGATTTAAACCTGAAACCCAAAGTTTACAAACAATACAGTACAATCCAACAGCAAAAAACAAGGTTAAGATGATAAGAAACCCATCTGTATTTAATGTCATCTGGAAATTCATCTGCCCCTTGACAATGACATCTCTATCTGTTTATCTGCAATGACCTTTATTATAGCTGACAGACACCAGTCAGAAACCTCCGTTTATCCTTCACTGGGTAAACAAGCTTCACCAGCTGAAATCACTCTCAGTCATTCGAGTGGAAATTATTAACAAAAACAAACCCTGCAAACAAAACTGTGCATACATTAGCCAGGTGGAAATATATTTAGGCTGCATAAAAGTGCTGCCCTGAATATATTCAGGGCTGCCTGAGGCGTTTTCATGTTTTTGATAGATGTGTGTTTGGCGCCACCATTATAAGTTGTCTGGGACCGAGCTGCACTAAAGACATTGTCTGAGCAAACACAGCCATATTGCTTATGTTCTGTAACAGTAGGTGTAATAATGCAAGGTGCTTAGGTTCAACCTGGCATTGATAGATTTTTTTGCTTTAGGCTACAAATCACTCACTGTTAAAACAGCAGGGCAAGTACTATACAATTATAGTGCGTTCCATTTACCTCCGAACTTAAAAGACCAAGCTAGGAATGACATCACACCCCAGTTGAATGCGTTCCATTTACAAGTCGGATTTTCATATTTTTCATTGCCATATTAACCATAGTTAGCAATGCCAGTTTATAACAACACATTACGCTGTTTTTGTGCATAGAAACAGAGTAACAACATGTCCACAAATAGAATATGGACAGCGATGCTTGTATGACTGATTAAGTGATACACAAATATGACAGAAGTGCTTATAACTGTATGTTTCTACAGCTTTCACAACTATTGAGTCACAGAGCAGCCATGTTGGATTTTCGCTCGGGGTATTCGGTGGTTGCCTGAGTTCCGAGCCTAGAAATCTGAGGTCAGGGGGCATGTTTCCAACTTTGACCTTCGAAAATTATAGTACAAATGGTACACACTGATGTTTGATTTTAATGTTGGACAAGAAGGGCGCTTGATTGTTCCAGAGTGTGAAGGAGCAGCTGAGCCTCCTTGCTGTATTAAATGACAGCAATAGGGAGGTGTCAAGGACGGGCTTGGTAGGGACTGTGATCCGGTCTGTGTTCAAGCTGTATTTAGTATGTGTGGCATGTGGTGGATATATTTGTTTGCATAGAGCGTGGGAGAGAGACAGAGACTGTTAACTTGTTGAGTTGGCAGGGTAATGGATACACACTACAAAGTCATATTGAAATGACCTTAATCAAGCAAATCGTATAGCAGGGATAGGGCGCAGAGCTAAAGCATTAATCGCTTTTTTCTCAGTTGAAAGAGCTCGACAGAATCTCATTTATGCGTGATGTAGTCCTTCCTAAAGCCATAACGTGACATCTCAATGAGGTTCCCTGTTGCACTGTAATATCCCGCTGCCACTGCGGGAGATAAACATTATCAGCAGTCACAACAACCCAATTTGTACTCATTGCCATGGCAGAGAGAGGGAATTAAATGTAATCAGTCAGCTAGCATATTTAACTTAGCTACCCCTGTGAGCTGTCTCATGCAAATCCCTGCAGCATTTCAACTGGGATGGTTATCATCATTATCTTCTCTAAACCATGCTGCTGGTCTCTAAACTCATGTGTCTGGTAGTTGTAAAAGAGCTCTGCAGCTCTAGTGGACTTCTCATTGGAGCCTAATTAATTCAAACAGCAAACACAACAATTATTGCAGGCACAGATAGATGGTGGAAAAATTATATTGTAATCAGAATTTTGGGAGATATGCTGAACACACATGCTGACAGTGCACTACAGCATGCTCAATTGGATACAAAGCTGCTCAGTACAACACAAATCTTTACACAGGTCTTAATGCCAACCTTCCTACTTAAGGCGCACTCAGCCCCAAACTTATTAGTTTCTACTAAAGATATGCATCTTTAAAAACAAGTTACACATTTTATAGTCTTATCTTTTAAAGAACGCTCTGTAATAGTTTTTAACAAATGGACAGGAATGAACACAGCATTTCTTGGGGTTTATTTTCAATGGCGGATTAATCCACATTTTGTGCCCTGGTGAGGATTTTACAGGAGAAGAACAGTTTGTGTTGGGTTTTCTTCCAGACCGTTGAATCGCCGTCCACATCTTTGATTTGTTCAGTGGTTTAAAGTAAACCCACTGACACTAACAACTGACCAATCAGAGCTTTTGTAGACAGGATTAAGCATGTGGCTGCTATCATAGCTAGCTAGCCCCATTGCGACAGCCACAAAAAATAGCAACAGAAAAGATGTCCTCAAGCGTTAATGAGACCAACACAGCTGTGGAAGCTAACAATAACAACAACACATTGAAAACTTTTGTATTTGTCCAGATGAAAGAATAGTGGGCATCGACTACTGATAAAAATAATAATGAAAAGGATAATAGCAAGGCAAGATACAAAATTAGATACAATAATATCTTACAGTAGCCAATAGATGATATACAAAAAAACAGGTATAAGCATTGACCATAAAATGATAAAAAAAAGTGTGAAATCACTGTCAAGATACTTTATGTTTGGCTTGTTCTTTCTTGCTGTTTATTATTGATTAAAATTAAGATTTATAAAAAGAAGTAGACTAGAATCTGTTGTCTGTTTGTCTGTTTATTAACTTAAATTTTCCAAATCAATCACAACTCTGTGATAACCAATTCATGAAGCTAGCTTGTATTTTAAGTAGTACAACCTACAAGGCTTGTTTTTCCTCTACAGGGAAACAAAGTCAGCTTTTTAGAGTCTATTGGAGTGGAATTTGTTTTCAAAGCCTCCACTACATTTAATATTGATTTAAGTTTCCGGCATTAAATAAGTATGCCAACACCAAACAAGATTTAAGGTCATTCATTTATTAATGTATGCTGATAACTTTTTGTTTTTGCAGATCAATACTGATGAGTCTAGCTACAACAAAGTGTAAATAACAGTGTTATTTATTTGTGTTATTGTATTTTTGTTTCTGCGGAGCCACATGCATCAGCTTGTCTTAAAATGGGTTTTTCTTCTCATTGTATGCAGAAGTAAAGATGGCCCTGTATAAGCTGCGAGTTCCCTGGGGCATCTGTGTGGAGTTCAACCTGAAGGCTCGGATTCTCTCTTTCTTCTTCTTCTTTGTTTTGCAAATGTGGGGGATGTAGGGAGCGATAAGATGCTGCAGAGACTCAGCTGTTCCAGGGTTCTGCTTGGCTCAGCAGTGGGGTTCAACAGAATCCATTTTTCTGCATCCGCGCCATCCTCCTCCTCCTCTTCAATTACTGCATCTCTTAGAGCATGCAATGCCTTGATACAACTGTGGAGTCTGCAACAAAAAAAAGCAAAAAGCAAGCCTGGCCGGCCACTGTTTGATGTGTCACTTCATCAGTGATTGGGAGACTGCAGCTAACGGCCTCCTGAGAATGGAAAAGGTTCATTTTTGTGATGTAACTTCTTGAAATGTGGTCTTATTAATGTGGTCTTATTAGCCAAAGGCAGCAGTTTAGTGAAGAAGCCTCTCATTCAGAGGTTTTCACTCTTGTTTCAGGTTGAAAAGATACTCTTATGCTAAACACAGCTAAACCAGCCTGTGACTTGATAAAAAGCGCCATTGCCTGTTGGTTAAATCATCTGCATTTTTAAGCAAGAGCCAAACTCACCAGTCAGCCTAATAGTCAGCCTAATTATTTCTGCATTTAAGCGCAGTGCAAATGTTTCAGATGGCTTGACAGTTGGCTACTTTGTGGCTTGGGCAGAGAGACGTGCCCTTCAGTGTGCAGAGATGGCTGCAGAATATTCTCCGTACAGTACTGCATTGCAGGCAGGCGTCTTACCTTGTGTAACAACATGTGTCCTTCGCCAGGCAGGCCCCTGAGCACTCCTGCTCGGATGATCAATTTGATCCAGCTCTGTGCTGCTAGGCTGCAACTTAATCCCATAATGCTACAGTATTTTGTTGCAATCGAGACACCCCAATTTCTTCCGTGGGTTTCTTATTTTCATTAAAGTGAGATGAAAACTCTCATGCTTCTGTCATATACACAGCATGTAATCACGTTAAACAGTCTGTGATACAGAAATTGATCATGTCAGAGCAAATATGGTGTAGATATCTCAGACCTGTCACAGTTCAATAAGAGTAAACCGAGAAGTTACATGCGCAGGAACCACATTTGTTGGTATGTGGAATCAATGTGAAAGTATGTCTTTGATGTATGGCTCACGTTCAAATGACAACTCATTTTTTTGCCAATCTCAAGCCAGTGGGTTCAGGCCGAAAGACACACATCCTAATTTTGGAACACTCTAATGTATTTCTAAGTGGTTCAATCTGTGGTGGGTCTGCGCCATTAGTGTCTCTCCCATTTCTCTGCCGTTTTCAGAGACGGCGGGGTACAAACAGAGCGAGACTCTGCCACTCAGGCCCCAGCATTTTGAATTGGGGTGCTATAATGACATGGCAAAGGCGAGATGCACTCCCGCTGCTCCCTGGTAACTACAGAGACACAGAGGGTGGAATGTAGATTCAAGACAGCCTCTGCCTGTGTGCCCTTTAGCAGCGATTTATAGTAGGCAAAGAGATGTAGCTAATTCAGCAACATTAATCAGACAAAGCACATTACTGGGCAAATGACTGGCTGGGGGAATGATGAGCTGACAATGGCCTGCCAGTCAGAGAGGCAGACACACCTCAGTGATCTGATAGGATGACACAACCTGGGCCCAGAGTGGAGCAATCAGCTGAGGAAAGCCTCTTGCAGGTCTCCATTCATTACAGACATGACCTGGATCATCGGTCCATCCATCAGCCTGTGTTTATCCAGTCATTGCCAGAGTAAATGACTTCAAGAAGCTAGATAAATGACAACTGGAGGAAATGCAAAATGTCCGGATCATCATTTAACCTCTAACTCATATCCTGCTGCTTAAGTGATGTCTTCATTGCAAATATTGCCCTTGGAATATCAAAAGAACATTGCAGAGGATGAAGCATGCATGTGATTGTTCTGAGAGACTAGTTTCATCTTTAAAGAGGAGCTTCCGAACAAAAATGTTTTGAAATGTGAGGTAGAGTTCAGCAATGTGGGGTTTTTTAAAGATATTTTCAGCCTTTATTTTTGACAGGACAGCTGAAGATATGAAAGGGGAAATGACATGCAGCAAAAGGCTGCAGGTCAGAGTCAAACCCGGGCCTGCTGCATCGAGGAGTATATATATATATATATATATATATATATATATATATATATATACCAAAACCTTGCTGCTGTTGAGACTGTTTAGAAATCTGCCGCTAGATCCAAATCAGGGTCAAAGTTATACATGCTGATTGGCTGGTGACAGCCATGGTTTTTAGGCAATACATGAAGCTAAAGCCAGCAGCCGGCAAAGGTCACAAAATCCACCTACCAGCACCTCTAACCACCCACCAGCACCTTCACTAATGAACATATTATATCTTGTTTGTTTATTCCGTGCAAAAATCAAAGTGTAAAAACTGCAATTTGCATTTGGATTAAGCTAGGCTAGCTGTTTTGAGTCTTTGTGCTAAGATAAGCTAACCAGCTGCTGCCTGTGGCTTCATATTTACCGTACAAAAAAATATTATATATAAACATATAACATATTTCCTGAAATGTCTGAAGTGTCCTCTAGAAACCCAGACTGTACAGGTCCTGTCACATTACAGGGACAGATGAGCTGCAGTGACGGAGTGAGCGCACGCACGTGATGGATCATTGCAGCAGGGCGAGGAGATGCAGATTCTCGCTGTGACATTTCTTTTTCTCTGTGAGCATTTCTTCGGCAAGCTGAAGGGAGTTTGTGCTCCGGCAGGTCTCAGCTTGAACACTCAGAGCCCACAAACTTCTCCTTGATATCTTTGCTTGTTTCATTTTTGTTATCATTGGAGATGTATACTCCCTCCATTCTTAGATTACTACTTACTTTGCATTCTGCATCAAGCATGGAGGGCGTTGTTGACCTCTAACACTTAAGCAGTGGATAACACGTGTAAACATTACAGATGGCTCAACACCACTTGTTCAGGTACCAGTTACACAACAGTATCTGCTGGTACTCGTTTTTTTCTTTCTTCTACTAAGATGTTTATCAGCCATAATCACCTATTTGCTGTTACTAAATATCACATGTTTTAAGATACATAACTCCCGTAAGCGGCGGTTCATAACATGACTTAAATATCTCAGAGCTCGTTAGCTTGGAGCACCAAGATATTACACTCACATTTGAGCTCCAAACATCAGCATTTTCCAAGGAATTGTTTCGTGGTTGTGTGGACAGACATAAGACCATCTATTCAGAGAGGAAATGTCAGTCTTTGGCTTAGACTTAACACTTGAATGAAAATAGCTTGCTGTGGAGGAGACTCGATTTGGTCCCCCATACATATTGAAAAATGCTATATTCTGTGTAGTTTTTCTGTCATGAATAATTAATACCATCATCAGGATGTGCAAAACGTCTCCTAAAACCGGATGCACACTTTCAGTTGCAGCTGATGTGATGCACATCTTACACCCAGCTCAGTATCTGAAGGAATTGTGTGTGTATTAGATGATTCCTCGCATCCCGACTTACGTCTAGTGCAACTTCTAGTGGCTATGCAGGGAGTGAGGTTCAGTAATCAAGGTTAGGCTGTTGGATGAATGTTTAACAAGACATGCAGGAAACCAGAGTTTGCACCCATCACACACATACCTTAATTATGATTTATTATCCATAACCGGAATCTTTTTTAGAAGGCTAAATTCTTTTTGAACTTTGCAATCTTGTGTAATGTATGGTTTTGTCACTGACTAGGCCACCTTGACATCCCATTTTTTTTATTTTAGTGTTTTTAAATGTTTTTCTGCTATCCAATCTAGTGTTTTTGCTAGTATCACAACAATACTGAGTATTTAAATGGAGCCTCACTCTCCAGCTCCCATAATCCAACAGCAGAGCAATTTCCTTGCACAACGCGACACAGACATGAAGTCAAATGGTTTAAGAGTCAACTTTCCCCTGTTTCTGTCATGCAGAGCTGGGATGTGAACATTTTGGTGTCAGTGCTAAGGATGGGTGCATGTGCATGTGTGTTGCAGTGGGTGACGTTGGGGTTGGGTGGTTCAGGGTTATCGGTGGTATTTGTGTCACCAGCAGACGGGGCTTGGTCGAGGTGAGATAGACGTTAACTCGGAAGAGCGCAGTCAGGCTTGCAGGCAAATGCTGTCAGTGAGCAGTCCAGGAGGAGCAGTCGCAGCATCTGGATAGTCAAGCTCCATTAGCCTCCCTGCTATGTTTTACACCGGCTGCCATACAGCCTTGTTGACAAATGGCAGAAGAGGTGGTGTGTGTGATATGAATCACATAACTCAGGGGACCTCCACCATGAATATCATACCCCCTTGCTCCCTGATCTTTCCCCTCGTTCCTCCCTATTTTTTGGACTTGCTGTGAACTGTAGCAGCAGCCGAGCTGGGATTCAGTGAGACAACATTAGCTCTCAACCTTGGTGAAGGACTAAATGCAGCCTCAGCCTGGTGTCCTTGCTGTCACACTGCTGCTGGGAGAAGATAAGCACTTCAGCCTTTAGGACATTCAGTAGGACTCCCACCGGCCCCTTGCAGCTCTGAGAGCTGGGTAATTGCAGAAGTACCGCGAATAATTAAAAAAGTAATCGTTGCATCTGACACGTGACATGCTACAGCGGTATCTTTGATTGGGAGGGCTGTCGTTTTGTGGGATTTTTTTTTTTCAGTATTTGGAAAAATCTATTCTGCAGCTGATTTAATGGCTTAGCAATTATTTTGAATTGTTTTGAACATGAAGGTTCACAGTTACAGCTTTAACCCTTAAAATGCCATGTAAAAAGAAGAAGTCATTTTATTCTACAAGGGAGATGTTTACATTTCATATGACAAATTACAAGTTTCTATTTCTTCTTCTCCTGTCACAAAAATCCAGCAAATTTTGAAGATAAACAGTGATATTGCCTCTCGTATATGTGGCATCTGGACATTTTCATTGTTACAGAAAAAATATTTACCTCTAAGAAACATTCTCCGAGGTGAAATCTTGAGACCTGCTGTGGCTCGGTGATGAATTCTTGCTTTAGCCTTTTAAAGCCATTCGCTGTTTATTTGGCTTGTCCTTGTGCAGCCTGTAAATTGATCATAGTGATTTATTAAGTAGACGGGTGTGTGTGTGTGTGTGTGTGTGTGTGTGTGTGTGTGTGTGTGTAAGAATTAGGTTCATTTACTGGGTTGAGTTGCTGAAATAAACCATGCAGTGCTATATTTCTCTCAAACACCAAAGCATTGAATGATGAAACACACGGGAAGGCTGCGGTGGGTATTGATGCGTAATGCCCTTGGACCGAAGCCAAGACGGTGTAATGGAATGAAAGGAAAGCAGTCACTCCCCTGTTAGCTCAAGGTTATACTTTACAGGAGGTATATCTGCCAGTGTTGTCAATGGTACGCTTAGTAAATGCACTCTGTGTCTGCTGCAACCATAAAAAACATCTAAATCACATCTGCCTGTTGACTTTGAAAATTGACAACAATTTGCCTGTATTTTTTCCAAGGGCAATGCTGTATGTCAAGGCTTATCCACAACTTTCTGAGCTGTCAGGAGGCTGGCATTGGCAGTTGCTTGTAAACTCAGCCACATAATGAGCCCTTAGCGTTTGGTACTACTGCCAGATCATAGAAGTCCCAGTGGATCATCCTTGTTAATAGGCGCTCATAATCCTCTGTGAATGTCTTATGCTGTCCCCCGAGAGGAGCAAGACTAAGGCATGTATTTGCAATCAGCGTGCATTAGGGGGCTGACAGTTTAATTGCTGCCATAGCTGTAATAAACCAATCCACTGTTTGCATGCTGAATGGAAGCAAAATTAAAACTGTGAAGTGTTTTTAAGTCTAACAATGGCTCTCTCTTTCTTTTTCCCCCACTGCTGCTTGTCATTGCCACAGGAAGTTGAGGTTAGTTTCTCTTTTGTAAATTTCTACAATGGCGTTTTCTGTCTCCCTTTTGACGTCTCTTTTTGGCTGTACTGTAAGGTGTTACCTGACATTTGAGTAAGAGCTCGTTTTGGCTAAAGTATCAAAATACATATAATGTGTGATTGTCTAGAGATGTGTATTTGATTACAACTCAAAGGTGAAAAGCATTGTAACATAAAGACAAAGGACATTAGAAACAGTAAGACGTAAACATAAATAACATCAAATGCAAACAACTGCTTTCTAGAAAATAAGTACGTAAAAACAAAAATATGGCTCATCAATCTTTTTAGACTCACAGCGATCAATTCACGGTAATAAAAACACAAAAACTATCCCCTTTACTCCTCACCCTGTGAACAGTATTTGCCCATTGCCTTTGGCTATACTTGTTCAGCTTGACTTGAGAGCTCAGGCTTGGTGTCCCCCAAGCAAAATAAGACCGAGCTAAACTGAACAGACCTGATTCTCAGGGTCCTCTCTGGGCCTTGTGCCGAGTAGTAACTGCTTTATAGTTGATCCTCTCTGTCCTGACACAGAGAGAAATGGGTCAGAATGGATACAGCAGGGAGTTGCTGAGTTTGTATTATTGTTTCAGCGCAACACAAGCAAAAAAACAGAGTTAGTTAGCGAATATCCCCTCTACAATAGGAGGCTGCAACAGGAGGTAAGATAGTCTAAATCTTTTTGTGAGATAGTCTTGCTATGTTCAGTTTACCTAATGTTAGAGGCTACATCTACAACAACAACAACAACCACAATAATTATAATACAACACTTAAAGAAACTGTTTGACAGTTTGGGAAAAATGCTTACTCACTTTCTCTAGACATTAGAGTAGTATCAATCTTCTCATTTAACTCTAGATTAAAAAAAGCGTATTTCCCAGAAGGTTGAATTATTCCCTTCTTGAATTAGTTGAAAAATCTCCAAACCTTTGACAGTAACAGTATATTACATATATATTATATAATACTATACTGGCAACAATCAAATACATGTATTGCTTAAATGGATAAATAAAAAAACCAAGAAAAGGTAGTAGACAGACAGACAGATACCTTATATATCTCCTTGGGATACAAATGTCTTTTTTAGAGTCATTTGTAGTTATAGACCGAATGGCAAAACAGATTCCAAAAAAAACAATATCCAGTGTGGCAGGGTTTACATTTTTATGATGTAAATTGAGGGAGCAAAAGCAGTATCGGCTCCAAATATCGGCTGAAGAAAATCGGCAGCCCGTATCGGTCATTGGCTAAAGTTGATGAAAAGAAAAACGGTATCGGCACTAAACAATCTATATCGGTCGATCCCTAGTCATTTGTACTAAAGAAGACATAAGTCAGCTAGCCTGATCTCCTCACGGCGAAGAACAGCCAGGAGGCTGCTCACTGGCTCATATGGAAACCATTCTGAAATGTAACTGCATCACACCTAGCAGTGCATTTAAAGGTTAAAACTGGACAGACCAAGACTACTACTTTTTAGTGTGTTGTTCAAAACATAAATCTGAAACATAGATAAGAGAAGCCTTTATTTATCCCCAAGAGGGAAAATAAGGTGTCAGCAGCACAATAAACTGAGCAGATAAAGGACACAGCAGCATAAAGGGAAAAAGTAGAACGGCAACATATATTTAAAAAAAGGTTTAGTTGCTCAAAGAGAATTTGACTGGACATGTATGTTATTATCCTAACAGACACTCCACCACTTAATGTAATTTAAAAAAAATTTGGAAAGTATTAACAAATGTTATCAGCAAAAGCACAAAGTTTTATAGCAATAGCCATGATTGGGATGCGTAAATATAAGCTCTTTTTTACAATGGGTCATTATTTTGTGGCTGTGTAAGCACTTGGTTACACTTCTGTTTCTGGTTTAAGTATTTATTTTAACTTAAAGATCAAAATAAAGATAAATCTTAAAGGTTGATATGATAATTAACTTTTTAAAACACATCTATTCAACGTAAGAGCTGAATATATTTGAATTGCTAAAATCATACTCACATTGAAATTCATGGTGCCATTCATTGTGTTATGTTCCTCCATTATTTATCCTCTTCTGAATTCTCATTAAGCATAGGTTCAAGAGCATATTTCCTCCATTGTGTTGTTTAACATGAATTATTTAATCCATTAATGCAAATATATTTTCTTTCCAGGATGACTACATCAAAAACATGGAGGAGAACATGGGCTCTGATGAAAGTAAGTCTGAATTTATCTGATTAGAAAAGATTTTTATGGACACATTAGGATTGCTGTGTGGTTTCATTTCAAGTTTCGTGTTTTCCACTTACAGCCTCAGTGTATGCTACTGTTCTATATGCAGAGACAGTTTGCAAGACTTTTAATATTTAAATGGCTTGACTCACAGCCAGTTCTGCTGAAAAGAAAAAAAAAACCTGCTTTATTTCAGATTCTACCAGCATAATCAATGCTAAGTGCTGTCCGCCTTCATACATCTGCTCCATATAATGAAATGGTGTGGCGCACATTATCGAAGTGCTGCCTTTTCTTAATAGCAGCAGTTGTCTGAGGTCATCCAGTGTGTGGTGAGCGCTGGTCTGGAGTGTCAGAGCTTGTGAAAGGGTGAGAACGCAGTTTTGATTCAGGAAAGGAGAGTCTGAGCCTTCAGACGGATCCATTAGTTTGAAAAGCCTGCTGTAATTGCCTTTGTTGCTGAGGGCTCAACTCCGATCTCCCTCCAGACTCCATTAACCTCCATGGGGGTTTCAAGTTGGAAATAAATATCTTACTGTTAGAAAGTCAGCTAAGGAGGACGGTTGACGACCATGTGAAAATGGTGAATATGGTTATTTCAGTCAGAGTTTAACAGAAATTAAAAAAGATATTAAATTTTTTTAAATTGAGTCAAAAAAAAATCATAGTATCAGGGCCCCTGGATAGCTCACGTGGTCGAGCGTGTGCCCCAAGAACAAAAAGCTCAGTCCTTGACGAAGCGGCCGTACGTTCGATTCCGACCTACAGCCATTTGCTGCATGTCATTCCCACTCTCTCTCCATTTTCACATATCCAGCTGTCCAGTATAATAAAGGCCTAAAATGCCCAAAAAATAAATAATAATAATAATAATAATATTAAAAATAATAATTCATAGTATTGAGCCAAACAGTGTGTCTTTCCAGGGACAATGTGCTGTATGCTGGTTGTAGGAAGTATATAGCTCGCCATAACCACTGATGGTGTGAAACCTGACCGCTGTGTCCTCACAAACTGAGGTTTGAAGCCCAGCTGTGCTACAAACACAGAGATCACAGAGATCATCGAACTGCCACAAGAAGACGCTGAAACCGACGTAGCTTGGTTTACCCGAGGTCCTAGAAAATAATATTGAATACGGTTTGTATATGACATTAGATCACATTTACTACTTGTATGTGAAGGAGGTTGCTTCTAGTGATGAACCCACAGATAATTATCACACAGCTTCTTAGTTCCCCTAAACTCTACGGAGCATTTTAGCATCTCATTGTTTTGCTATTGTGGCCTTCTACTGTTTCAAGTCACTCTCACCACACTCACTAGCACCGTTTTAAATCATGAGGTGGGAGTATTATGTATAATTCCACAATGTGACTTAAAGAGTAATAATCAGTGATATTTCATAGTCATAAACACAAGTAACCTATAAATAAAAAAACTGACTCATAATCTCTGTATAAAAACAAGAGGTATTTTCCTAATTATTTCCCAAGAAACTAGTTAATTATTGTATAAAAAACAAAAACAGAATTTTAAAATGTACAAATTGGTCCTTTCCGGTAGCCTAAATATTTGGCTGCAGTTCACCTGAACCTGTACTTGTTTCAGCAACAACAATCACACTTTATCTGAACTACAGATGAAGCTAGTCAAATGCTAACTGTTCAGTGGTGATAACGAAGTAGGAATTATTTCACAGCTGAGGTTAAAAAGATACTATTCATTCATGTTGTAGCCAATCAAGCATGCCATTAGGGTTAGCAGTGTGTTCCTGCATGCCATCAGGGTTAGGAGTGTGTTCCTGTTGCGAGGTTAGTGTGGGAGGTCGGGTGTAGCGCCACACCCACACTGCCTCACTTGAAAGACATTGAAGACTTGCCTCAAAGGAGAAAGATGTGAGAAGAATTAGCAAAAGACGTTATCCCAGTCATATGTTCATACAACAGGGAATAACTAATGTAGTCTCAAAAAAACGCCTCGCTTGCTGTAGTGTGGGCGATGCTCATTTGAATACCATTGATTTCATCCCCGTCCCAACTCCCACTGGGACTAATTCGGCAGAGTTAATTGATCAAGGTTCTCTTCCTTGTAAATTTAACAAGACAGCAAAAACTGCAACAAGGTGTACATGCAAGCTCTGGATAGAACAAAAGACCTAATAGGAGACCTCAGACACCTCCAGTGAGCTGATTGAGACATCAGCTCGGCTCTGCACAGTGTTTTAGGGCCATTTCAAAACAATAAGGTGCCTACTGCTCTGATTTTGCAAAAGAGCTGGCATTATTTTAGCCGATAAATCAAACTTCTCTTATACCTCGGGAAACATGTTGACTGTGACTTTCATTATGCTTCCATTCAACAACTTTAACAACAAAATGATTTAGACAATGTGTTATAAGAATTGGAGGTATTGCATCCTCTCTTATTATCATGAAATCATTTCATAGCTTTATTGGAGTTAAATAAAAGCTGCAGGCTGCTTTAACACAGCGTCCGCCAATTAAATCAAGGCACAAAACAGTCTTCAAAGATGACAGTAATTGCAAATCCAGTTGAAACTAATTTACTTTCTTATGCTTTTAGTATTCATCAGAGCTTAATCTTTTCAGTTTCAGACGGGTGCTACTTTTTCTTGGCAGGTTTTCTGCGGATTTTCTTTTCTTTTTTTTTATTCCAGTTCCACTAAATTACTTTATTAAATGTACACTCTGACAATTTAAATGCAAAAATTTTATGAAGGCGTTTGATGCCGGATCTTGTCCAACTGCAAGCTGTCATGAATAGAGGAGAATTCACAGACAGCTAAGGGGAAAAACTGATCGCGGATGAAAAATCAGTCTTGTTATATTAGTTTTTTGATGCTGCCCTAATAATAATAATAATAATCTCAGAGAGATTGCACACATGCTTGGTGCAGTCCCATCACCTTTGTTGAGGTGATTACAGGCGGATTTAAGACCCATAATGGCCCTTAAAATTCAGGCCCTGCACTGAAATGTCAATGTAGCACAATGTAAAAAAAACCACCTGCAGAGCATGCAAGGTGGAAAACACACTTGATCTTAAATGCAAACTAAATTGTGTTTGAATTTCATTTTCAGTATGTAGGAGTTGAAGATTACTGTGTGAGGAACGTTTAGTCTTCAGCTGTTGCTTGGAGGCAGACTTGATATCTTAAAACACTGAACATGGGAGCAATGAGAGACATCACCATCTAAACACCATCTGTTTCTGTGGCAACATACATTAAATTAATTAAATTAAACTATATTTAAAGTGATTTTAGATCATAGATGCACATCCAATAGCCATAATATATGGCTGTTTATAAAGTTATCTATATTTTGACTAAAACCCCCTAAACTGAGAGGCACAGAAGCAAATTTATTTTGATTCCTGGATTACTTAAAATTAATTTATCGGTATCAGCACCACTGTTTAATTCAAATTTGCTATAATCAATATTTTTGTATTTATAAGGGACCAAATGACTGTAATGTAATTCTGAAAGGGGTCGCTCGTAGTGACAAACAGGGAACTATCCCCCCTCAGCTCAAATGAGCGTTTTATAATTTTTCAACTCATTTTTTTGATTCTCTGGCCCACAACTTGACCGTTTTGATTCACTCTCGCTATAAAGGAAAGCTCTAAAAATCTACTCCCACAAAAAACTCTTGTACACTGCCTGCACAGAACCAAACAGCCGACAGTTAGCGACTAGCTGGTGAACATAGTGGAGCATTTAGCAGCTTAAAGAATCATGTATTTTCCTCAAAAGGTGGTGGAGACCTAGTCTTGCATTGCCATATCTATCTCCACAGCGCTGTAGAGTGAAAGAAACTCTCTGGATGGTTTGCATTTCTTTAAACCAATCACAATCGTCTTGGGTGCCGCTAAACTCCGGACGCAACATGGGAGCAATGAGAGACATCACCATCTAAACACCATCGGTTTCTGTGTTTTGGTGGTTCTGCAAAATAGTCTTGGGAAGGAACTTGTTTTGGTGGAGCATTTGTACACCGCAAAAGAAAACGGCAGTTTACAGCTTTGTTTAGTTATTGTAAGTTTTTGCAAAACCATTACCACCACCCCTCCTACAAATTTCATCTACTCACTAAATATTAGCCTAAAAAAAAGGTATTTTGCCTTTTCTATTCCAGTTCTTCTGTTATTGGTCATCAAATTCTTGTAGGCGTGGCCATTTGAACATAAATAACAAAAACTCTTGGATTTAGTGCAATTGAAACCACACGTAGATTACATGTGCACATACAGTATCTACGATCCTGCAAAACTTGATCTACAGGTGGACTTGCAGCAATTTAAATAGATATAAAATAGTCCAAAAATAAAAATATTCCTAGAAAAGATATTCTCCAAAAATCAAGCAGAGCCATGCTATTCCTGGACAGATATTAGGTTTGCGTTTTCGTCACTGAATGAGTATATTTTATTCAGATTCAGATCCACATTTTCTATTATTAAACTTACGCATAAAGTAGATTGCAGAGCAGTGTGTGCCCTCCGAGTGCTTCCTCACATATTCAGACTGTGCAGTGCATGACTTACTGCCCAATCTACAATAATAAAATGGCACAAAAGAAAGTGGCAATAGTTAAAGCTATATTACACCTCTAAACAAATCATTCAGTTTTGTTCCCTGCACCCGTAAAATGTTATGGTCCATGACAGGAACTGTTGTTATCAAAATGAAATGTTAAACCTTGTACTCTGATAGAAACCACCAACAAAATACACTGTGACAGTCTTTGTAAGATAAACCAGAAGAAAGCCTGAGGAAAAACCTGAGTGATGAATTACTACAGAGAACTGATGTCTTTGCTCTCTTTATTATAAATAAATAGTCAAAATGAGATGTATGGTGACAGTTTGATGTGAATTTTGGGAAGGTTTTATTTCCAAAATCAAAAGAGAAATAGTAGTCGTATAGCATAGATATTGTTACTAGGGTTAAACTATGACAGAGCAGAATACCTGATGGAACAGTCAGTGGTCCCAAAATATTTTATATTGAATATCTTTGAAGTTTCATTCAGCTGTCTTTGTCTTTGTGCTTCTCTGCTGAGCCTACGTCTTGCAATTTTTATTGTAGATGAACAGATTTTTAATTCAATTCTAATAGACTGCAAAAAACAATCCATGTGCTATCTCTCATGCTGATTTCTTTTCTTATTGACTATTTGCTAGTTATTGCCACTGATATGAGTCAAGCTTTTTTAGAAGCTTCTAGCTTATTTTTATTCTAACACAGCTGAAATTCTGCTCCAGCCATTGTTTTATGAAGATCGCCACAGGGTTTCTTAATATTTATGTGAAGATGAACTGTGGGATTCTTTAGTACTGAACTTGCTAGTGAGCTTGCTTGCTAGTCATTTTTGGCACACAACCCCAGTATCATGTTTCAGGCTTTTATAAAAACTAATACGTAACAAAATCTACATGCAGTGATGACTGAAAAAAACTGAAAAGACATACTTTCGCTTTATTTGTTATTATTAATAATTACTAAATGTTTACAAATTTGCATCCATATCCAGATATGCATCAAAATGCACATACATGGGATAAAAAAAAAATTTGAAATATTAAAACATCTTGCAATGTTTAAGAGTAACTGCACCCAGGCTAATAATCCTGCTTGCCCTGAGAACTTGTGGTGACAACATGCTTCTTTCCATACCAGTGATGTAGCGTGGCACTATCCAATTATTTAGCTGCTGGTTGCATCTTCAAAGATATGTTCTTGATCCCACAGACATCATCTGTCTGGAGTTTCAGAGCTCTGATAACATGGGAGTCAATTAGACTTGTGATTGCAAGCTGTTCATTGAAAAACCATAAGTCCTGTCACAAAGAAAGTAACATTGGTTCAAAGAGGACAAAGCTGGCGTTTTGACGTACGCATTTTGGTGATATTTCGAGTGGGTTAAAGTAGACTCATTCCACCAAACTGTGAATACTTTAAAAAGTGGAATGGGGAAATACATTTGTGTGCAATGTTATGAATATTTAGTTTAGAATATTTTATTTTGCAAAGGTGCAACATTTTTCCATTGAAAATCCATCAAATGATTACATTTTCCCCCGTAAGGTTTGCGAAGAAAACAAAAGGAGGCTAGGTTAACTCAGAATCTTGTCTGAATGAGGCTATGAGATACCCTGCTGTCCTACCAGACAAATCAACAGGACCAAACATGTAACTTCCATATTAAAAAGGCACAAAGCCTCACATTTTTGGATTCTGTAAGCGTTGTCATCCCCATACCTCCCTGCTGTAGCATCAAAGTATCACCTAGTGTCTGGATTTGCAGTAAATCTGGCTGGCAGCCACCTCGTCTGTTGACCGTGTTGACTACAAAGCAGCTGCTTAAAGCTGACTCAGGATTTCACAGCTTAAATATCTCTCGCCAACTGCCGCTCGCCACTCACCGCTCACTCTTAAATTGATCTGAGCCTATGAGTTTTCCGAGGCCTCTCCGGCAAAGCAGCAAATGGGCCAGGACGGTGTGACATCCAGTTTCGGTTGGCATTGACCACACGCTGAGGAAGGTGAAGGACATGGTGCTATTTCCATCTCAGTCTATCAGTGGAAAAGAGGGTGGCATTGAAGAGTTCAACTTTCCAAAGATAGAGATGAAGGAGGATGGAGGTGCTGGTGAGGGAGGAAAGAGGATATAAAGAAAGGGAACGTGTCAGACAAAGATGTAGTGTGTGTGTGTGTGTGTGTGTGTGTGTGTTAGAGAGAGAGAGAGAGAGAGAGAGAGAGAGGAGAGAGAAAAAAGGCAAGATGGTAAGAGCCAATGATAAGTTGACATGTGGGAAGTGAGACGTGACTAGTCGAGAGAAAGAGATGCTCAATCAGTGATGTCAGGCTTTCTGGCAATCACACCCAGCCATTGGAGACTGCAGGCAGTGCTATTGATGACAGGCTGCCTCGCTGATGACAGCTAGGCTTCCATGTTTTCAGCACTGCTGACTATAAAATCGATGGACTCATTTATGAACACCGCTTAGGGCTGGCCAATATGGCGATATTATATTGATATCGTGATATAAGACTAGATATTGTCTTAGATTTTGGATATTGTAGTATCGTGATATGACAGTAGTGTAGTGACAGTAAAGTGATGTACTTTTCTGAACTTACCAGACTTTTCTAGCTGCTCTATCATTTGCATTTTCCCCACTTAGACATTATGTCCACATTACTGATGATTATTTAGCTAAAATTTAAGTGTGAAGAAGATATTTTGTTAGAGCACCATTTGTCAACCCCAGAATATGGCCGCAATATCGATATCGAGGTATTTGGTCAAGCATATCGTGATATCTGATTTTCTTCCCATTGCCCAGCCCTAACGCCGCTAGAATATTTTTCATTACACATTTGATGATTTTTTATTGCATACGATCGTGTTGAAAGGAGGGGACGAAAGATCATTTTAAGTTGTAAATATACTGATTTGATTATGCAACACATAAAATAGCTGCGTTTCTTTGTTTTTGTTGTTGTTGTTGCTGTCAATCTGTTGCACACATGCTCCCAAAAAACCACCAGAAGCTTTTTATTTTTCTCAAGGAGTTGACAAAAGTAGAGACTTAAAGCCAAACACAAACTGTGATTGATACCTCTTGTGATTTTCAGTGTTGTTTCTTTGTGCTTGCAGCTGTGGACACCACCAAGGACCCGTGCCAGAATGTGAAGTGCAGCCGCCATAAGGTGTGCGTTGCTCAGGGCTACCGGAGGGCCATGTGTGTGAATCGCAAGAAACTGGAGCACAGGTAGGTAGAGTCCTGAAGTGGGAGGGAGGCTTGTTTTGTGTTTGCAAGACATGTTGTTGCTGTTTCTTCGTGGACGGACGTTTCTCTGGCATTGGTGTCAACAGCCATTAGCTGTGTGTCAGTTAAAAGCCATTCAGTAGCTGTGAGAGCTATTGATTAAACTCCGTAACAAGGCCAGAGAGTGTCATGAGTCAGGAATGATGTCATTTCAGCTTGAGCACTCATGCCGGCACTCATGCAGAGCAATGAGTAAGTATAATAGTAGAGTAATTATGTAATTAGTAATAATGGAAAACTAAACAGTCTTTAATGTCTGAATATGACCAAGCCAATTTGAGAAACCTGATTTTCCTTTTGACCTGACTTGAATGTTTAGATCAGAGTTTTTTTTTAATTGCACAACTTTAAGTTGACTATTAAATCTTATTATATACCACATTAATCACTGCTGAATAATTCATGTTGACATTTAAATACCACTGAATTTAAAGAACTGAAATATTTTATATTGAAAACCACTGCCAACATTAATCACTTAGTAGTCAATAAAGTCAAACTCAGGTCTTTAGTTGCTTTAAATCCTTATCGTCATTATTTATCCTTATACATGGCTCCACTTGAAGTCATAAAAGCTCATAAGTTAATAACAGGTCCTATCAGACACAGCGGAAAGATGGAAGGACACTTAATGTTAAGGGTACATACCTTATGATTAATTAATGCTTAACTAATACAGGACTCATCGTGGATCTAATCTAATGCATCATGTATCATGAACTCCTGTGGCTCAGTTTTAATTAATAATGAAGCCACTAGTTTAATTACTTAAAACTTCACGGATCGTCGGTTTGTGAACTCAAAGGTTTATGCAGTTAAGACAAACTAAAACTAACATGCAATCAAATAAGCCATAGAAAGCGGACAAAGTCTTCTCAGTGCAGTACATTTGATAATCCTCACCACCACCTTGTATTTGTGCATGTCGTACAGTGTATTTACAATCTGATCAAACCTTACATTGTGTCCATGTCATATCATATGGACTGAAATAAGAGCAGCTGAGAGGAAAAAACACATTCATATCAGCTTATGGGGAATTACGGACAGCTACCATATCTCCCATTTGAGTCTAGGCTGTCTTTTCTTACCGTAGCATCGAATTGGTCCTAAAAAGGTGCCCAGTAGCCTAATTCAGCAGTTTGTTGATATGATTATTGCAGGTGTCTTGGATATATTTATATTCCTAAATGTGAAAACGTGGTTATCAAACAGAAGGATCATTGCATTGCGCTATATGGGGGTGCTGAATGTCATGGTGCTTGGTTTTCCTAATAAATTAAATATAGCCTATTTTGGTGTAAATATCATCCCATTAATAATACTGTTGACAACAATTAAAAATTAAGGGTACTTATGTGGACAATAATCAGTGCCGGTGCTCAGTACTGGTGAGAACTGGCCCATTGTAGGCACTGCCCTAGCATGACACTGATATGCAGAAAACACAAAATGAGTCACCAATTGTAAAAAAAAAAGGTACTTAGTGGCATCCATTTTATTGTTTTTAACCAAGCAACAGTGTTCTTAAGTATCAAACCACTTGAACATGGAGTGAATAGTGTGCTTGACCCGCTTGCCATATTGAAATAATACTGAACTACCCATATTAATATTAGGGCAGCTTTTATAGTAGTTGGGATTGGATACATTTTGGTCGATGTCATACAGGGATTTATAGTATTTCAGTTGCTCCTTCATTTACAAAGACCCTTTAGTTTTCAGTGGAAGACCTTACTGTAAAGCTGTTCCCTCAGCCATTCATTCCATTTTGACTGGAAAACAAATGAGCAGGGTTGCAGTCTGAAAAGAATTAATGGAGTGGATTATTACTACCTGCAAAGTCTGTGCTGCGACAGGCGTTTATCTTTTTTAATAAAGTGCTTCATTTACAGAGTCACTCTAGAGATGAGAAAGACTGTGTAGAATAATGGGTAATAAGCACCAACGACTTCAGCAACAGAAGTTGTACTGCACAGCATAATGCTTGTGCTCACTAGAACTAGCATGAACTCAAATCACTGTGTGAGAGGAAGGCAGGCAAGGGGGATTTTACGAAGCAGTGCAAGCAACTATTAGCAGCCATCTCAGGCAATTTTGGTTTTATTTAGCCACAAGCGTACATATCTGCCTCTGAGGTTTTCTATTGCCATTCCCTCCACAGGAAAAGTAAACATTTGAAAAATTTGGTAGCCACGTGTCTCCCCCAACAGTGTCCCGTTACATCCATTGTTTGTCCAAGCAACTCTAAGTGCATTCAAACTTGACAGGAACAGGAGCAAGATGTTATCAGAAATTGTATGTGCATTCATCTCAAACAACGAGCAACTAAATGTATGTTCAGTGCTCTGGTGCAAATGCTAGTTTGTTTTTAAAGAAATAAGACATAAGTTACATGTAGTGTGGTGTCACTATGTAATCTGGGCATTTCATTCAACCACGGATGACAGGTCGGCATTATCGGTTACTCTAGAAAGAGATGTTACTTTTGAGCTTTTAGCCACAGTAGCATAATCAATCTAGGAAAGGCAATGTTGGCCATTTTATATATATATATATATATATATATATATATATATATATATATATATATATATATATATATAAACAGACATTTAAGGAGGAACCTTTTCCTGAATTTCATAATTCATAATCTTTTCCTGAATTTCATAATCCCCTCACTTTTCCCCTAGTGCTATCATCAAATACAAATGTTACTTCTCTGGACAAATACCCTCAAAGCTAATAACACTCTTATCAGCCTTAGCTTTACTTGTTGCCAGTTAGCAATTTTTAGCATACTAACAGACTCAATTAAGATGGTTACATTGGTATTGGTAAATGTTATATCTGCTGATGTTTAGCAGGTCTTAGCATTGTCAATATGAGCACATTAGCATGCTAACATTAGCATTAAACTCAAAGCAACACCATGCCTAAGTACAGCCTCAGAGAGTTGCTAGCATGTCTGTAGACTCTACTTCTTTCTTGTTGTATTGGGGTGGCATCTCAGTGACAGATATTCTAAACAAACTAGGGAAATATGATTGGTTAGATATCACTAAAAGTAAGTCAGAAATTTGTTTGGACCACCATTTTACCGTTTGCTTTTTTCTTGTCATGTTCAGAGTCAAACAGTCAGTGCAGCTGGAGGCCCATGAAAGCAGCTGCAAGCCTTGTCCTGTTGCTGCCTCCTCACCTGTATGTGGCTCTGATGGACACAACTACGCCTCTGAGGTAAAAGGAAAATATTCTGTACCAGCATCTCTCTTTAAAAGCACGCTACGCTTTATCTGAATAATTTTTTTTTGCTTTATTACTGGATTCTGCCACCATAAAATCCCTGAGAAGAAATAGAAAGTGCCCATGTCAACGTTTTAAATAATGAGAGCAGGCCAGTCAAGAGCTGTTTCCTGCTGCGCTGACATATACGTGGACGCAGCAGGGCAGCACAGTTCATCACTGCTCGCGGGAGGACAAGTGCACCGGCTCAACATGGCCGTATGATTAATGACTGACGTTGTTTGGAGCGACATCATCGTACAGCGGCCGCTGCCAGGACTCTTTATTGATTTATGTATAGTTTTTAATTTTGACCTTGCATGAGAAGACGGCAGAAACTGACAGCTCATTCTTGATGCCTTTCTCTAAGTGCCGTGTCTAATCTGAGTGAACAATCTCTTTTTCCTGCGGTCACCTCCATACATATTTTAACCGTCTTTCTCATTCTCCTTTACAGTGTAAGCTGGAGCAGCAGGCCTGCCTCACAGGCAAAGAGCTGAGCATCATGTGTGCTGGCTTTTGCCCCTGTGCCACTGCCTCCGTTACCCTCACAAATACTGACACGAACCGTGGCAAGTGGCCTTTTCTTCACTTTCTTCTATTCATAATTTTGGGATTTACACCTCCGTGTCTGCATGATTGTCATCCTTTTCATGAATCAAGGTTTCAACAAAAAAGGAAAGCTATGATGCACCACACACAGCATGTTGTCAGTAGAATAGGACCAATCAACCCATTGCTCCACGTTTGGGATCAATACTCACTACCAATTTCAGAGATTACTGTTAGTCAAATATCCCCCATGTGGTTAAACTACTCTTTCAATCATGTAGTGATATATTATTTAGAGTGTACGCTATCTATCATTGCAGACAAACAGTATTGATTGCCCAAGCTCTTGGGCACGTAAAAATGCCAATTGATCAAAAGGATGAAATGTTACTCCTGTTTTTCATCTGTAGACTGGAATAAGTGCTGCTTTGCAAAATATTTTTTTCTTTAAGTAGCAGATCATACACCTGTAAATGACAGCATGAATAGTACACCTCAACAGTAAAGGAAATGTATGCCTTTGATTCGGTTCACTGTACATCAGTAAAAGCAATTGGAAGCCTGTCTTTTGGGAAGGTGAGTCAGATTGCTGTTGAGTGTAGGCCAAAGTACTGAATGCTCGGATTCCCTTTTTTGTTCCCTCAGACAGCTGCACCGGCCAGGACCTGGCAGACCTGGGTGACCGCCTGAGAGACTGGTTCCAACTCCTTCATGGAAACGCAAAGCAGAATAACTCTGGCAAGCTCGGAGCTGGCACCGCTTCAGGTTAGAAACTCACAAAGCGGCTTTATTCTCAAACTTACAACTCAATTGTCTGTGCAAAGAAATGTGGTACAAACAGAAAGAAACTAAAGTGTTATGCAAATTTTTTCTGACAGCGCTGGACAAGAGCCTTGTAGCCAGCTGCAAGGACTCCATTGGCTGGATGTTCTCAAGGCTAGACACCAATAGTGACTTGTACCTGGACCAAGCTGAGCTAGCTGCTATTAACCTGGACAAGTACGAGGTCTGCATCCGACCTTTCTTCAACTCCTGCGACAGCTACAAGGATGGAAAGGTCTCTACAGCAGAGTGGTGCCTCTGCTTCTGGAGAGAAAGTGAGTGAAGGGATCTCCATGACGGAGCTGAGTTTATTTTGGGTCAAATCTCTTAATGGGTTAAATAGAAACAAAATTGCATCACAAGGAAAATTAAGGGTATGCAATGATCACTTTATTCCACCACTGAGCGGCAAAAAAGCAGAAAAAACGGTCCGTGCGCCAGGCACATGGTTGAAAAGGGTTTTACTTAGTTTCTTCATTAATCCATAGGTGTGTTTTGGGCGTAACATGCAATAAACCAAACCATCAGAATGGCATCTCCCATTTCCTTTAAAAAGCCATGCGTGTTTGTACCTTGGTGCATTGCTATTATGATGGTGGATTTGCACCATCATATTTTTATTTTTAATCTTTTGCAAGTGTGTGTGCTGCTGCGCTTCCCTGTGTGTGTAGCAAGCATAGTGTGAGCACACTGTGCACGAGCATGGGCGCATTTTACTAATTCGCAGTTAAAATTCAATATAATGCTGCGCTATTGACTTTACACCAGGTTTTTGTTGGTCAATGGCACAATTAATACGTTAAGAATTCACCTGACCTCCTTGTAAGAAGAGCACGTCCATGATCTATTCTTCCCCCCATCTCTTATACCTTCTTTCTTGGGCCCCCTCTTCTTTTCCAGCATAGGGACTGTTATCTTCACACAACACACGCCAGGGTGGGGACCACTGTATTATGTCTCATCCTCATTTGCTCTCACGCAAAGTGGTACATTCTGTTCCTTTTTTACTTGTTATTATTACTCACTGTACTTTGCTTGAGACTTATGACCTTTAACTACTCTTATAGTTATGGCTTAAGCTAAACTTTCTGTTGTGTAAGAGTTTCCTTTGTTCAGGGAATGCAGATGTGCTTTGCCCAGAGAACATGTAACCACTGTCTCTAAGACAGCACACAATTCTGTGCAATAAGCATACACAAAAACACACTGGGTCTCTTATGGAAACATTTTACATTTGTATTATATTTATAACCAAATAGTAAGAACATTATTCTACACTATGAAAGGAGATAAACATCTTTAAAAACTAATCATCAAAATTTCTGAAGTCAAACATTTGGACCCACTTTCCCATTCAAGTGAATTAAAGTGTGTCCAAACTTTTGACTGGTACTGCACTATTGTATGTATTTGTACTTTGATACAAGGGAAGTAACAGAGGAATAGTTTGACATTTTGGGAAATACAGTATGCTTATTCACACAGATATGAAAGAGGTATCAATCAGCCATCAAACTGCCAACAAGAAAGTGAGCCGCGTATTTCCCAAATTGTTGAATTATTCCTTTAAACAATTCTGAGATCCTACAGGCTGTTATTTCAAAGCAGCATCTTCAAAAGCAATTTTTGGTTGCCTGTTGCTTTCTTTTTAACCATCAGCCTTTTGTACAAACATATGCTTGAATTCTCCATCCATTCTATCTATTTTCTACCGCTGCTTATCAAGGTCTGACAGTTTTCCTACATTATGAGCAGTAAAATATAGATAGCAGATCTGTTGAGAACAATCTGGGCAAGACCTCTTTTATCTGAGTCATCTGACAGTTTGCCAGAATCACTTTCTGCTGAATAGAAAGTCTTTCTTTATGGCCTCACTGAAGTCCCATCAGAGTTTTGTCTCTTTGCCGTGCTGCAGAAAATGCCATCTTTTTCTGATTTAGGGTTCTTCTGGGCTAAGGGCTTTGGTCTAAACTTTCTGGTCACAACTCAGCTCTCGCTTCATCTAAGTGTCATGCACATACAGCCACAGATCCATCATTGATCTTTGGCCTCAGCTGTTCTGGTACCATGTATGAACTATGGACAGTCCATGATTAGCACAGAAGTCCAATAACCAAGCATTATTGTGTTCAGATCATGCAGACTGTTCCCAATTACATTGGCAATCATGGCCATGTAGAGGTTCCACAGAAAGACTGTTGTTACTATTGTTAACATGCTGTCATATACATGCAACTACAGTGCATGCGGAACATTTTCAGACCCCTTCACTTCCAAAACTAAAATATAACATTCACATAACTATTCAGAGCCTTTGCTATGGCACTTGACAATTCAGCTCAGGTGCCTCCCATTACTCTTGAACATCTTTTAGACATTTCTACACCTTGATTGGAGTCCACCTGTGAGACATTTAACTGATTAGACATGATTTGGAAAGGCACACACACCTGTCTCTATATAGGTCACTATATAAGGTCTCACAGAGCATCAGAGCAACAACAAAACCAGTCAGAATACTTACGTCAATGTGGGTCTGAATACTTTCTGAATGCACTGTATCTTGTTCTTTGAAAAATAAGCTTTAAAATCTATTTGTGCAGCATCAGCTTTTACCAATTTGCCAATGTTTTATTGGGTTTTTCTTTTACAGCACAACTGTAGATGGTATATTGTGATATCATGTGCATACACTCTATACTAGTACTTTACTTTTATGAGGTCATTTAATATCCCTACATCTTATGTTTTAAATGGCATTGAATATTAAAACATGGTTTTAAGATCTAGTTTGATTCAATATTGTTTTTACAATCATATAATTAATCTAAGCTTGTGTAAATATTATATATATTATAATATTCCTTTAGAAATGAAAGATTACTTTTGTAGCTATGTTCCTGACATTTTATGTATAGTGTCATGTTGTAAAATGTAAAATGATCATGTCATATGCTACATGGTTCAATGTACAATCATAAAACATAATATGTGAAATGGGATGCCCTGGTAAGCTATTTAAAGCTTGTGTAAATGGGCCCAGACACTAGCAAATAATACACATTATAAATACACTCATATTGTTTTGATGAAACATATAACGTATATATATATAAGAACTTACACAAAAGAAAAAAGAAAAGAGAAACCATAACTACCCTAACCCTACCTAAGTGATCCCAAAACATTTAGTCCATCAGTCTAAGTATTGGTCAAATATAAGATGCAATAAGAAAACAATAAAGCAGGAAAGTAAAGCAGTGAAAAAAGAAAAAAAGAAATGAATTCAGAGTCACTATTTAAAAGTCCCTAGCCGTTTAGAGTAGGCTATTCAAGCTTTAACATATTTTTGTAGTAACTGTTGTCTTATGATGTGTCTCTATGGATATTACCTACAATCGCAGTGCTTTTTCAGATGTGCTCATTTGCAACATCTGCACCATTTGACCTTTACTAAACATATAGAGGATATTTCTGGTAGTAACCTCTACCAATCAGGCATTTAACCTGCATGCAATAGATTATATGTACTCCCTGATCAATATTTCATCACCAGCTGATGGTATTTATAAACCATTAAGTGATTATAGATTTATGATAATGATTTGAAAGCATTGTTAATTTGCTCTGTGGACATCTAGTTTTGAGCAAGCACAATAGAAATGCTGTGAACATCTACAAACTGTACTAGGGAAGGTTTATCACCTTGGGGGTTAACACAAAGTTTCTTTTTCTTCCTTGTTTCTATTTCTATCTATTCTAAAGGTTCAGCCCATTTCCTTGTCATTCTCAGACTACATCCATATGTTCCTTCTCCTAAGCTCTAGATGATCGATCAGGCTCTGAGGGATTGAAATATAAGACTTCTTAAACAAATCATTAAAAAAATTTAATTATGAAGAGCATTGATTGAGATAAAGTTTGAGGATAGGAGTTTTAGGTATCGTCCGTCATCACTTTTCTTGTTTGATTCTCACAGAGCCACCGTGCCTCGCCGAGCTGGAGAGGATCCAAGTGCAGGAGGCGGCCAAGAAGAAGCCTGGTAAATGAATCATTTATCGAAGCAGTACTGTGAAGTTCAAGATATATTTGATTGAAGATGTTAAAACACTCTACTTTCATAGCAACACCATTTGGACAGGGAATTACCACTGACTCTCTTCAGAGCCTTTCAAAGCCACACAAAGCCGCGATATGGTTAGCCATAAAGTGCAACACCTAACTGCCGTGTGCCCCCGCACTCGCTCCACGTCTCTGGGCGTACTTACGTAATAAGGCCTGGAGCAACAGACTAGAAGCTTGAGGAGGCCTATTCAAGAGATCACAAGCGCACGCCTCGGATTAGGTCCTAATCAGCATGGGGGATTAGAGGGCAGTGCTTGCTTTGGGAAAGATCAAGGCAAATCTGTCCATTTGGCTCCCTGAGAAACTCCATGCTACACTATTTACCCAGCATGCAACACAGCTGCTTTTTACTCTTCAGCTCCAAACCCAGAGAAATGTTTGTCCCTCCCTGAGGCCCACTTGTCTCATTGCTTGTGCTTTTTGTAGTTTTCATGGTAGTGGGGTTGGGGGGGGGGGGGGTGGTCGGTAGTGATGCTTGTTAGAGAACCTCACTTTGGGTTTGACAAGAGTGTCCTGAGGGAGGCAGAAACAGAGGAGCTCTGTCACAGAGGCTGTCACTACATTTTATATGCCACTCTCACGGCATAAGGAAACAACTCTGCCAACATACTGCATGAAATCACATCCAACAGCTTATGTTAAACAAACAGGGAAGCTTTCTCTATCTCTGTGGTATTTTTGGGGCAAAAAATCTGCCTCTCTATCCTGACGAATGGTTTTATTACAGGTTCACAAAGGCGTGCTGGCATTCCTGTTTATTCTGCAGTCATCTCAGGCATCAGCATTAGCAGCTATGTGTGCTGCTAAGGGTGTATAAATATTTAAGAACTAGGCATGTGCGTGTGTGCGCGTCCTTGCAGAGATGTACATTCCCAGCTGCGATGAAGACGGCTACTACAAGAAAGTGCAGTGTGACCAAAGCCGAGGGGAGTGCTGGTGCGTCGACCAGCATGGTGGAGAGTTGATGGGCACCAGAATCCATGGCAACCCTGACTGTGGTAATTAGGCAAACAGATATTTCTCACATTGTACACAGCAAGAAAAGCTTCTCATAAAGTCCTTTACCGTCCGTAGTCCATGAAGTCAAATTTTCTCAAAACATGGAAATATTTGCCAGTGCAGTATTTTTATTTCTTAATCAAGGTTGAGTTTTTCTTGATTTTAGTGCACTGAACTTCCTCAATCATTCATATTTAATAATACAGACACTTTTAGAAATTGGAATTCTATAGGCAACAGATTGTAATATTTGTTTTTGATAAGTATCCGTCAGACAACTAATTCTTTCAGTATTAAGACAAAAATCATCCCTCATGAATTTATCATTTTCCAGATGAAGTGGCGGGATATTCTGGAGATTTTGGGAGTGGAGTGGGATGGGAGGATGAAGAGGAGAAGGAGGCAGAGGACACCGGAGAGGAGGCGGAAGAGGAGGAAGAGGAGGAGGGCGAGGCAGACGATGGAGGATACATCTGGTAGAACTGTCTGACCCCACGGGGAGAGCCGAGTCACAGCCGCTGGCCTGAAGATCTACAGGGATGGCTCTCTTCTCACAGCAAAAGATTTTGGGTCCGGATCGGGAAGGCATGGAGTTGTGTATCATCCTGGTGGGATATGTGGTGCTGGGCAGGTCCAGGGATTGGATGATGACCAGTTTTTGTCTTATATATGTGTAATTGCTTCATTCTCTTGTCTCTGTTTTTTGAGCAACAGAGCTTTTTGTTTTGCCGTCCTAAAAAGCAGGAACTGACTGCTGCGCCATAGGTAGCTAAAGTCCATCAGAATTCCTATGTTGTCCGACCGCCATCTATGCATATAGAGATTACCAGTAATTTTGTATTGTGTGAACAATTGCTTGAGTATTAGAGCCACTGTCCCACTGGAATGAATAGAGATTAGAATTTAAAGGAATAGTTCGACATTTTGGGGAACATGCTTTTTTGCTTTCCTTCCAAGAGTTTTATAAGAAGCTCGATACCACTGTTAAATACAGTATAGAGAGCCAAAGTCACGCTTTTCTACCTCCGGTCCATGGGACCTATCTTTAGAAAAAATATGAATGGGAGTCAATGAGAGTTAATAATTATTTTTTGGACCAGTTTGAATTGCGCCATGCATTTCACAAATGATGTGTGTACATTTAAAAGATAATTTAACATGTCAAGAGATAAACAATTTGACGTAAAAAGTTGAATAACATTAGGTTTTGTGTGAGATCGCTTAGTGAACTACGTCTGTCGTGTCGAACAATATACATCACCAGAGAAATATGGCTGTCTCCCTGTCGAGCTTGCATCAAAAGAGGTGAAAACCATTATAAATCGGGTCATGTCGAGAGCTACAGCTACTCAAAAGGAGTGGAGGCAAAATGTGTTGTTAAATCATTTTTTATTTTGAAAAACATCATATATGTAATCCAAGTCGATCGGGACCGGAAAATAGTTTATCTTTTGCCAATGACCACCGTTCATTTTTTTTTTTCAAAGATCGGTCCCATGTAGGCAAACAGAAGTGGCGGGACTTCGGCTGAAGCTTGAACAATGAGACGGTTAGCTTAGCTTAGCATAACGGCAGGACACTGGGAAACAGTTGGCTCTTTCTAAAGACAGAACAAAATCAGAACTTAACTTCTAAAGCTCACTAAATAACATATTATATCTTTTTTTTTTATCAGTACAAAAACAGCTGTCTAACAACAACAACATGTTGGTTTATTATGTGCTGGACTATCCAGGAAGTCACTGCACCAGAAAAAGAAATAGGCCGGCACATAACATCCTGTAAAAATGCTAATTGTTTTTACAGTTTTTGTTTAAATTAATGAGCTATAATATTTCAATAAGTGAGCTTTAGGATTTTGTTGACGTTGGACAGAGCCAGACTAGCTTATTTTTTAGTCTTTAGTGAATGGTATGTCACTGTTGTGTTCACAACTTGTTTCCGCTGCCCTCCAGTGGCCAACCAAACCAGTTATTGCAGCTATGAGCGAAGCTAAGCTAATCATCTCCTGATTGTAGCTTCATATTTATGGTACAGACAAAGAGAAGAAATTGATCTTCTCATCTATCTTGAAATAGATAGCAAATAAGCATATTTCCCAAAATGTTATTATTCTGTTAAAGCAAATCAGTGAAATGTGGTAATGTATTTCCAAACTGATTCTGTATATACATCCAGTGTAAGGATCTGTGAAGATAGCTTCAAGGATTTCAGGTTACTCCGGTTTTAAGCTACCTTTATGATATAGGTGCCCCGCAGCTCAATGCAGTTTTAAAATTTACATGATTTACGTATTAAGTGGAAACGCACAACTATACAGGACCTACATTTCCAGTTAGATTACTTTAATTATAACCTGTAGAATGTACTTTAATGGCCCAAACTGCACCTACAGTAGAAACCACGAGTCACTAACTCTGAAATTATGTCAAAGAATGTGCCACTACTATCTTTCATTCTGAGTTTGCAACATAAAAAACTGTACTTTATGTTTAAAAAAAAAAAAAAAAAATGTGTGCATTACTTGAAGTTCTGTGTGTATACTTGAATTCACATTGTATTTTTTTTTTCTATGAGAATACTGTTTTCATGTCTTCATTCATGCTATTAGGCCAGCCATTTGGTTGTTTTTAGTATTGCATGTTAGTGAATAAGAATGTACTTCTAGGCTGAGCACTTTACTAATAAAGGCACTGGAGCCAAAGTGGATGTTGACTTCAATCTTTTCCAACTATTATCATCTAGAGAAATTCAGTTCAGTGTGTGGCTAATGTACCTCCAAGTCACACAAGGAACACTGTGCTTAGGAGCCTGTGAGGAAATGAAATACATTTGTAAGATAAAGACAGGTTGATTGTCTTTGCTGTAGAGAAGTGGTCAAAAAAGGACATGGATCAGATCTTTTTTTTTTTTTTTTATTATTATTTAAGCTTGTGAGCCCAAAGGATATTTTGAGCATGAATGAACTACACCCCAGCCTACCTTACATGGAGTGATTTGCCCATAAAAACTAAGCTAGGTGTGTAAATATGAATATTTTGGAGCACATAACTCATGGCCTTTAGGTTCCCCATCTGGTGTGTAAAGCACTGACAACTGAAGATTATTACAGCTAAGGCCAGTTACAGCCCATTAATTGCAGGGCACTAAATAAATACATTTTCTTCATAATCTACAATCATGGGGCCTGCAGTGGAATAAAAACAAGAAGTTGAAAGCTGCAATCTCCTCTCAGTTCAGTCTCTGAAGAGCACATGCAAATATTCTGGTGCTCAGCTGCCACCTCATGCTAAAAGAACACATTACAGTGGAGTGGTTGCCAAATTGCATACCACTAAATGACCATATTGTGAAAGACAGAACTGTCAAAGGGCAAATTGATCAAATTAGCTATGAATGGATCTATGCTGGTTTATTTAAGTGCATTTAGCAATTCTACAGTCGCAAGTAAAAGTCCTGGATTCAATAGCTCAAAGGTAGCCTACACGTTGAGATATTTGCAGCAGTAAAATCTTAAAAATCATTTCTAATGCTGACAGGCAGCCGGGATTTGTGTAAAGAGGTCACTTCTCATGGAGAGCGTTAAAAGCTTGGAATCAGCACTCGGCAATAGCTGCAATTGGTTTGACATTACAGTGAATCACAATAATTAAGCCTGGAGATAAAAGCATCAACGATTTTCTCCATGTCTGAGAATGAAAGGAAAATACTACAAAACAAAAACATGGTTGCCCACTTGAGTTACATGAGCATCCAATGACTGGTCTGAAACTAAAATGACTCCAAGTTTGCTGTACAGCCTTCTGGCTTCACATTGGTTGATAGATAGGCTACAAAGACAACAGAAAAATTCACAGCCTTGCAATATTTTTACAACATTAACAGTATATGTAATTTGGATTTTTATACTTTCATGTCAATGTGAGAACATATCTTGTTATATCTTCATAAAGGATTTAAGTAGTGGTCACTTGACACATCTGGATCTTCTGTCAATGGGTTTATCTTGAGATATATCTTTCATAAACACGTTCCCCTTAATCAGTTTCTTTAAACCACCTATAAGAGACAAAATGCCTAAACTAAGATATATATATATATATTTTTTTACCTTAACAAGGACTACAAGTGAGGGGTTTTAATTGGAGTTATAAACAAAAATGACAGTGTAAGTTGAGTCAAAAAAAAAAAAAAGTTGGTTTATGTGCTGTATGCATTTTGTTATTCATGTTTAAATTATTCACACAGATAATCACAACTATTATTTTAAGTCAATCAGCTATAAATAGCTCCAGTGATTTATTAGTGTCAGCTAATAGGCAATTACTGTACAAACATTTACATCTGTAATATACATCATTTACAGGAGTTAACAGACTGGTACACAACACTGTTCAAAGGAAAAGCAGTTTCTTTACATGCATACTGTATCTCAGTAAACACTTAAGTATCCCTGTAAAAAAAAAAATCTGTTTCATATTTATCTTTTTTTTATCTAAGTCACAAACATCCCTGCATGTTTTAATAAGCAGAATATTCAAAATATTACCCTGTAAACATAGGATACAGGAAACAGTAAATGGGGTACAATGATTAAATGCTTATGTTTCCCATGATCTATTTCCAGCTTCTAAAATTTGCACAGGCCATTGTAAGAATGTATGAATATTATCATCAAGAATGAGATTAGAATACTAAATTACAGATTAGCACATTTAACATTTGCAAGTGCACTCTCATATCTTCATAGATAGTCAAAAAGTACATTACCTGCAGCACTTCACCACTGTTGCACAGCCTACATGTTGATATATTGCTCAGGCTCTAGATTAAATTAATAAATAACGCCAAAAACATTAATATTATTGATGAATTTCAATTAACAGTCTCAGAACTACATACACTATGTCCTACTCTCAAATACAGAAGAGTAAGATTGTCTTTGCTACAGTACAGTTGGTCATTCTACTTTATTGCTTGCAGATATTTTAAGTGCAACGCATTATTACAGCCTTCATGACATAATAAAAGCAAGGGCAGCCATTCAACGTCATCATTCGGTATGAACATTTTATCTTTGAGTTCTGTACTGAACACTTAAAAGACAAAGATAATCAATAACGATTTATTATTATTAGCTGCCTTCACCGCAACATGTGAAATCACTTTGGGTCAACACACAAGAAAGGACGCAAAAATAACAAGCCAATTCCATCAAGACACTGAAAGTGAGAAGACATTATTTACAGCACACCCATCAGTGATGAGGCTCCGCTTACTCATCATCTTTAAATCATTATCAATGAATCTTTGGGATTTATCTGCGGGACATGCTGTCTCTTCTCCTTTTTGGTTTCTAAAGGGGATTGGGGATAATGTTATTTTGGCTCAGTGCTCAGCATGGAAGATGTCTTTTGTTGAAATCCAATCTCTTTCCCTGCTAAACCCAAAGGCATTAGCATACATCTTTGGCTATATGCTTTGAAGGCAGTGGCTGCGTGACATTACATAAAATAAACTAAAATGAATCGTCTGTATTTAGTTATATAGATTTT
Organism: Percina caprodes; assembly: GCA_013375575.1. Lineage (NCBI taxonomy): Eukaryota > Metazoa > Chordata > Actinopteri > Perciformes > Percidae > Percina > Percina caprodes. The sequence goes on from JABXJD010000010.1 coordinate 4,840,747, forward strand.
AGAACCTAAACTTCAGCTACCCAAACCATCTCACGAGTCCTTCATCTTCATCATTTGCTTCCTAATAAATTCCAACTAGAGTGGATAGTTATTCCATGTTAAATAATGCCAAACTAATGTGTACGTACCTACATTCTTGCATAATGTATATATCTGCTTGTGTATTGTAATTAAGGTATGTAACCTTTGGCTGTAACCTAATTAACTTGCCATGGAGTTAGACAACTCAGTTAATCCTCACGTTAATAACACAGGTAAGACAGTTCACCATGAACCACTTTTAAAAGTTTGCATAGAAACCTTTAAATCCGGAATAAAGCATTAAAAACAATAACCTCTTATTAATAATAAAGTTTGAAATTTGGGCTGATTGACACCGGCAAAGAAACAGTCTTTGTCATGCTTCATAAAAAATATGTGTCAAGAAAACCCCTTCCGGGTTAAGCTTCAGTGCTGCATGTCAGTCGATGTACTGCGATAACCATCTGAAACCTTCCCCGTAGCCTTGTCTTTTCAACACGCTGCACATGAAAATCTCCAGCGGCCGGGCGTTCAGCTCCTTTAAAGAGACATTTCCCTGTCGATAACAAATATGGATAAATGAGGACAACAGTCGTCAGGCAGGCGCCAGGACATGTGCCCACACACAGATTAAAAGACAGGGTCCATGACACGCCTACCTTTCCAGTAACTTGACCATCAAGAGCAAAAGCTCCTCTCAGTCCTCCTTCGCTGATGGCGTCAGGGCGGTCAATTTTATTACCCAACACCAACACTGGTACATTGACTATGGTCTCGTCCCCTAGGAGAGCCTGGAAAATACAAGGGCAGCACAATCATTATCAATCTACTCAGTCAGTACTGCGTGGTGGAAACAACTTGCATCAGTGAGGTTTAATCTTACATCGAGTTCAATCTTGGATTCTGAGAGTCTGTCGTGGTCTGCACAGTCTACAAGAAAGACGACTCCATTCACAGCTGGCAGGTAGTTCTTCCACACTCTTCGAGCTGTCAGCCAGGAGAAAAGTGTTTGTAAAAAGAAACTGCCCTTGCAACAAATCCTGCTTTACAATTTGATATTTCACCAAAAGCTCTTGTTGTAGCAAAAGGCAGAGATAACGACTTATTTCTATGGTGTGTCACTATTGGCAAAAGTGGAGAACAATCTCACCTTGTACATGTCCTCCCAGATCAAATGTAGTAAAGGTCATCCCACCAATTGACAGCTCTTCAGAAGCTTTGAGAAAAAGAAGATCAATTTTTATTAGAGCAATTACTTGGCCCTTTTCTCTACCCTATATACAGCCTGTACTACAATACCCTGTGGTATAATAGGAGCTATAATCCTAAGTAAAACATACAAACAAGGTGACCCATCTTTGTTCTAACATGTGAACCTAGGATGGCACACTACTATCTGAATCTCTCCTTACTTGGATGCAGCGTTGGCACGTGTTGGCCAAGTCGGTCATCTTTCAACATGTGTAGGAGTGTTGTTTTACCAGCATTGTCCAGGCCCAGGAAAACCAGCTTCCCTGACTTTTTGTACAGACCTGGATAAAATATTTGTGTGCATCAGAAATGTCATGGGTGAAAACCAAGTCCTACTTAATCCCTGGGGGTGAAACAACCAATACAATAACCCTCACTTGAGTACTGTACTTGAGTTTGGTTCAGAAGAACTGGGTACTTTCCACTTTCACTACCCTGGATACATATCAGAAAGAATGGTTATAAATTATGTTGCAATTGTTTATGACTTAAGGTTATTTTAATTAAGCCCCCCTACCTAGTACTTTGCCATCATGTTCACAATGTTGCAGAAAATGACAGTACTTACCTAAGAACTGTAAAACATTACTAAACCCCCTGTAGATCCAGTCAAATAAAAACGACATCTTGGCGACCTTTGACTGAAACAAGAAAAAGGTCAGATTACTATTACATGATTAAATGCACAGAGTAGCCAGAAAAATAGAAATACCTGCCTTGACAATGCATATTTTTGCTTCTATTTATATTTAAGTGAAGTAGACAAAATATTAGAAGACATTTCAACATAACATAGAATTGGTAAAGATACACCCAGTAGTAGCTAGTAGTTTATACAAAAGCTACTCATTTTCACATGAGGTTGTATTTATTTGCAGAACACTTGACTCTTTGACAGCAGACATTTTGGCAGGAAAAGCACAGGTGTTATTGATTGCATTAAAAACGACAGCATTACATTTAGGTGAGCTCACTGTCGTGGTTTACTGGGACACTTGTTGGAACGGAGCATTCGTTAATTACACTTGTTTTCCCTGTGGTTTTCCTGCTATGACAAGTCAACATGTCTGCCACGAGTAAGGTCTGTCATTGCACAACATTACATCACACATGTTTCTAAAACCCTGGTCTTGATATCTGTGACATGGCACTACAGCTGCGCCCACATGGGTAGAAGGAAGCTAGGTAGTTACCTTTAAGTAAAATGTAATATTCACAACGCTTCACAGATCATTTGATCAAGTGCCTCCAAACACCTCTGTTCATTATCACCGTCATCGGTAGCTAGCTAAGTTAGCTAACGTTGCTTTCTTATTAACAACACCGCAATATCGTGAAATGGCAATTACAACCGCAGTGTAATGTTCAAACTATCAAAAACACCGAAGCATGTGTAGTCATGTGTCTGTTGGTTAGCTTGTTTCAGTGTGTTAGTGAACTGACATAGCTAGCTAACGGTTAACGTTGGATGACACTTCTTAGCTAGTTAGCATTAGCATGTTGGCTAACGTTAAACCTCTGGTACTTTCTAGAGTCTGATCCATGCGCGTCAGGGCAACAACGTTTAAAGGAGTAGGTACAGACTGTGCGCAAACTCATTATGAACTGATGCTAACCAATGCTTAGATCAAAATTGTTTTCTAACTTTAACGTTAACTGACTTACCCCTCAGCACTGACCAGTAGCCCAGCGCTCAGTAGTATTTGTCTCCTTGGAAACGGTCAATCAGACTTCCGCTTCTTCTTCGTGTTTTAGAAATCGGCGTTTAGCATTAATTGCATTAGCGCCGTCATCAGATGGTTTGCTGAACCAGTACCAATGGAGGAAGTATTCAGATCCTTTACTGAAGTAAAACTGTAAATAAAGTACAATTAGGAAAAAGTTACTTAAAGTATTAAGAGTATAAGTACTCCGCCTGACTGTTATACTATTATATATTATATCATATGATTTTTATTATGCATGCATTAATGTAAAAACAGGATTTTACTGTGTACTGCTTACCTAGTTAAGGTGGAGCTATGTTTAAAACTATTTTGTGTAGAACTAATAATTATATTCATTATTGCTGAATATGGCAATTATTTTCTCATTTTATTATGGTAGGTAGGTCATTTTATCATAAAGCTTTATTCCAGGCAAAATTACATTACTTTTAAGCACGTTTAGAACAACGTTTTGTGAAATCAAGCAGTTAATGAAGCAGACCATAATGCAATCAGAGCAGCTACGATTTCATACAGATGTTTTTAGCCTGCTAGATGCATAAGAACTGTTTTTAGCTAATCACACTGTGTCTAGTGCTTATTGAAGCTTATTTTTTTATTCTTTAATTGCAGCCTAAAGCACCCCATTGGGCTTACCCACTTAAAGCCACCTACTTTAATAACCAGTAATTTGTACTGTTATGTATTACATTTGAGGAACACTGAATATATCCTTTACCGGAATTGCCCATACAGGCAGTCGGGCAGTTAGTTGCAGGCCTATGTCCACGTGAATTGGTGGATGAGGAGCTGACATTGTTTGTCTTATTTTTTTAAAGATTACAGGCAGAGCATGATTTCTTACTCTCCGTTTATTCCCATCAGGGGACTATTATACACTGATCCATATTCTGTAGGTAACATCATGTCAATGTGATAATGACGGTATGTAGTATTGGCATTATAATCAATACAATACACAACACCCTGGGATTAAGTGTAGTTTATTGTTATGTTCTGTCAAGCCTGAAATTATAGGCTACTATCCAATATTTAAAATGTAATTGTGTCACAATCATACAGCAAGCAGTTTGTCAGCACTAGACATTCAAGTCTGAACAAAGAAGAAGGAAGTAAAGGTGACATTCATTAAACATAAATCCAATCCATCCAGTTTTTGCACTGCTTTGATGTGTTGAAATCAAATGATGATGAAGAAATAAATGAAAGAAGGAAGGAATGTTTCTGCTCAGAACTTTCCTCTTACTTCTCATAGTAGAACCATTTGTCGACTAAAAAAACAAATCAGGCATTTTGATTATCATCGAGTAACAACATAGAATTGCTGCAATAAAACGCATAAATGTACAAAACACCCACCTGAACTTGGAATGGGATCTTCGGCTCCCAAAGCACATGCCTGTAAGAATAATTTATTTTTTAAATAGTTATTTTTGCTTAACAATTCACCTTGGAGGTCATGAAAAAATACTTGTGCAGTTTAGATATTTTGGACTCATTATATTAGAAACTATGTTGTATGTGAAAGCCATGAAATGTTGGTGAACTAAAAACCAATACCCTTATGTTGCCAAATGAATCATGGAGTCACTAATGATCTTCTCATTTTGTCTGAAGGCTTTGTGTGTTAGCAGGTTGTACAGCACGCTGTTATGTTTATCATCTAGTCTCATTAAAAAAGGGATTAAGCTGGTTACATGAATTAAAAAATGAAAACAGACTTACAGACTTAACCACAGCGTCTGCGTCCCCAGCAGAGCAGCAGAAGGGACTATCTGAGACACTAGTGTTCATGCTGATTCAAGAAAGAGAACAAACAAAGGAAACAATTGTATTCACAATTGCAACGTTTAAAAAAAAAAAATGCAGTAAGAGGGTAATTAACAGTCCATTAACTAATCAGCTACAGTATTTGTTATATTATCTAACAGGATTAAATAGCATTTGTCACATATACTGCCATATAGGCTACTGTTTGCATATTGGAGCATAAATGCACACCAATTTAATTCGCCAGCATTGGTCCTCTTAGAAATCAGTGCCTTCCAGAACTCGTTGGTGCTCTTGACTGTTTTAATGGCAAAGTCCTGGAAAACACATACTTTTTATTCACAATAACCAAAAGACACATGTTCTTCATCTCTTTACTGAAAGAAAGCATCAATATACCAGGTATAATAAAGACATGGTCTAAAAAGATTATTAAGCAATCTGAAAAACATTTCATATCTAACTTCCACTCTGAAATGTTTTATTTAATATCAATTGTTTTAATTTGTTAGTTGTTTGTTAATTTGCCAAATCTGACCAGATATAGAAAGAAAACAAAAGTAAGCTGCACCCTGTCCTTGAACTCTCCGTTGAAAGCAAACTGGTTTTCAGGTTTGCCATCTGGGACTTTGTATCTTTTGAACCAATCAACAGTCGCCTCCAGGTATCCAGGCTTAAGTCGTCTTACATCATCAATATCTGCAACAGATCGACAACAACAAAGGTAACTCTAAATTTCAGAATAACTTGTAGCTGATGGAAGATTTTCCAGCAGTGCCGGCAAATATTATTGCAGGTTATTCATACCGTTGAAGTCGGCGGCTTCAGGGTCCTCAATATTGATCACAATGACCTTCCAGTCTGTCTCACCCTCATCGATCAAAGCCAGAGTTCCCAAAACCTTCACTTTGATTATTTCTCCTCTAGAGCACACCTGAGTATCAGAAGCGTTTAAAAAAAAAATAAAAAAAGGTGTGCAAAAAGTTTAATTTTAATCTGTCTCTTCAAAGCCCCTAATCAGAGTTGTACCTTATTTCCTATGTCACATATATCAATAGGATCATTGTCTCCACAGCATCCTGTGTCGCTGTCCTTGTGGTTGGGGTCTTCCCATGTCTGTGCAAAGAGAATGCTCATGTCTGATGTTGCAGAGACACGATCTGGTTTCCTGTTGTTGTTGTTGTTGTTGTTGTTGTTGTTTGAGTATCATTAGTAGGACTTACCTGTGGAATAGCTCCATAGTTCCAGATATAACCTTTGTGAGGAAACACATTTGCTACATAACGAAGATTCCCCTTCTTCATGTCTTGTTTCAGTGGATTGAGAGGATCTTTGGTCGCAATCTGAGAAACAGACAAACTGCATCACTGTATTCTTAAAAAAATATACTTAACTAGAACAAAAAAAGTAAAGGAAGTATTTCAAAAAATAAAGTCATCACTGTGTATCAAATCCTGATCTCTTAGCACATATGCACTGTAACAAGTAAAGACAAACACAATTTGTATCCATGACCAAAGTAGGAACATGGATCATCCTTGATTGTGTCATTTAGATTCTTAATCTATGAAGTATTAGAATTACAGATAGATAGATAGATAGATAGATAGATAGATAGATAGAGGAATGTAAAAAATATGCATATAGGCCTATATACCTCCATCTTTGCATTTGTCCATCTTGGAACCTCCACAACGGCATGAAAAATATTCTGCAAGAGGATCAGAAAAACGTGTTTTGTTAAACCGAGGATGAATTTTCTGTCCTGTTTTTGAATACATTTAAATGAAACTTATCTTAGTTATGTCACAGTGATTATACACATAAAGGCAGGCCACACTTTACAACACCACATACAAACCCCAAACTTAAGGATGCTGAAAGGAATGGCATAAATAATGTTTATTCTAACACTCTAAAGACTGAGGGACAGATACGTACATGTTTGTACAAAAAATATTTTTCATATACAGTACAACAGGATTACAATGGCCTCTCGAATCTTTGAAGCGAATCTTTATTCACCATATCCCAATGCAGTAGTGAGTTACAGTACTAATTTCTGCCTGGACTAAAGTTAAAAACGTCAGTTAAGGTAGCAAACTAACTTTGCTTGCCAGGTAGTACAGGGACAAACAATCTGTCCACTACTGAAGACTAATTGGTAATATTAAAGGGTACAGGCACAAAAATGCAATACAAAAGAAGCAGCACAGACTTCCACAACAGGGCCTAATGGGACTTATATTGGTCAGCTTGAGTATACAATTGTACTTTTGAGGTGGTTGTAAGGTGTACAACCAGAGGTGTTAAAAGTATTCACATTCAATACTCAGGTAGAAGTGTAGGTACTAGGGTTTAAAAAGACTTCTGTAGAAGTTGAAGTATCAACTTAAAAGTTTAAAAGTAGTGGTTTCAAAACGACTTAAAGTGTAAAAGTAATGTAAGAAGAAAATGAAAAAGGCCATAATGACTATGTTATATTAATGTTGAAAACTTTATGCTTATTGAAAATAAACCCATTTTAGTAAAATGCAAATACATTAAAGAACCATATATGTACTATGAGCAGAAGATATGACTAGATGCCCATAAGTATTGTAATGGTGCAAAAAGTCAAACTTTAGAGGCATGTTATCAATAGGAGACTTCTTTTTAAAATGTTAGGAATAGAAATTACAGATAAATGCATGAAAATCTGAGGAGTAGAAGTAAAAAGTCTGCTGTAAAATTCTAAATTAAATTACTCCTGTAAAGTATAGATACCCCATATTTCTACTTAAGTAAGGTACCTCTGACATCAAGAAAATACAGCCCCAGCAAAAAAGGCACAAATAAAGCTTTACTTAACAACAACCAAAAAACAAAAAAAAACTGCAGCACTAACTTTGACATATGACGCTCACCTCTGCTTCATTTGCGTAGATGGGTATATCATGGAATGGAGAGATGTATTTGCCCTGAGAGTTTTCTATGGAAAGAAGTAATGCATATTTTAACATCAATAAAAATCCAACACTATGAGGAACAAAAAAGTATGAGATACCTCCTTAAAGCTCTTCTTGCCAATGCAGCTATTACAGTTGATTAACAAGCAACTACTACACTAAAATTCAAGCGGCTGGGCTTACTGAAAAACACCCTGTAGTCCTGGGTGTTCGGCCTGCCCCTCTCCTCGATGGTAACGCTCATGTCTGTTGTTGCGTTCAAACTCTCCCACTGTGGTTTGTGCACTACACCAGGAGGATTATGAAGCTCCTGAATAACAGGCAGGCATAGAGACAGAGGAAGCAGGCATGCGCACTGCTTAAGCCAAGATACCTGACAACTGCATGCCTTTGACAGCAGGAAGTGTAAAGGCCAGCTGACAGAGCTGGCTTCTGTATGTTCCTTACTGCATCCTAATCGCATCCATTATTGGCGTCAGTAGCAAACAAATGTAAATAAACATCTGAGAGAAGCAGAAATACTCAGAATAGTAATCAGCCGCTAATCCTTCCTTATTAATAATTATTATTGACACTGCTGCATGCCACATGCATTCTGCAGCATGGATTTGAAGATTCTTTACTCTCTTTGCCATGATTTCCCTCTTGTAAGATGTGTCTTGAGTGCTCTTTTCAGACAGATGGAGCTGACTGGCCTTAGCTGTAAACCAATTAACAAGGCAGGATTAGGTTGTGTGCCCACGGTGTGACTTCTTGCTTCTGGTATTTCAATACAACTATTTGATAACACACTTATTGGACAATTTTTAGAAACACTATGTATACAAATATACACTTTTTTAAACGGGTTACACGGTATTTTGATTTTCTTTGTCTGAGTAAGGTGTAAAATTGCACTGATTAAAATGCATTTAGTTGATGCAATAGTGTAGCTACTAGAAATGCTAATTTTCCTTTTGCATCATAACACATCTTAGTCAAGGAGAAATATATACAAGTACATTACTGTAAAATGCTTTTGCACGTTTAATATATAATAGCACGTTTAAAATGTGTGTACTGTTTTGTAAGAGTGACAAAATCATATTGCAGGGAGGCCTGTCAAATGGCTAACCGTGTTCAGGTGTGGGAACTATACTGCTAACGAAAACATATGTTACGTTTTATCTCATTTGTGCTATTGCTTTTTTCTTTTCTTTCTAAAATGATATTGTGTTTTTACAGCAGTTATTGATGACATTCTCAGCTTTATTAATAATTCAGTTAATTTAAATACAATAGCCCTACCAACATGGGGCAATTTTGGTATGTTATATAAATGTTTATTATGTGATACTCATTTACGCAACACCTACAATAAATGTAGCTAAGGTTGATTAAGATTAAATGAGTAAGAAGGAGCTGGTTATTTGGATAAATTGTACCGTATTTGCACTTAACCACAGAAAAATGCCTCCTGCTGTAAGCACCACACTAACTAAAACTGTAAATGACTGTAGTTTTCCTTTAGGTTTATAGATGTTTAAAGCACAGTCAGAGAGCAGCATGTAGTTCAATATAAGGTCACAGCCTTGGGCAGCAGAGGAGTCACGCAACGCTGTAAGCTTTGTCCTTTCCAGAAGACAGCAAGACTCCGTCATCCTACCTTACATAAAATAGACACATTTTAAAGTCTTTACACAAAAAAAAAAGAATCTGGTCATTAGCGAATCCCTCACATACCATAATGCTACCTGCTTCTTCTTGCTTTTCTGTGGTTGATATGCCAGACAGTGAACCCAAACATCAGCTTACAGCAGGTGATCCAAACTCAGCAGTGTTGCTATTTAAAGAATTTCTGAAAAGCCTAAGCAAAATACTTTTAATACTGTGGATCAGTCTCTGTCACCTGCAGATGGAGGGTTTAAGAGCTTGATACGTGTTTACGTTGCTATGTGTACTTTCTCTGTAACCCTACTAAGTCCAGTATATGTGGTGCCTCCAGCTTGCAACTAGCAATTAGAATAGTTTCAGAATATTTTGCTTGTCTCTCCAATGGATTTTGTTCTGAGTGTACAAACCGATCCCTGTGAAGGAGCCTGAGGGTGAACTGCAGTAGAACATGTTCCTACTGTTTTAATAGTATATTAAACCATTATGTCATGTCTAAATACAGTGGACATGTGTGTAATGGTTTCTGCTCCTGTTTATTAGCCAAATTGTTGCCCTAACTACTGTAGGCTCTGTATTCCAGCCCACCTTGTTGTTTGACTTTCATGGTTATAAATAACTTAGGGCCGTAACAACTCACCAATTAGTTTACCCACATAGAATTAATTGGCAGCTATTTATTTACCAAATATTCACTGATTCCAGCTTCTCAAATGTGATGCTGCTTTTTTTGTTTGATATCACTGCAAAAGGATTATTGGTTTTGGACTGTTGGTCGGACAGAACAAGATAATTTAGGCATTTTTTTTAATTTATTTTTTACAAGCTATCGTACGTTGTCCAACAAGATTCATCTAACCGTCTTGGCAATGACTATTTTACCTAGTGAAGAATGACGTGAGAATGCATATTTACCAGTGCATAATTTTTAATTGAAAAAAACTTTCTATAATATGAAATAAATAAATAATTATTTATGATTTTTTTGGTCTCATTTGAGACCAAAACATATCAAATGGTGTATAACAATTGATTTGATCTCCAAACAGCACCTTCAGCTCTTTGTAGTTTATGCACAGAGGAAAAATAGAGGCAGCTTGGTGTGGACTATAAAACTCAATTAAGAAGGATGCCATCTTTATTTATACCTCCGAAGTCTTTGTTTCTTAAAACCACTGTTCTATCTTCAGTTCAATATCTTCAAGTATTATGTTTCCTCATGTCTCAGGCACACTAAAGCATTCAACTGAAGTAGTTAAAGGCACACAGCATGCAGTCTGTAGGTGGTCAAACATGATACATGACATATTTTAGGACTCTGTTGTTGACAAAATGTTGGCGAGAGATTGCAGAGCGGACTGAGTGTTTGAGTCCAATGGGTTTGACTTCACATTCAGCCACTTCAGTGCTGGCATGTCAGACAACTTCTCCACTGGTATTTCTGTGTGACAAAATAAAATAAAAAACAGAGTTAACTTAAGCTCAAGCCATATGAGAATATACTACAACCCCTTGCATTACTATATTATTACTACCTGTAATGCTGTTTCCCTCCAGGTTAATCCTTTCCAATGTGGCTATTTCAGTAAGTTTTTCAGGGAAGATGGAGAAGTTGTTATTAGCCAGATTAATGCAGGTCAAATGTTCCATTTCTCCCACGGCATCTGGCAGTTTGGTGAGAACATTTCCTCGCAGGTCCAGTTCTGAAATATATTCCAAGACACAAGTAAATTGAGGGGTCACTTGTGTGTTCTTCCGCCAACATTTGTGAGGCGAACAGCATGTGAGATTAACAACATACAACAACACAATCTTTGATTGAAGATTGAGTCCATTAATTAGTTTATTATCTACTACCTCTCAGCTGTGTGAAGGTCGAAAAGAACTTGCTGGAAATGGCCTTCATCTCATTGTCAGCCAGTGTGATGATATGGATGTTCTCTGAAACACCCTTCAGAACCCTGAACACACCGTCTGGGAAGGAAATGAGCTTACAGTTTGACAGATCTGCAAAGAAGAAGAACACGATTATGAGATTAAGAAGCATTATTACAGCAGTAACTTTGAGATTTAAAGTTATGAGTAGACATGTATTTAAGCCTCTGCCACCACCTGCTGGTGAAAGTCTGAAATAGCATCAACCAGAATATTGAATCAGGGCTGTTCATTAAAACTGCAGTAAAAGTCAGTGAGAGACAGAGAGTGGTGTGAAGGAAATCTTACCCAATGTGTCCTTTTCCTCCTCCACGGTTGCATTAACCCTCCGGGCCACATTTGCGACTGCCTCGCCCATTTTTCTGCTGTAACTGTTCCTAAGGGAAACATTATATCAACATTGCACTACTTTTATCCATGAAAAGTATGACAGCAAAATTATATTACAGTAACTAATTATTTTATTGAAAAAAGTATTCAGCTACATGCAGTTAACACACTTGCTATATTGAGTCAATATTATATTAGTGCTGAATGTGTTCTTAGGCTTTGGTTATATTAAAAACGTGACAGAATCAAAAATGTATTTTGTGTCTGTCTATCACTGGAGTAATAGGAACCAATTAATAACAAAAGGAAATAAGACAATTCCCTTATTCTGATTTTCTGTAATTTGACATTCATATTTCCTTAGAGGGTACTGATTTCATATGTAAATATACAACAATGAACAACAACTAATACTCTTTATTGTACAAGCCTTCATTCACATTTTTTAAGTTTTTTTTAAAATGTTACATTAAACTGATAAAAGTAAACAACAAAAAATACACCTACAACTGGAGATGATGAAATCATGAAAATCTTCCAAATTGGAGATCATTTGTAAATGTAATGAATAAATAACGCATCCTTAACGAAATAATATATTGTAAAGAACGAGTAACAATGACAATTCCCAAAATATTTTGGATGATTTGTATTATTTGTATGCTTTCAGATCAGTTGAAGGACTGCATAGCAGTACTCTGTAATACTGTAATTACAGACTTTAATTAAGACAAGCAGAGGGGGAAGACATATTCAAATTTTTTAAGCAAGTAATAGTAGCCATACTACAGTGTAAAAACACTCTGTTACAAGTAAAAGTCCTGCATTCAAATCCTTACTTAAGAAGAAAATATACTTTATTGATCCCAGAGGGGAAGTAAAAGTAAAAGTATGAGCATCAAAATATACTTAAAGTATCAAAAGTCAAAGTACTTATTGTGCAGAATGGCCCATTTCATTATTTTACTGGATTATCATTGTAGCTGTTGCAGCTGGAAAACGTGGATCAAATTTTAATGACTGTTTTGCTGCTGGGTAACTAAGGTTACCCAATAATAACTTGATTTATTTTTTATTTACATTGTGTATTGATAATCTGACTCTACAAAGTAACTAAAGCTGTCATATAAATGTAGTGGAGTAGAAGTAGAACATAGCATGAAATGGAAGATACTCAAAGTACAATTACCTCAAATTGTAGGCTACTTAGTACTTACTGAGTAAATCGTTACATTCCACCACCGAATAGGTACAAGTTAACTAGCCTACCTGGAATTAAATGGGATATCTAAATGGGTCATTGCGATCTTCCCAACATTAAAATACTTAAGTGACGTAAATTACTAGTATTCATGTGTTGTTACTTTCTTAAACCAAAGTGGTGCTGGGTAATGCCACCTTTATTTGCACTGGCTGGACCGAGTAACGTTACAGCAGTTGAAGAACACATTTTCACCCTCTTACAAGTATAAAATGAGCTTTAGCCCGACACTACCGGACTAAAAAAGCAGCCTGTTAAGTTACTTAGCCGTTACTTCATCACTGTTTCATTAAAACCACGCCAGGAAGTCACTTACCCAAACTAGAAGCTACTGTTAGCGTTACAGAGCCTGGCAGCTGCCACAGTTAGCTAACGTTAGCTACAGCAGTCTAATTTGGTGAGTGTGTATTTTTAGACCCGGAGAGGGCAATTCACCAGATTGTTGCCCTATCCATTATAATAGTAAGATTAGCAACGCCTCTTATAGTAACATAATCAAAACCTTTGTAAGAGAGCAGATTTTGCTAAGCGACAATTAACGTTAAGGAATATGCTAACTAGGCTACTGGCAAACAGCCGGCTCGGAAGGAAATATATTGAATTCACGAATGTCAGTGCTGCGCGTTCAAGTTGCAGACGATGTAGCGTTAGCAACAAAATAAGCAGTTATAAAGCAACATTTTAACTTATTAAGTAGTAATAGTTACCTATAATGACGAGTTCAGTCGGCCAATATTTGGCTTTTTAAAAACGTTTTTCACCATATTTCAAAATGTCATATCTGATTCCTGCTTTTTAAAATCTTTTGCATTGAGACTGGGCCTCTTAAAGGATATGAAGAAAACACGGACATAGTTTTCTGGCTATGCTTCTCTACTCTAGACTCTCTACTCTTATAAATATATATTTTGAGTGTATACTTTTTCATATATATATTTTAGACACTATAAAGTTAAATGTTGTCTTACCTCAGTCCTGGTCAACTAATGGTATTCCCAGTTTGACCCCTGCCGAGGACATGGCAAATTCCTGGTTAGTCAGTGTATTTTCAAAGGATTTGAATACAATGAGCTCTCTGGCTTGATGAATAGTTTACCATTGTTACAACTAACTGCCACTATACCGTAATTGCTGGATATTCTTCTCCTATAGGCTTTCAATGCTGTATTTTGATTTGCTGTGACTCACTGTGGATGACTGAAACACTCTAAAACTAGAAAAGTCTTCCTCTTTTGGTGTGTTGGTTCTTTTGTGTCACTCATTGTAGTTGCAGGTAAATATGCCAGTGATCTGAGTGATGAATAACAGGTGTTGTGTTTTGTGGATATGTTGCATGCAATTATGTTGTAATGACAGCATAAACCAAATCAGGCAGCTCTGAGAAAGCTGTGCTAGGTATAGCCTATAAGAACTGCCCAAATTAAATAGCCTACTTTAAATTTAATACAGAAAACATTTGATCAAACAATAAGTAAACAAGATTATTAATCTCACAAAAGATGATCAATGCCAGCTTGCGGTAGGATTATATGACATTTTCTCGATAGGCAGCTTGCTGTTGCAGATTTTGATAAAAAAAAGTTTGATACATAGCCCCAGTGCTAACATTAACCTTGGATAGTACAGTATAAGTAATAAAACATAACAGAATACATATAACAAAAATACCATGTGCAAAATGTGCATAAATAAAATTTATTTAATATTTACAATAAATACACATTAATTACACAACTACCTGTACAATACAAAACAGTGCTGGAATATTCAACAACATTGTCATTTCATATTTACATTTATGAAATTGATAAGGGAAACAGAGTTGTACAGTACATTGTGACATCTGCACACAGCTGGAAGGCTGGATGCTATTTTTGAGTTTGCATTTCAGCACATCTTAAAATAACAGTGTTCTTCTTACAAACCAGAGCTCACATTACAAATTAAAATCCTGGCTTTGCACATAGATCAGCTACAATCTTACAGTGCACAGTGGCAATATCAAAGAGCGTTTTCCTTCTGGCTAAGTGTATTCTTTTTGTTTTTCAGAAATTTGCTGCTCCTGCACAGTATCTTTGTTATGCTGTTAACATCGTTCAGCCACACAGGTAATGTTTAGAGGTAGTTGTACTTGTCACTGGCAGCCACATTCATCCACAATCATGTCTTCGTGATGTCGAAGGAGCATTTCTCCGTTCTCATAGTACAGCATGCTTAATGGGCTCATTTTGGTTGGAGCACAGCAGGGCGATGCCACTCTGTCAGGGTGGTAATGTTTCAGTAAACTCTGGAAAAGGAAGAAACAAAACAGGGGATTGAGATAGATTCCAGTCTCAAAATACTCAATTTCTGTAAACAAAGACACTAAGACAGACAAATACTTTCAATATTTTTCAGTTCAATTATTCAGGTTTATGCCAGTGAAGGTTTTGTGAGAGCAGCTATTATCATTTTAATCTATTTTACAACTCTTTATAACTCATGATTATTTCCATTGTTGATTTATTACTGCTGATTATTTTCTCAATTATTGGTTTGTCTATTAAATGTATAACACTTCTGTTTTAATTGTCCACAGACCAAGGTGATGCATTCAAATTAGATGTTTTATTTAATTTACAGTCAAAACCAAAGATCATTCAGTTCACTGTCATATATGACAAGGGAAGAAGAGAAGTTGCAGACCGCAAATGTTGGAATGTTTGCTTGAAAAGTCAAAATTATCAATTCATTATCAAAATAGTCACAGGTTAATTGACAAATGGGCTAAACGATGAATCGTCATATTGTCGGTTTTACAGTTGCATATCTTTTGTTTTTCTAGTTGTGTTTCCTCATGTAGTCTCAAGCATTATGCTGCATTCATAGTTTGTCAGATTTACTGGAAATGACCTTCCAAACAGCAAAACCACTTCAGTAATAATTACAAATACCGTAGGTCATTAAGGGATAATTTTTGGGTGCTCCAGTATCTCCAATTCCGTGTATCAAATGTTGGAAAAGGTATCAAAACAAGCAGCACACACTGATGTCTAAGATATTGAATCAATTGTCATATTCAGCACTTTGTAACTTGGTTTTGAAAAGTTCTAAAGTTATTATTATAATCACAATAACACCGTCATAGATAATATGCACCACTCACCTGCATGTAAGCATGATTGGTTGGATTGAGGTCCTCTCCCAGGGGACCAGGGCAGGGACCCTCACAGCGGTAGGCGTTATATCTTTTAGGAAAGATGATCCAGGACCCCCAGCCAATTTGATTAAAGTCTACATGCATGTCGACTCTGCGACAGAGAGATTTTTCACTCCCTCTTTTGGACGCCTCCGGGCTTCTCACAGTTTGTTCCGCCTGGCCCCGTTTGCTCCTGCGCCTCTTTGGCCAGTGGGCCCTTTTGATTTCAGCAGGGGACAAGAACTTGGATTGTTCAGCTATGTGGAGTAAGCTCGCTTTGACCTTTGAGTTTTCATCAGAGCCAGTTTGTGAGAAGACGACCAACAAGGCCCGGTCACTCACCTCCTGCTCTCTTCTTGGACTCGCCACAAAGACCTGCTGATCAGGAAGTGACAGGCCTCTCTTTGTCTTAACCACTCTCCTTCTTCTCAACTCTCTTTTGTGGGGAATTCTCACTGTTGCTGATTTTCGACTGAGCCAGCCCAAGAGAGGTTCTGTGATGTTGAACACTTTCCAGCTCTGTGATGAAGTGACCAGTGATGATTCAGTGAGCAGCCCCACCAGCTGCCGTTCCTGGCAGCTCTGGTACGTTTGGCATGCCTCGCCATGCTGATGATAGACCTCCAAAGTGATGTTGGAAGCACTCAGTGTCCGAGGACGCCTAATTCTTAGCTCTGCCGCCTGGATCTGTTTGTCAGCCAGCAGGGCATGGAGGTCAAAGGTCGCAATCCAGCGCCTCTCTCTGTACGTCAAACCTAATGTAGTGAAAAGAGAAAGATTAGCATAATTGTATCAGACAGTTTATCACTAGTGGACATGCTAGAACACACTGATATCACAACACACAAATGAATGTGCCAGAGAAGCAAAATCCACCTGTTACAGCTGTTAGAAATAAGATACAACAACCAACATGTTATGGAAAAGTTACCGGTTAAATGCTATATTTAAATTGAGGTAATTATGATCTCTTTCGGTGATTTAAGACTTGCTGTTGGAAACAGTATTTAGTTATGAATCACGACATATACAACAGCTGTATCTTTTTAAATGTATCTATGCATTAAACTTGCAGCATAAATTATTAAACAATAAACAGATTAAACATTATACTACAGTATTTTAGCTATCTTAATGACCATGGTTATATTATGTCATTGTGGGCAGGACTGCTATAATGGCAATTTTAATTTAAAGGGATTTTTGCATTAATGTGATGAACCTTGCTTTTTCAGTTAATTCATTGCAAATGGCATTTATTTTCTCTTTTCGTCTTTTCTTTTTGTGAACTTTATCACAATGCGTATCAATATTGTGAAATGAAATTATACCGTCTATAGGCTACTGTGATATAATTTCTTTTAAATCTATATAGCCCAGTAGGTTGTGGTAAAAAAAAAAAAAGAGCGAAATAATTGTAGGCATATGTTTGTATTGTAAATAGTGAAATGGATGCCTACATTTCAATCAACAGATAAAAAATGACCAATTATTGTGCATCTCAGAAACAATTTGATTTATTCTCATATAAAACCTCAGTTAGGCTACCAACCAAAATAATTCACCATATGTCCATATTAACTGCAATTTGGGGGGTTAATCAAGGTTAGGAGTTGTGTTTGTAGGTCCAACCACCTCTTTTCTTTTGCAAAGTGAGTTGTAGGGAGAACATTAAATGCATAGTATAATTCCCTTTGTCAACTTTCTACCATGCCCTCATGATTAATGTCTGTATTGATTAAGGTTTCATCAAATCAAAGCTGCTTCCCAAAAATAATCCAGTCATTGTTCCGGTGTAGGACAACATGTGCTGCGCCCACATCTGTAACGGGGCTCATTGTGATTCAATGAACAGGTGGTACAAATTAATCTCAAGGATTAAAGCATTTTAAAACATTTGACTTGTGTATTGTCCAGTGCATTGCCCTATTTAACTAGACTGTTGATCAAAGGTGCAAACCATCCTCGCTATTCATCCACTCAAACCAAACACCGAGCCGAAACCAATCATTTAGCACATCTCTACCTCTCCTGGCTTCTGCATATCCTCAGTCAAACAAATAGGTAATAACTCTAACACCTAGCAGCGATGTGAAGTTGGATTCAGCAGCGGGGAGGGCTGTCCTCTGTAGGCTGCCTGTGCCATTAAATCCCGAGCTCTAATCTAATCAAGCCAAGTGTGAAAAAAGAACTAAGGGAAGTTGTTGATTTGACTTAGCAAGAGATTTGTATAGGGGGATGTCTGGCGAAATATCTAATCAACATCACCTATTTAAGAAAAAAGAGGTTTGCTTTGAGAATTAGACAGAAAACTGGCCTTTTCACACGCTGATCTCTGCATGGTTATTCACCCCCTGAGCGGGATGTGGATTGAAACCCTCTAAAGGTCGTCTGGCTCGCAGCTTTGACAGGACAACACTTGAGCCCCAAAAAAACCTAACATTTCAGAGGGCTTTTAAGTGGTTGCCTAGAGGAGTGATCTGACTGAGCTGAAAAACCGAATAAATACGTGTATACATTTTCCATCATCTTGTTGTCCCCGCTCATTCGTGATTATATATAGCCTACATAGCATTTCCAAATAGTCACAGAAATCTTACTTTTAGCCATCACACTCTTCACGGTGTCTGCTTGCTTTGCTGCATCTTGCTCCATAGTATCCAAAGGCCTTGAAAAGTTAGATTTGAAATTCCTGTAGAGATGCATCATGTAGGTTGGCAGGTGGTACCCGGTTGATCGGTCCACCACGGGAAAACGCTGCAACGGTCTCGTATAAACTCCATCACTGTTCATTTGAATCCCCTGAGCCAGCATCACCAGCAGAGATGCGTGCAGCGCAACGGTCAGAGCTCCCAATGGACGCATGTTTTGGGCCGGTTAATGTCAAATTCCTCTACTCGGAGATTAGGGGTGTCTTATATACCCTCACCCACCCCCTTTCATGTTTAACAAGTAGCTGAGAACATTAAAGGAAATTGACATGCGTCCTCAAGACTTGTTACCTGACAGCTCATCATCCATTCTGTTGGTAATGAGGCGCCTGGGTACGTGTTTACAAGGATCGCAGCTCTTTGTTTGCGCGGCTTCTGCAGCCTGATTCCCCATCCTTGGATTAATTGTTTCAGCTATTTGGTTTACACTAATTGTTAGGCTTTCCAAAAGTGTAATGTAGGCCTAGTCTACTGAATACCGTCTGAAATGGACTATGTGGAGAACGATTGGGCCTATGTGCTTATAGCCTGTAAGACACATATAGAGCCTACTGAAACATTACAACCATTAACATAACACATCACTCAATATTCAGTATAGCCTTTTATTAGCATTATAAATAACATGTAGCCCATAGCACAGTATGCCATTGTGTGCAATGTAGGCTTCTATTATATATTATAGGGCGAAGCAGAGTTCAGTTTTTATGCACCACATATCTGGAACAAACTCCCAGAAAACCTGCTGCAACTCTCAGTTCTTTTAAATCAAGCAGAAAACCTTTCTTTTTTTATGCTGCCTTTCTTTAAATAATTGTTAATTTCTTTTACTGCACTGTAACTTTTATTCTGTATTTTATCTGTTTTGATATTTGTAATTGGTTTTTAACTGCTCATTAATGTTTTAGATAAAGCACTTTACATTTTCCTGTTGCTGAAATGTACTATACAAATAAAGCTGCCTTGCCTTGCCTATAAACATCTGTAACCTACTGTATATGAGCCTATATATGACAAAAGCTTAAGGTCAATTAATCATAATCAGCTCCATTGACTAAGTATATAACATGCAAGGAGTTTCAGTTGCTCTACTTACACACAGCTCTGAGAACAATTTACAGGAACATAGACACAGACATATATAGCTAAAGGACAAGGAAAGCTGAACAAAGATAAAAACAAATTATTATTATTATTATTACAAAACTATTATGTAGCTATATACAAGCAGGCGAACTAATTAGTTTATGTATAAATAGTCTATAGTATAAAAAGTAAAAATGAACAACAACATACACTTCGTGTACTGTATATGTCACCTTATGTCTTTTTATCCTATTTTAACTTCCAGAGCTTCACTTATAATACTAATTCACTGTTAGGGCTTTAAAGCGTATGGTCAGTATTACATTTTTAGTGACCATATCATGCTTTTTATGGGGTTTTACATTTTATATTATTATTCCTTCAATACTAATATTTCTGTAATATGCTATAGTTTATTTGGGGACCATTAACACACCATGTCACATTCAAGCTCATTCATATTTTTGTGATGATGGGATGTGAATAATTATGGTTGGTGAGACTAGCAGAGAGCGTCTGAGGATGATTGCAGAGTGCGCATGCGCTCACATAGCGAAATCCTTTTCCTCGTAAATTTACCGAGAAAGGACCCCAAAAAAAAATCAATGGATGTTGTTTTTTTTCAAGTAGCATTTGGGAGCGGTGCACTCGGCTACATCCTCCACACCGGACAAACCGACTACTGAAAGCCTGGTTTCTTAAAGGCCAGACGCTTTTAACACCCATCGTGTGCTGAAATGGTGAGTAGCTTTAAAAGTTTACAGCTCTTTTTGCACGAGCCACCCCAGCCGAAAAGTCAACATTCATGTCGTTTTGGATGCTAAGACTTTCACAGTTTATGAACACCTTTATCAAGTATGCATTGCTCGTATTTGCAACTGCGCGCTTTGAACGAGTAAAGAGTAGGTTACGTTCATAATGCGAAGTGTTTGTATGGTGGATGGGGCATACATGTGCTTGGCACCCCCCACTCTCAATGCCTGCTGTATTGTGCACCGCACCTAGCCAATGATTTGGCAGTGATGAATGATACAAAGTTGGGTATGCTATGACCTCCAGGCGGTAGCTCATTATCATCAGGCAAACATATAAAGACAACCACATTTTCAGATAAATGTCAATTTATGCTTTTATTTTCCTTGAAAAACACATTTTCTCATTGACTTATAGTAAAACGTTTGGATTATGCATTGCATACCTACTACTTTATTATCTCTGCTCTATTATAACATTTACACAAGTATCACTCATAATTACAGGATTTTTTTGGTAGCTTTTCACAAAACAGGAAAACGTTGGCCAAAACAACAACAATTTCCACACATGGAAAACAATAATAGCAAATACAGAACTTGCTGGCTTGAATGTATTTTTTTATGCTGTTAAATAAAGCCATATTGAATGTGAAATCATCTAAGCTATATGATCCATTTACTAGCTTCTTCACTTAAGAAGACACAGTTGAAAGCTCTGGAAAGCAAGTTTATTTTAGCTAGCTTTTAGTTTATTTTGTTACACAAGTTGTTCTCAAAGGTCAAACATGAACTTACATGCTCAAATATACTATACTATTATATACTGTTATCAGCTTTGGCAGAAAAAACACTTCTAGTCTGGAATTTGTGAATGCCAGCACATTATATTATATACAAAATATATTGCTGAATATATTTCTTCAGTGCAAAAATAATGCCCATAGACATGCTCAATGTTCATATATATATATATATATATATATATATATATTACACACACTCATAGGGGTCAGTACTTATATACACTACATTGCCACCCTATGATGATGATAATAATAATAGTAGTATTCATCATCACTGTTATCAATAATAATACTACTCAATTTTATATACTTTTCTAGTGTCATGTCTTTGAACCCTTTTTTAAATTTGAAGACATTCCTAATATGTTTGAATTCCTCTAGCAATGCGTTCCATAACTTCACGCCACAGACATTCATTCTTTTCCATTAGGTGTAATGTAAAGAAAAAAAAGTCCAAAGCGCAGTAAGTCAAAGCACAGTATGCCCTTTGATGTATTGTAGTCCCGGCCGTTGTTTGATTAAACCCGTGCAGCTGGGATCATTCTCTTCTGTTCATATCACTTTACCTTACGTCCTGGGGGCAGACAGAAACTGGCTTTTGACAACTGAGAGAGCAGATCAATCCGTGAACATCACAATTAATCAAGAGTGAGAGCATGAAACTCCTCTGTGAATGGACACCTGGATCATAAATGATTAAGCTATTTATTCTTGGATTATCTTGATAAGAGGAATAGTAAATAAACTTTACTCCTCTCAGGCTTAACTTGACAAGTTGCTGATTATCTGGTGTGAAATGTTGCTTTATTATAATCTATTTAGTAGTGCTAGTGGGATAAACTCAAAACGGGTCCAGTAAGGTTTGCAATTTCTTCAGGCAAATAACACCCTAAACACCAGGGTTGCTTCAACAAATATGAGATTTTACTCTTTTTTTAATTTATTTTTAATTGTTTTTGGAGTCCCATAACATGTTTTAGAGTTTGATTGTTTTTATCCAAATTCACAGCCTTTAAAGTATCTTTTAAGTAGAATTGGGCATCGAGAACCTATTCCTACTTTCAGTGGAAGTTTCTTTATTGGAATCATTTTGAGGATTTGGTTTCAAATCTGATCCTCACTTCCCAATTTTACATGCGCAAGTTTTGGTTTCCGTAGCAGCAGGCGCTTGTTGTGTTGCAGCCATGGAGCGCAGTAAGCGGTGCTCTAGCGTGGCTTCATTTTATGTTGAAAAAGCCTGGTAACTGCAACCCACCATTGCATCAAAATAAAACTTTTGTCTTATTTGTGAAATAAGCATGTGACCCGTTTCAACACCACCCCTCAAAGAATCGGAATCGATAAAAACAGGAATCAAAAGGAAGAATTGGAATCAGACTCGTTAAATTCCAAACGATGCCCAACCCTACTGTTAAGTTACTGTATAAACACCTGTTTGGAGTTGAAATAGTTGTCATAAGATAATGAACATCTGTGTTGCAGTGACTGGTGAAATCGGTTGAGTGCAATTTTTACCACAAGGTGTTATATTTGATCACTGGAGATCCTCCAGAGTCTGCCTCTTTGGGTGTCATATTCTCTTCTCAAAAGCATTCATGTTGGTGATTTTTTTTTTTTAAAGTTGACTGTATTTTTTTTTTTTTTATTAAGGAAAACTAATTTCCCTAAACTGCAAGAAAATATAAAGAACAGTTAGAAAAGTAATGTTCGCATCAAAATAATAGTAATTTAAGTATCATGCCCACATACTGCTCCAAGCAGCTGAACTTTCGCTGAAGTGAAATATTCTCCTTTACTATCTTCTCCTTTTCTGTTGCTGTTACAAGGCTTTTAGCAAATGGTTTTTGGGGTAAGACAGACACCAGACCCAAAAAGGATTTGTACAAGACAGGTGATATTAGCCGTATGCTCTTACTTCCACTGGGGACATTTAACAGAGAGGAAGTGTTTCTTAATCTGTCACAGTAGATCCATTTACTCCATATACTCTGCTTTATTGCCATCTAATGAACAAATCCGAAGGAAATGATGGGTGTGAAACTAGAGTATCTAGATGTGTCATTTGGTAACTTTTTTTTGTCGCTTTATTAAATTCAGTATCTTTTAGTAACATCTACTAGACAGCTTCTTGTTTTTTGATATTTGGTTTCGATGTCGCACCCCCCGCCCCTAGAAAAGTGAATCATGTTTATGATTTCTCATTCATTGATCCATTCGTGTTTTGATATTTGCGGTCCATAAGAGGGTTTTGTTTCACATTTATCTTGTTGCCAGAACATCAGAGTCTTAGCTGCTGCAGGAAGGAAGGAAAAGGTGTGGTAGCAGTAGATTTTACGTCCATATCTCGAAAACAACTCCCCACGTTTTTATTGCGCTTAATTTTGACATTACCGTGTGACAGACTGTTGATTACACATACTTTTTGTCAGAAAATATTCTCACAGGCAGCCAGTCAGAGAATGTACTTGTTGTTGTTGTTTTGTTTATGTATTTCGAGTCGTAGTTGTCATGTATGCGTAGAAGAATTAGGTTTTTTTTTCATAATATCACTGGATCCTATTTGCTCTTTCTTGCTTTATACAGCCCACAGGATGAAATAAGAAAGTTAGTGCATGATGTGATGGTCTGACCTCAGGGTTACGACTACAAGAGTTAGAGCACACAGCCTTTTGCAGCTGAACCTCAAGCTTAAATCTAAGTGTTTGCCCAGCTGTAAGCCTGTTTGCCTTCAACATGGCATGTGTTAACCACTAATGAATGGAGTAATTAGAGCATCATAGTGAATTAGGCTTACGTGATGTCATTTGTGTGCAGTTGTTACTGATTGTTACAGCCTCCTGGCAGGTCTACTTCACATCACGTCAGGGAGGGTTAACTGCTGCAGCTGATTATAATAAGTTTTACAAGTGAAGGTTTAATTTCTGGGTTTGAGATAGTTTGTTAAAAGGTCTGGCATGTGTGGGAGGCATTGTGCTGCCTGGATGCTCCGGTAGTGATTGGATAGCGAACTTGATGATGAGTAAGCCTCTCTGGTTCCTCCTCCACATCCTTTTTTACACATCCACCCCCAACACACACACACACACACACACACACACACACACAAATCCCAGTATGCGTGAGCAGCCTTGCACCTCATGCGGGTTGCATACCAAAAAAGTCACAATAAAAACAAGGGAGCATGCCGTCACCCATCTAAACCTCCTCAGACGGAGAGCTGTGTCCCCCCCCTCTGCCTTCTACTGCAGATTGCTTGTCTGGGATCTGTCCTCACTGAAGGACTTGCTTTATAAGGACATCTTAATGATGCGAGACCGCCGCCTGCCATAGTGTGATCAGCGTGAAGAGACAGATTGCCTCACAGATCAGAGAAAGATGCCTGCGATGATGTCTGATTGAGACTGGTGTGCCGCCTGCGGGAGAGAAGTCATTTTGATTATTTTTAACCCACTATTTTTTATTTTTTCACTGTGTTCCTCAGAGATTCAAACCTCTCTTGGATGATGGACTGATCAGCTGAATGTCAGGTATAGTTGTGATACTTGTGCAGACTTGTGGTCACTATCATTAATGTTCCTGATGAATACAAAAGGAAACATACATTGTCTGAATATCGATTCAGATGCCCTGTGTAATTTGTATTGCATAATTGGGACTGAAATTTAAACTATGCAAAAGTTATCTTTATCTGTCATAGAATATAAAAGCTACTTTCCCTTTTACAGAGAGGTATCCTTTGGTTTAACACATTCATGTTTGAAGTTCACATAATTACACGGATTACATTCTTCATGGCATGTGATGCATATGAAGTATTAGCTCTCATTCTTTTTAGAAGAGGACCCGCGCCTGTTTGACAGATTTCTGGCTTCCTATGTCGACTTAAAATGCAGCAGCTTAGCCAGGATGTGTTTGCGCATACACAAGTTTACCACTTCAGTCTGAGCGCCAAGGAAAACATTAACAAATTGGTGTTAAATCTATCCAGAGAGAGGTTTTCTAAGGCAGCACTGACTAATAGAAATGCTGTCAGGTGGCCTGGTGGGGCTGACTGACTGGATATTGCGGTCAGATGCTGGGGTTACGAAAAAATGAAAGCCACGTTACGGCAGGCTTGAAATCATAGGGGAATAAAATTGCCATCTTGAAATGAAATAAATTACAGGCAGGGTTTTAAAAATAGATTTCCAAACTCCTTTTTAACAGCGCACTGTTGAGCTGTGAAAGCAAGAATGTAGAAGGCTAAAGGTTATTATGTGATTTATGTCATATTCACTGCAGTAGCAATAGTTTTTTTTTTTTTTTTTTTGTCCTAGTAGATTTGCTGCTTTAACCGGGGAAAAAAGTGCCTTTCAGTCAGTAGTTTTCCTGTCAGTTTGGGTGCTCATTCTGATAATCTGTCTTGCAGTGTGAAAGCTATTTTGGGGGTAGTTTGATCTGATTTGGAAAATGCATCCTTAAACAATGCATCACATGGCTTCCTTTTCACCTCAGTCTCCTTTTGAACAGGCTGTTAGGTGAATTATTTTGAATGAGGTCTTTGGAACAGTTGAACGAGAACAAAAAGGAGTTTCTGCAGAGGAAGCACTGAGCTCATTTCCGCGCAGCACTGAAATTTAGCTTAGGAACTAGCAATGTCCTGTGGAATCACGCCTATGTAACCCTTAACCTCATTGATGAAATATGCGTACAGCTGCAGGGAAGTAGTTTCAGAGAGTACAACTAAGCATTTCCTGTCAAGGTGTGCTTGCACTTCCTCGGCCGGGGCGTGTGTGACTCTTGTATTTATATGGTTTGGTGGTCTAGTATCCTGTGATGAGTGAGAGACCGTGGGGCATTATGTCCTTGTTATAAATAAGACGAGGACTGCATTACACCAAACCTTTAAATTGCATACATTAGATTAGGTTCTTGAGCAATGATTACGTTTTTTTTTTTGCACATTACTGCAAATGTTTTAGGGAGATTTCCGAACATCAGCATCACAGCATTACTATAATTCTATTGTTTTTATGTGGTTTTGTGCAGCCAGCAGGCTTTCAGACTTTAACATTGGCAGACTGAATGAGTGGCCTCCAAGGAGACCAGAAATGCCTAGGATCCTTGAATAAGATCAATGTTGCCAACTAAGCAAGTTCCATTGAATTTTGGCTTTTATTTGTGGTTCTGGCTGCCACGCTTATAGCACTCTTCTTCATCTTGATACAGGAGGTTATGTTGAAAGATCTCCTAAGCGTTACAAAGTGATACCCATCTCCCTTGAACCCCAGCATCTCATGTGAATCAAGTGTGCTCTGCATCCTTCCTCGGGGCCACCAACAGATGCATCCTGCAGCTGCGTGCTCTTTCCTGTCTGCACTCAGGCCCTTTTTGTCTGAAGACGTTGCTACAGCAAAGTTAGGACACCGGCTGAATTTCAATGGGGCAGCCCTGAATGGAGCAATGCTGGTAGGCTGGCGGGAGGTTCCAGTTTTCATTTAAATGTTACTGCCTTTTACTAACTTTGACCAGCTGTTCACGGCCTGGCTGGCTGAAACGCACAAAGGTGAACTCAACGTCATCCTGTTTTTGTTTGGCCATTTACTTTTTTGCACTGTGAAATCCACGTTTGTCTCGTCGTTTCATAGGCCTCACAAGCAGTGCGACACTACTCTGGTTAACATGTGGGATAAACAGCCTCTCTGATGAGTTGCCTTGATTGGATCTCCAGGAGGATGTTTATGACTGAGGGCTATTTCTACTCAGGCCTCCGCCCCGGCTGCTTGCCTGCCTGCTAGACCAAGCCTGCCCATGCTGAAATCAGTGTGGCTGACAAGCAGAGCTTGTGTGAAGCAGGAACTTCCGTATCAATGTGTGTGTGTGCACCATGATCTCGCGACAGAGGTGACAGGCTGTTAAGGTAAGACGGGAGGGTTTCAACGTACCAGTTTCAGTGAGCGTGCTGTTTGCTGCAGCATTAAAAAATGTCACATTTCCTTTGGAGGCACGAAGCTTCTGTCAGGAAGTGTCAGTTAGCCTCATTTAACATTCAGACGTTTTACAAAGAAACCACCACATGGGATATGATATAGGAACTTCTAGTATGGGTGAGGAAAAAGGGAGAATCTGTTGTTGGCAGTGTTTTTATAGCCTTTGACCAAGCCACATAGGAACATGCATATTATCGTGCATGACTGTGGTGGTGGGTAAAGAAACCTACTGATTAAATGTCCTTAAAGTGACAGAGATTGAAAAGGGTTTGCTATGTAAATGCCCTTTACTGTGAGGAATTCACAGGCTGTAAGCTCTGTTTTCAATCCAAATAGGAAGTCAAGGAGACACCAAAAGCATCTTATATCGATTATGTTTCATGGTATATCTAAACTGACTGTTTATTTTTGTCACTCACTTAATTCAAGTCAATATTTGCTCAAAATCACACATCACAAATATTCCTTAAACGACATTACAATCTGTACACCATCTATCATCAGACTCTGGGATGGATCTTGAAACCTGACTAGTAATAATTAATTAAATTGCAATATATGAAAAAGGCAGAATGACTAATATTTTGTTTTAATCTATTAAGCACCCAAAATAGTGAAAAATTACCATCACAAGCTCCAAGATCTCAAAATGACCTCTTCTGTACAGTTTTGTAAAACACAGAAAAGCAGTAGACCACTTCCTCTCATTTGAGAAGCTGTAACCAGTGAATGTTTGGCATTTTTGCTAGATAAATAATACATTTTCTGTCTATTGAGTAATTATGTTTATGAGTTATGATTATGATTCCGGTGTGTTCCTTTTGTACTGCTTGCAGTACATCACAAGAGTTAACTGTGTCGTCTCTGTGCACAAAGTCCCTGTGAAAGGGAGCTGAACTTTAGCCATCTGGCTGCCAGATGTGCCACTACTTCCTTTGGTCCCCTCCGTAGAGATTTGAGTCTCTTGCATGAATCTACTCTCCAGCATCACATTGGAGGGAGGACGATCATGAATAGGACGCTGTCTGAAAGCTGAAACTCCTAAAGTTTTTGCCCAATGCCAAGCGACCGGGCACTTTGAGTTTCCACGAGGGCTTTTCCCACCAACCGGCTGGCCGAAGGGCTTTCAAAAGAGAGAGATTTATTTTTAAATGTGATGCCAAGACTCCTTTTCTCACCCACCATGGCGGAAAACAAGCAGCAAAGAAAAGGATCTGGAAGTACAAATCGTTCCTCATCTCACACGTAAGATGTCACATTTTAGTGGATTGTTGCAGTGTGGAGAGTGTTTTTGTTGCTTTTTCCTGTGGTAGTGGGGGGATGTTTTCAGTATGTGGCGAGGTCTCAAATAGATTTGGGCAGCTGGAGCACAGTAGTCTTGAAAACTTTGCTTCCTTTTATGGAACTTGGATAGAAATTCAGCCTCCTTTTTACTCTTCAGACTTTTTACTTTAAAGTTATTATTGAGGTCAAGCTGTAAAAAACATTTTAGTTTTTGTTTCTGTATTTTCTTTAACTGTGGCAGACAAAGTAACAAGCAAATCAATGTTGTCTCCCCCGTTGTGCTTGAGAGAGCGAATCTTCCCAACAAATCAAAAGGTCTATGAGTACAAGGTTGACCTGCCCACTCAGCCCCAGACGCAACAAAGAGGAGAGTAGCGATGACTCACCCAGCACTTCTCTCTCTACAATGAGAGTCCACTCTATAGAAAGCTGATGATCACACAGAGGTGCTTTTGACCCTGTCGCATCAAGCTGATTTTGTTGTTGGATTGATTCTGTGCTTTTGGTCTACACTTTGCAGCGGCAGTGTTACAGTATGTGTATCTGTGAGTGTGTGTTGGGTGTTTTTCTGTGTATTCCTTAAGGCTTTATGTGTATTTGTGTGTGTCTTCCTCTGTTTGTGTGCTCTGGTGCCCTGCTAGGTTCCTGACCAGCTACATGTGATAAGTGATGTTGAGGAGCAGTGTTACTCCTGACTGCTAACTTGTCGGAAGGCTCGTTTGTTTATCAGCAGAGCTCCCTGCAAAGCTCACTGTTTATTCAGAGGGGAGGAGGTTTTGCTTGAAACCTGTTGCTGGTTTGCGTGGGGGGTCTGAGTGCTCCGTATCAAGCTGTATGTTTAAAATATAAATACTGACTCAACTCCAATCCCATGCCACCGTGATTGAGTCATAGAGAGATGAAATGAATGGATTGTAATTTGAGTGCTGACTAAACCTAAAAAGAGGATTTCATGAGCCATTTGCTAAACCGCTACATGTTCTATCGCTCTCAAAAGACTCCCATAACTGCTTCTGTTAGTTTTTTAATTTTTTTTATTGCATGATTAACATTTATGACATCATTTATCACAAACTGGCTGTTTTTCTGAAACGGGGCATCAGACAGATTCAGTGTTCCATGTTCTTTTCATGTAATACATCAGGATAATACATCAGAAATAATAGCGGAAGCAGTTTCACAATATCTCAGGTGTAGAGAATAACTTCTATTTACAGTTTTTCAATTCGGCTGCTTGATGAAATGCATTTGTGCTTACATCTTTTAAACCTTTGCATGAATGTGCATCATGAATGCTAAATTTAAAAGCAAAAAAAAGCCCAGTTTAAATAATAGTTTGATGTTTGGGGAAGGCTCATTTACTTTCTTGCCAAGACTTGGATAAGAAGATTGGTAACACTCATGTCTGTACGCGCATGTCTGCAGTTAGCTTAACGTAGCACAGAGACTGCAAACAAGGGGCTAGCTAGCCTGACTCTGTCTAAAAGTAACACAAAAACTGCCTACCAGCACCTCAAAAGCTTGCTTATTAACATGTTTCATCTTGTTTTTTTAATTTGGTAAAAATATTGAAGTCTTAAAACAGTTTCTTAAAACAACATGCTAAGCTAACTGGCTGCTGGCTGTAGCTTCATATTTAGTGTACAGATATGAGTGGGGGTGTTGATGGCTAAGAGTCTACAGCCATGCTAGCTGCTCGATGTAGCTGTACTTCTTCAAATATACTGTGTGTGTTGCCACTGTATATGTGGTTTTATGTATGTGTGTGAGTGTGTTTGCTTCCTGTTTCTGAGTCTGCTGCAATGTCATTCACAGCTGCTTGTGGAGCATGGGTACAACTGCCAGTGCCGCGCTACAGCCTGTTTCTGTAGCGTCGCCACTTGAGAGTGTCCATGCCAACGGGATGGCCGACAGCAGGCAGTCTCTCAGCATGAGCCACTTTCAGACAGTCAACATCCACAACAAGGCCAAGTCCATTATCACCAACAAAGTCGCACCTGTCGTCATCACGTAAGTCCCTCCTCGAATCCGCGTTCTCACAATTGGGTGTTAATTCTCTTTGATCACTGTGGTGACATCCCCCAACCCCAGCGGAAGTGTTTGCCCCTATTATCTTAACATTTGTCAAACCAGGCCTGGCAAATAATAGCTGATAATTGAACTGACCATCTTACCATCCAGACCTGCTGTTCTGTTTTCTGTTTTACAGGTATAATTGCAGACAGGAATTTCAGATTCATGATGAAATCCTCAAGACCAACTACAAAGTGGGCCGGATATCAGACGGTATGCCCGAGCACTACTTGGTGCAGGTAAGGACAAACCTCACAGCGCTGTCGTGGAAAGACGTGGGCTCATCTCACCTGTCTTTATGTCTGCTCTTTTCACATTCAAGTGTCCAAATTGCAGACTGGCATGGGAACATTGTCATGCGCTGTTTTATGATCTGGGACAGCCATTGAAACGGGAATGTTGTCACCCTGCTATCAGGGCTTTGATCTGCTCTGTCACCTCTGCTGTGTCTGTTCAGACATGCAGTGTTTTGTCACACACAGCATCTGTTTACATGTTTATACATGGGCCAGTGGGTTCACCTACAGTAAGATCCCGTCCACATGAATTTGAAAACACATCTTTTTAGGCCACACTAAGCAAATCATTTTTTTTTTCCTAACCAAAAAACAGTGCTTTTCAAAAACACTCTCCAGAGTGGAAAAATATCTGAAAACACCAACCTTGAGACATTGTCCAGAACATATAAATATGTCGTCTCATACTCTTGTGGATCAGAAATGTTAAGATCACAGTACGGATGTTCTGAGTAGAGATGGGGTTTGATAGCATGTTATCAAATCTGGATCCAAAATCTGCTAATCCAACCAATTCAAAATGCTCTAACTTTAAAATGGATGGTAGATTTATATATGTAAGCAAGTGGTTTGTAGTGCCCCCTCCTTTTTTCTGTGCGTACCTTCCTGCAAATATTGCGTTTTGTAGTTTTGTAGTCTTGTAGTCTTTTTTTTTTTTTTTTTTTTTGGAAAGAGGCAAAAGCGATTGTGAATAAAAGATTTGAAGGGATTTGTTGCCCATGGAGCTTCACAAATCTGGATATTTTATCAAGCTGGAACTGGATCCAACATGGATTTATCCCTAGTCAGTGATGTATATAGACAACTTTGAAGAGAAAAATGGAGATTTGATTGATAGTTAAAGCGCAGCAGTGTAGGATTTAATGTGAACCACAATCACATCGTTATTTTTGTACTTTACACTGACAATGGAAACTGTAAATCTAAACTGTAAATATTTTGAGAGATTTT
Organism: Percina caprodes; assembly: GCA_013375575.1. NCBI lineage: Eukaryota > Metazoa > Chordata > Actinopteri > Perciformes > Percidae > Percina > Percina caprodes. The sequence goes on from JABXJD010000010.1 coordinate 4,872,746, forward strand.
GACATACTAATCTTTGAGAGTTAGAGACGACAGAAAAGAGATTTACCTGTTGAGACAACACAATAACCAGACTCTGTCAGTTTTGTTATTTGCCAACAGAAAGAGGAGGAAGGAGACTGATTTTCTGATTGTTATGATTTTTGTAGTGTGGGTGACAAACTAAGGACTTAATTAAAAAGCTTAAAATTCCAGTGAGGATGCAAGTTGTATGACGCATAAACACCATTTTTCAGATTTAGCTAACCACTTAAGTGTTGACATATTTGCTCTGCAGAATTTACAAATTCTAAAGTATGCTTGAGTCGAAGCTGAAGAAATGTTGTGGCTGAGTCATTCTGAGATGTAAATTGCATTGCCTTCCAGGGGGAGTACTTCATGGTCCAGGATGTGTACAGCAAGGCAGATGTCCTCAATACCACAGGCAGTTATGGAGCACCCAACTTCCGCCAGGTCAAGGGATCCTACCCACTGTATGGGATGGGTCAGCCGAGCCTGAATGGCTTCAAACACGTTCTTCAGAGGCTCCAAGCGCAAGGGCACGAGGTCACTGTTATTTTCTCTTACATGCACATGTATTATAAAGGCAGAACACACACAAGCTCACATAAATTGTTGACTAGTAGATGTTATGCCCTTAATTGTCCTGTGTGTGTGTGTGTGTGTGTGCGCGCGTGCGTGTGTGCGTGCGTGCGGCTCTGCCTCTTTTCTAGCCATGTTGTCAGTAAATATTTGTGGAGTCAAGTGCTCTGTGGAGGCTGTGGCTGAATTGTAGAACTGAGCAAACAGAAAGTTGCAGTCATGTGTACCAGTGGAAAATGAATCTCTCTGCTTACAGCAGCTAGAAAACTGACCGTAATTGAAATGAAATTGACAAAATTATATGTGAGGCTTCTCTTACTCATGTGCTGCATGTCATATGACAACAGATTGTTTCCAGTTGCTCTTGGAAGTGGTGGAGTTGGTAGAAGGCAACAGCCACTTACTTTGAAAAGCTATTATTTGATGCCTATCTTGCTGTGCTTTTGCAAGCAGGAGGTTATATTCTTCTGTGTAAGAGAGGAGCCGGTGGTTTTCCTGCACAAGGACGACAACTTTGTGCCGTACACCCCCAGGAGGAAGGAAAACCTCCACGAGAACCTTCATGGCCTGGGAAAGGAGGAGCTGGTGGAGAGCCTGGAGATCACTATTAGGAAGGAGGTGACAAACACACTTACTCAGCATCTGCATAAGTTTTTTGGCACAATGTAGTTTATAGCAGTATTAAAACACCCGCCTCTTTCTACTTCCACAGCTACACGACTTTGCCAAGCTAAACGAAAACATCTTCTACGTCTACAATGATATTGAGTACTTTAAAGACGAGCCACAGAAGATCTCCATCACGTGTGAGGAGGACATCCATGTGACTGAGGAGGTCTATAAGAGGCCCATGTTCACCATGCCGGCTTACAGGTTGTTTACATTGTTCCTTTATTAGCCCTTAGCTCCTCAGCTCTCATGTCAGTTTAGATAGAGTAACGTGTGGCTGCCTGCCGTAAAATATGCAGGGCAGGTTATAAATAGCGGCACTTGTTTGCGCAAAGGCTGGTTGCCCTGTTTTTTTCAGAAGAAAAGGGGGACGTGTAAAAAAACTAACAGATTGCTGCATCCTGTTTGCAATCAGATCAGCAGCATTAGCTTTGAGATGTCATGAGCTGCACACAACATTTCCAGGACAAGAAGATATATTATTCCCTCAGGTCTCTGACTATCTTGACATTGTGTTGTCCAAGAAAAGCAGCAGGATGTTTTATTATGTGAAGTTTAAAATTGCAGGTGGTGAAATTTTTCAAGATTAATTTTTGAGCATTTTTAGACCTTTTATTGACAGTACAACTGAAGACATGAAAGGGGAGAGAGCGGGGGTTATGACATGCAGCAAAGGGCTTCAGGTTGGAGTCAAACCTGGACCCGCTGCGTCAAGGAGTAAACCTCTATATATGGGTGCCTGCTCTACCAACTGAGCTATCTGGGCACCCAGGTGGTATATTTTTAAGGTAACATGTATGATCCCATGATTTTGATCTCTCCCATAATCCCTTGCGGATTGTTGAAGCAGGCAAAGTTTCTATCCGAGACTCGTGGGATAAGTAAACAACATCATGAGGGAGCTAAGCTGGCGAGTCTTACTTTAGGTCAGATGTGTATCTGCAGTGTCATATTATGTCTTGCATAAGTGCAATATTGACACACCACAGGTGCGGGTTCAACTCCAGGTAACCATTTCTTGTATTGCAGGTACTTCAGATTACCACTACCAATGGAGGGAGCACCATTGGAAGAAGACTTTGACGCATTTGTTAACATACTTAGGGTAAGATCGGCAATTGTGATACTAGGGTTGGGAATCTTCGCTGGTCTCACGACTCAAATCGATTGGATATCACGATGCAACCAGATGCTTCACCTCCTCATCATTACTATTTTATATAGTGCTACACATGGTTTTCATCAACAAATTCAAGCCGTCAGATATATTGTATCGGCTCTTAAAATAGACTCTTACTGAAAGTAGCGGAGTCTGAACACATCAGACAACAGAAGAAAGGCAAAAATTAAAAAAAGCAACGACTGGAAAATCAACAAGTAACATCAGCAGGCTATAATGGATTATGGTCTGTCACTGCATCGATTTCGAATCACCTAGGTCCGCATCACAATGCATCATTGCAATGATTACTTTCATCACCCGTACATGATACACCAATTAAATAGACCTTTTTTGGTTGTGCTTCTCTTGCTGCGATCTTGTTTTGATGTGCCATTAAAGTTATTAATGGCTGGAATATTGGAGAGCATCTGGACTTTCTCACTGAGGTAGCAAAAAGGTCACAGTTGCTTTTTTTTAATCCACATATAGCCTTTTGAATCTGTTCTGTCTGTGCTATTATTCACTAATACGTGGCACATATGGCAGAAAACCTGCAGCTTGTACTCACTTCATGTCCGCTCTTTGGTTGTCTTCTCTGTCTGGTTTCCATCCTGCTTCACACAGGATGTTCTTTTCGTCTTGTTTTGGCCTTCTTTGGAATGACTTGCAGTGGCCGGTCCAGTTCCTTGTGGTTGGAAAGTGGCTCTGCTTTTTTAAGTGTTTGGATCAGAGCTTTACAAAGTCCTGTCTTACTCTTCTTTTCATTCTTTTTCTCTTTGTCGTTCTCAATTGTTTCACTTCTAGAGTTTTTTCCCCCCAATCTCTTAGTTTGTTCCAAGTTAGTGACATTTGCATAAACAAAGTGTTGTAGAGACAAGTGCTAACAAAAGGAGCTTCAAACCCATATACTGGACCTTCCATACACCTGTCTTCAGGTCTTTATAGCCCACCCAGAAAAAACAAAACAAAAACCCAGCACTCACTCACACACACACACACAGACACACACACACACACACACAATCACACACACACACACCAGGACAGAAGAGACAGAATAGACAAATCCAAAAAATAAAAAAACAACAAGAAGGGAGGAAGGGGATTAGGTCAGGGCTCCGTTAAGACTGGTCAATTTCTTCATTGACATCTAATGTGTTGACATGGGCTAAAAAGGAATTCCAGATTTTGATTAAAAAGTCTTAAGGGAGCCTCTTAAAGAATACCTGGGCTTTCATTTGTAAGCGTTGTGTACAAACAAAATGGGGCTAAAAATGTGCATACGGCAGCTCCCACGCAAAGGTTGGAATTTATAAAAAAAACAAACTTGGGAAAATGTGCCGTCCTCCACGCAAACTCTGACCCATGCGTACGCACATTTTGGAGACAAAATGGCATTTGGCAACGCAGATGTTGACGTGGTCAACTAAAGTCAGACTGCAGAAAGTACATGTGGGAAAAACAATTACTCATAATATTTTCCTGTCAAAATGACATTAAGAACCAGCAAGTAGTTTAGTTATTTGCATGTGAAAAGACATTTAGGCTTCAAGAATAAAACTGCTGACTTTGGCTGTAGTGCTTTTCAATGTGTGTGGCTGGTTATATGTAGCCATGTTGTCTTAAAAACTTTAATTTTCCAACCAAATTTAGGCCAGTTTTAACCTCCCTAACCACCTTAATGATCTAACACTGTTTGTCTGTTGAGGTGGTTTACAATCTTCTGTATGTTGCCCTGTTTTCCAGGAGAGGCCTAGCTTGTCTCTGGGCCACGATGTGTCCCGTCCGCTGCCTGCTCTGCTCTTCAGCTGCCAGGTGGGCGTCGGCCGAACCAATCTAGCGATGATCCTGGGCACCCTGGTCATGAATCGTTTGAAGGGTGATTCACAACTACAGTAAGTACTAAATCAATGGTATCTGGAAAAACAGAGGATTACATAAAACATTAACACACGTCTGTTAATACAGTGTAATGATGCAGCTTTGAAACTGGTTTCATTGAGCCTTTTTTGATGCCAGATGTAAGATAGGACTTGATCTTGTTTGGCTTGTTTTGCAGAGTTGCGGAAGGTGCAGCTTCAGAGCCAACACCGTTGTTTCGGGTCATCCAGTCTCTGATCAACAAGCTGCCTAATGGACAGCAGGTCATGGAAGAGGTAAAACAGATAATGTACACCATCACATCATTTAGTTAAAAAATAAAAACTATATAGAGAGCATCTGTTGGTCCTTTAAGTCCCCCTCCACTCAAACATGTGTGTCTTTTCAATTAATTAGGAGACATCTTGTGTCCAGCAGTTAAATATGTGAAACAAAGCAAATGTTTATATTCATAGATTCTGTTTTTGAGGACTGAGAACGAGTTGATATTGTAAATAGTTGTCATTTTAAGAATTTCTACTATGGTAATTAAACTTGTTTTGGGGAAAACCTAATCGGAATACAAAAGTATTTCGTATATGTCCACAAACATTTCAGGAGTGGATGTTTATTTTATTTAAATCAAGGATTTTAAAGGTCAAATAGTTTTTTGTCATAAAAAAAAAAATGTAACTCTAAAATGTTGATAATGTCTTGTTTTTATCCGACAGGTTGACCAGGCCATCACCCTGTGTTCAGAAATGCACAACATAAAAGCAGCAATATATGAAAACAAGAGTAAGCTAGAAGGGATTGGAGAAGATTATCAAATTCAGGTTAGTGATGATGCTTATTTCTAAGCTGTGATTTAGCAGCGCTGACAGCACCCTGACTTTCTTTTCAAAGGCAGCACCTTGTGCCACATGATTTCAACACAGCTTCTGCTGCTCAATTTCTGTTCTATTTAAACCAAGAGTGAGACAGAAATCAAAGGCTTCAAAGACTTTAGAGAGTTGGCTTAAAAACAATCTGTCAGGAAATCTGTGGGATAAATGCAGGTTTAGTTTAGATAAAACACCTCAATAAGACAACAGATATTGAAGCCTTTGTTTGTCTTTCAGGGAAGCAGTACAAAAGACTACTTTCTAAACAGAACCATGCAGAGCTTGGAGCGCTACTTCTACTTGATTGTATTTAATGCATACCTTCACGAACAGGTAAAACGAATTTCCAGTGTAAATGTTGTTTATTGATATAAAAGGGAAAATGTTTTACAAGCCATTAAAATATCCTGATTTGTAACTATATTTTCCAGTATCCTCTTGCCTTTGTGTCCAACTTCAGCCAGTGGATGTGCTGCCACTCATGGCTGTACAGGTTACTGGCCTGCATGGACCTATCAGAGCTTTCGGCTCCGGCCGAGCTGGTCACCAGAGGAGCTCGTGTCCTGGTGAGGAAATTAGGCGCGCAAACAGAAAATTGCCGTGGGATTTAGACTTGGTACCACATCTGCTTCTGTCATCTGAAACCAAAACCATGTTGTGCAGCACATAGATGTATCATGCATACAATGCTACTGCTTTTTTTTTGTTTCTTTTTAAAAATACTGATACTCTCCACATGATGCCAATCTTTAGTTCAAGATATCTCTCACAGTCGTCTCACACACTCATGCAATCATCTGTATCTTCCAATGCGCTATATATATTTTCAGTTATATATAACTGAGTGTGTCTGTGCAGGTTGCTGATGAGTGTTTTGCTCCTGACGTGCTCAGCACAGTGAAGGAGATGAAGGCGGTCAACTTCAGACGAGTGCCCAAGATGCCTGTTTATGGAATGGCTCAGCCAACATCAGAGGTGCAGCAGATTCCCTCGTACTCTCATCATCTGAATAGAAAATCTCTGATATTTCTTAATCACACAGATCCTAGCCATTATCTTGAAGCATTGAAAATTAGAGAATTTATTTTAGGGACTGCCACTTCCTTGGAAATAGGATTATTTGTAATACTTGTACTTGTAATACTACCTATTAAGTAGTCAAGACACCTAATTCTTCAGAATTTTTGCAATCTGTGGTATAGTATAATTTGTAAAAGACTGACTTTGCACATTCCTATTCAATGAAAAGGACCACATCAAACTTACAATTTTGTGTGTCAATTTGCATCCAGAAATATTCATGGGAGTACAAATACTCAGAGGACTGACTTACGTGCTCAGCTCAGGATGCCCGATCCATCTTCTAGCTCCTTGCCGTCTAATCGTACACTTGCTGTGTGCAGGCTACCGGAGCAGTTTTGGCCCATCTGACGGATGAGAAGAGGAACCACAACCACGTATTGTGGGTCAACTTGCAGGAGGAGCTGGTGCTGGAAGGGAACGGTCAGATTTTTACACCAAGGGAGCCTTCGTGCCTGGACCAGCACATTCCTATCCCATTGTCTGACCCGCAGCTAATAGAGGTAGAGTGAGAATGATGCCTTTTGGATGCTTTTCAGGGCAGTTACAATCAGATAAGGGATTAAACCCTCATGTTGTCCTTGGGTTAAATTGACCTGTTTTCACTTCTTTCTTCTTTTTTTTTGTCACAAAAAATGGGCCGTCGAAATAAGCTAAAAATGTCAACATTAAAAATATCAAAAAACAATGCACCCACAACATTGAAAAAGTTAAAGATAATAATGTGGAAAAAAGTGACAAATGTTTTTTTTTTTTCATGGTTGATGGGAAGACAACACAGGGGTTAGAGTTTTACCATCAGAAGCTTTAGAATTGGGCCTAGTTGAAGTGAACATGTTCTCATGTCCCCTCCTGGCCTGTAGAAACTGGAGACGTCTCTGAAAGAGGAAATCCTGCGAGCTCAGAAGTGGCTTGAGGTGACCCTGGAGCAAGAGAAACAGATGAAGATGTTTAAAAGCTGCCTGACAGTCCAGGAGATCTTCAACCAGCACATAAGCTCCCATCAAGGCCTCGTCAGCAAGCGCATCCCCCTGCCAGACTGCAGCGCGCCCACCGAGGAGGTAATGATATGAACGGGTGCAAACACACGTGTGCTCACAAACATGCAGGCACACAGGTTCCTCTTACTGCTGCTTGTAATAATAAGGTGTCAGTGAATAAGCATTGTGCCCCCTCTGGTGGTTGAGAATGTTACTGTGAGCTTTTCACCATACAATGATAGGCAGATTGAATTATTTTGCACTTTTTCACAACCACTCATATTGAATCGTATCATTTTCTTTTATAATTATTCATTAATGTGGTAGAGTTTGTCTGTGTATTTTTGTACATACATTTTTCTGTGTGTTCTTGTTCTCAGGATTTTGATAAGCTGTTGGAGGCCATGAAGAGTGCCTTGGCTGAGGACTCTCACTCAGCCTTCGTTTTTAACTGTTCCAATGGCAAAGGCAGGACCACGACTGCCATGGTTGTCTCTGTTCTGACTCTCTGGCACTTTAATGTAAGACACTTATTTGAGTTTTCCTTAGGACTTTAATACCATTTAGCTAAAAATGATCAAATGAGTGATTTCATGATTCAAAGGAACATCAAATCTGGTGTTTTCCACCTGCAGGGTTTTCCAGAGTTTGGCGATGATGAGTTTGTCAGTGTTCCTGATGCCAAGTACACAAAAGGAGAGTTTGAGGTATGCACACTTTAAAAATCAATGCCTTCTCCAGCTTGCAAACACATGATCACACTTTACTTTGTTATCCATTTATATAAACTGAGAATGGAGTGCAAACTACTGATCTTAAAAACAAATTCAGGGACCTTGAGACAAGTATGGTCAACAACAGTTTATTCAAATTGCTGATTAGTCTATAAAGTGATTAGTCAATCAACAGAAAAAAAAGCCAAATATTTGCTAGTACCTGCATCTTAAATGTAATTTGTTGCTTTTGCCTCTCATTAGTGCTGTCAGTTAAATGCGTTATTAATGGCGTTAACGCAAACCCCTTTTAACGGTATACTTTATACTACTATTTCATAATACTTTTTTTTAATCGCAAGATTAACGTTCTTTTTTGCCTAGCAAACTAGTTTTTTTCGCATGCAGTTGCAACAACTACTAACGTTAGAAAAACTACAACACCACACCGGATCTAGCTATACCAGAAACAAAACAGGCACACCGCACACACTTGTTTGGGCTTGCGAACCAGCCACAGAGAAGTAAGGTTACGTTTTGAGTGGATGGCGAGCGTGAGATGCCAATAAGATTCTGAATGGAAAGTTTACTTTTTAAAAGTTGCCAAATGGTTCCATTGACAAGACCAAAGTGATCTGTGTGTTCTGTCATTGTGAACTGAGCTATCATCGCAGCACGTCCAGTCGGAAATACCACTTGATGGCCAAGCACACAGCTGATTCTAATGCTGATTCTCCGCCCCCTCATCAAAATATTTTTTCACCCTTTTATTGATGGACAGTGTTGTATTGTGTGAGAGATTAAATGTGAATGTCTGCTCCAAGTAAGAATGTTACATGTGAAATGTAACACTACTGTGGACTATATGCCAATGTTGTTTTCAGTTTAAAAAAAAAAAAAAAAAAAAACTTTTACACAAAGCAAGCCGATCCACGTTTCCATTTTGATAAGAGCATTCAAATGAGAAAAAATAATGGGCCAAAAAGAAATCAAGGGACATCCAGAGTAGATAAAAATGTGCGATAAATTGCGAGTTAACTGTGACATTAATGCGATGGTTTGGCAGTTGGTCAGACATTTGAAGACGGCACCTTGGACTGTGTGAAATTATGCGCTGCATTTTCACTACTTTCTGACATTTTATAGACAAATGATTAATTGAGAAATAATGTGCAGAACCTTGTTTAGCAACCAGTTTCATATCAGTGCTGATGCTGAGACATGATCTGTGGTTGTTCAGATGCATAGGCGATTCTTAGCAGGGCAGCTAGCTCAAGTTTGTTGTTCACCCAGATTTATGTGACCTCATTTTTTTTTTTGCAACTGTGATAAATGCTTTGAGCTAACAAAGCCAGAAGTCAAAGCCTTTTTTCCTGTGGTCTGAACAGTGTCTGTGAGTTAGCTGATTGATGTTTCTCTTTTTGAGTTGTGACAATGACTCAGTGGTTGGAACCTGCTGGCTGTGTCCTCAGCACTGTAAAAATAGACACACTGAAAGACGCTTCACTTTGCAGGCACACAATTCTGCATGCCAATCACAGCAGAGCGGCCACTCGAGTTTCTGGGATACACAGTGTGGTCGCCATAGAAACCTTGTCTGCATCCAATTCAACCTCTAAGGGATTTGTGATGTTGCCATCCCCATTGGCTTATCTGCCAAAAAGGGGTTGCTATGGCTGTGAGGTACAAAACATCATGTGATGTAATCCTCTCCAGGTGTGATAAAGTGTAATAATGGCGCTTACCCACTGCTAGTACCAGCTCTACCTGACCCCACTGATTCTAAGCTAAAGAAAACACAACAATTTGTAGTTTCAGGTGATTATACATGAATGAAAACAATTATTTAAAATATATTGTATTTCTGCCAATAGAACCCCCTATATCCTATCCTGTCATTTAAAAAAAAAAGTACAGGCCTACCTTACCTCACTATTTAAAACTATTAGTGAAGTAAACCGTTTAAAGGACCAGATAACAGGAATCACTTTGATAACATAGATTCAATTGTTTTGTAAAGTCAGTCTGTGTATTATTGCAACTTTCAGCTGAAAAAAAGAGCACCTTGACAGAAGTCTTAAGGAGGAAAATGTATTTTGTGCTTTCTATGCAGCCTGACACAGATTGTGTTTTTCCTCCTCCTCCATATACAAAGTAAACCTGCAGTTGAGGGGCCACCAACAAGGTTTGGTAAACTAGTCTGCAGCTGACTGCCACATAGTGGTTTGGTCTTACATGCTGATGGAAACATTGCCCATCTCAGCTAGGAAAACACTGTAAATGAACATGCAGAGTTAACACTGTGCTTTACATAATGCATCAAACTATAATATAAAAAAATGTTTTAAGGATGATCTCGCTATAAGATTATGGGACTCACAAATGTCAGAACAGCTGCTAAATGGACCTTTTATTTATGTTTTGTAAACTACTGTTTCTAAGGTCAAGAATGAACTGTCAATCTGTTAAGCCAACATCATTGAGAACATTTCAAAGATTGTAGAAAAATGGAAATTTGAAGATGTACAATAACATGACAAGATAGTGTGAAAGCTCCAAAATAGCCGCTAAATACACACTGTGTTGACATTGTTTTTGATCTATTTGAGAAATTGTAGCTTCAGTATATTTCAAACCATTTGTTTTAATGTGCCTTTTGAATTTGCTCATAAAATGGTGATTGTAAAATGCCAAACATGAAAAAAGACAAAGATTTTTACACTCAGAAAACACATTTTTCGATCACAATAACATTGCTGTACGTACTTCCGCTATAGGTGTAGCATTTGTTACATTTATTAAAATAACATTAGGTGTTATGTTAGTTGGGAGGCAGTTGTTTAATTTTGCAGTTTTTTCACAACTTTTGAAACATTCTTGAAACTTTAGGCTGGAAACACACTGTATAACAAGTGTCTGCTGTTCCTGGTGTGCAGGTTGTAATGCAGCTGGTTCGTCTGCTCCCCGACGGCCATAGGATGAAAAGGGAGGTGGATATGGCCCTGGACTCTGTCAGCGAGACCATGACCCCCATGCACTACCATCTGCGAGAGATCATCATCTGCACGTACAGACAGGTACAGCACATATCCATGGAGTGTTGATTACCCAGTTATTGAAAGATATCTTACTGAGAGCAATTAAAACTGTATGTGGGTGTGAGAGAGAGAGAGAGAGAGAGAGATATGGAACCTAACTAAGTACAAATTTGAGGTACTTGTCTTAAGTCTTTCCTTTTCATAGTACTTCTTTCCACTACATTTCAGAGTTTAATATTTTAGTATACATTAAATTACCCAGCAAAAGGCCTACACTTAGAGCTGAAATGATAAGACAATTAATCACGGAAATGTTTTGTTTCCAGTTTCTAAAATGTGAGGATTTTTCCACATTGATTACTTTTAATACTTTAAGTACAGTTTTCTGATGATACTTACTGATGCAGACTTTTACTTAAGTAACATTTTCAATGCAGGACTTTTACTTGTAACAGTATTTTTACGGGGTAGTAATTTTACTTTTAAAGATCTAAATAATTGTTCCACCACTGTTGGGATGTTTTAACATATTTTTGCCAGTCCTCACTTTGTCTAAGGGCTGTTTTCAGGATTAGGACTAGTTTTTTGAGTATGGTCAGAATTAGGTTTAGATTAATGTCAGGATTGGGAATATCCATCCATCCATCTTTGTCCGCTTATCCGGTATTGGGTCGCGGGGGCAGCAGCTCCAGCAGGGGACCCTGAACTTCCCTTTCCCGAGCCACATTAACCAGCTCCGACTGGGGGATCCCGAGGCGTTCCCAGGCCAGATTGGAGATATAATCTCTCCACCTAGTCCTGGGTCTTCCCTGAGGCCTCCTCCCAGCTGGACGTGCCTGGAACACCTCCCTAGGGAGGCGTTCAGGAGGCATCCTCACCAGATGCCCGAACCACCTCAACTGACTCCTTTCGACGCAAAGGAGCAGCGGTTCTACTCCGAGATCCTTACGGATGACTGTGCTGTGTGAATGTAATACCGCACCCTCTGCGCCAATCCTCCGACCAATCTCCCGCTCCATTGTCCCTTCACTCGTGAACAAGACCCCAAGGTATTTAAACTCCTTCACTTGGACTCATTCCCTACCTGTAGAAGGCACTTCATTGATTTTCTATTGAGAACCATGGCCTCAGATTTCAAGGTGCTGATCCTCATCCCAGCCGCTTCACAAGTGGCTGTGAACCGATCCAGTGAGTGATGAAGGTCACATGCCAATGATTCCAAAGCAATTTCTTTGGCTCTTTCAGCATCATTATCATTCAGGGTTTAAAATGGGATTTGTTATGTGTGGGGGGATGGGGGGTTCTCCCCAGGGGGTCTGGGGGTATGCCCCCCCAGAATCTTTTTTGAAAAATAAACCATTAAATGGCACTTTCTGGAGAGTTTTGTGAAAAAAAAATTGAGAAATCAAGTCTTACATGATATGTGCAAAACTGTAGGGTTAAGAGCCTTTGCACTGTTGTATCAACAGGTATTAGGGCATTAAGCATTTACATTAATGGTAATCGGTCATCACTTGATTACACATTGTATTACCTTCTTATGATATAAGAACTGAAGCAGACAATGTGCCAAACATAATGAGCCACATGAAGAGACAGTGCAGCATATGTCAGTAGCAACAGCTGAGAAGATTTAGGTCTGTGGTGAACAGGTCCACCTCACACAAATTTCCTTCTCTCATGACTACCCACACCCACACACACACACCCACACACACACGGTTTTCAGTGTAGGGACCAGGGACCCAAAGTTAAATTAATGTCGGTCTACCAGAGGGATCAACTAAGACCACTACAATTCTAAAGAATGAGAAATGTAACTGATTTACATAAATTCTAACCCTTTAACCTTTGTGCCAAGGCTCAGTAATGTTTGGCCCTCTGTGCCCCACTTACTGTATTTACTTTATTACTTTGGGAAAATAAAGACTATTTGTTCATTTTATGAAACATTGAATGAATTATTTACAGTTACATTTAGAGATGCACAGAGATTAGAGAAGCACAATAATGGCCCAACGTTTCCCAGTATCTTGCTGGCACAAACATCTGGACCAGTCACAGCTGGCCTGGCAACCCAATGGCATAGCTTTTGTTTCCAGATTTTGTGAAGACATATATAATTTTGAGTATTACACAGTGAATGTTTCTGCTATAACTATTTCTACCCATTTCTACATCAAGTTATGCTGGAAACAATTGAAAATAAGGCCCTCAGGTGTTTTGTTGGGGAAGTACATCTATTTAAATGTGCACTTATTCATGTGAATCATACATTAATTCATTTGAATGAATTTATAAACCTCTGGACTTCATATAGCTCAGATGTGTTTCAACAGATTTCTGCTCATGTTTACAACTTTGTGCACATTCAAAATATATCTCCTCCCATCTCTGTTGTCCAAGATTTGGAGAGTTGTAATATAGTCTGCTGTGCATGTTATTGCTCCGTTGATATGGTAGTATCTCACTCAGACCGTCGCACAGACAAAGAGGACCACTTGGGTCTCTGGTCTTTGACAAAGTTTAGAGGGGGCTGTACGCTGCTCTTCATCGGAGGTCTAGGCACGGATGCAACGCGTCATGTTCTCAGTTTGCGACTTTTCGAAAATTCCACAGACAGGGAGCACTCTTGAACCCTCACAGTCTCTGAAAGCACAACTAGTCGATCACGAGTGGCTTAACAGGTAGATCTATAGATAAACTCATCTTTCAGAAATTTGACCGACTGGGTTGACACTTCAGCGTGAGAAATCGGGGGTGTGGCGTGTGACCGTGTGAAACCAGTCAAATGCGTGTGTCTCACGGCAAATGCGTGAGAGTTGGCAGCCCTGCTTCATTAACCTTTGGCCTAGGGTACTCTGGTACCACGTACACTTATGAGCATCCCTATGCTTGAACATGGTGTTTGTTCTAGACAATCCATGACTAGCACAGAAGTTCAACAACAGACAACCACTCTGGTTTAGATCAGGGAGGCTGTTCCTCCCAATCACGCCTCTCCATGTACCTCCATCATTGCCCACGTGTGTGAAATCCCCCCAGCAGAACTAAGAAGTCCCCCACTGGAGCCCCATACAAGACTCCATTCAAGATCTCCAAGAAGGCCGAGTTTTGCATATTTGTGCATATGCACAAACAACAGTCAGAGTTTTCCCCCCCACCACGGGACGGAGAGATTTCGGGTTGTGCCCGGCCGGGCTCCGTGGAAAACCCGGCCACCAGGCGCTCACTGATGGACCCCGGGCTTCCTCCGGGCTATCTCGCTCTCTGTGATTCATACGGGGTTGTAGAACCATTCTTTTGAACTCATTCTAGCCCCTCACCTGAGACCACCTTGCCATGGGAGACCCTACCAGGAGCACAAAGCTCCTGAAAACACAGCCCTCAGGTTCATAGGGACACACAAACCTCTCAACCACGATAAGGTGATGGTTCCCGGAGAGGGGGTTGGGAATAGGTCTAGGTAATACACTATGCCATTGAGAGTCCTTGCAAGAATTAAAATGCACCAAATGGAAACTCATGGTCCAGATGAGTATTCTAAACTTGTGTTGAATGCATATTGCACATAATTTTGTCTTCAAAAGCAAATAATCATCCCGCATTCCTCTGAAGTTCCTGGGCGATGACCGGAAAAATTACTAACACTGCTTATTTATTAATCTGTCCTCTTCACAGAGTCACAATCAGCAGGTTTTTAAGGATTTAGGTGCAGTTATGCATGAGCTCCGTAGATGGCGTCAAAAACTTGTTTAAATGTTTTGTAGGATTCCAGAGACATGAATGAGAGAGATCTATTGCTCTGTTTGTAAAATAACATATAATATGTTGGTGTCTTCATTCAACTCTCTGGCCACTCATTGCAAAGACGTTTTTTCTATATGGCTTTGTATTAGTAATAACTAATGCGGGTAAGGAGAATCAGGTAGCAGAGAAGTATTTTTAAATTTTTGCTTTGTGAAAAAAGAATGATGTGTGGACAGCTGCATATCTGAAAGGTGTTCTTTGTCATTTGGACACTCTAAACAGCGCATAAAGAGAACAAAAGAGCTTGTAGTGGGGCTTTGAAGACCTATCTGGACAAGGTCTCTCTTGATGCTATGGCCTCTGCAGGACCACGGCTCTGTTTTAGCCATTTGTAATGCAGACTGTAATCACTGTGCCTCTGCGGCACTCTAAACGCGCATCAGTGAACAAAAGAGCTAGTGGGGCACCTATCGGACAAGGTCTCTCATCTATGGCCTATGGGACCACGGCTCTGTTTTAGCCATTTGTAATGCAGACTGTAATCACTCCTCTCTCTCTCTCTCTCTCTCTCTCTCTCTCTCTCTCTCTCTCTCTCTCTCTCTCTCTCTCTCTCTCTCTCTCTCTCTCTCTCTCTCTCTCTCTCTCTCTCTCTCTCTCTCTGTGTGTCACTTTCTGATGCCAGGCTCCAGGAAAGGGCTCCCTCTCAATTTTCAACTTTCAAATTAATTAGGGAATTTGTATGACAATTGCATCAGCAGTAAAAAAAACAACAAACATTTGTACTTTAAATATCGTGAGGTAAAAATGCATGACCTCACCCTGTTTCAGAGTGATATTGATATTGTTCTTATGTTTGTAGTGCTTATTATACCTAACAGTGATAATTACATTGGACCCCATGGAGTGTTTGACCACTAGCAGTGCTATGGAGCAATGTGTTTTCGAGTGGGTCCCCATTTCGTTTGTATCATGCACTCCCATGAGGATGTAGAGGATGCGATACATATTCAGGTCACCAGTTTCGCACCATTTAAAATTAACAGTTGGCAGCTGTTACACTCAGCTGAGCATTGCAATGTGTCAGCAAAGACAGTGAAGAAGAAGGCAGCAAGCTACCTAACATGAATGTAAACTATGCATTAATTTGAAATCTAAATCTAAAATCTGCTTTGCCAGTGTTTTAACAGGAGGGGAATGCACACGTTAGTTAGACATCAATGATTCTCATGTGTTTTGGTGAGAAGTGCTGGATGTAAACAGAACAGAAAAAGAACTCAACAGGACATCTTTTAACGGCTGATATCTGTGAATGCAGCAACATCGTTAAAATGTTATCCGATCTGACAACCCTCGAAGTTTTAAACAAACTCCAAAGTTATTTGGAAGAGAAAAGAAAAGGTGAACAATAACATTATTACCTAAACTGTCTGTCGATCCAGTTTACAGAATGGCCTTCTGGTTTTTAACAATTTTGAGTACCATACTCGAACCTACTGCTTGTGCTTGTCCACAAGCCTAAACTACAGGAGTAGTCCCCAATGTTTTTCTAATAAATCTAAATTATTTTTTAACCCTGCTATAGCAGACATCAGGTTGGCACTGTGTTCCCCTTTTAGCCTTTCTCTTCCTGCTTAAACCAGCAGGCCAGGTGATAAACAGTGCCAGATGTTGGTAGTACTGGGCCGGCAGCAGCAGACGAGAGAAGAGGGAGAAAAGGGGGCATGAGGAGGGGGAAAATGTTCACCCCCAACTCTATTTTTCTCTCTCTCTCTTTTCGTAGCCCCCTCCCCCCCTCCAAAGCACCCTCCTCCCGTTTTGACAGTGGTTGGAAAATGTGTCTTTGATAGAGAAAAAATATATTTACACGGGGACCCGAACCGTCCGCCAGTTCCTAGAGGGGCCTAGGAAGGGGGGACGGTGGATTTTTTTTGAAGGGGGGGGGGGGGATATTCTTGAAGGGCCTGTATATCCGTACTGCCAACCAGGCGTGACCTTGCCTTGCAGATGCGTCCTCCAACATCAAGGCCACGCAGTGGAGAGGCTACTTCCTCTCCTCCACTACCACCTCCTCCTCCTCCTGTATCCTGCACAGGAATCAGCTACAGAGGCCTTTCTTTCCATAGTCAAGCCAGTTTGAGGTTGAACCTCAAAGCAATCCGTGCACACTGGCGTTTACATTGATACTATTCCCTTTCTTTGTACATTTTTGTGTGTTTACAGGTGTGTATAAGACACTGCCTGAATTGATTGGATGATTATAAAAGATTTGTTTAGCAGGATATTCCATTTCCACAAATGTGTGTGTGTGTGTGTGTGTGTGTGTGTGTGTGTGTGTGTGTGTGTGTGTGTGTGTGTGTGTGTGTGTGTGTGTGTGTGTGTGTGTGTGTGTGTGTGTGTGTGTGTGTGTGTGTGTGTGTGTGTGTGTGTGTGTGTGTGTGTGTGTGTGTGTGTGTGTGTGTGTGTGTGTGTGTGTGTGTGTGTGTGTGTGTGTGTGTGTGTGTGTGTGTGTGTGTGTGTGTGTGTGTGTGTGACGGGTAGTGGGTACAAATATTTTAAGAAAGGGGAGAATGCTGTAAACAGGTTTTCTTGAAAAAGGTAGTGGACGTTCTTAGGAAAGAAGAGGGGACCACCGCAGCATTGATAGCCAGATTAATTTGACTAATGAAGAAGAAGAAGAATAGATGATTAGAAAGAGAGAAGGGGGGGGGGTTAAGAGGCAGTCACACTGTAAGGTTAACGAATCACATTGTCCACATTCTTTAACTTTGCACTTTAATCTTACCTAAATTTAATATTCCTTTGCTTAAGGATCTTTGTGTTAACATTTTCTTCTCAATTAGGATGACCACTTGACATAAGTGGGCCAATTACAACGTGAGGTTGTTATTGGCCAAGTGAAATATAGGCAGGAAAATGACCCCACCTGAACTAGAGACAGGTTCTACTTCTTGCCTGAAGTGCACATTGACTCGCAGCTCCTGAAAAGAGGCTCTTATTTAGATCCAGCACAGGGTGGGAGGGAGGAAAGTGGGAGAGCCAGAGGTTGTTGTTGTTTTTATTCATAATTTCCAGCGTCTCACATGCCAATGCCAATAGCAATATTTGCTGCGGCTGTATTCAAAATTACTTATTTTGATCAAATCTCAACTGAGCAGGTGCAACCAGCTGAGTATTTGGAAATGGGTAACACCGTCTCACTGTGCAACATTAGTCCAGAGAGTTGAGAGTTATGATGCTCTTTCATGTATGTGGTTGTACATGTAGAGGTAAATGAAGCATTTCTGGAGACATTTTGGAGGCGTTTGTTGAGCCGCGGGGGGAATATATCAAACTGATTAGCAGTGCATTTTATTGCTTATGAAGATAAACTTTGAATTTGTAAGAGGACATATTAGTAACAGTTTTTTTCTAGCCTTAAGAAATGGGCTTTTTTAGAAAGTCCAGTTTGTCAACCATTGCACTCATAATTTTACTTATGTAGAAGTACACAAGTATTATTGAAGGGCAAATTGGCCCTGTTAGTCATTATTATTGTAAAATCTTAATCTGTAGTGTAACAAGTAACTAGATGACAGCGTAGAGCAGAAATGACTTACTATATTGCTATCTTAAGTTCAGTCATTAGCCCTAACAGGCTAGTGTCTGTTTTATTTTGTATTTGTGTTGCTACAGCCACTGCCAAAGGCCTCTGCGGTTATCACAATGTTGTGTGTGTTTATTTCACACTTTCCCTGCAAGCGATCAGTCGTTGTCCTCACTATCTACGTGCTATCCGCTTTAGAAATTGTTGCTTTTTACCTCCTGGCAATTCCCCTTTTGCCCTGAATAACTGAACTGCCCTGGCCTGCCCTTTGCCTTGACCTCCCTCCTGTCCCCCACCCCCTCTCAACCACTGGCCCCAGGACAGCGCTTCAGACCACGCTGAGCACTGCGCAGAAGGGTTGCCATTTCCTGCCCCCACACACTAAACCTGTCATTCCGCCAGGCCCACAGACCAGGAATAACTACCTACAAAACCATGCATGAGTGTTTAAACATGCCCCCAGTAGTTGTGGGCACAGTATCTGCCAGATCCTCTTAAGCCCAAAATCATTTCACCAGACAAAAGTCGTACTTTTTTTGTTTAATTGCTCACAATAGCTAGCTACTAACACTGAACAAATACCTACGGGAATACAATCCCAATGCTGAAGTCACTTAAATGCCAACCATGCGGGATATGCAGGAGTCGTGACTGGGTTGAGTTGCACTTTCACAATGGCGTGTTTTGTACGTGAGGACAGTTGAGCAACATATGAATCCCGTGTTAACGACACCATAACTACTTCCAAAGTGCTAACAACTTATACTGTCAGCAAGGAACATTCAGCCATGTTGTGTCAAATGGGGTTTTCCCTCTCTCAGTGACAGCTCACAATATGACACAATGTTGCCTCTGCTTTCTATCGTTCTTGGAAATCCTATCAATCATAATGAGACAAATTTGATACGTGCTGGCATTTAAACGCTAGTGAAAATACATTGCATGTAAAATAGGTTCAAGGTTTTAACACATTCCATAGATCGACAGGTGCTCCAGTTGTAAAATCCACGTGTTGCTGTTTCTGTGACTCACTGTCAAACTGGCAAATTCAAAGATCAGACTAAAGATAGAAATTAAAGAATTAAAAGTGTATAGTCATGCCAACAACCCTGTGAGGATATTATGACCATTACACAACATAAAACACATCTAGGATGATGAAAAATAGAGAGACAACTTAGCTTTTTTTAAGATCCAAATGACTAATAGGGCAAAACCTGGTTCAAGACCTTTGATCCGCCTCCCCACGTCTGAATTGTTTCAGTTATTTTAATACATCTCGTGTGTTGTTGTCGTTTCCATCCCTTACCGTGGTTGGAAAAACAGCCAATAAGAGCTGTGTAGGGGTGGGTAAAGAATGGCTGTCATCTTTTCCACCAGAGCCAGCAAAATGGCAACAGAAAAAGGTATACAAATATGATCACTCATAGCGGTTAACTTAGAGAATGATCACTGTACATATTGTGTTAACATGCTAACATTTAGCATTATACCATATGGACAGTTGTGTATAGCATGTTGGGAGTTTTATGTGTTAGACAAGTGGAGATTTTGGTCTGTTCATGGCGCTAGGTGGAGTCATCAAATGATTTTAGTCTTATCCACTGAGAGCCATTATTGACAAATTTCATGGCAATGCATCCCTTGTTATATCAAATAGTTGTGACCACACTGTAGAGTGGCAAGCAACAACATACAATATGGTCTTCACAGCAGCTTTGTGACTCTCTTACAAGATAAGTCAACCATCAATACATTTGCTTTCTATCAACCCCCAGCATCAATACAAAATGTCATTTGTGGCCTAGGGTACAAATTTGATTTGAAGAGCTCCAGTGGGTTTTGAAATGTAGAATATTTGATTATTTGTAGCTCGCAGACATGGCATTTTAGTGTTGGGTTTGCATGCACAAGATATTTTGATAGCTCAGTAAATGATTGATTCACAGTGGGAGTCTCCATGTGCTCTGTTGCCAGGCATGTGCACGTACAGAATGTACCATAATGTGTGTGGTTAATGTGGGCAGATATTCCAGTCTCTGTGTAGGCTAAGTTGATGAGCCCTGTCTCCTTCTGTGGCTTTTGTAATCTCTGCTCACCAGACACGTGATGGATTTCTGCTTGAGGAATTGGCTTTTTCTGGTCTAAGACTATCGACCATTGATTTTACAGTACATTTTTTCTTTAGTTCCCTATGTTTTTGGTTATTTTTTAGCCGTATTTTTGTTAGACACTATTTGTTTGATTCTTCACTAGAGCTGTTAAATGTTCAGTTTAGATATGAAAGGAAGGTTAAATCTATGTTCCAATAGAGATCATAATCCACAAGACTTTGCTTGTGATGTCATGAGAAAGTATCCGAACGCTGAGTCAAAGTTACATTTTTGCATTAATTTTCAAGCTCTTGACTCGATGGACAGACTAGTTGACGTCAGATCTGGATATACAGTAGATTGACACAGCTTGCCCCTAAAATCCACCTTGTCTTGATGATTTAATCAGCGTAGTGTGGCTGAGCAACTGGAAAAAGACAGGATTGGAATCTGTAGAAATCATTAACATAAAGCATCTCTGTCCCCTCCTCTCACTGGCTGCTACATAGCTTCTCTGCTCCCTGAAAAAAGGAGTTATGGGCACCATCTTGATCCATAAAGATCAGTTCTGCAGCTTGAAGCCAGATGATGTATAACTTAGATAGCTTTGCTACTGGCCAACCTGGCAGGCAGCAGACTGGGTGGGTGGATGGTCTTCAAAAAATGGCAGTGCATGTTAAAAAAAACAAACATACATATGCTGGTTAGGTGACAGTATACTAAATTACATACACATATAATTATAATATAATTCACCTTTCTAATCAAAGTTAGACAGCTTCACACCTTAACAGGAGAAAAATTGAGATATAAAATACAGTTTTATGGAAGTAGACAGAAATAAAGAGTGTGATGATATGAGTTTTCACTTGTAAAGGAAGAGTTAGCCAAGAGAGGTTGGAGAGCCGATAGAGCTAGGAAGAGTCAATAACACCAGGAGATAACCGCTCCACTCCATTACCCGCATTATAAATACTGATATGAGTTAATTCGAAGTGGCATCAAAGACCAGAACATTTTCACAAAATAAATTATCCTTTTAGCAGATCTGTTTATAGACTCTAAAGTCTCCTTTGATGTATTCAAAGACTAGATGTCATAAAGTTGTTGAATGTTGTTACCCAGATGTAACTTATGTAGGTTGATATGTGGCAGCAACCCAAACATGTGGATGAAAGAATATTTCTTTTCATATTCAGATCAGAAATTGGAAATAATTCAATATTCAGGTTGAGCTGTTTCTTGCACATTTGAGAAAATTCATTAAGTAATTTCAGGGTACAAATTGTGCTCTAATTTGTGTAAACAAAATGATTGAAGAACTGAGTAAAGGCCATTTTATGGTTGTGCGTAGAATCGACTGCGTACCCCCGCAGACCCCTCTGCATCTACGGCTGAACCTATGCTGTAGTCTGACGTGCACCTCTCGAAAAATGTAACGCTGTGGCTTGGTAGCGTTGCAATTCCCCTGACTCATTTCCTGCTTCTCCTTCTCCTTAAACATGTAATCAAGGAGAGGATTAACTTTTCCACGCTACAGATTTCTCACCTTGGTCAGAAAACACAGGGGGGAGACCCTTTTGTTTCTCTCACCATGACTCTAGAGTCGGTACTCGCTCCAAAGCTAATCACCATCACTCTCTCACTTCTCCCTCGCTCTATCACCCACTCCCCTCGCACGCACGCACACACACACACACACACACACAACCCGGCTTGACGCACACACCAGCACAAGTATAAACATCAGGCCACGTAGGCTATGTCGAAAGCTCTGCGTGGAGCCTCCGCAGAATCATAAAAAGGCCTTACGTGTCTAGTTCTCAGGGGACTTTACTTTATTTCTTTTATTAGTGAGGTTTGACATTGTCTAAAGATGAATCTGACAAGCAGAGTCTGAGATGTCCTGAAATTGGAATGGTACAGGTCATTAACCTTTTTGAGTCATGTGGTGGCGTCAGAGGAGAATGCATCTTATTGAAGACGAAAACTGTTATGCGTGTGCGCCTTCGTGTCCATGTAAGACAAATACCCACAGAGAGTAACAAACGGTAATAAAAAAATGCTTTGAGATAAAACTTTAAATATCTTAAAATATGGCATCTGTTAGCTTTGGCAACAAAAAGTCAAAGTCAGTCTGGATGGAATGTATTTCTAGAAATTGCAGTTTGGCCCTGGTTTGTAATGAACCTATCCTGAAAATCAGCATGTGTACTTGACTTTAAGTTGTCTCTACGTGGAGTCTAGGAGCCATGTGTAGGCTGCCTGTCCGCTCTAGACAGGTCAGGGTTTGGATTAGGATTTGAGTGGGAGGTGTTTTTGCAGAATCGGATGAATGGCTTCTTGTGCAAACCTGGGTGGGAAGGGCCAATATGGATTGGCCTTTTTACCTCGGCAACCCCATCAGCTGGTAATTGGCACCATATGTCAAACAGATGGACCTCTCTATAATGTGCACTTCTAAGTTCAGTCCCCACCCGCATGAGCCTGCAGAATGGTTGACCTTCAGCACTTGTCTGCCACCATTCAGGGATTAAACAGTCCATGGGTCAATTTTGCTTTATGGATGACCCATACTTAATCTTTGTTTTCGTTTTTTTTCTTTTTTTAAAATATCAGTTTAATTGAATTTTTCATTTAACAATCTAAATGACTAGAAAAAAAACATAGTTTGTAATAAGTGATTAGAAAATAAATCAAGTTTACAGTATATCGAGGTAGCTACAGTTTGTGCTGATGTTTACAGTGAAGAAGACATTTAATGTCCTCATACACCCAAAAGTGAAGTATTGTTAAACAATGTTATGATTGTTAAGATTTTATTTTCAGTAGTTTGTATTTAAAATCCAAAAAAAGAAGTCCCAAATTTAAAGGAAGACAACAAGTCATTTTAACACCAGTTGGCATATTCATTTTCTGTATTCACCAGCTATCTTTTAGTGACTGCCTCCGCTGCAGATGCAACATGCTCAGCTGACTGACTGGCTGCCAGTAAGCGAGTGGATTGGTGCAAACGGTGCCCAACACATTATGGACAATGGATCAACCCAACCACTTTCCAAACCGTCTGTTTTTGTTGCTGCCTTTGAAGTGTACGGGGCAAAATGAAAATCGCGACAATAGGATGTCAATTCTTGTCACACACACGAAAAAAAGCCAGACATGGACAGAAAGGTCTAGTGCCCTCAAACCCTTGGTGAGCATAGAGTGTGTGTGTGTGTCTCTGTGTGTTTGATTGATTGATTGATTGACTGTTTGTAGGACATATGATTTCCAAGATGCGGAACCCTAGGTTGAGGCTGTGCGTGTGGCCTTGACCAATTGCTACTTGGCTTGTTTGAAAGCCATGATGTCTCTCTCTCATGTGTGGGCCAAATTGTCTGGGCTGGCAAAGCAGAGAAAGGGGAGGTAACCTTGCGCTTTATGACCTCATAAGGGGCAAGATTCCAGAGCTGCCCATCTGAGTTTACATTTTCTCAAAGGCAGAGCAGGATACCCAGGGCTCGGTTTACACCTATCGTCATTTCTAGCCACTGGAGGACCATAGGCAGACTGGGGGAACGCATTTAACAGAAAGCTGTCACTACTCTCTTTAGTTTTTGTGCAGTGACAACATCAGCTTCTTTTGAAACACTTCTCTCACTTTCACGTTGTCCTTGCTTGGAGCTCTGCTCAGCCAACCAGCATTCCTTGACTCTCTCAACAATGGTATGTGGTCTGTGCTTGGCCAGTTTCCCATCTCACTCAGGGCCGAGCAGAGCTGAGGACGTTCATCACCACATCTCCGCGGTTGGCTGAATTATGGCTTTCACCTTTGATAGCAAGCCAGAAATGACTGGTCCCCTCTTGTTGTGAAAGGACAGGTGATATGAGAGGATGCTGTAGTTCCCACTTTGATTTTCATCTTAATATGGCGAGTAATACATTGTTTTCTAGACTTTTGTTTTCAGTTTGCCAAAAGTGGATGATGATAATCAGCACAGTACTGCATTGTCCCTGAAATAAGAGATTTACGCAAATCCAAAGAATTCAAGTCAAGTCTCTTTTTACATGAAATGGAAGAAAGTTAGAAATCTTTCCAAAGATTTCTGAGAGTACATGAGTCCGCTCTATTATCACACATGTGGCTCAGTTGATGTAGACAGATGGCAGCCACAGAATTAGGGTTCTGTAGATTGTAGAGTGTGTGTGTGTGTGTGTGTGTGTGTGTGTGTGTGTGTGTGTGTGTGTGTGTGTGTGTGTGTGTGTGTGTGTGTGTGTGTGTGTGTGTGTGTGTGTGTGTGTGTGTGTGTGTGTGTGTGTGTGTGTGTGTGTGTGTGTGTGTGTGTGTGTGTGTGTGTGTGTGTGTGTGTGTGTGTGTGTGTGTGTGTGTGTGTGTGATGCTAAGAGATGAAATGCTGAAAGCCTCCTGGGGTAGCAAGGCACACAGGGTGATAGGGTTCACCAGTGTTCACCTGCTCTGCCACTGTAATCAATGTAAACTGAGAAATATTACAGAAAGTGAGACGTGTGTATGCTTCCTTCCTGCTTCTGTGTCCTGGGAGAGTTGATAGACAACAGACAGCACATCCATTGTTTGCATAGGTGTAGTTTCTCCTCCGCTCTGCTGCAGATGCTTGGAAAACTGGGATCCAACCACGACTGTTTGGGAATGGACAGGAAACCCCACACCTTCCCTCTCTCTCTTGTTGCGTCATTTAGCTCTGGAATGATCGTATTATGGTGCACTGTGCACATTTCAAATTACCCTGAGTGCTAGCCCACCTACCTAGTCAACTTTCATTATTCTCTGTGCAGCCCCCACAACATATTTAATATGCTTCCCTGATATGCTGCAAACTGTACCTGTTTTAGCCATCTAAAACAGTCAGCCAGGCAGTCAAAATGCTCATTATGATGAAGACAGCAACCTGCTGCTAAGAACGTGTCTGAAGAACTGCTAACAGTTAATTGAGCCACACCTGGCCCTCTTTGCTTGTTACTTTTTCTTTACTCCAATTGACATGTTATCCAGTTCTGCACACACCTCGCATTCTGCCCCACAGCTGGATGGCAGGCCTTTTTACTTGATGCCTGGAAGTGTTCAAGGCTCTAAGCAATCAGAAAAAATACGACAACAAAAAAAGGGAAAACATCTTCACACTGACTCACCAGACTGATGAAAGCCTGTCTGCATTTTCCTCAGTGCTGCTTGCAGCCTGTAATTAAAGACCAACCTCAATTACCGGCCTTACTTTGTGAGAAGTAGCCTCTTATGTAATGTTCGAGAGCTGCTTCACCGCTGCATTCTGGCTTTGTTTGGTTACAAATTACCTTGTGTCCAAGATTTGCTTGCAAAGGCTTTGTGCCCTGTTCCTCCAATGATGTAGTCTTGTTAGACAACTATTATCTTGTCTCTTGAATAACAATCAAAGGGATTATAGGAGTATCTCATATATTGGATAATTGCACTGTTCTGCTGACTATAAGGTTTTACCATGAAAATTAAAATTTATATTTAGTAATTATCATGAGATTAACCATGTAACTATAGTGTTTGTTTATTGATAAGAACAGTTGACTTAAAGGGAGGGAGTAAACAACTGTTATAAATACTAGGTTGACAGTTTTGGTGGGTTTCTTCAGCAGAAGAGAGGGGATGTCATTTATTTACTTTCCTTTTTGTTTTCTAAGATTATTCCAAAAACATCTTGAAGTTGCGTATGCAAAAGTCACTTTGTCTTGCTAGTCAGATAACCGTGATCACCCACGTTGTTTAAATAACTAGGTATTGGAAGGTCTTTTAAGGCTGATCTAGAGGGTGGTTCTGTTATCTGGTACAAGGTAAGTACAGGCATTTGTGAGCAGGATAGTTGTAATTCATAACATGTGATTTCATCAAGTTTATATGTATACCTATACTTAGATGGGTTCATACAAGGTACATTACCATGTAAACCTGCATTTAGCAATTCTTTTAATGTTAACTCTGGATCAAATGACTGTTTAACCCAACTCTGCATCTTTAAACAACTTTTAGTCTCCTTTAGCTCATTGTTTTTGTTCCCTGGCATATAGACCATATGATTGAGTCCATCTCGTTCTCCTCAACACGGATATTAAACTGCAAGCAGCTATTTCTGGCAAACAAGTTTAAAGAAGAGTATATAATACCAGCTTTTACTCTCTTTTAGTTCATTGTTTTTGTTCCCTGGCATATAGGCCGTATGTTTGAGTCCATCTGGCTCTCCTTAACATGGATATTAAACTGCAAGCAGCTATTTCTGGCAAACAAGTTTAAAGAAGAGAATATAATACCTGTCCAGCAAAAAAACGGCAAAGGGTCAAGGTAAAGAAGGGTACTGAGTATCATTGTATGACAGCTCGGCACTATCAAAGAAATGATGTAACACTAGAAAGATGGTATGAAATGTTTGCCCTCTGGCACTTTTTTAGTCTTTTTGTGTGAGTGTTTGCGCTGCAGTAACTCGTCTCTACTGCTTTAGGTGTGATTTTATATTAAATTATTACTACTAAGGTTTTGATCTACTAACTTACTGTAGTTGTTGCTTTTTACTAGCATGTGGTTGGAGGAAAGAAAGTGATTTGGTTGCTAAGACCTTCCTCTCTTGCTGTCTTGGTGTTTTGGTGTGTATTTTAACAGATTAGTGAAAGCTGTTGATGCGTGGCTCACAATATGTGATTGCTTCTGTGTCTGCACTTTAGAGGACGCATATCCTCTGTTGGGGCAGCTCAAGGCCTGAGGGAGAACAAGAGACAATGTTATGTTGGCGCTAAGCGGAAATAATGCCCATGCAGACCAGGCCATTGAAGGTATATTGGAGAAACACAGTGCAGGAATGAGAATGTTATATAAGGTGACAACAAGTCGGATTGGTGGTGTAGTTCACTACACGTCTCATTGTTTGATATAATAATAAGAAAAATTAGAGTGATTAATTGTGTTACACAATATGACGTGTAAATGTTGGGAGGCTGTATTTCTCTGCGAAATTTGTTTCATTCGGAATTTTAGTGTCATACTAAATTTTAGTGACATTATTCCTTTGTTCTGTTGCATAGATGTATGTTTGTTCATTAGCAGGATCAGCACGTCGGTGACGTGCGGTGGAGAGAGAGATGGCATCTAGGCATCACAATTTTGACTTTCCTGTGAATTAAATTAATTATTAAATTAAATGGAACAAATTTGGCCCTCTCTTGTCTAATCATTTGTAGCCTTGGTGAACATCTGTGCTGAAAGAAATTGGTTTTGTTGTGCAGACTTAATAATAGAGCTTTGTTTACCTCTTTTCTCAGATCAAAAGTGGTAAGACGGAGAAGGAATGTCAGCAGCTGCTGCTGAAGAGCTTGCAGTACCTGGAGCGCTACATTTACCTCATCCTCTTCAACACATACCTGCATCTAGAGAAGAAAGACTCCTGGCAGCGTTCCTTCGCTCACTGGATGGAACAGGTACAGGACTTCTTTCTATTCTATTCCATCTTTTCTCTATTCTATCTCACGTTGATTTGCATATACATCTCCATTTCATATACATTAGTCTCGCTTTGCCAGACATTCCTCCACAGCGCTGCAGAGGATGGTCTACATGGTCTCCACACAGCATTCCGGGATGGAAGAAAAGCTCTGGTTTATTGTTATTTCTTTAAACCAATCGCAATCGTCATGGCCGGCACTAAGCCCTGCAGGGAGCCCTGATAGCCTCGGGAAGAAACCTGTTTTAGTAGAACGTGTGTATGTTTGTTTTAGTCGTGCAACAGAAAACTCAGATTGGACAGATGGTTTTAGCTAGCTGTCTGGATTAACACTGCAGGAGGAGCAGGTAGCCATTGTCCTCATGAATCTACCGGAGTGTATAATTCCAACACAAAGAACGTGTTAGGTAACTGAAATTAGGCTGAAAATAAGGACATACGGCAGATTTTTCGACGCAAATGGGGCAATCCCGGAAGTGGAAGATTGAGGATGTATATTATATATTATAAATAAATATATATATATATATATATATATATATATATATATATATATATATATATATATATATATATATATATATATATATATATATATATATATATATATATATATATATATATATATATATATAGTGTGTGTGTATGACTGAAAGGACAGGGACTATGACTGATAACTTAACAGGAAATAATATGCCTTCTATTCAACCCCTAAATTACTTACACATTTACTGGTAATCGCAGTTTTATCAAATTGTGGCAGGGGAACACATCTTTAATTCCTCACAATGCTAAGTGTCAATAGCTTAACAGAAGAAAAACACAGGGGGAACAGGGGATAAGGGACAGTGCCTTTTTTCTTTTTTTCTTTCCACACTCACAGTTTGGTAACCGAGTCACTTCACAATGTGCCCAGAGTTTTATTTGGACTTTCTTCAAGGAATTTACAAGCTGGTTCTGGTTCTATTGTGGCCTGGTTCTTCACACACTGAACTTCATAATGTCTCGGCTCTGTGTTTTTGTTGGTAGATTAATCGTTTAGCCAGCTGTGCCCCTACAGTAAAGTGGATAATTTATGTGCATTCCAAACAAATGAGTAGTCTGTAAGTGGTACTCACTCACTCTCTCACTCTCTCACTCTCTCACTCTCTCACACACACACACAATTAAAAATGTACGTTGCAATGTGTTAAACTTACATGGTGGTAAAAAAAATAAGCAGTTTGGCAGGTTGACCAAACACATTTAGTCTGATCAGCAGCGCATATGTGAATTTTAAATTTAATTAAATAATATATCTGCATTATATGGTTTTGTTTACATGTCTTTGCATTTGGTTTTGATTAAAATGTGTTTTTCTGTTGTTATCCCAGCTTTAGCACAGAGGGACAGCAAAAAAAACACAGCCAATAGCCTTGAATGTCTGAAAACTCATTGAATGAAAATCTCTTCCTTCTTTGTCCTGATTGAGATGGAATGAACTCAACAGAAAAAGCGCTGAATTCCAAAATAGTCTGGAACAATAGCTATGAAAACAATTGTCACAGAAATATGCACGGTCAATCAGGGCATATTCTTCCTGTTATGAATAGCAAATATATGTGGTGCATCAGGGTGACTCTAATGGCCCAGTTATGCCCTGAGAAAATACAAGTGTGCACACAGGGAACAGGAACGCTCTACTGTAAAGCAGGCAACTGAAAACAAGTCATTATAACATAGTATTGTAATGTCATTCTCACTTTATTTCTGTGTTTTATCATTGAGGTAGACTTTTAGTTTTTGAGAAAACAATTAACCAAAACAACGGCTGCCCAGACAGCTTAACACTGAGAGGAAAATTATTATAAAGCTCTGTAAACTGAAGAGAGATGCAGATTCAAGTGATTTTCTGCGGGTTAACCACTATGGGCCACATCTTTCATATTGTTATAAAATATTGATTATAGACACTTTTTTTTTTTTACCCAAAACTACCACACTCCATTGTTACACACCTGAAAAAATAATTTCATCGATTTGGTTTGAAACTTTACTAAGAAGTGGACCCATAAAATACAATAAACTTTTACTGTTTAAAGTTTTTTCATACTTTGTCTTTTCAGGTTTTTTTTTTCCCCACAAGCAGTGTATGGTCAATCCAACCTTTAGGTGCTGTTTTTGAAGACCTTATTTTAATAGCAAATTATAAAGCTTATTGTAAAAATATTTCTAAGCCTAAATGACCATGATAGCCATATTTTATAAATGCATATATATCATTATAGGCAATTCAGTTTAATTGGCTGCTTAGTGTAAATAATAATCAAAATGATCAGTCTGTTAAATTTGCCCCTTCACACCTCAGTGGTTAAAGCAGTGTTCTCGACACAACAGGTATTGTGGCGCTCCATAGGTGTCTTCTGATACACTTTACCAGCTACTGGCTATCCATTCAAACACCTGGGGCCATGTCTGAGCTGGACGACAATCACGTCCTTTAGATGTGCCAGTGCTGTCTGCTCTCACCCCTCTGGCCACTGGGAAAGGCCTGGAGGGAAACAGGTGAGCAGGCCGGCATATCACAGCCATTCATCAACTGCACAGAGAGCATCATTCAGATGGCACAACAATATATCAAATAAGAAAAATTTTCAATTAAAGCTACACCTGCTTCAAAGCCCTGTGATTCCTCTCTGAAATGGCAAACAAAATTGTGCAATTAATGTGAGATGCTACAATAAATACTCAAATAAGATGCAAAGTTACTGTCAACCAAAATCAACACTTCCTGATACAAAACTTTTAATGGGAAAATTCTGTAGGGGGTGTTGAGTTTCATTCATGGTAGCTAGGGCTGCAAGATATGAGGAAGATTGAATATCACATTAACGATATTACTTACAATAAACAAACCAATATTAAAGTGTGCTCAATTCTGTCTTTCTATTGCTATTAGTATTCTGCTAAAATCAACAAACTGCTTGTTTAATTTAAGAAATGAAATCATTTTCAAAATGTTTGTATTGAATATTGAATGGAATATAAAAGGCATCACACAAAATAACAGGCTACATTTTAAAGTGCAGTTTCTTACTGATATTTCTTTCAAATATCACAAAAAACGTGTCTTTTGTGATACGTCATTGCCTTGCGCAAAGTGTTTATTGCGCCAGTTGATATTTGACGTTAAAAAGTGATTATATTATGCAGCCATAATGGTAGCTTAATCTTGTTCGGAGAAAAGGAAGAGTGAAGCGCCTGATATGATTCTGGTTGTACTGATGAACTGAATTTATCAAGACAACGTGTAAACATGGAGAACATTTTGAGTTTGCATTAACTGGGTAACGGGAAAACATAAGTAAAGGCCCTGTTCTCTTTGCTTCTGTGGTAAATGCAGGCTGTTATTAGAAACCTGTGGTATATCTCAAAAGAGATTTTCATTTTTTGCAATGAGTGAAACGCAGCTTACAGTTTGGTTGCACTTTTTGAGCGGAGGCCTGCGACTTTTGGCATATTATTAGGGCTGCACGATTATGGCCGAAATGATAATCACGATTATTTTAACCAAAACAAATTTTACTGTCACATAGGCTATTTATTTATAACTGCTTTCACATCCATATTGTGCTACATTCCTCTTATGAAGTTGTGCGTTGTACATACTGTACATACAGCTTCAACACATGTAAATTATCTGAAATAAATAATGTATCTCTGAAAAAGCTCCTTCACTTGTTTTCAACAAGAACTGATTAAAAGAGCTAGGGAGAGAGGGAGTGCGATGGACTGAAGCGTATGCTACTCACAGAGTGATGGCTGCGGAGTTACACACTTGGTGTGTATGAAATGTCTTTATCGTCACTGCGCTGCATTATCATTAACTATGATATTCTGGCTATGGGTCACATCTTTCGACCAGAACCAGCAGGCTCTGTCTGAAATGCCATTACTCTACAAACTGAAGTTAGTTGCATTCAATAACTTCTTCTGTGTTTTTTGACGTGGCGGCCGCGATAGCAGAGTTACCAGCGGAAACACTGGTACAAATACAGGTTTTCTTCCCATTCTTAACAATATACAGATGTGTTAATAACAATTTAAACTATGGACAAACGACCGAAGTGTGGACCAACGCTGTCGCCGCTGTGTCTCTCCATGTTGCTAAGAGCCATGTGTGAGTGAATGGTCACTGCTGTTGTCTGAAAAACAACACAGACGGGACAAAATGTTGTGTTTACTGGTAAACCTTGTGACCAACGTATGACTGACTGCTATCTGTTGTGGAATTTTCCTCACATTACTCTGTCCTCTGTGACTGTCTACATCTAGAAACCAAGCTGCTTGGGGCAGGGAACAACTCTTGACTGGCTCATGATCAGACTTTTTAGAGGTTTACGGAGCAGGAGATTGGCTTTGCAAATAAACCCAGGGCGTTCTATGAAAGGAATGACGCCTTTAAATAATTGCTTGATCACGCAAATTTGATCGTGGGAAGCCAAAATCGCGATTAAAATTTAATTAATTGTGCAGCCCTACACATTATAAAGTGACTTTCTCCACTGACTGACTGAAAGTTTAGTTAACAACTTATTAGCTTGCTGACAGAGTCCTACGCAAACCCAGCCACATACTAGTGCTAATCAGACAATCATTATCATCAGCAGCCACAGAGTACATTGTTAATGTGCTGAAACTTCTGTGAAGAGGTCATCAGAATAGCAGCACTGTCCTACTTATGGTCAAAAGTCACTTTGAACGGAGCTGCTGCATGAATCAAATCCAATTGACTTGATGACTGGACATCTAACAGCATGATCAGCGTGACTGTGACGTGTCTCCACTTGTACCTAAAGTTAGATGCTGTTTATCTTCTGAATGTCAGTGGAAGGGGGTTTAAACTTGCAGCTCTGACCTCATTAACAATTTGTTACTGTACACTTTATGCTTCATACATTTACAGTATGTGAAAGGTTAAAGAAATCCGAGGAACTCTAAATGGTACTGATTTGAAAACGCCTTTACGATCTAATGGCTATATTAAGTCATAAAAAACGCCATTTACAGTATGCGGTTGAAAATGAGAGCATAGTGGGAGACGGGTAAGTGGGACATTTAACCAAAGTCCCTGGCTTTGATTCAGTCATGGCATGAACCCTAAAGCAGAAACCTGCTGTGAGTATATATCTCTATATCTCTATCAGCAAGCGTTTTCTTTCTAAAGAAACTTCCTCAACTTGTCACATTGTTTGCTTGACAGGAGTTCTCTTCATTAAAATCAAATTGAACCAGTCCAATTCTGCGAAGGGAGATGGTTGCTGTGGAAACTATTCTCTTTGGCATTAGGATTAGGTGTCATTTTTAAAGAAATTTCTTCTCATTGATTTCTGTGAGAGACTTACAGAATAGACGGCAGAAGATGTTAGCTGTGACAGAAAGATGATTGACCATCTAAATATCTTGCGTTGTTTTTTGTTTTGTTAGCTGTTCACTGTGATGGTCATGTGCTGTGTTGTCTCCACTGTGTCCTTCATATCCTTTGTCTTTACTTGTTGAAGTGACGATCACAAATCATTCCCCCACCGTTTTCAAAATTAAAACTATGGTACAGTACAATAATGATTGTCACCTAGATAAAAATGTAAACCTAAAAAGAACATGTCATTAAAAAGAGTAATCTCTAAAATAAATAGTCAAACATAAATATGTTGCAGGTCTGTCTGTCATTTTTTAGCCGCATCACCATTAGTATTGTGATGTGTTCACTGGCCCAGTTGCGGCTCAACCAATGTAATCCAGCCAACCCGAAGGCATAAATCATTAGCCTATCACCAGTGACCGTGGCAGGATCATTAATGACAATTGCGATGCCAGAGGCAGGGGTCATACCCAGCACCAGTCATACATTTGAAGCCATGGGTTACACAACCTGCCGTGTGTGTGTGTGTGTGTGTGTGTGTGTGTGTGTGTGTGTGTGTGTGTGTGTGTGTGTGTGTGTGTGTGTGTGTGTGTGTGTGTGTGTGTGTGTGTGTGTGTGTGTGTGTGTGTGTGTGTGTGTGTGTGTGTGTGTGTGTGTGTGTGTGTGTGTGTGTGTGTGTGTGTGTGTGTGTGTGTGTGTGTGTGTGTGTGTGTGTGTGTGTGTGTGTGTGTGTGTGTGTGTGTGTGTGTGTGTGTGTGTGTGTGTGTGTGTGTGTGATGCTTCTGTTCAGTCAGATTGTTTGAACACAGAAACATGTTTTGTGTTGTTTCACTGCATGATCAAAATGATCCAGTAGTACATATTCAGTACACATTTGAAGTTTACTGCCACATTGTGTGCACATTGGACAAATATTGTCCTTAGCATCATTACCCGATGTTGCCTCGTGGGCATGCAGTGATCAGAGCAGAAACATCAGAGGAGTTATTGGAATTGAAATCCATGTTTGCTAATCCAAAACATGTCCCTTTACACAATGGCAGGACTTGTGTACAGTGCATACCATGGATGCCTGCAGGAGAGGTACCCTATCAGTCACTCCAGCTGTTTTGATGTGTGGCACAGAGGCCTCCCTGTCCCCCTACACAGGCCCGGTATGTGCAGCCTTTGAGATAGCCGACAGTGGGAAAGACCAGCGCCTCCTTGTTGCGCTGTTCCTCCTCAGCCGCTCCAGCCGCCAAACCAGTATTGGCATTTGTGATCTCTTCGATGCAGCATGAAAGGCATCGCCCAACGCTCTGCTTACTGTCACACATAAAGCTTGTCATTGCACACCAACAGCTTCAGGGCCGTAGTACTGTATGTGTGTTTGGGGGTCGTTGTGGTGAAGTTTAAAGGAATACTCCTCTGAAAATCAGTTGTGAAATTGTATCATAGTATTCACTGTTGATCCAGATGGTTATTGTTTTAACAGAAAACCACTACTTTCTGCAGAGCTTCTGATCTACAAGATGGCATTTAATGGAAGTGATGTATTTACGTCTGTGGTGAAGAATCTGTGTTTGAAATATACTGAACATAAAGATGTGGATTTGAGTGGTGTGAGAAGTCTGCCGTCCTCTGCGAAGGGGGGAAGGATCCTCTGCGAGGGTCACTTTAGAGAGGGATTCAGTATTTCATTCACTAAAGACCAATTTTTTGGTGTGAGTATTTTATTTTTAAAAGAAGAATCATCTCTACCTCCCCAGCATTCTCTTTTTACTGTTTGAGGTTTCTATCTCATGCCCTATTTAGACAGCTGGGCTGTGGAGTAGATGAGTCAGTTTAAGTATGCTGGCTAATAGCACAAATCCAATGTCCTCTTGGGAGTCCCATCTACTGACTAATAGTTCAGCTGCACCCACTCATTTGTTCCCACCAAAGCGCTCATACAGCAGTCTGGCACCTGGCCAGGGACACGTCAAACACAAACATGAATGTGTTGAAAGATACATCAGTGCATGTATGTTGCTCTAAAAAGCTGAATTTAGACAAGACAATAGAAGCTGCATGATTATGTGTAGTTAATGTTAAGACTGAGGGAAGGTTTAAACAAGTGTCGACTCTACAAATCAAAGGTTTTAACGTAACACAATATCTGGAAGATTTGATTTTGCATGGTCAGCAAGTCGGTAATCTAGACCACATTCTGCGGTACCTTGTGTTTATTTCTGCACAAAGCTGGCCAGCTAAGCTATAATCATTGTTAGTGAAAGGGATATCTTGATACTATTATTCCTGGTCATTGTTCCATTATGTCCTCCTCAGCATTGAACCTAACAGTGCATATTTAAAGTACTTCGTACAGGATCACTCACAGGCTCAAGAACATATCCACAGTAGAAATGTTTTAATTTTGTGTAGTTTAAAAGTATTTACAAATGATGCCCTTATTTAAACAACTCTCCTTTTGCACATTTCTACTCCAGACATTGCAGACTTCTTGACCGCCTGAGGCAAAGGGGGAGAGGTTAAATTGGCAAAATGTTTGTGCCCACGTTACCTCCACTGAGTCATGCCCTGAACAACTTCTAGGGTCTTACAGGCATGCTAACAGCTGGTCCTTCAAATGGGATTGTGATGTAAAAAACAATACATAGATAGATAGATAAATAAATAAATGTAACACACTCTGTACTTTATTAGTCACTCTTTTATCAAATGAAGTGGCTGTCATACACTGTTTCCTAAAGCCTCTCCTGCAGAGTAAACTGGGCAAGCTGTGGCACTTCTAATGGGCTATTCAATCTTTAAAGTTTTTGCAGGGAAGTCGATGTCTGCCGGGTTTGTTAGTATTGTTTGGCTTTATGGCCAGATGTTTCTGGTTGTCCGTGGTGCTTCCCATCAGTTCTATGGCGTTTGACAGCCTAAGCAGACCTGCTGCTTAACATGAAGGCTGATCTCTCTCTCTCTCTCTCTCTCTCTCTCTCTCTCTCTCTCTCTCTCTCTCTCTCTCTCTCTCTCTCTCTCTCTCTCTCTCTCTCTCTCTCTCTCTCTCTCTCTCTCTCTCTCTCTCTCTCTCTCTCTCTCTCTCTCTCTGAAAAACTAAATAACATATACTGTTATCATGGTGTTCCCAGGCTGACCTAATACTACATTTAAGTACAATAGTCCTACCTTCCTAATGACTATTGGTTTTCAGTTTTTTAATTAATTTGTACTTCTAGTCCACTACATTTCAGTGGTTCTACAAAATCAAACGGGATCATTGCACACAAGGCTTTTATGAATATTCTTCAATGGTGAATGTTCTGAATTAATGTAGTTGGCTTTTATTTATTCATCCATTCAGACCCCCCCACCCCATCCAGAACAATTGGGGTTCAGTGTCCTGCTCAAGGACACTTCGCCACATGGTGAAGTAATTTTCCCCAGTTAATGCACAACAGCTCATGATTATTGTATTGTGCAAAAAACGTGTTCGGCACACTCTTCATCTTGTCTGCTTAGTATATAGTCACTTATTAAACAATAAACATGAAGAATATTTATATGAGCCTACTGTGACATCATCTGGTTAATTTTTTTTCAGACTTTGGAAAGCTCGCTCCAAAGCCACATATTTTCACAGTACTTTTTATGGCAAGTAAACTAAAATTGATTTGTAAAATCCATGGAGTGCCCCTTTAAGTGCAATTTGGTTGTAATGGAGTTTCTTTTACATTGCGATGTTTTTTTTTTTTTTTTTAACTTCTTCACCACTTCCTGTTAATTTCAAACCCACATTAGATGCCTATTTTTCCAATGTAGTAGCTGCACATGTAGGAATCGTCAGAGAACATGCTTTAACTCTGAAAAAGTGGCCAAGTGCTCATGATGGACAAATTTAAAAATAAATAAAAAAATAAAAAAGACTGGCGGTGTTGACTGTTCATTAATATTTTGTGTGTTTCTGTGGTAGGTGGCTGCCAGAGCCGGAGTTTATGACATCCTCAACCAGCTGGGCTTCTCAGAGTTTGAAAACCCGAGGGACACGCCGCTGGCCAGACTGCGCTGCCGCTGGCAACAGCAAAACATGCAGTCACTTCCTTTCCGAGGGAAGTTCATCTGAGAAAGGATCACTGTGAACGCACCAAAACAGTACTGTGTTTTCAGATTAAAAGACATTTACATTACCGTTATTACGCCTTCTATATTTACCCCTGTATAATGCATATTTTCACTTCATCTATTGTTTGTGTTATTGCTTTTTTTTCTCACACACTAGCAATGTTAACTTTTTTTTTTAGGCGTTTCAGTGTTAGCTGAAAAAATCTTAGCAGAATGTTGCTCCTATATTAGAAGTGGATATTTGTGCCTGTTTGTATGAATGGTAGAACATAGAATTTCAATGTACTAATATTTATGTTACGTTTTTCATATAAAGGTTTCTTTATAAGTTCTCACTTTTGGAGATGAGACGGCCTTTTTAAAACTTCTTTTGGAACAAGCTGATTTAAATACTGTTATGGAGGACAGAAGCAAATTCCACTCTTGTCAGCCAATAATTTTGGTTGTGTGTCACAACTGTTTGCTGTTATGGTGACCTGATATTTAGCTTGAGCCCTGTCTTTTTCTTCTTAGCACAGCTGCCATCAGTGGGTGTGCATTTGTTTAATTTGAGGTTTTCCATTCCCCCCCCCCCCACCCCGTGTACATATGAAAGTTATTTTAAAGTGTCTTTGAGTTTCCTAAAGCCAATCAGAGTGTATGTTGTTGAGAGATTTGCGCAATATGCATTTTTTTTAGTTGACAGTATAACCAGTAATGTGTCAATCTGTTTCTTTTAACATTTATTTACATGTGTCATGAAACAGGTACTAACAGTACAGCATGTCAGGAATTTTTGTGTTGGTTTGATTTTACTTTAAAGCTGTACATGCGCCTTTGTATTTGCGTGTGTAAACATTGGAGCAATGTTGCTTAAAAGTTGCAAATGTATACTTTTTGTCTAATGTATGAATGAAATGTTAACATCACTTCCTCATATGATTATATATGATATGAAAACCCAAAAATATTGTATTTTTTAAAAACAATTAGCATTCTTCTTCCTTGTCAAAACATGGCGCCTACATTGTTCACAATGCAACTCGACCGACAACAGTTCGGCCGGAGATTTGTCTGTGTTATGCAATTAGCAGTGCAAGTGAAAAGTGATTATTTGACAAATACACCAGCACATGTTGGTGGCAACACCTGGAATGAGACAAAGTAGTTAAATTGCATTGTCTTAGACCATTGTCTTTGTTCATCCAGTGCCAATTCTTGTTTGGCATGCCTGCAGTACATTTTGGAAATACCTTTTCCTGTAGGGTATTTATTTAATTCCTAACACCTTTTTATTATTTTGTTATTCTTCACTTTGCTAACATTTCTTTAGTGGTAACTTTTAGCTTAGAATGTGCTTTAAAAACAGAAAATAAATCCCTTTCTGCAGATGCCTTTCATTACCATGTCAGTGTGTCAAAAAGAAAAAGGAATGGACATTGAAATACCTTTTTTATTTGAGAGGATATTACAAACTCATCTTTGTATGAGTTGATAACACAAAATACATGTGCAGGTTGTAAAAGCACCTAACTTCTTAGCTATGCTCTAAAGTTGATGTGTTTTTTCACACCGTAACTCTTGGAGGAAATGCATTAGCTTTTATTCACTGTATGTGACATTTTCTTTTTTGGGGAAACACAATAAATAACTTAAATAGATTTAAAAAAAAAAAGCCTTTGTCTGCTTTTGGTATAATTTTATTGTTGGCTTTTCTACAGAGAAAAATGGAAATGTGGCAGGATTTTCTTACCATGGATATTTTACACACAACTCTATGTGAAGTTTCCAACTCTGCAACGGAGCCAAATAATTGTCTCTTCCCTCCTTGGCTTCCTGTCTTTTTCCTCCTTATCTCGGCATCATCTTTTGCTCTAGATACGCACCGCTGAGAACTCGCTCGTATATCCGGACGGCCTCTTTTTCTTATGTCCGTGCCAACCTCGAAACGCAGAGCAGGTTATGAGCATCGAGCTGCACACATTTACACAAAACAGATGATTCATTGTTAGGCTGAAATCTTAACATATCCCATATACAGTAATAAAGAGCTTAGGCAGATCAAAAGACTAATCTGGGATGTCTTTTGATGTGGACAGGTAAGGTCTTAATTAAAAAAAAAAACATATATGTTCACCCTCACAAGAATGGAGGCCTGTGTGGGGATTAAAAGCCACCGGCCGGCACATCAGTGAAGCTCACTTGGCTTTGCTGGCCTGCTTTGAAAGGCTGATATCCCAGATCACTTCCCGTCTTGTAAGTGCATAGCAGGCTTATCTTTGTGGTGTGATAAAATCCTAACAACTTCCGTAATCCCAGACTATCCTGGATTATTGTAAATGAAAACCATGGACCAGATTGAAACATGCTTTTTTATAGTTTGTTACTCTTGTTTCCTTTCCATATTATCTCAGTTTATGGACTATTTTATTCCACTTTGTTGAGGGTCTGGCAGTGTCTGGGAGATATAAATGCACAACCACACAAACACACGCTTCTGTATAGCACAGTGTCTGTTTCTCGTAACTCTACCAACAGAGACAAATTGGACATGAGGACCATGCTTGGATGATATAGCGGCCCCTTGCCTTTGAAATCCTTTCCAGACTCATTGAGATACTCCCCAATGTGAAACTCAAGCTAGCGGTTCTGAAGGATCCCGAGATTACGGCGGACAAAGAGCGGCATTGAGAGGTGAGCAGCGAGAGGGGATGTAATGAACTTCATGTGAAAAGCTTCCCTCTGCAGATGAGAGAGCTGCTCAGGAGAGCAGGCATGGTGCCGGGGCAAAGGGTGCATGTGTGCGCCGCCGTCCTCTTTTATTGTTCTTGTGGGGATAAAGGCAGCATTACAAACACCTCAGAGACTCAAGTGTGCTTGCTGGGATTTGATCAGTATTAGTAAGAAAGTCAAAATCTTTGAAGGGATGTTCTCAAACTTGCATTGGCAGATACACCTCTAGGCCTTCATGTACTGTTGGCAATAATGCACAATCCTTGATAGGCCAGGTATTACACACCCCACTGAGCAAGGTAATGAAAAATTTCTGCTGGCAGGATAAAAAAAACAAAAAAAAACTAATTGAATAAAAAAGAAACTCTTAAATGCTCATTTTTTCCCCTCCTCCGTTTGACCTTTTGAAATATAGAGTTTTGCTGTGTAGAGACCCCGGTTCCAAGTGTGGTTTATCTTGTTTAAGCTACATAACAAGATAAAGTACTAAAGTGAAGCCACTGAGGATTATAGTGTCACACAATTAAAAATGTTTCCAATAAGGCTGCACATCAATATAAATGATGTTTATATATTTATAATATTGAATTTAAATAACAGGACATTATGATTAGAGACTTTAAATCTGCATGTGAACAGGGATTTGTGTCAAAATATGCATTGGGACAGACAATCACGTTGATGGAGACTATTGTTTTTTAGAGACAACTTAAATCTGAATTAATATTAAGCTTTGTACAAAGATGGATCATGCAAGTGAGTCAGACCAGAACTCCTCAGAGACTTAACTTATTTAAGAACTGACTTCCAAACCAGTTGACTTTAGACTCAAGAAGTCAAGTTTTAAACCGACGAGTCCTGAAAAAGACTTGCATGGAAAGGACTTGTGGTTGATTTCACAAGGAGACTTTGATTATGTCTTAGATCAAACCAACAGTCAGACTTCCGTAATACCCAAATTAACCTGTTTCACAACGCCGTCTAGTTCTTGTCTTACATAGGAGAAATCTATGAATTTTGCTGAGATGCTTCCTAACTTAGTGATAGAGTGATCAGTAATTGGTGCTTACGTTAACTCATTAGTCAAGCTCTGGATAGTTT
Source organism: Percina caprodes (assembly GCA_013375575.1). Classification (NCBI taxonomy): domain Eukaryota; kingdom Metazoa; phylum Chordata; class Actinopteri; order Perciformes; family Percidae; genus Percina; species Percina caprodes. The sequence goes on from JABXJD010000010.1 coordinate 4,913,918, forward strand.
CTGACAATGCCGTCACAGCTGGATATTTCTGAGTGGTTATTCCTGTCTCCAAACCCTCTCTTCCGTTTCATTACTCGCTTTATACCATTATTAGCAAACCATAAATTATGAGCCATGTCATTTAGTGCCACTGGTCAGAAGGTCTCACTGATTACCATGGAAATATAGCTTTTCATTTTGAGTTAGCTTTGGATCAAGTAGCTGACCTTTTACGTTTAAAATAAATCTGTGTTCATTTTTGTTGCATTCGGCTAACGAGGTTCTTGGTCTCAGCTATGTGAACAACACTGTTAATGACAATGAAATGTGCAAATTAAGTGTCAGAATTTATACCTCAAAGACAGCAACTTCATAAAGACTTGGGACTTGAACTTGCTCTGACCAACATAAAGACTTGACTTGGACTCCCCAAAACAACTCTGAGTCAGAGTGATGACCACAGTCATGTCTATTCCTGTCACATTACGAAATTAATCTAAATTAATTTGGGATCAGGATGTATGGAGTTATGGCAGATTAGGTCAAAGATGCCCCTGCTGCAAGAATTTGGTAGCCAATTATAGGAAAACAGTCACGTAAATGTGTGTGTTAAGCCTTGAATCACATGTGTTTCATCGTACCAAATATGGTGATAATTGGCTAAAATTTGAGGAGTGAGGACAATACTGACACATTGAACTGGAATCCAAGGACAAGGTCAACTACATACATCTCATGGATCAAAATTAGGTAAAGTGACATGACACTTAAAGGAAGCGTTATGTCATAAACGATTATGACTTTTTTTTAATGTTTATGACACGTTCATGACAGTGTCAAGTCACTCTTATGTAGATACCTTCAAGTAGGTAACCGTTATTTATTTATTTATTTTTATAGCTAATTATATATTGTTGTATCAAGTGCTGTTTCCAAGGTCAAGCATCTCAAGTCTGAAAACTATACCAACATTTACCAGACAGAGCCACAAGGTAAAAATATGACTTACCTTAGATTTTATTGTATTTAAGTTTCAAAACTTGAACTGTTTGCACACAACTAAACAATCTGTCAACAACAGCTATAAGCACTTAACTTGAGCAAGCGACATGATGCTAACGTAGCTAACTTAACAAACTCACTGACATACTAACGCCATTAGCGTTGTAACGTTTTTATGTTTGTTGTTACAGAAAACCGGTAACTGCTTTAAGGTACGTATTTAAGGTAAGTGAATAACTAATATTACTTTGTATCCACATACATATGTTCTTTAGGGAATCAAAGAGAAATAAGCAAGATAAAAACAACAGTAAGCTCTCTTGGTGCAGACTCAGAGCAAAAATACAGTAAGTAAGAAGGGACAAAAGGTAGAAACAGACTCTCCCTTGAAGAAGTAGTAACATACACATTAAATATCCAATAATGTTAGTCCTTTGAGGCCATTTTCCTGGTTGGTAATCCAAGAGTTAAAGCATAGTTTAAGAGCTGAAACATTAGCATTGTCACATTACATGCATTTATTTTTCATCTGTGATTTGTTAGTTTGGAAGGCACAGGAAATAAATGTCCTATGGCGTTGGATCATAAAATGCTTGTGTCATACAAAAGAACATGAACAAAGCCATTTTTGTGTCATTTAATTTGGAGGGATTCTTGGACAAGACTTAGGTGAATTGTCCCAAAGTGGAACAATTTTTTTATTTCAGACTTCTGTGACATATTCCGATGTGAAGCCAATACATTAATTCACATCCAATACCATTTTAAAAACCCCAGGATATGTCCTAATCAAATCAAAAGAGAAAATGCAGATAACACATTCACAAAATAAATGATTGACATATTAATGGACTTAGCAGAAGTTGTCTGAAAAAACTGCAGCTTCCTAATGTGGGACAGTTGTGTTCCTAATCTGAGACACATGAAAAGTCTATGATTAAAGGCCAAAATTCACCTTGCGTCATGTAGAATAGAAAAATAAATTAAGTTAGAAATTCTATTGATTATGGATTGATGAAGCATGATAATTGGATACCATCAAACATGGTGTCCACCTGAGTTATGTTGGTGAAAGTGGCCATTGCTGGTAATCCTGTGCAGGAGAATAGATTTAAGGACATTTTAGCCCTGGCCAACAGTTTTTGCTGAGGGACAATCTGCCTATACTCCTCTATGACTCCTTTCATCCTGCCCTACCTCCACTGATTTAGTTTCTTTCTCTTATCCCTGATTCTTCCTATCACTCTGCATCTCTTCCTGTCTTTGTCCCCTTTGCCAATGTAATCTCAAATACATTTTATTGAATTAGTCTTTAGATGCATAACAAAGTGTAATAACTTTGATGGTTTTCCACTGAGTTTTTAAATTCAGAGCTATTTTTTCATTTTAAGACACCTACTTCCTACACACACACACACACACACACACAAAAGATTCCAATGACCTTAAACTTCTGTAGTAACAGCCTTCTTATATTGCACAACAACACTAAAAACCTGTAAATAACCATTTTTGTCCCCCAAACTATGCCTCACCACACATTTTTGACTGACTTTACCACTGTCCCACATTTGGCTAACCATACAGTCCCACTTTTCGAAACCATATTTCCTAAAGTGGGAATATAAATATAGGGCGCCTGGTTAGCTCACCTGGTAGAGCGTGCGTCCGTATACAGAGGCTCAGTCCTCGCCGCTGCGGCCACAGGTTCGGTTCCAACCTGCGGCCCTTTGCTGCATGCCATCCCCCCCCTCTCCTTTCATATCTAAGCTGTCCTATCAAATAAAGGCCTAAAATAAAATATAAATAATATATATAGTCTATGCATACAAAGTTATACTATTTATTGATGGAAAAACATTGCATAAGCACACAGGCCAAAAAGTAGCAGGATTGTTTTGTTAAAAAATAATTTATACTCCTTAAAGCGCACATATTGTGCTCATTTTCAGGTTCATAATTGTATTTAGAGGTTGTACCAAAATAGGTTTACATGGTTTCATTTTCAAAAAAACACCTTATTTTTGTTGTGTTGCACATTCTGTGGATTCTGTTTTCACCCTGTGTGTTTCAGTCTCTGTTTTTGCTACAAAGTGAGACATCTCACTTCTGTACTATCTTTGTTGGGAGTCACACATGCTCAGTAGCTAGGTAAGATCACATCAGCTAGATAACTCTTTCTCCAACTTTGGTCAGTACAAGGCAGGATTAGCTGGGAGACTTCTTCTAAACCAGGGCGCGCTTGTGGAACACCTGCAGAACAGGGACATGGAAGGACTTCTTTTGTAGATTATAGTAAACTAGTGTGTGTTGTAGCAGTGTTTTGCCAATGAGAACAAGCTAGCATGCTAGTGCTAGCATGCACTACGGTTAGCCACCTCATCTCGGCTAGTTACGTGGAAAACTGTGCAGATTTTGAGCAGCTCACCCAAAGACTGAACGCAGAGGACATTCAGAAACCTGTATCTCACTCAAAACAGCATGGATTGTTTTTTTCTCCAAGTTTGTATGCGTGTGGAAGCATCAGAGACACAAAATAACACCCCAAATCCAAGAAAAGTGATTTTTTTTTTTCATAATATGGGCACTTTAATAACAAGTTTGTCAAAACTCTATTTCATTGGCCTTTTGGTGGTCTTTACACAAATTGCTTCCTGATTAAGGATTGCTGCACCCTCATATATGACATAGGACATCAGAGCTTTGGTTAACCAAGAGTTTCACAGGCTTTCATGTCTTTATGGGGGACACTAAACCTTAAACTAAACATTATTTTAGGCAGTGTCCCACTTTAGGGCAATTCACCCCCTACTCATTTACTTACTTACTAACTATTGGCAAGTAAAATGTCAAACTATTCCTTTAACTTTCCACCAAATTTACTTACAAACTGTTGAGTAGTTTTTGAGATATGATAAAACAAACCGTTTGATGTAGGTAAAAGGTAAAACCTTTGACACAAATATTGTGACACATATTGCAGTACTGTAGCTGCACTAAAGGAAATACTCCCACACTCATTAGTATTAGTATTTCCTTTAGTTTCACTTGACCTTCCTTAAAAACATTTAATTAGTCAATTAAATGTTCTTAAGCAAGGTCAAGTGAAACTCATTAAGTCCCAAATCCATAAGGGGCAGAGGACTATAATAACAACTTCTTCAAGTCGCTGGTTTGTAACTTGGCAATTGCAGAATCTCTTCTCTTCCCTCAAGCTGCCGGGTAGACTAGCAGCTGCTTTGCATCTCAAGAGATGAAAAGTTACATACTTTCTCAGCACGCTGGCATGGCTAGACCACATTACAGCACACACTGAGGCAGCTCCACCCTCAAAAAATGGACTAACTACTGTTCAGCAGATTACTATGTGTTTGTTTGATTTTAAGTCAATTTAAATTTCATCCATGCAGAAATGTAGAGTTTGAAGCATGTCTCTGTGAAGTATGAGAGGGGAAAGAAAGCATACTTTTATATTTTCAAGTGTTTGTAGTTCAATAAATCCAATTTCTGAAGAGGACTGCTTTCTTTAATGAGTTTATTGTTAAAATACTCAACAGTTGACTTTTATTTGAGATAAGAGAGTGTATTCAATTTTGCTCTAACACTCCTGTTGTGACAGACAGAGTGTTCTAATGCCAACGCTGTAATAGAAAATTGTTCCTCTGTGTGGACTTAACCACAGACTGAGTGGAGCTATTCCTTTAAGAATGGGAAAACAAGGCTTCTAATTGAATACTATGCTATATTGTGGAATGTTAAACTGGCCTTTAGACACAAACGAAACAGAAACAACAACAAAACACTCCAAACAGTATGGATGGAAAGAGCATAAAAGTTCTTACAAGGCAGTTAATGGTTTCCATCTCTTAATGCTGTGGTTAGTTTCCATCACTTATTAATGCACAAGTCTGGATCACCACACAATCCTCTTATTGCCCTAAGGGGGTGATCGCATAAAAATCCCACACCTGCTCTACATTGACCATCCTGGGAGATTTTAATTAACCACAGAGTGGGAGTATAGGAGCTGCATGGGGGAGGTTGCGTAGACTAACAGAGCCCAGACACAGTCGAGAATCTGCAGGGGGAAAATAACGTCTAGTCTAGACACCTTATTTTCCTAAAAAAAAAAGTACCTGAAAGTCAAAAACTAATTTCAAACCAACCCCCTTTTCTTTGTTGGTTCAGTATCTACATGGTCATGTCTGGCAAAGTCTGGACTCCAGCAGGGTAAGCCGGGCCAAAAAAAAGGTCCTGGTTGCATGAGCAGTCAGCCAAAGTTGTAACAGGTTGATATTCCACTGAGGAAATCTACTGCAGAGTTTTCACACCTTCTAAAAAGCCTGTAATGATGGTGTTGGATTTGTTACCTTTCTGCAAAATGGAACATATGATCATAGTGACATCTGCAGGATTAGCTCAGATTATGAAAACCTGAGCTACAAACTGCATAAATTAATTAAATTGGATCACACAAGACTTGCTTTGTGGATACTAGAATTCAAATGTTCAATAAACATGGAACATGAGTAGTCCACGTTAAATCCTGCACTACTCATTTCGAAATAATAATAATAATAATAATACATTTTATTTAAAGCACCTTTCATAACACCAAAGGTCACGTCACAAACAAACAACTGAACTACACTTTATTTGGATTGGTGCAAATTATTTTCTAGTCTACTCTAAAACACTACGTCCATTGACAGTTTTGGGTCGATGTTACTAGAATGGCGTTTTTCTATTAATGGTACCTGCTCGACTCGCCTCGACTCGTCCCGGCTCGACTCTGCCGCGGTGCCCAATCTTCCTTATTCCAGTGCAGATTAGTACTGCCTCATGAGGCGAGCCATGGCTGGTTGTCATAGTAGGAAACTGCCGTGACATAACGCGACACACACACAGAACGTCAAAGGTGTGTTGTTTTTTATTCTCGGCATGTCACCCGCTGGCTAAACTATTTAAACACGACGGGTTTGTTCAGGACACCCCCGGCTGTCTCTAGCAATGATGACATGGTGATTAATGACGATTCTCTCCGACCAATCAGTAGTCTGCAGGTTTTCATGTCACCTTTTGGTATCGCCTCAACTCGCTTGGAACCTCGACTGACTAGTACTAATAGCTGGTACCTGTTAGCAGGAACCAGGGACTTTTTTTCGTAATGGAAAACCAAAAAAGTAGAGTAGAATAGATACCATGCCGTTGAAAAACGCCATAAGTGTTACTCCTATCCACAATGGCTCTGAAGAGACAGAAAACACAATTTCAATGTAAGAGATAATCCCAGTTCTAGTCTTTTTAGTGTGAAATTATCATTTGTTTCCACAGAGTTTTATCGCTGAGCTGCAATAAACAAAGACAAGATTGTACTAAAAAAATGTCTAACTTTGGAAGAATTATCTACTTCCAAATGCTGAAGCCTCTAATTAGCTTTGGTTGAATTGTATAATGTACATTTGCACAATAACAACACGGGAACAATTACAGCCCCCAAAAACTGTTTCACTGCACATATGGGTATATGAGATAGACTTGAAAAAAATGTAAACCTATCCTTTAATCTATTAATGTTGTCCAAGTTGGTATCCAAGTGTTTCTTCTTGTTTTATTCTTCAATATTTAAATGCACAGTTTGAAACTTTTTTGATGTTGTTAATATTCGTATATTTTTGTCGAGATAATAATTAAGTTGAAGTTGATTTATCTCCAAACAAGTCAAAGTCCCGTTTTCTTCAAGCACGTGCATTGGAAAGTTTTGACCTCTCTCCTTGATTTATTGCCATGTTGTCACTGTTATGTGTTTGTAGACTTATGTAAACATATAGCCCATGAGTTATTACCATGTATCTGGCAGACATGTCAAGTACATTTTAGGACTGAATATTAGCTGTGGAAGTGGACATGATGATACAACGTCTCCAGTTTATTTTCTTTTTTGAAAAAAAAAAAAAACGCTTGGCTAAATATTTGGTTGTCTAGTGGAGAGAAGGCGCTCCCACTGTTGGCTGGTAGTGGCTTCAAGTTGAGCAGTTGAGTCCCGCAGCCGAACCATTGGTGCGTAATGGTGCACGACTGGACGGCAGATGTTTCACCACCGGGACACTCTGTCTCTGCACACTGAACTCTTCCGACTTTTTTTCTCCTCAGCGTAGGCGTGCGTAAACTTGCTGTCCTAAGTTATCTGTGAAAGGAAAGGGACGAAAGGGTTTTTACCGGGGAGTTGTCGTCATCAGCACCCCAGATATCCCCCCTTAGCTCCCTAAATGGATGGGGCAGTCTTGGTCTATGCAGTTCAGCAGAGGCCAAATGATTGGAAACAAGTTGTGAATATCCGTGAATTTGGCGTCTAAAGGGAAACGCTCAGATATGCACGGCTGCTTCGCTGGAGCTCAACTCTGAGGACTTTTCTCCTGCATTCGTGCTTTTTTTTCAGGAGGAAGGACTCCGCTCAAAGTTTACAATAGAAAGGAAAACTCAGTGCTGAAGTGGCAGCTCTCACACTATAGCGCTCGCTATGGATTGTATGTATTTATTGATGTGCTTTTCACTCAGTCAAGTATTTCTGGATCATGTTTTTGCTGCAGAAACACATGGTGAGTTATCCACTTAGGATACTTTCTTTTTTTGTATTGTGTTTAGAAATGCGCTATAAAGTCTCAAGGTTGAGGAATAATCAAATAAAATGATGGCCTCTTTTTATTGATACGTCCACATAATACAGCCTTGCTTTTCTGGATGAAGTCGATACAGTTTGTTGAAATGCTTGATTTCACATTAGTTTTTACTCATAATACCCCAGTTTAATAAAGACATTCATTCTGTGCTACCAATATATGCGTTAGGCTATATAAAAATATGTTTGAAACAAGGTTTTGTTCTGTCCTCTATGATTCTGCATGCCTTTTTAATCATTCTTCTTACTTTGATTTATAGTCTTTTTTTCCATATCAACATGCCATAGGTCTGTAAATGTGATTCTCACTAGACACTATCTGTCCCATCAGAAAAACTCTCTGGAAAGTTAAGTGAATATGGTCTTATCGTGCCATTCAGCACAGACTCCCATGGCAGATATATTTCTCATGTGGTCTCTGCTGGAAGTGGAAGTAAAGATGCTGCTGATGCTGATGCCGCCTTAGCCTCTGGCACTAGCAGAAGAAGGGTGGCCCGCGGTGCCCCCGAGATGCCCCCGGTCACCCCTGCCTCAGCGCAGCACTTGTTTTTCAATGTCACTGTGTTTGGGAAAGAACTGCACCTCCGCCTTAGGGCCAACAGGAGGCTGGTGGCCCCAGGGGCTTTTGTGGAATGGCAGGAAGACTTTTTGGAAAAGGCCAAGGAGCATATCCACAAGGACTGTGTTTTCACTGGAGATGTGAGCGACATGCCGGAGGCCTCTGTGGCTATCAGCAATTGTGACGGACTGGTAAGTCAATGCATACTTGAAATATTAGTCTGATAGAGAGTGATGTAGCTGGCAGAAAAGATGCTTTTCATTTTATGGCACAATGTCAGACAGTGTGGATTGTTGGTGTGTATTTATTTATCTTTAGAAAATCCTTCACAATGGCCACTTCACATATTTTCTGACCTACTTGCATATGCATATGCAATAAAGCAATAGTCCATTTTTAATCTACTATATCTTTAAAGTATCAAACATGCAACTCTGTGTAGGCTTATAGGTAGTTCTAAGTTCGTAGTTTGGTTCTTTGCTTCTTAAACAACATCTGCAGCATAATATCTGTGATGTCAATCTGTGTGTTCAGTATCTTCTGAACACTATTATTCTCTACTCTATTTATTTTTGCCAATATCTTCCATAATACACCAGCAGGTAAAGAGGCAGCTTAAGCTTCCAGATCCTGCTCTTCCATTGGTCAGGTGTAACAAATGATGAGGCTAGAATCAAGCTAGTCTGACTTATTAAGGAGCAGGAGACAAGCGCTCAAACAACTGGCAAGCATGACAGTTTGTGCACGGGAATAGAAACAGGAGCAGTGGGGTTGTATTGACTATGAATCCTTTATCGAAGCAGATTCCTGTCATATTTCTGTCTCTAACCAACTATCTTTGGCTTATGCATGGCATGTAGTTAGACAATCAAAAGGTTCAATTGTATTACTTAAATCTGCATCAATTGATTTTTACCCACTTAGGGGCAGCGCACTAGCTGTCAACTAAACATTGACTTTACTTTATATGGTGTACGTGTACATTCACTTTTTTCCAGGTCTGTTTTTGATCTCCACTAACCCCTTAAAAAATATCTGTCTCTTTTGCAGCTGAGTGCCAACTATGTTCAACAACAGGTCACTAAAGTTGCCACTGTTTGGTTGGAGCTTTGTGCCTGAAAAGAGCTGCAGCTACATCTGACAAAGACGCTGATGATAGCAGCAAGCTAAAACCTTAAAGTTGAGGGCTTTAAAACCAAAACAATGAGCTGAAAGTTGCTGAAGTGCTTTGTAAAGCTGAAGGGAACTGCAGTCTCTGTGGGTTCATTACCATGAGGGATCCCTTTAGGGCAGGGGTGTCAAACTCAACTTCACTAAGGGCCACAATGGAAATGAGAATCGCAATAAGGGTCAGACATGTATAATTTACTAACATGCTTTTATTTAACTGAAAAAAGTTAAACATCTTTGGCTGTATTGTTGCATGTCTCATATAGTTTTATCCCATACAATGGTTGAAATAGAACCCTAAAAAAGTCACAGAATTTAGCAAATCATGAAAAACAAAGATTACATTTTTTAAAAGCAGGTTCCCACACAGCTGTCTTACAACAACCAGTTTCACAGCCTGAATATTGTTGTGGGAATTTCTGAGGCCCAAACTCAGCAAATCTGCCAAAATCTGTTATCTAACTTTTTGGTTTTAGTGCACTGGTAGGGCCAAAATCGGTTGTGAACCTAAAAGGATATGCTGGCCAGATCAAAATTTGTGAGGGGCCGGATTTGGCCCCAAGGCCTTGAGTTTGACATATATGCTTCAGGGGGACTGTGGCTCAGGTGATTTGACCCGGCTCCTCCTGACCTGGCTCCTCCAGTTTGCGTATTCAAGTGTCTTTGAGCAAGACATTGAACTCCAAGTTGCTTGCAATTGGGCAGGACATCACCTTGCATGGCAGCTCCGCCCCCATTGGTCTGTGAATGTGTGTGTGAGTAGGTGAATGAGAGGCAAATTGCAAAGCTCTTTGTCCAGTAAGGTAGACATGCGCTAAATAAATGCAGTCCATTTACCATTTTAGTAATTTCATGCCTTAAATTCATGAGACAGAAACACACACACACACACACACACACACACACACACACACACACACACACACACACACACACACACACACACACACACACACACACACACACACACACACTTTCAATCATGCAGTCTTAGGTATTTGATTGAAATCAGTTGTTAGCAGCTAGAATTGTTACAAGCCCACAATTTCATCTCTTTGGTTATTGATGCGTTTGTCAGAACAGTTGAGCTTTTGACGTTGCATCAGCACACCACAAACAAACAATGGACGCCTCTTGTATTGTTTGCCATTATCACTGCATTTTCTCTCTCTCATTGATTCTCCTTATTAACACTAAACCACGCTGAAGCCAAAAAACTAGGTAAAATGGGTTCCAGAGAGCTATTTTTTCTTTGTCTCCTTTAGAGAATCAAGACAAAAAGTGAGACAATGCTGTATTCAATGCTCAATTCAAACCACAGTGCTCTGTGTTTTCTATCAAGGCTTAATACAGTAAGCAATAACAGTTAAGAAGTTAAGAGCTCAGTAGAGAAGCCAAGGAGTTATGATCAGAGTCCTACAGAAAGCAAATTTCAAGCACCAGTCCTTTGTTAGCTCCTGTTCTACTAGCGTTTATGTTAACTTCTCTTTTACTATAGATAGATACTTGTAGAAGACCCAAGTCTGAGATAATGTTTGATGCATTTGTAGATGAGATGTGTTCTTCCTCTGAAGCACATATATTTTCTAATATTTCTGGATAGTTGCTTCCTCTTATGGCGCTCAGTGTGTTGTGTGTCTCCTATTTTAGAATATTTAAGTTTGAAAATGTTATGTCATATTCATTTCTGTGTATTGTGCAGTTTGTGGGACAATATTTCTGGAAATATGCTCCTGTTGAATTTTTCAAATGTCGAACTTTGAGCATCATGTCAGCATTCACCTCTGCGGAGGCAGCGGAAGAACTAGGCAATAATATCAACTTGGCCTGAGATCACTCATTGCACATTGGAAAAGATGTTTCTTTTGTGATTTGGCTGTAGTCAGACTCTTAGGAATACTGTCCATGCGTTTCATTGCATAACATAAACATAGACCTGTCTGTGCATGCATGGGTTTTCGGGAGGCATTTGAAGTTGAACAGACAGTTTGCAGGCAAATTATTTAGTCTGAAGTATCTCTTTGATTTTGAAGAACATGGAGGAGATGTCTGATGAAAGGAACAAGTTTGGAAGAAGAAGAACCTGAAGCATGCACTGAGGTCACCGCATGCGGGCCACATCTCTTTGATACATTGCGCTGTATATCTTTACGTATCACCACCAATCCATCTTCAAAAGTATGTTTGATGTGTTACTGTTTTGAAGCAGATGTATATCACAGTTCCATAGATATTCTTTTATTCCTATAGCATGTGCATTTCTGGAAACAAAGTGCACAGACTTGAAGAACACGCCAGCAGTCATCACAGCTTCTAACCTTGCATTTCTTCAATTATTTCAATTCTTCAATCAGCTGAATTCCTATGACAAGGTTTGCTATCAGTGTCTCCTCTACAGTAAAGCCACTCACACAGAGATGACTCTAATAGCAAGGCACCAGTAACAGATTACGTTAACTTGGTCTCCTGCCATGTGCCCCGGGGTGCAAAGTGTATGGCATTCCAAGGTCATGACAGATAAGTAATTCATAGAGAGATTATTCTGATATCTTCTGGACATATTTGGCCTCGCATTACCAGACTGTCAGCTGAGGTTGTAAAACAAGTAAATGACTTTAAAACAAGACCTGCACTTTCAGTTTCATTTAAATATAGAATATGTTTGATTGACTAACATGTCAGTGTCTGCGATATCTTCCCCTCTAACTGTAATGCCTGCTAGATCGCAACAGCTGTTTGCTCCAGACAAGCATGAACTATTGCTGTGGAGCGATGAGTGATGGCTATGATAATACCGGTGCTGCTCATCTGTTGGGTATTAGCGCAGATGATGGGCTGATTGAGTTACATGTGTGATGGAAACACGAGTGCCAGATAACCACAGTCGGAAGAGTGCTATTTCTGTGTCCATCAGTTAAAAAAGAGAGAGCCACCTAGCAACAGTCAGCAGGCTTACTTTTTTGGGGTGGTGGGGCACTTTTCCATCCGTTGGAGATGGAAAATACTTGCATAAATTGTTCTATTCATGTGTGTTTGCAGGAATTCTGCACAGGGCTGGTCCCAGTCCAGTATTCCAGTACTCTGCTGGCACTGTAGTAAAGGCACTAAATTAAGAGCTCCATCAGTGGAAGTCGACATCCCAGCCAATGATTTGATTTATTTCAGCCAAATCCTTATTTGTGACAGTATGTCTGTCTAAGCATGTGTCTGTGTGTGTGGGCTCATTCATACACACACTGTGATACAGGACATGCATACCTACAAACACACACATGCATACATGCACGCACACATGCACGCAAACAAGCACACACACACACACACACACACACACACACACACACACACACACACACACACTCACTCACTCACTCACTCACTCACTCACTCACTCACAGATCACGACTACATTTACTTCTACCACTCCTCCTAATAATAATAATAATAGCAATACTAATAATGATATTCATAGTAGTATGAATCCTTTAAAGCAGAAATCAATTTTAATTTTATTTCACCTTTTATTTATCCAGGTAGGTTGATTGAGAACAAATTCTCGTTCACACAGTTACACATTCATACCTGGAAGCTGCCCAGTACAAACACAGTCTGATCTGCTGGCCACTGAGCAGCTCCACTGGAGCGGTTGGGGTTAAGAGCTTTGCTCAAGGGCACCTCAGTGGTGGTAATGACGGAGGTAAAAGCGCTGCTCTTTCACGTTACCCACCTGTCAGTCTGGAGATTAAACCGATGACCTCACAAGCTTGCTTCTTTAACCTTTAAGTTTAGGCCACCACTGACCTAATTAGGCTCTCACAGCACAGCAGCATCCTAGTCTTCCACTTCCATTAAGTGATCCAGTTAATTGGATAATTATTAGAACTCATCTCCTCTGTGATATTAGTTTTAAGCACGTAAGTGCCAGTAATATTATGTCCAATTTTCTCTTTATTATCTTCGTTGTGATCACCACCTATGCTTACCCTTTGTGGCTCTGCACAGTGAGATGTGAAAGCTGATAAAAAAGGAATTAAGTAGTAATCCCCTGCTCCCACAAGCTGTCTCAGTGATTATTTTAAACCTGTGACTCTGCTAGAGTCCAGCACCACTCAGCCATGATTTACTTCCTGGCTTATTGATCCTTTTATCCAGTATCACCAGCTTGTCCTTTGCTGCCAGAATCTTTAGAATAATCGATAGAGGTCAGATTGGTTATGGATTTTGTACATAGAATTCAGAAAGTAAACTGTGTGACCTCTGGGAAATTAGTGTGCATACCTTGATCTCAGTGTTTGTCAGTGGATTACCGCTTTACTCACTCCCTCTCTGTGTATCGCTTGTGGATCAACAAAGCGTGCCTGGAACCGAAATTACATGTTTCTTAACAATCTGCCACAAATTGCAGGTTAAGCCCCTAGGCCTAGAATGACGGGTGGACTTTGATATCCTTGCACGTTGCAGCTCAAGCATGGCCTGTGGCACTTGTTCCATTTCTATATTGTGTGTTGTTATTTTACCTTAAGGGATACATCCATGGGATCCCAGCATTTTAAAGCTAGCAGTATGTTGTGGCAGTGTCTGTCTATGATGGGGTAATTTGTTATTTTTTCAACTGTCCTCTCAACTGAAACCAAAGCTATGCCACTGTCTGTAAGCATATTCATGCACAACATATTTGTTTAAAATAGACAAATGTCCTGCAGCAAAGTGATTTCCCCACCTCTCACCTCATTTGTTTCATGGCTTGGTGTGCATGCTGCACTGAGCAGGTGACAGACTCCAACTGCAAGTTTGCACAGCAGAAAGAAGTCTCTCTGAAATGACATACAGTAAATATCCACCTTCAAAGTTGCTCTAACAGATGTGTGGAATTTAATGCACTGGTGAGCTTAAGGGTTAGCTATATATGCCTTTTTTTGCGGTGTCAGTGACACCCGCTGGATGCCTCACTGTCTGGGCCTCAGAGTGTTTTTTACTGTGTGTCCTCCACTGACCACGGCAGGTCTCATAATTATCCCAGGTGTATGAATGCTCATTTCCATTTGGGGCAACCTGATTACCTCTACATACCTTCACCTCTTTTTGCCTAGAAGAGCTAACCTCTCTGTATTTTAGCATCACAATGTGAAATCTTAACAGCAAACAAACCTCACAATTCAGTTTGTGTGATGATGAGTTAAGATGAGTGTATGATAAAAATGAATTTCACTGTGATGAGCAGACTTTTGTTATTTATGACTCAAGGCGCCAGTGAGGCCCAGGCTCAAGGGTGTAATTTCCTCTGTGGACAAAGCAACATGTCCGCCCCTCACTGTTTTATCTGACAAAGTCAAATTAAATTGTAAATGACTTGATGATTGTGCTACAGAAAACAGTCAGTGGATCACCAAATATAATATAATTCATCCTGAGGGAAACATGAATGTCTGAACCAAGTCCATGGAAATCCATCCAACAGTCAATGTATTTTGTCAGCCCAACAGACCACGACTCAGAGATTTTCAATCTACAATTATATGAAACACATATGGAAGGCTGGAAATGTTTAATTAGTCAAAATGTCATTAATAATACATGGATTTACTCGAAATCCAATAGCTTTGCGTCCCCACTGGACTTCACTATGCAGTGTACATATGTTTACATTTGGTTCCTCTGTAGGCCCTTCCAGATGCTGCTGTGCTCTCACCTCACAGGCCTGGCGTATTTTTCCACCCACTGCTGAAATAAGAGACCACAGAGGAAGTATTCGAGCATGTCTTACTTGGCATTTCCTGGTCAGGGGCTGGACAGATTCTTTCACTCCTCTTTTTCTCACTGTCACATGTCCACTCTTAAGCTTGCAGCATTTGTGTTGTTAGTGCCGAGCCACAGCATGCAGAGGTTTTTTTTTAGGCACAATGTTCTCTTAACTGCACTGTATTTAGATTTCTTTTTGCAGTTGTAAATACACAATTTCTTGCCAAAGTCTTGTTGGTCTGCCTTCTTCAC
This sequence comes from Percina caprodes, assembly GCA_013375575.1. Lineage (NCBI taxonomy): Eukaryota > Metazoa > Chordata > Actinopteri > Perciformes > Percidae > Percina > Percina caprodes. Next base: position 4,929,298 of record JABXJD010000010.1, read on the forward strand.
GAGTATAATGATAGGCTGGATAGATTTCTTTTTTTTCTTTGTAAGGAGTAGGGAAATGAGAAATAAAATAAAATGCACTGTGAGGTGTAATCAGAAAGAGCAGTTTCTGCTGGTTTACCAACATGGCAACACAAATTTTAATTTTTTTATTTCTATTCTTCAGACCTTTTCCTCTTTTGCTGCTCTCAGCTATCTCTGGGCAGCCCCGGCACATTCACATGCTGCCACCCCAACACTTGTTGGCTGGAGTAGTGTTTTGGTGGTTGTGCGTACCTTTTTGTTTGTTTTGCATTTACACAGCCTGGGCAGTACAGGAACACAGGATTTTTCTTTCAGCGCACAAAGAAAATAGAGAGCTAGGTAACTATGAGGTGATATTTGCTGAATTTGACAGTGAATTGGATTAACTTGATTTACTTTACCTTTAAAAACAAAATGGCCCTGACATAATTTCATTTGTGATAACTTGATTGCCTGTGTAATATTGGCTCAAGTCGTATTTCATTCACTCAAGAAAGGCTGCAAACCACACGTCGGGTTTGCTCACAAAGCTCTCATATTAAGGAAATGCCTGTACTGAATCAATGCAGATTGGTGTGTGGTAAATAAAGAAAATTGGTTTAATAGTAACTTTCCCAGTGAAAATTAAAATGTTCACACATGCTTGGATCATGATTGTTGCCATTAATTGCAATAATTCATTAAATGCCATGATTTTTACGTTAAGTGGCCTGAAGTACATACTTGTGCGCTAGTGTTTGTGTTGTTCTAGTGTATCTCTTTAAGGGAATAGCAGAGCCGGCATGTGTGTATGCGTGGGGAGTGTGTGGGAGAGCAAGTGAGAGAGTGAAGGTGATTAGCTTTGGAGAGTACTGACTCTAGAGGCATAGAGAGAGAAACAAAGTCTCTCCTTTCTAACCACAGTCAGAAATATGATGCAGGAGAAGTTAACCCTCTACTTGGTTTTCAGGTTGTTTATGGAGAAGAAGAACCCTGATATGAGTAGATGGAAATGCAACGCTACCAAGCCATGGCCAAGCGGATCAGACACAGCTGTTGCGGTCTGTGTTGCTGCGATGTGTAGATACATTTTTTGAGAGATGCATGTCAGGCTTCAGCGTAGGGTCCCTAGGGTAGGGTCTAGTTTGTACATGTACCTACGTACGTACCTACAGCGTAGCTTTTATGCAGGACCTTAAATTGGGCTTAAGAGTGAACCTGAGCTGGATGTTGGCTTCCAAATGCAATCCCATCTAAATATTTACCTCAAGTCACATTAGGTATTCAACAAAGAGGCCTGAATCAGAGAATGTTTACTTCATGGAAATCAGTGCATGCAAATGTTTGCGTTCATGTGTTGTCCCAATGCCAATCAAGACACTGCATTATTACTTCACAGCTCAGATGCTGAAAAGGAGAATGCAGGGAAACAGTCAATGCTAATTTATTTTATATAGACTGACCAGATTTGAGTTTGGGCGTTCCTTTTACTGATCACATCCTGCAGAATCATCTCTTTGGTTCTTTGAGATTCAGCTCCTGTATCCTTCTTTCACAGACACATGGAATTTAAAGTGTCAAACCACATGCTTTTATGCCATTAACAAACAACCATTTTAACTGCACTGTTTGTGTTGCATTTCTGGTGACATTCTGGTGAATATTCTGTTGAAACACAATTTCACAATATTTCCAGTGCATCTACAGCAGAAGTACATTAGGCTTGCTTGAGAGGAAGTGACTACTCAAAAAAGTAAACTCTACTTAAAACTGTACTGTAAAAGAGGCTTTGAATTCTTTGAACATCACAGATTGGTGTGAGACTAAAACAGATCTTTGAATTCATTAATATATATATATATATATATATATATATATAATTCCTGGGATTGTTCAGGTGCTGCTGGAAATTTCGCCGGATGACCTGCATTTTGGCTGGATGTCTGTCGCCTTTCACTTCCTTTCTGTTGGCAAGTTCCTTCCTGAGGCTATTTTGCAGAGGCACCATTGCTCTGTCCGGCAAGGCGATTGGTTTAAAGAAATGCCAATAATCCAGAGCACGTTTTCCCCCCATCCCGGAATACTGTGTGGACTAGCCAGACCCTCCTCCGCAGCGGAGGAATGTCTGACAATGTGAGACTATTAAAAACATAAAGCAGATAGAAACATATGGCTCGTTCAGTGCAAACATTATTTTGACACTCTTGGTAAAGGTCTTGTTGGTGATGGGCCCTAAATTGCATCTAACTGGGTCATACCCATTATCCGGCCCTTTTAAAAAAAGTCTGATTGATCAGGTACACTTTAATTACTTGCCCTGGGTGAATTACCGTCCTTTGAAGGAGGAGTGTTGCACTAATTGTAAGCCTTCTTTTTCCAGGCAGGTCTGATCCGGACTGATAATGGGGAGTTTTTATCGAGCCCCTTGAGAAGGGCCAACAGGACGTGGAAGTGAAGGGGCGTGTCCATGTGATCTACCGCAGGTCAGCCATCAAGCGGGAGACAGGCCAACAGAGGGAGGACCTCCACAATGAAGGTAGGCGAGGAGAAGAACGGTTGACGTCAGTGGAAACAAAAAAACACTGTGTGGGTTTCGATTGTGTGAATATGACAATGAGTTGTGTAATTAAGTGCATATGTTTAAGAGCTAGAAGAAGAGTAAATATTGGACTTCCATTCATCAGATGGCCAGAAAAACAACTCAAAATGAATGCTAATGTTGCTTCATGTCTGGTAGATTTGTGAACTGGCTATTGTTTGGTAACATGTTTGCTATTACAACCAGGTCAGCAAAAGAATCCCAAAAAATGTATGCAGCTTTACCTTTCCTTTGCAGTCACACAAACACCATCATGTTTTCCTTTTTCAAGTCGTTCCTTGCTACAATCATAGCTCTTTTCATTTTACTCTACAGCACTCAAGCTTAATTTTAGTCAAGCCACTCATTCACATTTTCAAAGGCTCCTTTTTTACCACCGTTTTACCTCCGCCCCTCCAAGATTTTTCTATACAGTGATGCAGCTAGATTTTCATTTGTATATTGCTGCCATTTCTACCTTTTCCATTACTGTTTCTGTACCCTACGCAAAACACCCTCTAACAAGATATTAGTCACATAGGAAGGCATTAATGTCCTGTATTTGTAGCCTTGTTCAAAAGCTCCTTGTGTTTTTTTGTGTTTTTTTGGTAGGGCTAGGCAATATGGTCAAAATGTGTTATCCCAATATAGGTTATTATTTCATATCTTGATATTGATATTACTTAAATAGTCTACAGCATATAACCATAAGGTAAAACCTATTTTTTTATACTCACATGTGAATGAAAAACTTGACAAACGAGAAGTAATGAGTAATTCTTATTTTAATAAGCACTTTAGTGCAACATGAACATAACAGTTTCTAGTGAAATTAAAGATAAAAAAAAATAAAACAATCTTCAAATGATATTCTATCAACATATTTACTATATATCAGATTGTCAGAGAAATATGAATTGGTATGTGCTGTTCAGACCATGTAATTCATTATAATTATGATTTCATTGAAAGACGATAAATTATATAGAATTATCGCACAGCCCAAGTTCTTTGTCAGATTTTTTTCCATTACAATGCTGTCACATCCTGATGGGAGAACCAAAGTCCCAATTAAGGCTGTCAGTCTCCTTTGTTGTTTCCATGCCATAAGTTAAAGTATGTAAGAATATGTGTTATTGATGAGATTTAACCGTGACAGTTGTTTAAAGCTTATTAAAATTGTCCAGTGTTTGCAGTTGTTGAACACATTTATCTTAATTTGCTCTGCTGCCACTAGTGCAAATAAGTTGTCACCTGTTAAGCATTTATCTGTTATTTTTTTGTTATTTACAATAATTAGCGTGTTGGTAGATTTACCTGGAGCCAGTTGTCAGAGTTATTTTTGCAGACTGCATTCATCCTTCATTTTTCTACATTGTACTTGTGGAAATACCTCATCGATTTTCTGGTATGCACAAGATAATGTTTCATGTCTCCATTTGTATCTGGCAGGCTTGAATCACTGCCATCTTTTACAAAGATTATTATAATTCATAGCCTCGGGCAATTTGCCATGAGCCAATTTCTGCTAGACTTGTTCATTGTGTCAACAAATGCTGCAATTATATTTAGAAGTGTTATTACCTCCATCAAGGAAATTTGCAATGGCTTGCATGGTTTTTCCTAGCTCAGAATGGGCTTTTGGGGAAGGACGACTGTTAGCATGATCGGTCTGTGTTACCTTATTTGACAGAAATCTATGCATTTTCCTGTCATTTCAGACAATTTGAAAAGCAAAAATGTATACTATGCATGAATAATTATAAAAAATAAATATATAATTAAAATAATAAAATAATAAAATAAAATTACATTGATATTTAAATAAACCACCGGGTGAGTCCGGTACAGCCTGACTCTAGAGATAGAACTGAGATTAGCGCTCACATTCAAGTTTATGTTCTGCTTGTTTAACGTTGTATGGTAAATTGCTCTCTAAAACATTTAGACAGGATTTAAACTGCTATTTTTATTCTTAATTCTTATCATTTTGGTGCTGGTGATTTTCCTTTGGGACTGGCTAAAATGTCTTTGGTAGGGCGCCAAAACCTGACTTGTTTGCTTATTCAGGTAGCAGGACATCAGAAACTTGAAAAATTTGGTGACGAGATGGGCCAGGTTTTCCAGGTGTTTCTCACAATATAGCAAATTGGTTTTCAGCTTATCAAATAAATGGTTCAAATGTATGGATAACTTCATTTTACTGTCATCACCTGTTCTGTCTGTTACCCTCTGGGAGGCGCTACAGAGCACTCAAAGCTTGCACTTTCAGACTGAAGGACAGTTGTTATCCAAGAGCCATCACTGAACTGAACAAAATCAAACATCTTGGTGTCGTGAACTAGATACAACCCGTGCAATACTGTTCATATATTTATTTACTGGGATGACTGTGAACTTTTTTTGTGTGTTTTTATTACTTTTAGTAGGCTACTTTTATATTCAGGTACGGTAAAGTCTATTCTCTTATTTTTTCCTATCTGACATTACATTTCATCTTCAGAAATCCGGATTTTATAAAAATTTTGGCTGCAGCCTGAATCTGTAAAAGGAAGACGGCATACTGTGAATGCCATCGGTAAATGTTGTTTGGAATTGTGTGCTACTCAGCTGGGATTTTTGCTATGAATGCAAATGTTATAGTTAGGCTAGATGTGGGACTGAGAGAAAATACACATCTCATTCTGTAGGCCAACTCCATTTCCTATTTGAACCCCTACCACTTGTTTTTGAGTACCCTGTGCTGGTTGACTTGTTCCTGGGAACAGAGTTAACCCTTGTGTTGTCCTCGGATCAAATTGACCTTTTTCCTATATTAATGTTCTCTTTAACTACCCAATTGTAATTACCCAAAATAACATGACTGATTCCACACAACGCTCTTTGGCTAGTACAAATCTCTACTGTCATTAATTTTGTGGTGTCTTATTCAATTTTATATTTATTTGAAAAGAAATTGAAGTGGTTTTGAAATAGTATTAAGTAAAAGTTGACATATTCCAGTCTGTGATTATCCATCCACATACATTCCTTTAATTTTAGTTGAAATAATTTCCAATTTCTGCTTTTCTAACTCAAACATTAGGTATAATTTCCAAGAAATTAGGTTTATTGATCATAAATTCCAACAATAACTGTAAAACTAAAGTTAATAAGTTAGTGTTACGCTGTATTGAAAACATAAAAAAGTAACAAACATTGAAAAAAGCGTCAAAAGTGTTGAAAAAACGTAAGAAAAAGTTAAAAACATTGATTAAAAACAAAAGTGTTGATTTTCAATTTTCAAACAAGGGTTAAAAGAGGGTAGTGATTGAAATCTTCCCCTGTGAAATGGGACAACTCTTCAAGACCCTGCTATGTCATCACTAGTGGTTGATGGCAGACTCAACAAGTTTGTTGCTGCATTCTCTGCAGTAGTATTACCAGAGACAACCGCCGGCCAGTCTGACTGGCGGCTCTCGTCTTCAAAAAAACATTGCAGCTAATTTCCAAACAGGAGTAATTTGGATAAACTGACCCCATATTGGGAATCAAAATGGTAATGTTCTCACCTGAAAATGTATTAAAAACTAAGTAAAGTGACATATTAACAGCTTTTATCCTGGCTCCAAATCCCCATGAATTACATAACTGACAGTTGGACCCGGCCAGGGGGTCTCACATCTACGAAAAGTCTATACTGTGAATACATTGAAATCACATGATATGAAGTCTATTTCTCTATCCCAACAAAAGTCTGGGACACCGCTACCCCACACACAAAACAGAGTGTTAAGGCTAAGTGGTCAGGGCAAGAGTTGTATTGGCATCAAGTGGCTTAGAAAATATGACGTCCACAGGCCTGTCAATGATCTCAGAGAATTCCTCTTGCACATCCTGACACTCAAAGACAGAGGTTTGTCGGGTTTGACAGAGACAAAAATCACTCCACAGAAACTGAAATAACAGAAGAAATAGCCTACATGCATCACATTACTGTTCATTGACTTGTTTTTGCTCATATTTTGCAGTGGCAAACTTTGGGATCGCAGACCTCCCTGCAGCTCTGGATCTCGTCGAACATAAGCTGTCTGAGTCAGAGCGCAAGAGGAGGCACGCAAAGAAAGACGACTACAACATTGAAGTGCTGCTGGCTGTGGACGACTCGGTGGTGCGCTTCCATGGCAAGGAGCATGTGCAGAATTATGTTCTCACGCTCATGAACATAGTAAGTCTATTCTGGTGTTTCAATAAAATGGTCATTAAATTCTTACCACCCGCTCCTTGTTTATGCCAATTCCCAACGTGACATATCTACGCCTGCAACTAACCATTGTTTTTATTTTTGATTAATGGGCTGATTATTTTCCATATTTATTGATTGTTTTGTCAATAAAATGTCATAGTTTCAAAAAGTCAAAGGTGATGTCTTGAAATAGCTTGTTTCGCCTGACAAGCAGTCCAAACCCCAAATTAAAATCACTAGTAAATAAAACAAAGAAAATCAGTGAAATTTAACAATGACAACCTTGAATTAGTGATTTATTTTCTGAGTTGAATCTGTACTCAAAATAGTTGCTCAACTAAAAGACAGTTGCAGCTCTGTAAATATCCCTTTTTGGCATAAAAACGCTGCTGAGTTTGGTGATTTTCTACCTGTAGAGGTGTTTTTCCCTCCTTGCCCGCTCTGACATCAGACCTTGCCACATTGCTCTCCATACCCCCGCTTTCTGGAGCTGTTTATGGATTACTGATGAGAGGTGAAAAATTTTCTCAGCTCATTCATTACGGGTATCACCAGCTCCTACCACCATAATCTACTTAATAGTCGCAAATCCCTCAAGTCAGATTTTCACAGGGTGCTGGTTTCAGTCTGTAACAGTTACCATTTGGACCCTGCATGGTGGTCTGATTAGCTGCAGATCACTGGCAGGATGAGATAATTCCAGGAAGTCCTTATAGATGATATTGATTGAGCTATAAAGTGAAATCAAGTTAAGTTCTTAAAAATAATATCTATATACCCCTTTCATTCTGAGTAAAAAATTCACAAGAGAAATGTGACTCTTTCACAAAGAAAGGCGCAGTTTAAACAAACGAGGGTAAAAACTCTTTAGTTCCACACGTAAGCCACAGGCTTGCTGTGTCTGAAAGAGCTCTGCCCACTCAAATCCCTCTGAATCCTTGCTCCGTGGCTGCAGAATGTGTAGTACCACCTGGAGAAACTCTCCCTGAGGGATTGATTACTGAACATCCTGTCTGCGCAAAGCCAAGGTGACTGCTGAGGTGCCTGCCGCACAATGGCTGTGTTGTTTGAGCGCAGACCAGGTTTTGTCCACGTCAATGTGATGCTGTACACAAGCCAGGGACACCTAACCTAGCGCCTGTAGCCCACAGCTGCTACTCTCGTTTTCAGGCACAACAGTCCGATTCCAGCCCTCTGTGTGCTCCTTCTGGCTTTGTAATTATCCCAGTATATGTGGGGTTGGAGGACTCACAAAAAAGTTTTTTTTAAAGGCTGAATGCATAGAGCCCTGAGTTGGAAAAAATATGCAATTTCAGTATTTACCGCGTCTCTGTTTAAGGTCCAAAATAAACACAAGTATATAGATGGTTGTAGATAGTCAGTATAGACCAGTCTGAGCTGGTAACAAATCTAGGAGAATTTGGGGTCACTTGAGTGTTCTTTGGAGCATTTATTGACCTGAATGGGCTTCTGTGAATAGAATATTTGCTTAAATGCCTTGGGTGTAACCCTGCGTCCCAGAGCAAATTTGGACTTTAGCCAAGATAGCCCTTCTTCAGTGAGAGCTTTTGTTCTGAGCGGTCATAATTTTTACCCAGAGAAAGCTTAGTGGCTCACACTTGTTGGCTTTTTAGCAAAGAGTCACACTGTTATTATGTTTGCTATATCTCAACCTTTATGAGCCTGAACTAGGACAGATATTGAAAGAGCCTGAAAAGGACAGCTCTGGTTTTAACATTGGACAACATCACTGTTCACATATATGAAAAGTAACTTGAAGACTGAGTTTAGATTATTTAGATAATTAAATGAGCATCTACATCTACTCCTAAATCAAGAAAACAAAGAGGAGAGATTTCATGACATGAAACTGTAGTAACAAAAATTAAAAAAAAACTTGTTGCTTTGACAGTCAAAATCACTTTTGGGAGGTGTGCACACTTTTTAGTTATTTGTCTGTTTATACATAATATTGGCTTTACATATGGCTTGTTGTCCCTGTAATTCTGCAGATATGTATGCTCAAATACTGTCTCTGTCAGGATTGTGATTTCCATGAAGCAAATTACTACTTGTGGGATTTCTTTCGCATATGCTTTCATATGCGACAGCTGGAAAGTGTATGGACAGATACTGTATGACATCCCAGCTATTCAGCGCTTTGTTGTGGCAATAATGAGAACATTGGACTTCACCTCAGGCCTCTTTTGAATTTCACACACCAGTTATTCGATGACCTTTGGTAGATCAGTGTTATTGACAGGCTGGGAGGTGATCAACTGAAAAGTGATACTAACAAAACCATGATCAGTTTTACACCAGCACTGCAAAGTATTCAAAATACATTCCTTGTAGCTTTTGCATCTTAAACAATGAACAATGATTGTTTGCTTTATAATGAACAGGAATGAAATTTAAAAGAAATTTAGTCATTACATAATACAGTTGATGCATGTCAGACTAAAGTTATTTTCAAATGTGGCATTTACTGTTGATATTACACTAAGGGGAAGGTTGTTCATCTTGTAGGTTTTCTGTGCTTAGTCTTGGCCATTTGTTTAACTTCAGTGTTGGGCTATATTGACTTGATTTTCTGGAAACCAGGATTGGGGCAAGACTATTAGAGTTATTCTCACCATACACACCTCAAACTCTATTCACACTTAGAAGAAGTAAAACGGATTAGTTGGGAGTTTCATTCTCCATTTAAATCTTCCACCTTAGCTCCTACTTCAGCCCCTACGAGCCACTAATCAAATACATTGGCTCCAGGTACGCCACCAAGGCATCTCCACAACACCCACTTTTCATTACAGAAACAGAAAAAAATGGCCACTCGGTTCTGGTTTTAGAAACATCTGGACAGAATTCTCTGCATTTCAGCCATATCACCCAAACATTATGCCAGACAGTCTTTCTGCATTGGCACAGCATCCACAACAGCCAGATCAGGCATCTCCGACCAAACCATTCAGGTCCTAGGTAACTGGTCATCCCAGGCATACCGATCATACATTCACAACAATCTCAACGATCTCCGTCAAGCCCACACACAACTTAGTTCTACACAATCTGACTCTTTTGGGGGTCTGTAAACTATTCAGGCAAAAACTGCTTCCGAGACAAAACCCCCACTCTGAGTCTCTTCCATCTGGTCATCATACATCCTCCCAGACCAGCCATCAGATGACATCCACAGCTATTTATCTATCTGCACATTTGCTAGTGAATTACCTTTAGGTGTGATAAGATGAAGAGGATTTTTGCAATTACCTCTGGTGGCATTTACCTGGGCAAATAGGTTTATTTTTTTATGAGAAATCTGTGGCTGACATTTCTGCTGCCATGTCAATACTGGAAATGGGATTCTGTTTGTGGTGCACTTAGCATAAAAAACTGATATGTGGAAATTGTTTCTCCACACTAAATAAACAGAAACAGGGATGCCCAAAAATAGAAGCATGTGAGAAAATAAGTTACATTTTAGTGATTAGGAGTAGTTGATATGAGTGTGTTCATTCATTATATAAACTTAAATAATTAATAAATAAATACAATATTCCTCAAATGCTAAATTATACACAGATGTACAGATGCACAAATTATTTTCCAAACTTGTAAAGTGATATATGTTTATGAGTTTATGAGTCTATCACACTCAGTGTCGACCCACATGCCTTAAAAGACCATGTGTAAACATGTGTTTTCTCTCAGTAACTAGTTCATTGGAGAAATGTGAGGGTGCATTGTGAAGCTAAATCACTCCATGATCGGTAATAACAATCCTTAACAAACATGTCCCAATTAAATTACTTACTGATTTATGGAAAAATAAATATTTACCCCTCCTCTGAACCTTATTTATCACCTGCAAAGCTAAGCACTTGATTGAAAGTATGGGGCCTTGGAGAAGAGGCAACATGTAGTGACTATTTGGTGAAATATGAAACAATGAAAATGAAAATGAAATTGGGATTTGAATGGGATCCTAGCTTGGCCCTATGTTAAGAATCTACATACCACAGCAATCATTATTATAAAGCCAAATAGCAGTCACAAAGTTTCTGGGTCAGGCTTCTTTGCCATTGCACAACAATGCTGTTTTTATTGGATGTTTACAAATGTCTAAACATATTTTTATCATGATGCCAAACTTGTTGTTAGCGATGAAAAAAACACTCCTTCATAGTTAGACAGCCTGCTGCTGGTAGGCTGTACATCAGAAATAAAATGTATGGAAGCAGCGATATACAAGCATCAATTGTGTTTCTACTGATAACTATCAGAGCAGTTTATAACAATTATTTGCTACTTGCGTAAGTAGATTTTGTTTAAATCAGACTGACTTCCAAAAGAGAGGTGGTTTGTTGGTTGATTGCTCGGTTATTGTGAAGACATAATGCCTTACAGCAGCACAAACAACTAAAACAGCCTTACTTCTTCATTTCTTTGTCTTTGATTACCCTGGGTATTAAGCATCACACACTAGCGTGGTGGGGTAAACATGAGCTCACTGTTGCAGTATGACAACCAAGCTTCACTATTTATTTTTTATTTTTTTAAATCTATTGATGTCAGTTGAGGTCTCTGATTTACATACTTTGAATGGCCATAATTATCTTCTTTACTCTTTTCAGTATGTATTTAGTGATAATAAACTGTATCCCTTGGAAAGTTCAGAAAGAGATGCCCTCTACATGTTATGTAGGCTTAGAATTGTGAGACGTTCTAAGTGACCTTCATGAAATGTGGTTTATTTAGTTCATTTCATCCCTCAGATCAGTGACGGATATATGAAAATATGTTCTTTTCTTTTCAGGTTGATGAAATCTACCACGATGAATCTTTGGGAACCAATATAAATGTTGTCCTTGTTCGCATGATAATGGTCGGGTACCGACAGGTGAGCTATGTCGCACATTGCGGTTATTTTCAAACAGTTTTCCAAGGCAAAGAAATTTGGTGCCAGACATATTTACATATAAATGCATCTCAGTTGGTAGCCCTGTTGATTCATAACACAACAGTGATTTAAACTTGTGTAATATTACATTGCTGTTACTGCCTACAGGAAACAAGAAAGAAAAAAATTGAATGTTAGCTCAATTTTGCCAGACACAGCATCAAATTGAATTGAAACAGATTTTGGTTTTATTTGATTTTATTTATTATTTATCTCAAACTATCAACAATGTTGACCACTTCATCTCTAACTCTTAAGAAATTGATGAGATGATTTGCCAAAACACTGAGCTTTTCCTCTAAGACATATATGCATTTAATAACTCACTTACAGTCAACTTTCTGCAGTAATCTGAGAATCGCTGGCTTCTGTAATTGGGGTAGATGATTAGAGAAACCTGAACCAGACTTCTCCTGGGGAAAGACGACATCTTGGCCATCTATACATTGGGTTTCTAATCAGCTTTTTACATGTGAGCATGTGCATAACAAAGACTTCTGACAGGGAAAGTTTCTTTTCATTGAATAAAAAGATTAGAAGGTTTAAAAGTCTATTCCACTGAATATTTGAATATTTGTAAGATTCAGACACGTTTTATGTCACTATACAGTCTGTTCTGTCAGTGGCATAATGGAAAAAAAGTGCATTCTAACAGAAATACAGTTAAAATAAGAAAGCAATGTTTGCAAATTAAGGTTAGGGATGTGCATGTGCTGCTGTATAAGTGTATTAAGTTGGTTTCTTGTGTTCATGTTAACACACTGGCTGATTTTATTATAGCGGCCATGATTTTCAAAATTTGTCATAGCTTCCTCCTAAAGAATTAAATGGTATATTTCCAAAATATGTTACAGCACTAAGGTGCTATCGGTGCTATAACAGAATTATGTAGTGTATGTGTGAATGGGGAAATTATGACACCAAAATAAAAGGAAATATTCCATGTATTTTGGGGCCCCTGGCTATTTAGGGTCCCTTAGCAGCATGTGGTTTGATTGACAGGTGTAGCCAGAAGTGATGCTAAAAAATAACACATTTAAATTAGAAAGAGCTGTTAAATGAACTTTAAGTGAAAAGTGCATTATGCATGAGGATATTACTGAGAGGGGACTGATATCATGCAACACATATACAGAGCACAAGCAAATTTGAGTGTCCAGCAGCTCACACATAAACACACATTTCCATCCAGAACACAGTTTCCCATAATAAATAAATAAATAAATAATATGCAAATGCATGCACAAGAGAGTTAAGACAGGATAAGAGTACCATAATTACAACTGCTGCACACTGCCAAGTTCTTATCTGGTCTGGTAGGAACGCAGACCCTAACAACTGTGATTGGTCCGCTTGACCGTGACTTGGTAGCGTCGCATTTCCCCCTACTCATTTCCCCCACTTATTTCCCTTATTTCCACTTATTTCCCCCTACTTATTTCCCCCTACTTATTTCCAGGTTCTCCTATTTACATAAACAACATGGAATCAACGTTAGGGTTAACTTTTCCTGCATCATATTTCTGACCGTGGTCAGAAAGTACAGGGGAGACACTTTGTTTCTCCGTCTACGCCTCTAAAGTCAGTACTCACTCCGATCAAATCCCCCACCACTCTCTCACTCGCTCTACCACACACTCCACTACTACTACTATAATTTATGTGCATGGTGACAGTAATCAGTAAGTTATTATGCTTCAGAGCCTTTCAATCTACATAACTGACAGATGCTGCCTGGAGACCGGCATTTTGCTTTTCTTGTCCGGTTGCCAAAGCAGAGATAGGCTGTTTACACAGCACCAATTAGATGACCTCACATGTGTTGAATTTGTCACCAGTGCACACTCGGAGAAGAAAGACAAATGCTTTGCCAGTCTGTCTGGATTTACTCTTTGGCATGGGCTGTGTTGTTGTTAATTAGCACACTACATTATCCTTGAGTTATGATGTTGAATTGGAAAACAGAAAACAAAAAAAAGATTTTTTCCAACAACAGTTTCTACTTGGAAATGATCTGCCTCTAATTGTAATTCAATACCAGTTTGAAAGGAAAAACACACACACGGCAGTTTTTTTAGTTCACAATGCAAATCTGGCCCTGTTGGAGAGCACAGGGAAGCGATATCTGCTTTCTATGTCCCACAGGAATTTAATTTACATGCACACATATTTTAATTAAGTGCGATACAAACCGAAATTTGTGAAAAATTCTCGAGTAATATCCAAGTAAAATAGATGTGATGCTGACTGATCAAAAGTTAATGACTTTTAATTACGGACTATTTTGTAAACAGTAATTATAAATTGTTGAGCTATGTTCTAAACAGATAAAAGCTTTCTCTTCATTACAAATTTCATAGCAAAGTAAAACAAATTAATAGTAACCTATGATATGAGCTTTTCTAACATTGAAACTGAGGCCCTAGCTTTAATTCAATTATTATTACATTGTATTTTTCTTCCACCTTAACAAGAGCAGTGACCTATAAATTGAATCAATATGAGCGTTCTCACCCATGGTTATTAATTCTATTCACATATTCAGCAGTAAAACATTCTTCCTGGTCCTTTTTATTCCTTGCAGTCTATATGCCTGATCGAGCGTGGCAACCCATCCCGCAGCCTGGAGCAGGTGTGTCGATGGGCCAACACGCAGCAGCGCCGTGATCCTGACCACGCTGAGTACCACGATCACGCCATCTTCCTCACAAGGCAAGATTTTGGTCCCGCAGGTATGCAAGGTACTGTATTTTTCTCGATCGAGGACTGTGCAGACTGAGTGCTGATATCTGCTTCCATTCACGAAAGGGTTGGCTTCAAGTCTTGCCCAGGTAAGATCGATGGAAACAAAAAAGTGGAGGCTGCAGCTGAGGTCGCAAACCCAATTGGACTTCACAGGAAAATACTTACTGAGAAGCTTTCCAACACCTTGCTGACTTGACATTGATGCCACCCTGGATATGAAAAATTAAGATTGATATTGTTCACGAAGGTTTTTGGCATGTAGAGAAAAAACAGAAATATTTGTTTGTTTCTCATTTATGTAAACTAACTGTTGTTTTTTTATTCAGTTGGGTAAAGTGCAGTATGAGCTTTTCTCCACTCAGTTCTAAGGAACATGTATGCAATCATTTGGTGGAGTTTCACACCGTACATGTTCTGTTGGTTTAGCATTTGTCTCATGCTGTATTTCTTCTTTTCAGCACTTCAAAAAACAAATTTGAAGTGAGCAGCCTAACCGCCAGAGAAACTTGGTCCAGGATGAACAAACATCCTCTGTGCTCAAGTTCAATATCTTGCATTGACCTGTGTATAGTTTTAGCTTTTAATGCACACATGTCATGTTAAGAGGAGAACCAAAAGCTACCTGGTTTGCTAGTCACACCTCCGGATGTTGCCATAGCTGCGGTTGTGTTGTGTTCATAACAAGCCCAGTTTCTATGGTGTTGGGCTTGATTTGGTGCTGTGTCTCAGGGTCACGAACAGACTTCGCACTCTCCTGTCAAAGTTTAGCTGTGAGATGGTAGATTCTATTTCTGAATACATTTATTGTGGCTGTGGGTAAAATAGAAGAACATCCAAAAAGTTTCCAGAATAGCTGCAAACCAAAAGGAAGTGAATGAATCTTTGTAAACCGATGATGAGTTTGCCACATTTACAATAACTACCCACACTGTAGTAACATACATGCACTGATACACCGTAATCAATGAATGATTTCAAATGTTTTTGATCTGCTCTCTTTGCCACGGAATGTCCCACGCAGGATGTGCAGTGTTTGAGTTTATCAACCAGATGACAGAGACCACCTCTCTCCTTACTCATGTCATCAGCAGTAGAGAAACAAAAAGCTGCTGCTGCACCTTTTCGCTTCAATGTGCAAAGCTTCCCTTCAAGGGAATGTAATCTGCATTCTCTTGAATTCCTTTAATCTGCCTTTCAGATAAAGGGTCACGCTCCACAACTGCTTTCATGTTTCACTATTTCACTCACTGCACTAAATGTGTCCATTTATGAAACGAACCATCAACCATCTGACTCAAAAACTGTCCTTGATAAACATCACCATGATCATACTAAAGCAAAAAACAAAAACTTAACAAAACAAAGACTCTGCTATGACTGACTTGCTGCAGATGTTTCTCTTTTTCATCACCACCAAAATCACTTGATGCTTTTTAAGTCTCTTCATCACCGGCTGTCTGTCTGCTTCATTTTCTGCTTTTTACCTGCATGCCAAAAAAGGTCTTCTGATGGTCAGAAAGCATGAAAATGATCTGAAAGCCGCCAAAAGGAGGCCGGGACGAGCAAGCTTCTGAACCAAACCAAAACGCGCTAAGCTGAATCGCTGCACACCTCTTGATCGAGTTATGTTTAATGTTTGTGCTTTGCTTAAACGTTTAGTGAAATGTGTGAAATGTTGTGACGCCGGGGCAGATGTCTGCTGGGTACAGATGACAGGCTTCCAAGCTTGCTGTTTTTATTCAAGACTTTCTTGTGAGGAGATGTTCAGGCTCCTTCACCTTCCATCTGCTGTCCATTAGCCCTAAGCAAGGTGCTGTGTTACTGCCTAAATGCAACCTTCTGTCTCAGATCAAAAGCAGTGCACATATAGACAATGTGGGTTTAACATATAATTTAAAGCAATCGTCACAGCATTTTGTTTTTTAACATGTACTAATCTTATGCCATGTTTCCACTACGTGGTATGGCTCTGCTCGACTCCCCTTTTTGGTACTAGGTCCTTTTCTCTTTTTTGTTTTCCACATGGGATAGTACCCCCACCATTATCAGGTGATCACCATAGCGCTGCTGCATGAAACTGCCCCAACATAATTTTTAACCTTTGTTACCTTTTTTTTTTATATGGGGCGAGTGATTAAAAGATTGCTCTTGCTATTGATGGTAACTTGGCTAATGAAATATCACAGGTTTGTGCAGGATGTACCGTGTTGCGCTAGTCACAATTCTCTCTGACCAATCAGCGTTCAGCATTGTTTTAACTCCACCTTCTAGTATTGACTCAGCTCGCTTGGAACCTCGACCGAGGTGGTATCAAAAAAGTACTAGGTACTATCCACAGCTTTCGCTAATGAAAAAACAAAAAAGACTGAGTTAAGTAGAGCAAAGAAGAGCCGAACCGTGCAGTGGAAACACGGTATTGGCTCTAGAGTCAGTCAGACAACCAGCTGCGCACCAAAAAAAGATTGAGACCGCCACAATGACTGCAATCACATCTTACTTTAGCTCTAATTTTGTGCGGTGATCATCAGCACTGCATGGGAATGTCACGACCTTTACCCTTGTACTTGATTATTAGGGCTGTGTGGTCTTTTCTGTTGCCCAGGTTACGCTCCAGTTACAGGGATGTGCCACCCACTGAGGAGCTGCACTCTGAACCACGAGGACGGCTTCTCCTCCGCCTTTGTGGTTGCTCATGAAACCGGCCATGTGTGAGTAATGGCAAGACTATGAAAGGACAAGCAGGGTTTTGCAGGATCTTGCTGCATCCAATTAAGCCAACAGTTCCGTATGGTAACTGTAGTCTGTAATCAAAGGTAGTGAGAGCCCTTTAACAAGGCTCTGTTGTCTTAACAAAAAGATCTGGTTACATCAACATGTGCACTCATATACTCAGCCAGGCAAGATGAGCTTATTCAGCTCAACGGTTTGAAAAAATGACATCAGACAAATTTATCAATACCAAATAAGAGCATGTCTACGTAGGTCTGTACATAAACCACATGCCGTGTACACGCATATACTCATTGCCCACTTTTCAAGTACACTTGTATATTTTTATGCAATCCAACACACCTGTTCGACCATTAAGTCTATTTTTATGAGTTTTGTTGACACTGTCAATTCAGAGATATCAATTCAGTTATATGAAGGTCGTAGTTAGAGGTTGTGTTTTCTGAATGCATTAAATTAAGCGGTGAGTCTAGTGTTTTGCTCTCCTTATTGTAAATAGGAAGGAAAACAATTATGAAACACCTCTCAATATAATGTAGTCCAATTCAACATCACTGATCAGGGGAGAGAGGGGGGATGACATACAGCAAAGGCAAGACAAGGCAGCTTTATTTGTATAGCACATTTCAGCAACAGGGCAATTCAAAGTGCTTTACACAAAGACAGTTAAGGAAAACAAGAATAAACAGTTAAGGCTACAGGCTTGAGTTGAACCTGCCGCCACTGCAGTAAGAACTTAACCTTTGTACATGGGGTGCATGCTCTACCAGGTGCGCTATCCCCACGCCCCCAATATTACTTTTAAGATGATGTCCAACATTTTAATTTACACATTTCCCACAATGCCACCAAAAATGCAACATCGTAAGTTTCATAAAAATAGATGTTATAGCAAGGCTTTTGTGTTGAATTAGAATCGTTAGATGTACCTTATGAAGTGGCCACTGAGTGCATGTTGTATACATTATTTTTAGAATATTACTGGAAAAATGTTTTGAATACTACTTTAATTTAATTTAATTTCTAGGGTTAGAGTTCATGTGTTCATGACAGCGTCATGTCACTCTTATATAGATACCTTCAAATAAAGTATTTAACACTTACAAAAAAAATTCCACACTGTTTAAAATGCCTTTTCAATACAACTTTAAAACATATTAGTAGTAACATGTAACAGCAATTATATACCCAAGAAGTACAAGTCAAACCAAATACATTTTCAGTATCTACTAGAATGTGTCTATAGCATGGAGTTTAATAAACCATCAAGTTCTGAAAGTTGGCTTTCCTCAACTGATTTCTTTTGACTTAGACCAGAAAAAATGTGACTTTAGAAAGTATTTAATTTAGGCAAAGTCCTTATATGGCTGCTTGTGTTTAGACGACTTTAAACACTGATGCATTGAGCCATTTGGTTTATTTTATTGAATGAAAAAAGATTTGTAGAGAAACTTGTATAGTCTTCAAGTAAAGTATTGAAGCTGTTTCCGATCAATGCTAAGCTAACTGGCTGCTTGGTTGTAGCTTCATATTTACTGCAAAGACATTTATTTTCTAATCTACTCTCGGCAAAACAGAGATTAACCGTATTTCCCAAAATGTATAACTAGTTAAATTAAGTAGTATTTAGTTACTTTCCACCTCTGGCTCCCTATTAATTAAGCTCAGTGTAGCGACAGGCTGCATCCACTTAATGAACTTGTGAAGCTTCAGTTAGAGTCATTAGCAACGTCTGCCTGTGGTCATAAACCAGAGTTATCATGTTTACCTACTGGTCCATTTCACACAGGCTTCCTCTCCTGTAATGGGGCTCAAGGCTTCCCACTGCCTCACAAACATCGAACAAGTGGCCAGACAGACTTGATTGACTGTCACATCGCACAAAAGAACAGAAGAACAGGTCATTAACCTCTTCATCTGCTAACGGTGGAAAGGGGCCAGACTCCATGCTATGCCTGACAGTGCATGACTAATTCAGTGATTGAATGCACCACTTTTAAACTGGACGGCATCAACACTGTAAAGGTGTTTTTGGTTCAATGGTTTAGAGTGCCAAACCAAATATTTCTCTTAGACTGACTGACTGAGACATAGTTGAAATGTATGTACATCTCTGTCAAAACAAAACATTTAATGATACGATGACATTAATGGCTGACAGAACTTTGGGTAAAGACCTTGTATTATATTCTAAAAAACTAAAACTGAACAACCAACACAAAACCTGTGAATCACAATTTACCAGCACACTCATCAGCTTTTCTTTGCATCTTTGTCCCTTTTTTATTCCTCACTTTCTAGTGTCATCTTCTGTGGTAAACAGTGTCCTCTTGCAGTAAGAAACGGAACAACTTTTATAATGCACCTCAACAAAAATTAGGGTAAAAACTTAGAAACTGACGTCCATTATTTCCATTACGTCCTGCTGTTGCTGTACTCGCTGTCCTTTTCATATAATCACAACCTAACATATCAGAATATCAACAGATAATAATAAAGAGATAATGGATATTTACTAAATAACTTAGGACCTACGAATCAGGGCATTGCTAAAACCAAGATAACCCTTTATTAAACATATTAGATAGCAGATACTTAATTAATGTGATGAGGGTCACATTGCTTAATAATGCCTTATTCAGTGAGTGTGCACATCTAGTGCTTTTGAAAGTCTATAGGGAAGTGCATACACAGAAATAGAAGGACATACGGATTAAAACAAGCACAACAAAGCCGAACATTAACATGTTGACACCATGTACAGATATGAGTTTGGAAAGTATATATATATATATATATATATATATATATATATATATATATATATATATATATATATATATAAAAAAAGTAAACAATAGGGCAATGCAAATGGTGTTGGAACAAATAAAGAAGTATTAATATAATAAGTTGCTTATATATCTAGGGTAGGTGAATATGAAAGTATAGACAGTGTATATATTTGACAGATACATACAGTATACTGTAAATATTTGAGAAATATTTAAATGTTTCAATTATGCAAATTAAAGACTGATGCCAGCAGCATCCTGCCCCCTCTGCTGTTCCACTAGCTTCTGTAACTCAATGGGTTTTCTAATTGAAGATTTCTTTAATCAGTCTCTGTGAAGAGCTTGAAGCCTGTTCCTACATGAGCACTGGCTGCTGTCATGGCCAGTGAGCTTACACACCATCATTTCATCCCCACAAAAAGAAAAATGTAATTAGTTTGTTGGCCTTTAACAACCACCACTCTCTGTGAGGCTTTGTCACTGTGTCAGTGGCAAATGTGATTTGATGTTCCAAGCTCAACCTGAATGTGTATGGAAATGTCATCGTGTTCAGAGTAAATCAGCCAAAGGGTGACACCTTGTAGCTAATAGAGAGCTCAAGGTGACATTTTACTTTTTTTTATTTTTTTATTTTTACTTTCATACAAAGATTATAGACACATTAAGCTGAAAGGTACTTTTGTAAAAGAAAAACATTGGTGTAGTTTGGATTTTTTTTACCTCTTTTTCATTTAGCAAAATATACTAAACTTCTCAATGTGTTAGTGTTTATTGTTGCAGCTGAAGAACTCTATCAAAATAAAAGACAAAATCAATCTGTGGCTTTAATCTGTTGGAAATATCTGATAAATGGCCAAATTTCAATACTTTACGGACAAGACTATGGGCACATTTTGATCAGTATTCAATATTTTTTGAGTTTTCATAATTAATTCTCCTGTACTTTGCGCTCGTCCTGTTCAATAAACCATCTCTTTCCTCCATCAGGCTGGGCATGGAGCACGATGGCCAGGGGAATCGTTGTGCCGATGAGACCAGTATGGGCAGCATCATGGCACCACTTGTCCAGGCAGCTTTCCACCGCTATCACTGGTCACGTTGCAGCAAGCAGGAGCTCAATCGATACATCCAGTATGTTCTGTTGTTCCAGCTGCCTGACTTCTCATTTTCTCCACTATTGGTTTTATGCTGCACAGCTTATATGTGAAGCAGCTCAATGTATTACTGTTTATTTTATTTTTTTACTTTTTCCTTATCTGTTCTATTCTTCAAAGATCTCCCATCTTGATCTTTTTTTTCTCATGGTATGAGCATTAACAATGTTTGCATCGAAGATGTTTTTGTTAGTGTTCACAAATACATCTTATTTGCTCTTGTTTGTGAGGAGGATCCCCTGCCTGTTAAACGAGTGTTCTGCTCACATTTGATCACATTGATGCAGCAGCAAGACTTTTGTCTAAGACCAGCAGGAGATCGCACATTACTCCTGTGCTTAAGGCTCTTCATTAACTACCAATAAGTGTTTTAGAGTGCATTTTAAAATGTTAATCACTACTTATAGAGCCTTGCATGGTCAACCTCCCGCTTACATCCAGGATCTATTGCACGCCCAAACTTCTGGTCGCTCTCTGAGGTCTTCAGGCCAAGACCTTTTAACTGTTCCCAGAACACATTTTAAAACCAGAGGTGATCGTGCCTTTTCTGTGGTGGCTCCAAGGCTCTAGAACTGTCTCCCTTTAGCCTTGAGAGCTTTGGATTCTGTGGAAACTTTTAAAAAACATCTGAAGACACATCTTTTTAGACAAACTTTTAACTAGCAATATGGCTTAGTATTTTATGTGTTGCTGTTTTTTTTTTTTTACTGTAAAGCACTTTGTGACCTCTTTTGTCTGTGAAAGGTGCTATATAAATAAAGTTTACTTACTTAATTACTTACATCTATGACTCTGTTTTTCTCATCTTTTCTTCAGCTCCTATGACTGCCTGCTGGATGATCCCTTTGAACACAAGTGGCCTAAGCTTCCTGAGCTCCCTGGAATAAATTATTCAATGGACGAGCAATGCCGCTTTGATTTTGGTGTTGGTTATAAAATGTGCACCGCTGTAAGTCCTTCACGCCTGTGTAATCTCCAAAACATTGATTTATTTATTTGAGCAACAGTGATATACAGTAAGGGTGGATCGTCCTCCTGCAGCATGAATAAAGTTAAATGAGTTTGTTTACATTTCCAAAAAGAATAGCTGATGCACAAAATTGCTCTTTTCTCATTTAGTTTCGAACCTACGATCCTTGCAAGCAACTGTGGTGCAGTCACCCAGACAACCAGTACTTTTGTAAAACCAAAAAAGGTCCTCCGGTGGATGGAACAGAGTGTGCACCAGGAAAGGTGGGTAATCTGTCTGAATCAGCTTTGAATTACAATTTTGTTTTTATACAGTGGACCTCTCTGAACTCTCCAAACTAAAGAGAAAACCAAAAAGCCAGTCATTAACCTTTGTACTTTCTGTCTGTCTTTTAGCACTGAGTTTTGTTTCTCCTGTCTTTGTCATATTTTTAGTGGTGCTTCAAAGGCCATTGCATCTGGAGATCCAGCCAGCAACCTCAGGGCCACGATGGGAGTTGGGGCTCCTGGTCCAAATTCAGCTCTTGCTCCAGGACTTGTGGAGGTGGAGTTCGCTCCCGCAGCAGACAGTGCAACAACCCTCCGTGAGTGAGAGCAAGAAAAAGAGAACACACTGAAAGAAAATCAGATACTTTTTTAGGGGGCCAAATGGTTTATATGCTTTGTGTGCTCATCTAATGCAGCAGATGATGCAGTAAAAGTGTAAATGCAGAGCTGGAGAGCAGGGACAGTTTGTGATCCAGCACTGGCTTTGATTAAGTTTGCTGTGTAAATTTGACTTGAAAGAGTGTGAGCTACTGTATGCACCTCTGCCTATTTGTTACTGTTTATATCAAGTTTTACATGATGCCATTACCTCTTCATTTAGAACATTTTTTTCAGTTATATAGCATATAATGAAGCATTTATCTTAATTTGTGAGCTTTCACAATTTAGAATTTTGCAGATACCAGGTGTGTTTAAAAAGCCTTTTGAGCTTTTTACAAACGTTACATTTTGGTGTGACCATCTAGCAGTCCACCTTAAAACCTTAAACTGATGCACTGTGTTTGGAAATAAAGTCATTATTCTAGGGGTATATCATCAGCATTACACTACCAAACTTTAAACTGCAGAAATGCTCACACTGTTTAAAGTTTTGATTGCTTTGCTCAGTATTACCCATATTTGATCATCTTATTATTCTAGTACCATTATAAATACAGTTTAACTTTTTAACATGGCAGTTTTTCTTATTCATTTTCCAGCTGCTAATAAAATTCAAAGAAACAGAATACATTAAGTAACAATGCCCTTCCTTACCTCCACCTAAAGAAGGTGTCTTTTAAGGATATGAAAGGAGAAGTGTCAATTATTATAAAATGTATAGCATGATATATGTAATTTAAGAGAGTATAGAATGGATTGCAGGAATCCACTTCTTAATAAGAGCTTCATTCCACGTTATTTGTCTGATCTCATAAAGTTCCAATACTTTTCAAATCCAGCCTTTCCTTCAAAACCTCCTGGAATTATACCAAGAAGGACAATCTTTGGATCTTTGGGACTATCATGATGGAAAACTTCATCATTTTGTTTCTGTTATTAATCAGGCCTGCCTACGGTGGCCGAGATTGCCCCGGCTCTACTTTTGACTACCAGATGTGCAACACGGAGGAGTGTGCTGGCCCTTATGAGGACTTCCGTGCTCAACAGTGCATCCAAAGGAGCAACAAATACCACAACAACGTCAAGCACACTTGGCTACCTTATGAGCACCCAGATGGTAAGTCTGTAAAAAGCGACACAAAATTGGCTCTCTCTTTCAGAGGTTTACTTCAAAGTTTTTTGCAAAGCATCAATTGGGACAGATTACATTTGCAGGAGCAGCTGCTCTCACGCATATTCAATGTAGGTGGGTGTTATCTTTCCTCTGTGTCCTGTTGATGGCTTTCTCAGGTTCTGAAGCTATTTGCATGAACCAAGGTGTGTGCTTTTGTGTTTTCAGAGGCCCGTAAGTGTGAGCTGAGCTGTACATCAAAGGAAACAGGAGAGGTGGTGTTCATGAATCAGGTGATGCATGATGGGACCCGCTGCAGCTACTCAGAGCCCTTCAGCGTGTGCGCCCGTGGAGAGTGTCTGGTATGTCTCTGCTAAACTACGTGCACTCACAAACACAAACTTTGGCGTGTTTTAAGTGACATGTTAAAAGCCATATAAAATAAGATAAGAAATATAAACTAGAAAATTCCGCAAGTAATTTTAACAGTGTGACTACTACTTGGTGCACATCCGAATATCAATAAGCACATAGACACACTGAATAACCTTTTTTTATCTAAATATATGTAATTGCTTTTTTAAAGATATGGAAAGACTCCCAAATAAATATAAATAATTCAATACACACATGCTGTTGCCTACTGCAATAATTGCAATGCATGCTTAATGCCAGAGATCAGCATCCTCAAGCAGCTGAGCACCAGGAGGAATACTGAATTTAATAATAACTAATAATAATCACCTGACACTGAGCTCAAAAATGCCATAGTTCCTTTGAGCCTTAACCTTTACTCAAATGCATTTTGATGATTAAAAAGGTGCCCTTAGAAAGAGTTATGCAGATATTTGATGACATTATTTTATCTTAACATTCACCTTGGACATAAAATTGAAACTTTTATTTTGGGAGGTCAACTGCTCCATGTTTTGGCTACATTCCTGTTATGTCTGGGTGTGTTTCCAAAATGCATCATCTTAAACAGCCGAACCAGTGGCCTGCAGCGTTTTTCCCATGGCATAATTTTCCTAATAGAGCAATCTCAGTCTTCAAAAAAGTAAGCTGCAGCGTTGCCCTGATTTAATTGACTGTGTGTGTCTTCCTCTCATACAGCATGTGGGCTGCGATAAGGAGGTTGGCTCGTACAAACAGGAGGACAAATGTGGAGTGTGCCAGGGGGACAACTCCCACTGTCGCACCGTGAAGCTGACACTCACCAAGACGCCTAAAAAGAATGGTAATTATCAGCGACGTGGACAGGCCAGTGCTGAAGTAAGCAAGTCTGCTTCAGATGAGTCATTAATTAGACTTTCATTATTTAAATTTAAATTAACTAATCCAGAGGCCTTAAACACATCTTCCCATATCTGTGTTTAACCACAACTCGTATCCCACCAAACTTTCATCCAACAAAGGATCAAACTTTATAATTTGATTCAGAAATAATTGACTGCTATTACAGCCCGGAACAGTACCAGGTGTGTAATTATCCCAGCTGAAACGGGTCATGTCTTTTTGTTTTGGTAGGAATGCTGAAAATGTTCGACATCCCAATAGGAGCCCGCCACATAGTAATCGAAGAGAACGAGACTTCCCCTCATATAATTGGTGAGTGTGTCACATCCTTTTCCAACTGTGGAAACACATGATACTATTGGTGTTAAGTAACAGAATCAGTTCTTGACTAAAATTCACAAAACCAGTTTTCCAAATGTTTTCCAAAGGTTTCTTGTTTGTGTGTTTCCGTGTATGACCACATCACATTGTAATTGTTGGCTGGCAGTTATGTCTTCAGCACAGGGTCACCAACATCTTTACTCAATAAAGAAGAACATTAAAGAGTCTGTTCACCCTCAAAACACACATAAGCATGTAAACAGCTTTGGCTTCATTTTCTTCTCACCACTCCAATTCAATGGAGGTAAAAGGAATCCAATTTGTAGAACTTGCAGGATTCAAAACTCCTCATGCAAGAGCCACTTTTTGTTCTTACGGGGCACGAACAAGTCATTTAAGAGAACAATGATGACAATTTGGAGTTTGAATATGTTACCAAAATCAATGTGATGGGCATTGTGGCACACAACAGTGTAACATCACCTACTGTATAATATTCCTCATCCATCTCCATGACTACCACTTCCCCTTGATTGCATCCTATCAGACTCACTGACCACATTGCTGTAGCAAGATGTTTTTTGTAGTAGATTATTCAACTTAACCTTTCCATCTTAATTTCTGTCACAGTACAAGGGTACTGTAATGACACGTCATTGAAAACTGTACTCTTACTAATTTCTAATTGATTTGGGGCTCCTGACAGCAGGACTTTAAGCTTTGTGTTGTAAATTTTTATATGTATTTTTTATGTATTATTTTTGTGAATGAAATGTTGAGTGTCAGTAATCCCAATGGACAAATCTCACAAACATGCACTGAACAGGTGGCATTCATCAGGTTAAAACAAGCAACTTACAACAAGTGTGTTTATTCAGGGTTTTGTGAGTTTGACTGAACAATTGTGCAAGTAAGGGTCACCAGAGTTTAGGATGTAAAAATGAGCTTGCATGAGGCCCAATGTCCTGCTGGTTACTTTGGATATCCATGGACCATGGACTACACCGTTAACAGTTTTCATAGCAACAGCTTGGCTGCACTAGATGTACAATGACTCTGTGTCAGAGTTGAAATGTATGGTAACCGCTGTAGTGGAGTATCCCTTTAAGAGATCAAATATAATGTTTGGATATAAGGCTGTACATAATTAACATATAGTACAGTATGTGTAGCCAGGAGCGATGACCCCCCCCCGTGGTGTTTGATGTTACAAAGACTTTTCTGTTTGTCAGACGGTTTTCTAACACAGCATTTTTTCTAACAATAAAATAAAATATGAAAACTAGTGCTGTCAGGCATTAACGCAAACCCATTTTAACTGCATCAATTTTTTAATCGTGAGATTAAGGTTCTTTTTGGCCTAGCAACCTTTGTAGTTTTTTCACATGCTGTTGCAACAACTAGTAACGTTAGAAAAACTACAACACCACACCAGATCTAGCTAGACTGGAAAAAAAACAACAGGCCCGCCACACACACTTGTTTGGGCTTGCCAGCTGGTCCACAGAGTAGTAACGTTACGTTTTGAGTGCGAGATGCCGAAATGGATGCCAATAAGATTCTGAATGGAAAGTTTACTTTTTAAAAAGTTGACAAATAGTTTCATTGACAAGAACAAAGTGATCTGTGTGTTTTGTTGTTGTAAACTGAGCAATCATCACAGCACGTCCAGTCTGAAATACCACTTGATGGCTAAGCACACAGCTGATGCTGATTCTCCGCTCCCTCATCAAAGTAATTTTTTCACCCTTTTATTGATGAGATTATTTGCTCCAAGTGTGAATGACTGCTCCAAGTAAGAAGGTTACGTGTGAAACTGAACACTACAGTAGGCAATATGCTAGTGTTGTTTTCAATAAAAAACATTTTCACAAAGCAAGCCGATCCACTTTTCCATGCTGATAAGAGCATTAAAATGGGAAAAAAATGGGACAAAAATAAATCAAAGGACATTTACAATAGATAAAAAATGTATGATTAATTGAGATTAATTGCGAATTAACTATGACATTAATGCGATTAATCACAGTTAAATATTTTAATCGTTTGACAGCACTAATAAAAACACATTAAGTGCATAGCAACACACCAAAAGGAGAAACAATATCTATAAACTGTTACAAACAATATATTCAATCTGTCCAAAAAGAGCAGGATGAAGCTGAAGCTTGCTATTTTTCCCCACGTCTCATTCAACTTCTGTCCAGATTTGTGCAAAGTAAAGTTTTTGTTAAGAAGAAGTCTGCAAATGTTAGTCACCACCTGTGTTTTCTCGTCAGAATTTGAAATTATTGAAGTAGTTGTAAAACGAAGAATTTCACAATCCTTAATAAATTAGTGTGGTGTGCTAAATGTCTGTATTTCATCTACTTAATCTAACAATTTTTAAATTTATTTTACCTTTATTCATTCAGGGAAGGTTCACTGAGAGGTAGCCTCTCTTTTGCAGGAACCTGATCACATTTACACAATTGCACACATTCATACCTGGCAGCTGCCCAGTACTGAGCAGCTGGAATAGTTTTTAGTTTTTTTGTCCTCTTGGTCTGGGAATTAAACCGACAACCTCCCGGTCACAAGCTCTCTTGGTTCAAGTCCCCATATGGACCAAAAAGTACGGAGTGTGGATTGGTGGCTGGAGAGATGCCACTTCACCTCCTGGGCACTGCCAGGTGCTCTTGAGCAAGGCACCGTACCCCCCCAACCGCTCAGGGCACTGGTTTAGCTGGCAGCCCATTCACTCTGACATCTCTCCATTAGTGCATGTATAGGTCCTGGGCATGTGTGTGTATTTCAGGCCAGTGTGTGATTACTAACAAAGTGTGGACCCAGAGTGTAAATTGTAATTTCCCCACTTGGGATTAATTAAAAAATTAAAATTAAATTAAATTCCCGCAAAGCTGACATCTGTTATTTCTCCCGATGGATTATTATAGATGTCAGTGCAATAACCGCACATAACAGTTGCTATTGCAGTGATAGGAAAATAACAAAATAGCGCTAATGACTTTCTGTTTAAGCTTAATGTAGGCTTTATCTGTAAAAACCTTGTGTCAGAAGTAATCAGACTGGAGCATGTCTACTGGTTTAAGAAGGAGTAACCAACTTGTATCTTTCAATTTACAATAGCTCTCTGTATGACTGACGATGGTGAGTCAGGATCACTGAGGAGTTCAGCCCAAACCTTCCCTCTCCTCTTTTCTCCATTCTTTTCCTCTCTGGCTTTTATTAGTTCATGGGAAGAAGAGATGACATGCAACCTGGAGAAATTACCGTTGGCTAACGTTGACACGTTCCCTGCTAAAAGGAAAATCTTTGTTGTTTGGTGGGGGGTGTTGATCCTGAATTTGGGTTCAATCTTTGAGATTTTTAATGAATGAAACTAGAAGGTACATGATGTGCACACATTCTTTTCCACCACACATGCATGAAGAAAACTTTTTTTTTTTCACTTATTACTGACAGCTGTGAAGAATCAAGTTACTGGAAACTTCATACTGAATTCAAAAAGTGAAGACGCTGAAACAAAGACATTCATCGAAAATGGTTTACAGTGGGAGTATTTACTCGATGGTGGAAAGGAGACGCTAAAAACAACTGGTCCTCTGCATGAAGGCATTGTAGTGCTGGTGAGTGGGACTGGAACAGGATCATCACTCTTTACTTTTTCCTGGGTTTCATTGTTTTTCAACTAAACCTAGTTTCATTTCACTGCAGGTCATTCCCCAGGAAGAAGATGCAAAGATCAGCCTGACATATAAGTATATCATACATGAAGACCTGTTACCGCTTATTACCAACAACAATGTTCTTCTGGCTGAACTGGACACCTATGAGTGGGCACTGAAGAGCTGGTCTCAGTGCTCCAAACCCTGCGGGGGAGGTAAGATTTCTCTAATATCTGTCCTAAGTCACCGATCACAAGTGGACAGATCTAAGTACGTGTGTTCACTTGGATGTGAGAATGTGTCCCACGTGCATCTTGAGTGACCACATGTGATCAAATCTTACTTTCTGTGAATGCAACAAAAAAAACATAATTTATGTGCATATAGATAGCAGATATAGAAGAAAGTAAAATGTTTATGTGTGACGGCAGTATGTGTGTATAATATGCTCAGACTTTCTGTATCAAATCTCTGCAAAGCACTTGAAAAAAACACCAACACAAGATTCACTCACAGTGGTCTATGTGACATGAGAAAAATGTTGAATGAGTATGTTGTTCTGCCCACAGTTGAGTAGGCCGGCTCCTCAGTGTGGCCCAATGTAGAATGTATGTTTTTTCACCATGGTATTGTTAATCTATAGAGAAGAATATTCAATGACTGACTAATAATATTTGATAGCAGTAATAATCGATTCATAGAAAAATGAATTACAACAACTATTTTCAATTATTAGAATATATATAGATTTTAGGATATTTGCTTCTTTTCCCTATTTTAGTCATTAGAAATCAAATATCTTTTTTTATAAAATCAAAAGTCCTTTTTTACTGTTAGACAGACAAAACAAACAATTATAAATCCAAAATTAAAAGAACTGGACTCTAGGAACTTTTGGATTTCAGACTTGTGTATTTATCTATGCTATATGTTTGTATGATCTTGTTGGAAGTTTAATTTTGTACACTTTTCACCCTTCAGGCATACAGTACACAAAATATGGATGCAGAAGGAAAAGTGACAGCCGTTTAGTACATCGAAACTTTTGTGAAACCAGCAAAAAGCCCAAACCCATTCGCAAGCGCTGCAATGTCCAAGAGTGCAACCAGCCCACGTGAGTGCCCTCCAGCTATAAATGGTTACTTTTGAATAGCTAGTGAGGCATTCAAATAATAATAGATAATAATGGTTCAACTTCAAATGTCAACCCTGACATCGAATATAGGAGCTGTTCAACAGCTGTGTGATATGATAACCTTTTTAAAGCACCTGCTGTGCTGACAGGTGGGTTGTGGAAGAGTGGAGTCCCTGCAGTAAAACCTGCGGGAAGCTCGGCTACCAGACCAGGGCGGTGCAGTGCATGCAGGCACTTCACAACGGCACCAACAGGCCCGTCCACAGCAAACACTGCACCGAGAATCGGCCAGAGACGAGGAAGGCCTGTAACCACACCACATGCCCTGCCCAGTGGAGGACAGGGGCGTGGTCTCAGGTGAATCAGTAGGACAGAGTTCAAACTTTGCCTAGTTGTAACATAAATGTTTACTAAGTGGAGATTTAGGCATTACTAAATTACTGTGAAGTCAGTTGCACCACACAAAATAATTCTTAGTAAGCCATTTTTTTTACTGAATATTTAACATGCAGAAGTGTCAAGTAACAAAGTACAAATACTTTGTTACCTTACCTAAGTAGAAATTTTGGGTATCTATACTTTACTGCAGCAGGGGTGGTGCATTACTGAGCTTTTGTCCTTAATGGAATTTTTTCCCCTTTACATTACTTTTACTTTTATACTTTAAGTAGTTTTGAAACCAGTACTTTTACACTTTTACTTGAGTAAAAAGCTTGAGTGGATACTTCAACTTCTACAGAAGTTTTTAAAACCCTAGTATCTATACTGCTACCTGAGTATTAAATGTGAATACTTGTGACACCTCTGGCCCCCTAATACTGTTGTTTTTGGCATTTATGTAAGCGCTCATGATGCTTTACACACATACTTTACACACAAACTCAGTGATGGATTTATTTGAAAAGCAACACTGATCATATGCCAAGTATAGAAATCTAGAAAGATGGTAGCACTTTATTTCAATGGGTGTGCATATTCTACAAAAGAAACTTTACAAAAAAAGACATAAACATGAATTAAACAAAAGAGCTGTTGATGTTGTAATAATGTCACTTTGAGGGCAAATCACAGTTTTTACAATCACTTTGCTTCCAATTTTAGAACCTTGATGTCATTTTTCAAAACTCTGGACACACAACTCAAAACGGTCATCACTTGTAACGCGGGCTGTCCATTTTTCAAAACATTGCATTGTGCATTGATATCTTTAAAGAAAGCTTGCACTTGCACAATCATTGGTTAAAAAAACAAATTTATTGTGAAATACCACTGAAACGTTACTTTAAATCACCCTCACACAAGCTGCCCATAATAGGTGATACATGTTTCATTATGGTACCAGATGAAAATACATCCCTGTAAAAGCACTGACAGTGGAATCATTGAACAAAATCTGGAATGTATTGATGAAAAACAATACAGTAAAATCACAACATAGGTTTATTTGAATATTATTATTCAATTAGTTAAATAATTAGCTAGGGAATAGAAAAGAAAAGACAGTACTGTAAAACATCAAATGCAGTGTTCCTCAACTTACTTGTACTGTAAAAAAACAAAACAAAGAAGTGATTAATGTACTTCTACATCTTCATCAACTCTGTCATGTGGATTTGGTCACCGCTTCTCATCTACATTGCAATTAGCCAAACATCTTGGAAAAAACCTTCAGGCATGGGGAACAATGTGGCAATATATCTCAATCATCAGTAACGAGTTGGCAGAATTGGACGTGCAGTTCCAAGGCCTGCATGCATACAGTCACATACAGTGGATACTCTAAATAGTCTTACAGTAAAGGTGGTACACAGGACCATAGAAACAATGTCCAATAAACAGTAGTACATTACAGTAAAGAAATATTACATCCATAGATAATGTAATCTAATTGGTTCATGCTCCACGCTAATTGGTGACAATAAATCTTGGTATGTTGAAACTTTCATGATCTAAATATGTAATATTGTTTCTGTCTCCATACAGGTATGCATTAAGAGTGCAACAGTTACTTATCATTTTGAGCAGCTGTATCAATTAATAGTTAGATCACTGTAATAAAATGAATAGACAATAATTTGAAATGTAATGTGTTTAAGTTGTGTCATATTGAACAGGTGATTTTTATTAAATGAACAAATGATCTTAGGTTTATGTGTATTGTATCCAATCGATTGAAGTGTTAGAGTTTTGAAACAATGTGCAATTTGATCATTGGTTCAAATGTGTGTGTGTGTGTGTGTGTGTGGCAGTGTTCTGTGACCTGTGGCGAAGGGATTCAGCAAAGACAGGTGGTTTGCAAGGCCAGTGACAACACCATTGCAGAATGTGAGGGCGAGAAGCCGGAAACAGTCCTCATTTGCAAACTAAATTCTTGTCCAGGTGAGATCCACAGACATGTAATAAGGGAACAATAATCACCAAGTTACCAGTGTGCTGCCTGTTTTACAAACACTGTTGGAAAAACTTCCTCTCCATGATCAAGTCATTTCCTTTTCATTATGGATACAGAAAGACTTTAGAGTGTGGGTGATTAACGTCCGCTATATCATGCTGTAATCGCTTTTGGATGGCAGTTATAGAAACTTTATGTGATTGACTACCTTTTTTGTAGTTTGTATGATGAATTACACCAGCTGGTCTAACTACCTTATGGAAACTGTTTAAACTGAGACATATTTCAGCTTGTGTGTCAAAACATTTCTGCATTGGTGCCCTCCTGCAGCTTTTCTCACATTGCTTCCTCTTCAAAGAGCTGGGATCCACTAACGTGCATCTGTTTCTCTGCACAGTGGAAAATTGAGGGGGTTTTGTCGAAAACACTAAGAGGAAGTCCAGGTTGTGCACTGCATACTTGTAAATGGCACAAAGCTTTATAATAGGTTTTAAGAAGACATCTCTGTTTTCTTACTGTAGCAAGGGGTTGTCAAGAGCTTTTTTGGGGTCTTGTGGCTGCTGTTTAATGCCTTATTTAGGAATATTTTTTGCCACATTTTGTCCTCCACTCCAGGAAAGCCAGTGTCTCCTCTCACTGTTGAAACGATGGAAAACTCCACAATAAAAGACGAAGCTGTACACCAAAGGGCTCATGAAAACCCTGTCCACAAAATCTCTTCAAGTAAGTCAACATGTAATTTGTTTCAGAAATCAATCACTTTGATAAAAATGATTTGACGTTTTTTTCTTTGAATCCTCATAGTGATGTCCTTTCCCCTTGTATCACTAGATGAGCCATGTTTGGGGGATAAATCAATTTTCTGTCAAATGGAGGTTCTTGCCCGATATTGTTCCATCCCTGGATATAATAAGCTTTGCTGTGAGTCTTGCAACAAGAAGGAAAACTTTGCCATACATTCTCCTGACCTCCAAAACACCCCAGTAGTCAAAGCTGAACCTGACGCCTCCGTTCCTTCTTACCCTGCATCGCCCAAAGCTCCTCCACCCGCTACAACTCAGAGCCCGCTGCAAACCACTAAAGCTGCAAGCAGACGGCTTCGCTCCACCGCCCCAGTGCCAACCACCATTTCTGCTGCTGAAGCCTCGCCATCCACAGGTGCTGCTCTGTCCCAGGGTCCCACCAGTGACTCCTTCCTCACAGCTGGGAAAGGAGATTCGGACCCGGGGTCTATTCTACCTCCAGGACCTCCACAGCCCACAGCAGATTCCAGTGGAGGTGCCTCTAAAGAGCACAGTCCAAACAGCACTTTAGGCCCTGTCGCTGAAAGGGCAAGAAGGGACGATTTAGGATCCGAGAGGGACTCGAGTCACAGAACCCTTTCCGCTCAGAAATGAACAGTGAGCATTGTTTTGAACATGCTGCTCTAAGTGACGTTGTCATACATCGTCTCACCCATTGCAGCATCTGATAGACTTGCTGCAGATATTGTCATTTCTTATTGTTGTTTTTTTACGTTTTTTTTTATGCCAGTGAACGGACCAGCGATGGTTACCTCATCAACACTCCAGAGTGATCTGTGCACAGCGTCGCTCTGCCCTGTGCTTCAAATATGAAATGGAAGAAAAACAAGTTGTCAGGTGCTGTAAACTAAAACGACTACAAGACGTGTTCAAAATGTGATGACTGCATTGCTACATTCATGTTTTTATCTGTGTACAGTTGTGTAATCCTGTTTTTTTTCAAGTGCATTAGAACTACTATTGAACTTGTATTGTGAACGTGTGAGGAGATGTTTTTTTTAAAGGTGCACGTGTCAGCTGTGGAGGCTAGAGTGTGCCACCAGAATAATTGTTGAAGTTCGTCGAATTGTAGAAGTTATTAGCTAGTAAATTACAATTTGAATGATGCATCGCATAACGCAAAGTCATCAGATCATTAATTTAATTTCTTATTCTGTTTTACGAATTAATAGAATTTTAAAATAGAATTAAATACATACATAAAATACATTTTTAAAGCTTTTAAATTATAATAATTATGTTGTTCTCTTTACTAATGTCTCAATTCACTGTCTGCTACAGTTTTCTTTTGATGATAGCTCTAATTTAAGGACAGCTCTCACATTTCAAGATGTGCATCCAGTGTTTATGCTGAGCTAAACTAATCTATGAACTTTTAATGTATCATTTAAATGGTATTATTAAATTGATAATGGCTTTTTAATGTTTAAAATAAGACATCTGTCAAGTATATAATTATTTCAGTGGCACACTTCAGCCTCCAGCCACATCACTCCTGGCAGGGAGCCTCGTGGCTTCTCTGTCCTTGGTGCTCTTTTTTTATTGTATGTTCCCAAATCCAACGTACTGGTGATTATCCTCACAGGTAAGAAAATCATGACTGTCTGCAAGCCAACCCCACTGTAGCATGCCATCTGTCTGCCTTTGTGGAAATCAGTCACTTAACGCTTTAAAAACAAAAAAAGATGAAAGAAGAAAAAATACTCATTATCTTTTTGTAACTGATACATTTTTCAGATAATAATGTATATAGTGTAAATTTCAAGTTAAGAAAAGAAACCGAAAGTTTGTTACAATTAAAAATACAGGCGATACTATAAGTCTACAGACTGTGGTTGGTCACATTCCTGCATTGCAGTTCATAACATCGTTATGTTTATTGTATAGTTATTGTATATACGTACGTGAATGAAAGCTTTAAATGTTAATATTTATTGAATTTTAAGTGGTATGGAGAACAAAGTAAAACACGTTTGAAAGAACTAAGATTCTTGTTATTTCACTTTCCTTTATTAGGCCTCCATTTACTCCTGTTATATTTACCTTTTCAAGACTCAAGGTGTTTATTTGTCATTACAATAACAAGTTATGCAATGAAATGCTTTTATCCCACCCTCCCCATCAGTGCAATAATAATATTAATAATAAAAGAAAAGAAACTATCTATAAAAATAAATAACCAAAGGTAGCTATGAAGCTATGTACAGTGCAGAGTGTAAGTGTGCATAAAAATAACAATGACATTAGGCAAAGTCCAGGGTAGCTATGTAGCTATATGCAGTATAAAGTGGCAGATGTGCATGAGGTGATGGATGGATGGAGGGGAAGGGGGGTTACGTGGTGAATTGCCTGCTGGCTCGTGGGAAGATTGCTATCCCTGAATCGGTTGGTCTTGGACTGGATGCTTCTGAGCCTTCTGCCTGATGGCAGCTTGCTGAACAGTCCATGGCATGGGTGACTGTTTAAATCACCCCCGGAAGTGCCTTGCGGTCAAAGGAAGGTACAGCTGCCGTACCAGACGGTGACACACCCGGTCAAGATATTCTCAATAGTCCCTCTGTAGAAGTTAGAGAGTATCCTTGCGTCCATGCCGAATCTCCTTAGCCGGCAGAGGAATAAGAGCCGTTTCTTGGCCTCCTTTACAACAATGTTGCCGCCTTGTCGTTATTAGAGATCCGGCCTATGATGGTGGTGTCATCCGCAAACTTAATGGTTTTGGAGGTGTGAGTTATCACACAGTCGTGGGTAAAGAGAGAGTAGTCTACAGTTTTTTGCTTTACTTCCATTAGGGGTTAATGTGCATTACTATGTTAAGAACAATTTGTAAATCTACTCTAAATGAGTGTCTATGAATCTTTTTTTGTACAAAACCTTCCATTCATAGATTAGAGTCATCTGGATGTACTGTACTTGAGCTCAGAAGAGGCAATTGTTATAGTGCTATTAATGTGGTATTTAATATATTTTTTACAGTGTGATAAATTAAATTGAATCAGGCAAAATAGGCACATTCAAGCACTTTATTAATTTTGTTCAGTCATATGCAGGGTCGTCTTCAGACAACTGATTACTCCTAATCAGGAGATCTTGAGGTTTGAGTGGCACAATGACATGAATTCCTATTGTAAGGTAACTTCCTTTTTTCAGGCCGGCACTGGGCTGCCGACAGTGATAGCGCCAACTCTGGAGCTGAGCGTCCCCTCCAGCCAGCGTTTCTTCTCTCGCTGAAAGGGCAGCCTTTCACTGAGCTGCCAGGATGACACTGCCTCCATCTCCCAGGTGACCTCTGTGGGTGATAACAGGGTGCTCCTGCAGTTTGCGTGTAACACAGATTCAGTTAGCCCAGGGTGGCGTTTGCTGTGAGACGTCTGCGGAGGTGTCTGGTGAAATCCAGCTGTGCTTGGGGCAAAGCCTGATTGACAATGGACTTTGGCAGCCAGCCCTGAGAACAACATCAAAGCTTTGTTAGATCCCTAAACTATTTTATATTTAGACAGTCTTGGTAAAGAAAAAGGATTGAGTATCAGTAGTATGCAGTCTTGTTTTCATCAACTATAGTCTACCCTTTCTGGTTTCATAATTTTTTTTTTTTCAACAATAGTAACGTAGTAGTGGTTTTTTATCTGTAATTTTACTTTTTACCTTCCACCCCTGCTGGAGTGCTACTGCCCTGCTTGATTTAGGTATCTCCCTACCTCATTGTCAAGCCAGGCTTGATAATGAGCAGATGGGCTACTTTTTTTCTTCAGGTGGCTGTACTTCACCAATACCAAATCTCACTCTAAACTAAAAAGTTTTTAAAAATCCTGTAAAAGCTGTGACTGGAGAGCCTCATTCAGCTCAACATATATGAAAACTTTGCGGAGCACAGTGGGACAGAGAGGCGAGTGGACTGGTTATGCTGGGATAGAGTAGACTGGTTCAACATGGAGCAGACTGAGGAGGACTAATCGGTGCTCAATACTCACACTAAAGCTGTGTTCAAAACCGTTCCTTATCACAGAAATAGCGCACTGCATAGTATGGTTGTATGTTAATTTTACTCACTATATAGTCCACTATAAAATACCCACAATGTATGTTTGTATGTTCGAGTGTACATACAATGTAGTCTACATTTTAGTCCCGTAGCCCATACCCAGGACAGAGAAAAAGCAGAAGCATCCGTTGAAACTGAAAAAGCAAAATGGAGCTGGCTTAAATGTAGTCGGGCTCAAAAGTTTGGGCACCCCATGTAAAAAATGTTATTAACGTGCATAAAGAAGCCAAGAAAAGATGGAAAAATCTCCAACATGCATCAAATGACAGATTAGACATTCGTATAATATGTCACAAAAAGTTAGATTTTATTTCCATCATTTATACTTTCAAAATAAAATTTTTCCAGAACAAGAACTTTTACTTATACTTCAAATACATTTTGCACTGTATTTTTGTTCTGGTACTTATAACCTAAGTAAATGTTCTGAGTACTCTTTCCAATACCCAATACTTAGTTTGATTGTATATTATTTTTTTCTGTAGCTACCACTTTATTGTGGTATTGTTTTTAAATTGTTTATTCTCTATTACAGTGTTTGTGTCTGCTGTGGTCTGTTCTGTCAATCCTGAGAGAATTAGAACTACAGAGAACATCTTAAAGAGCAGAGCCTTTATCAAATCAAATCAAATGTTTTGAGGGATTTCTACAGTGGTATGTCCACCTTGATGATAGGTTATGTGTGGTCTCATTTTGTTTTGAGTTGTTTTTTTATTGTATACAGTAAAAAATGCCCAATCTAAGAAACGTACTGCTTATTTGACAAAAGCCTGGTAGAGTTGGAGCTTAGAAGCAATGTAATAGGAAAAGCAGACCTTCAAATTAATATTGCACTTCACAAAATGTTAATGCAGTTCATGTGAATTTACCTTAACATCAATGTTAAGAAGCCATGTGAAGTGGCTTTTTCCTTTATCCTCCTCCAGAGCCTGAATAATGATGCAGGTTGGTCCATCTTCAGCTCTGTAAACAAACAAACAAAGTCAATAACTTGTTAACCAGGGTTTCTTATGGATTATGTGCTTGTGTATTGTGTATATTTTAATTTTAAAAGGAAAGATCCAAAAACTGCTCATATCTATTGTGTTCATCAATGTATAGAAATTAATTAAAATTTACTAGGCCCTAATATACATCATTGTTAGTAGCATGAGTTCAGGGAATTAGTGGAATACAACTAAGGACATTTACTCAATTCCTTTACTTAAGTACAATGTTGAAGTACTTAGTATTTCCATTTTCTGCTACTATATGATACTCTGATATGATATGCTACTTTGGTTTGTTTAACTAATGACATTTCCATCAACCTCAACTGTACTTTGGGCTGTAATTAAAAATGTATGCTAAACACATTAAAACACACTAAATTAAGAGAGTGATATCTGTAAGCATTATACTTGCAAAATGTCACCATGGTAGCATTATCATTGTAAGCTGAAGTTAATTATTTTGGTCAACAATTGCTTTGTTCAGCAATTTTACATCCTGCAAGATTATACTCCACTCAGATGCTGTATATTATGA
The DNA here is from genome assembly GCA_013375575.1 of Percina caprodes. Classification (NCBI taxonomy): domain Eukaryota; kingdom Metazoa; phylum Chordata; class Actinopteri; order Perciformes; family Percidae; genus Percina; species Percina caprodes. The sequence continues at coordinate 4,968,394 of JABXJD010000010.1, forward strand.
TAGAACGTTTAATAAGTCTGAATATATTCTAACACGTGATATTTCTGCCTAGTTGAAAAAGACTAGTGCCTGGTCTGCATGTGGTCCTACCTTACAAAGCCTGCCTGGGGTGGGAAGGACTCCAGCTGAATCGATGCTCCTCCAAGATAAATACTGGACTTTTGTTTGCAGCTGTGTCTGACACACAGGAAATCCCTTTGGCCAATTAGATTTCCACCTGCCAAGGCTGAGACCTCGTGAGTTACAACCGTTTCAGGTCCAACATGCTTCAGAACCTACAGAGACACAAATATCAAGTATAGCTGCAGGACTGAATTACAATGCATGTGATGCCAGAATACATATATATTTTTTTAAATATTAGTATACATATGTATTTTTTAAATTTTAAATGTGTAGACAACTAGACCTTAAATATTTAGTGATGAAACATTTTTATAGAATACAGATCTCCTCTAAACTCAGGCTGCTTGAATTGAACTTGTACAGTATTTTTAAAGGTTACAGTTGATAGAATATCCAGTCATCAAAGGTTAGCAGCTTACTTTGATATGCTGTACGCTCGGGTTCCACTGGTGCATCTCCTCCACTCTGACAAACAGTAAGTCATAGAGCTCGTCAACGCTGGCCTCCAGGACCGTCTCCAGTCTGAAGACCTTCCCAGCCCCCAGCACCTCTTTGCTGCTGATCACGTTCCCCTTGCCCTGAAAAGGAGAAACAAACAAGCAGAGATATACTGTATAACCATAACACAATGGACACTTAGGTTGGTGGAAATTGGAAACAAATTCAGTTTGGAGAAGATATAAAGCACTAAATCAAGCAATGGATGGTACCTCTGTGATCTCGACCTTCCATCCTTTTGTGTCTTCCAATATACAGAGAGCCTTTCTCATTGCTTCTTGGCCTTGTTGTATAAAAAACAGCTGATCTTCTCTTAAAGGCACAGGCTTTATATCTTCACGTTTGGGCTCTGCAAAAGATTCTTCTTAGAAATCTTTCAACAACTACAATCTGAAACCATTATACTTTAATCCAGCATGTGTTCTCTTTTGATGTTGGACCTGTCCCCATCTCTGCAGGTGTGTGAGCTCTTGGCCTATGACTGCCATAGCTGTGTGTTGAAGTCCTGCACAAGTAATAATAATAATAATAATAATAATAATAATAATAATAATAATTAAAGCTGCAAGCAGCGTTGGATGGGCCCTCGCGCCTCTGCGCATGTCGGGGTAACTGGCAGACACCGCTCCTTGTGACGTGCATTTGCGCGGCACTCAGAAACTCACAAATCATCACCAATGAAAAGGGAACTTCCTGCTGAGTTCAATGAAACCTTACACAAGACTCTATAGAGTTCATTATCTGTGAATAGGGGTGTGGTCAAAGCATAGGGGTCGAGGCAAACCATTACCAATGAAGAAGGAACTCTCTGCTGTGTTCAATGATACTTTACACAAGACTCTACCTTAAACGGATCAAATGGTATCAAAAGGGGCGTGGCCTACGTGAGTGCTTAAAGTATTGGGGGTGGCTCAGTATCACATGTAGACCACACCTTACAAGTTTCATGTAATTTGGATGATGTTCGTCATACAAGGCTGATTTCCTGTTGCCAGTTGGTGGCGCTATCTCCAAAAGTCAATATAAGCCTGTATATGTCCTCAGGATTGGACTCTTGTTGATTGTAGGGAATCTCAAGCAGATATGACAATGTACACTGTAGTTATAGCCACTTTCTCATTCATCATTTAACACTCAAAATGCCCGCCACGCCACAGCCACACCATTTGACGAAAACTTTTCATTGTTAACATCTTTAGATGACACAGACTGAAGTAAAGCACCTTGACTTTTAGGCCTACTTCCTGTTGCCACTAGGTGGCGTTATGACTTTGAGCCAAAATCGGTGTGTATACATATGTCGTCAGGGTTGGACACTGATGAATCGTGAAAAGTTTCAAGCCAATGTGTACTCAAGTTACACCCAATTCCTGTTTTGATGGCGAAACACACAAATAGGCCGCCCCGCCACAGCCATGTCTTATTGTTGGTACACGATCCGCTCTGCCTGCACGATCCGTCCTGCGCATATGCAAGATGTTCGCGCATGCGCAGATGATAATCCTGACGTAAGAGGGTTTACGACACTGCTCAATCTGTTCCCATAGACAGTTAAAGAAAGTCTGCCGTTAGCCTCCAAATAATCGTTAAAATATATAATAGCTGTTACGTCAGTTCTACGTTACTTGTGCTCATTTAAAATACAATCATTCAATACTTGTCTTTATTATTACTGTCAAGTCTTAATTGAGATGTAGCCTGCTTTTCCCAATGTTTAGTTTGAGTAACGTTATTTTAGACTGAATCAGCTTAGCATATTTCCTTGGATTAGGATGGCACCAAGATCTTGGTTGCAACTGTCGCCGTGGTCCTGCTGCACCCCAGGCTCCACCCTGCTACATTCTGTGGTGCTCTGCTGCGTCCTGCTGAATCCTGCTGCGCCCAGCTATGCCCTGCTGTGCCACACTACATACTGTAAAGCCATGCAGTGCCATGCTATGACATGAACTACAACGACTACCATTTCTACTCACTGTTCCATTATCTTTATTGTGACTGTTATAACCACTGTGCATCACATCCCCAACCGGCACTGTCAGACACCACCTACCAAGAGCCTGGGTCTGGCCGAGGTTTCTTCCCAAAAGGGAGTTTTTCCTCGCCACTGTCGCACTATACTTGCTCTTGGGGGAATTACTAGAATTGTTGAGACTTTAGAAATTATAGAGTGTGGTATAGACCTAATCTATCTGTAAAGTGTCTCGAGATAACTATGATTGCTATGATGCTATAAATAAAATTGAATTGATTTTAATCGAATTGATTAAACTGTTAAGAGACATAAAAGAGAAACAGAAGCTCAGTAGTCTTACCCAGAATGCATGAAAATTTGCATGAGAAAATAAAGAGAAACGTCCTTCCTCAGGTTGTTAAGTGTTTACCTGCGAGACTCCTTAGATGTGGGTAGGAGATTCCACAGCAGAGCTTTACAACAGCAGGCAGCATGTTGTCTGTCTTTGGCAGTGACAGCAAAGCAACAAAGTGTGTCTGTGGTCTTTATATGGCCTGTGAAGGACACTCCACAGAGATAAGGGCCAGAGAAGAAGATATGACCTGTTCTGAATTCTTTTCCCAAGGCCACACTTAACAAGAGTTTTGTCAACTAAAACAACGCATTAGACACAAGAAATAGAGGCAGAACTGACAGAACTATGATTGTCTAGTGCATTTGGGGAATTTAAAATAACTATTGTTTTTAAAACCTAATCTATGTGGGAGACTTTTCAGCAAAATCTAGTTTTTGAGGTATGCTACTTACTATAAAACGCGAGGTATCTAATTATAATGCACTGTAATGTGAAGAAATAATTAAAGTTAACATCCTAAAGTCCCTTAATATAATAATGACATTACTAAGAAGTTATATATTTTTAGGAAATGTGGGTTCAGGTAAGGAAACGGTGCAACTGTGCTCATGTCAAATGTGTGTGAGTATGCTTGAGTAGATAATCAATGGTGGTCTTTGTGTGTTATCTTGATTAGATCATTACACGGAATACACATAGAATACCCTATTAGTCCAGGACCAAATGGCCTATTTATTCATGTACAGCTGTAATAAAAAGTAATTGTTTCAATAGGTTTTGAGTGTAAGTGGTTTAACAAAATGTTTATATCATGTATTTTGATATTCACCCACTTTCAGTTAGAATGTCAGAAAATAGCTTGTGCACGGAATGTTTTGTCAGTTTTGTGAAAAGATCGTTGGTTCAGTTGACTGGTTATAACAACACTACCAACTATGCAATCTTCAATGAACTTCCAATGAGTTCCAGGGGTATTAAATGCAAGTACAAAATACTTTTTCGTGTACTTGTGAATTGATAGATCTATCAATTATCAGAGGGAGAATATACCTATAGCTGTACCTGTAACTAATGTAAGCTTGGTGTTTTTGCAGGCTAGCTATCTAGCAGGCTAGCTTGCAGGTTAAACAGTGTAGCAGTAACATTAACTGCTACAGTGCAGGCGAGCTAGCTACATCAGTTGAACATCTTCCAACATTTCCAACCGGATGTGAGTGACATCAGGTTAAGCTTATGTTATGATGGGTTGGGTTGAAGTAATGTCAAGTAACAAACCTTTTCTTTCTTTTTTTCCAACACAATTGTTAATTGACCTGTAATGTTTACATCACCACCCTTGTGATTTTCTTTTTAGTTACTGTGATGGTGGGATACTTTTGCCCAATAGAACTGAATAGAGAAGATTTAGATCTGGATTCAGAAAAGACAGCCAGTACAAAGAATCTGAAGTGTGTATCATATGTAACATCCATGAAACATCAAAAGAAGATCAAATATTTAGTCTTAAAGACTAGGAATCCTGGAAAACATTGCTTGACACAACCAAAGTGAGAAATTAGGCCCCTATTACAGATGTTGCTAAAGAAGTCCCAAGAATTCCCTATCACAGAAAATGCCCGAGCCTCTTCACATGAAAAGAGAATTAGAGACTCTGAAAAGGAAAGCCACAGAAAACATTACAGATGAATAGCTTACCAAAAAGACCAAGCATGACCAAGAGTATCATTTAATCTGCATTTCTGTAATAATGAGAAGTTTGTAAAGAGCTCCAAGTCAAGGGAAAAGAAAGAAAAAACTCACACAAGATGGACAACTACTTCTCTATGCCGCCCATGCCGCAAGACCAATACAAATCTATAGTTATCTGTTCAGAAGACACAGATGTCTTTATCATGTCTTTAGTATTCTGTGACAAGATTGAGGCCCCATTTTTCCTGAAGTGTGGCACAAGAACCTGTACAAGGCTGGTAGCTATCAGGAAGGTTGCAGACACAGTTGGCATGGACACTTGCAGGGCTCTCATAAGGTTGCACACCGTATGTGACACTCTAAGCACTTTTGCAGGCAAAGGGAAGACAAGTGCACTTCCACTCCTGATGAACAAGTTGGACCGGGAATGGGACCTCTCACCAGAACTGAGCAACAAACTGTAGGCATTTACTGTACATGTGTCCTCTATATATTTGTCAACATAGTAAAACCATTTCTTTCATATGGCTTTTTTTTCTTTTACGTACTATACCAAGACTTTTTTTACATGCTACTATCACTTTTTTTAATAAATAATGACTTTTTTTAATCACTTTTTTTGACATACTATACCATTACTATTTCCGATACTATGACTTTTTACGACTTCTTTTCAACATACTAAACCATGATTTTTATCACTTTTTTCAACATACTGTACAATGATTTTTAATTACTTTTTACAATGTACTATACCATGACTTTTTTTTAACTTTTTGACATACTATACAGTGACTTTTTAAATCACTTTTTCTGACATACTATACTATGACATTTTTATTACTTTTTTGACATACTACACCATGATTTATTAATTACTTTTTTCATCATACTATACCTTGACTTTTTTACCATTTTCTTTAATATTACTTACTTATGTTATTACTAACATAGCAAACTATTACTTTCTTATGGCTTTTTTTTGACATACTATACTAAGACTTTTTTTATATGCATTCTATCACTTTTTTAGAAATAGGGGAGACCAGGGACAGTTGTAACAGGGGACGGTTGTAACACCTTGAATTCCTCCAATCAGAAACAACCTAGAGTGATGACACTCACTGTGCTCATGCTCAGCTCGTTTCCCTCCATTCTCCCAAAAATGGTGCTACACTTGAAACTTTCTGAAGGAGTTATCAACAAAAGGTTGTTTTTGAGGTCAAAAAATTACTTTTCTTCGTGACTTACTTTATTGGATGCTGTTATAAGATCAAATGTCTATGAATTCCAACAAGTATTATTAGAATCACTGTTTTGTAAGCTAAAAATGTAAATGGCTAACAAGTGTCAAACTAGCATTTAAGCTAGCTGACATGAGATGAAAACATGGCTGGTGATACTGGGACGGTTGTAACGCACCGTTACAACCGTCCCAGTATCACCAGCCGTTTTATGATATGCCTTTGGTGTGGGAGATCTGGGTTCAATTCCCACTGTGATACATCAACCACTGTGTTCCAGAGCATATAAAAGCATCAGCTTAATTACATGTAATGTAATTATTATTTATATTATTATTTAAAGATAGTCAGAAGAAACATGTGATTGCTTACAGCATACCAAATATCAGAAAGAGGAAGACAGACAGTAGAGTCCCATTTCCTGTGCTGGAAAGGGCTTCTGATGAAATCAGACAGGGAAAGTCAGTCAGGGGAATGGCCAAATCATATGGCATTTGCCATGTGACCCTGCACCGATTCCACAAGAAGAGAAGCCAGGGCTCAAAGACACTTCCCAGAGTTGGATACTGGACTCCGAAAAAGGTTTTCTCATTACAGCAGGAGCTCCTCTTAAGAGACTACCTAATGCAGGCAACTGATTTGTACTATGGACTCTTTATACTCCGCTGTCACACAGTTCATTATAATTGACTGACTCTTTTTTTGGTTTGTCATGTAGTATGAAAAAAGGTAATCATTTCTTAAAAACGTGAAATAAAAAGTTACAATAACATGACTGATACATGATATTTTCCATGTTGAGTAGATGATTGATTCATTATGTATATTTTAGACATGTGTTACAACTGTCCCTGACATGTGTTACAACTGTCCCTGTACACTGGGACGGTTGTAACAGTGGAGAGACTGTATTAAAATCCATTTTGCAACATGTACACATTTCATGAAACCAATTAAATAAATGGTTTCAGGAGTTGATAGATTTAGGTTTATAATATAACAAATTGGTTATTCCAGTGTAAATGTTTTTTGAGGTATTGCTAAAAATTGCAAAAAGTGTTACAACTGTCCCTGGTCTCCCCTACTATGATATGACTTTTTTATAAATTTTTTTAACATACTAAACTTTGACATACTAAACTACTACCATTACTATTTTTGATATATTATGACTTTTTCTACATATTATGACCTTATATATTATTACTACACCATGATTTTTATCACTTTTTTCAACATACTTTCATAGTTTTATGACTTTTTCAACATACTATACTAGAACCTTTTTTGACAAGTTAGTATACCATTACTATTTTAAGTATACTATGACTTATTTCAACATACTATACTATTAATGTTTTATTCCTTTTTTCAACATGCTATACTATAACTTTTTATGACTTTATTCAACAACCTGTACCATGACTTTTTATCACTTTTTTGACAAACTATACTATAACATTTTAATGACTTTTTTCGACATGATATACTGTGACTTTTTTATGACTTTTGTTGATAATCTATAATATACTTTTTTACTTTGTCAACATACTAAACTATGATTTTTTAATGACTATTTTGACACATTATTCTATGACTTTTTGATATTCTATACTGTCACTTTTGTATCACTTTTTTCGAAATACTATTCTATGCCTTTTTTATGTACTTTACCATGACCATTTTTGATCTACAGGACTTTTGTCGACATACTACACTATGACTTTTTATTACTTTATTAATCATACTATATTATGACTTTTTTATCACTTTTTTGATGTACTATACCATTACTGCTTTCGATATACTATGACTATCACTTTTTAAAAATACCTTCCTTTTATTCAATATGCTATTCCCTTTTTTGGTGGCACAGTGTCAACACTAAGCCTTAGAGGTTAGCACTGCTCCAACTTGAACCAGCAAGTATTCTCTGACTCCTGGTTTGGTCCTACTAAGCAAAATGATTTCTCTGATCTCTGTGGGCCGCTCATGCATATCATGCTGGCCTAACATTCCCGGTTGGCCCCGGGGGAGAAAGAGACAAGGATATTAAATCATGGGATTTCTCTCCACAACAAGTCCTTCAGAGCGTGCGATGGTAGAGGATTAATCTCCCCCTCTTAATCAACCTCATTTTTCCTCTGTCAAATTTATGCAGGCGCAAGTGTGCAAATGCTGCAGCCTACATGACATATTATGGTCTCAGTCCACAACCTCTCTGACATATGATTACCATTTGGCCTTGATGTGCAGAGATTACCGTTGTTCATCAGCTACATCATGATTTCTGTCATGTAAATGCCATCATTTTCATTTAGAAGACTTCATGTGTTCCAATGATGATAATTATAAAAGACAAAACCACATGAATGCAAATTATACTTTTTTCTCTGAAAGAGGGTGTACCTATTACATAAAAAGTCATATTATAGTTTATCAAAAAAATCATAACAAAGTCAAAATAATAGTATAATAAAATAGTATGTCAAAAACAGGTATAAAAAGTAACAGTATAGCATGTCAAAAAGACTTGGAATAATATGAAAATAATATAGTATAATATGAAAATATAAAAAGTGATTATAAGTATACAATAGTATAGTATGTTGAAAAAAGTGATAAAAGTCAGTAAATCATTTTGAAAAAAGTCAAAGTATAGCATGTTAAAAAAGTCATAGTCTAGTATATCGACAAAAGTCATGAAAAAGTTAAATTATAGTATATCAAAAAAGCCATAACAAATTCATAGTATAGTATGTTGAAAAAGTCATAGTATAATGTATTGATAAAAGTCATAGTATAGTAGGTGTAAAAAAGTGATAAAAATGTCATAATAACATGTTGAAAAAAGTGATAGAAATGTCATAATATTGTATGTCGAAAAAAAGTGATAAAAATGTCATAATATAGTATGTCAAAAAAGTGATAAAAATGTCACAGTATAGTATGTTGAAAAAGGTCATGTTATATTGAAAATAGTAATGGTATAGTTTGTCGGGAAAAGTGGTAAAAAAAAAATCATAATAGTATTATATATATAGTATTTTAATATAGTTTATTAAAATGACTAATAGTTATAGTATAGCATGTCAAAAAAGTAATAGTATAGTATTCGAAAGAATGAAAATAGTTTAGTATGTTGACAAAAGTCATAAAAAAAAAGTCATGAAGTACATCAAAAAAAGTCATAGTATAATATGTTGAAAAAAGTGGATTCTTTATGTATCATCTTGTTTGTGTGTAGGGTATATTCTACCTTGCCTTTTTGTCTGTGGGTGGCAAAATGTAGGTTCATTCACTCCAAATGTGCACTTGTACAGATATTACAGAGATTGCATGGGGATTGGGGAGGGTGAGGAGTGGGTCTCTGTGTATGTATATTGTGCTGTATATTTGTGTGTTTATGTACATGGCAGCATAGTAATTCTTCAACAAAGGTCATAGTATATGACGTCGAAAAAAGTCATAAAAAGTCATAGCTTACTTTGTCAACATTGTCAAAAAAAAAAGTCATTATAGTTTTCCGGAAAAAAAATCATAAAGAAGTCATACTATAATATGCCAAAACTCACTATACTATGACTTTTTTTATTCACTTCTTTCGACAAACTATGCTCTGAATTTTTTATTACTTCTTTTGAAGTATAAGGTGTATGGTGTATGGTGGCTTAGAGGTTTGCACCGTGCCAGGCGGTCTGGTTCAATCCCCAGTTGTTGCTGGAACATGACATTCTCATGACTTCTTCAACGTACTGTTATTGACATACTATTCCATGACTTTTGTATCACTTATTTTGTCATGCTATACTATCACTAATTTATTACCTTTTTCCACATACTATGACTTTTTTATTGCTTTTTTCAACATACTATACTAGGATTTTTTTCAGCATGCAACACTATGTCCGCTTAATTGCTTTTTTCAACATACTATGCTATTACTGTTTTCAACTAAATGCTTTTTAAGTGTATGGTGGCTTAGAGGTTAGTGCTGCAACATAAAGTAACAAGAGTATTTTTTTATTCCCTGGATCAATCCCCAGTCCTTGCTGGACTTCTTTTTACAAACTTTGCATGTTCTTTTAGACATACTAAACCATGAAGTTTTCATGACTTTTGTATTATTGTACTACTTATGAGAGGAAAAAAAACAAATATTCCGACCTGGCAGCTGAAACATCCCAGGATGGTTGGAAGACCAGCATCTTCCCAGTAGAGGTCGGTTGCAGGGGATTTGTTGCCACATCTACCACCAGTTTGTTGAGAAAAATGGGGGTGAAGGGTCGATCTCTCCAACAGGCCATCAAGTCAGTGTCAAGTGCTGCGGAAAAAAGCAGTAACTGGCTTTGGATTAAGCGTAAGGACCCCAATTGGGCAGCAAGGTAGAAACAGATGGTAGGTGGTCAGGCTTAGTCCTGACTTGGGAAGAAGGATGCTCCTGACATGTAGAGCCCATAAGGGAAATGAAGGGTATGGCATGGAAGGGGGTGTACCTGGGACGCTAGGTACACTGTTGAGCCCTCTGGAGACGTTGTGGAGACGTCAATTAGCGAAACGTCGATGAAGCAGGGTGCCCACCTGATGACCCTAATGATATACCTTACCCTCCATTTCTCCACTCCATTCCGAATGCTATTGTCAAGAGTTTTCTACTAAAGGGATTGAAACATCTAGTTCTATTAGCTTTACTGAAGTACTAGTCTGTGACTGTTTTTGACATACTATTCTATCCCTTTCTTAATTTTTTTGGACATACTATACTATGACGTTTTATCACTTTTTTGTCAAACTATACTATGACTTACTTATGACCTTTCTCCCACATGTTATACTATGACTTTATAAGCATAATATGAATATGATTTTAAAAAAAGTCATGAAATAGTATGCCAAAAAATGTAATAAAATAGTAAGTCGAAAAGTCATGAAAACATCATGGTTTAGTATGTCAAAGAAAGTCTGAAAGAACATACAAACTTTGCAAAAAGAAGACCAGAAAGGACTGGAGAAAATGTCATAGTACAGTGTATTGATAAAAGTCATAGTATGTTGAAAAAAGTGATAAAAAAGTCATATTATAGTATGTCCAAACAAATCATATTATAGCATGTCGAAAAAAGTGATAAAAAGTAATAGTATAGTATGTTGACTAAAGTCATAGTATAGTATGTTGGAAAAAACAGCATGTTAAAAAACGTCACGGTATAATATGTCAAAAAAGTGATAAAAAAGTCATAAATAAGTGATAATATAGAATGATGAAAAAAAGTGATAAAAAAAATCACAGTATATTATGTCGAAAAGAATGATTAAAAAAAAGTCATACAATACTGTTATGGTTGGGGTCCAGCTGGCCGTGAGTTTTTGTTTTGTTTATTATTTTTTCCGTATTTTCTGTGGTCCTGCCCTGTCCCGTTTGGTTTGGTTTCTCCCTCTCTCCTGTCGAAGCCAGCTGACACACACACCTGATTGCCATCAATAATCAACGGCTCCCCCGCTGCTCACACCTGCCTGTCATCACCATCTCCCACAGTACATCTACCCCGGCTCTTCATCCCCTCTTCACCTGATCGTTGCTCCAGACACACTGGCGAGCCTCGTCAGCGGGTCAATAGTGCCAGTGTTATCTCCTCGTGTTTCATGTATTTACCTCTCTGTTTTCCTCTTACCTCCGGTCAGCTGGCTTCAAGCCCATGATCCTCCTCCCACGGCGTCACGCTTCCATCAGTCTCCTTCTCGGCTCCTCGTGTCCATGTCTCTTCTTCAGCTCATGCTCCCGGTCCTTCCCCGATCCATCTCCCGTGTCTCCTCCTTAGTTCCCGAGTTCCAGATATCCTCACGTCCCGAGTTTGCCTCTACCCTCCGGTCCTCCGCCTCCCTGTTCCTGGCGTCCGTCTTCCCTCCCCCACTCCCTAGATCTTATTTCCTAAATATATATCATTACCCTTTGAGCCGTGCATTTGAGTCCGTCTGTGCGACCGTAACACAATAGTATGTCAACAATAGTCATACATTTGAAAGTCATAGTTTAGTATGGCAAAGAAAGTCTAAAAGAACATGCAAACTTTGTAAAGAGATGTACAGCAAGGATTAAGGATTGAACCAGGGAATGAAGCACACTCTTGCATCGTCATGGCACATTGCAAACCTCTAAGCCACCATACACTTGAATGACGTAACTAATTTGAAAACATTAATAACATGTCAAAAATAGCCATTAAAAAGTCATAGTATTGCATGTTGAAAAATCGAGAAAAGTCATAAAGTCACAGAATAGCATGTTATAAAACGTCATGGTATAATATGTCAAAAAAGTGATTAAAAAAAGTCATAGTATAGTATGTGGAAAAAAGTCATAAATAGGTGATAATATGGAATGACGAAGAAAGTGATAAAAAGTCATAGTATGTCGAAAAAATGATTAAAAAACGTTATACAATAGTATGTTAGAAATAGTCATAGAATAGTACGTTGAAAAAGTTATAGTTTAGTATGGCAAAGAAAGTCTAAAAGAACATGTACATTTTGTAAAGAGAAGTACAGCAAGTACTTGGAGTTGAACCAGCGGCTAAAACACACCCTTGAAACTTCATGGTACATTGCAAACCTCTAAGCCACCACACACTTAAATAAACAAACCCAAAAACAGTAATAACATATGTCAAAAATAGCCATTAAAATGTCATAGTATTGCATGTTGAAAAATGTCATAGTATAGTATGTTGAAAAAGTGATTAAAAAGTCATACTATAGTATTTTGAAAAAAGTGATAAAAAGTAGTATAGTATGTCAAAAAAGTCATAAAGTCAAAGTATAGTATGTTTAAAAAAGTTATGGTATAGTATGTTGATATTATAGTATATCAAAAAAGTCATAAAGTCATAGACATCGCATGTCAAAAAAGGTCATAGTATAGCATGTCGAAAAAAGTGATACAAAAGTCATATTATTGTATGCTGAAAAAAGTAATAAAAAGTCACCATATAGTATTCCAAAAAAGTGATTAAAAAAGTCAATGTATAGTATGTTGAAAAAAGTGATAAAAACTCATAGCATAGTATGTATGTCACAAACGTCACAAAAAGTCAAAGTATAAGATGTCTAAAAAGTCATAGGATTGTATGTTGTTGTAAGTGATTAAAAAAAGTCATGATGTTGAAAAAAGTGATCAAAAGTAAGAGTATAGTATATAAAAAAAGTCATGGTATAGTATGTCGGAAAAAAGTCATGGTATAGGATGTCAAAAATGTATAGTGTATTGATAAAAATCATAGAATAGTATGCATATCATGAAGTCATGGAATAGCATGTCAAAAAAAGTCTTAGAATAGTACGTTGAAAAGTCATGAAAACATCATGGTTTAAAAGTCTGATAGAACATACAAACTTTGCAAAGAGAAGTCCAGCATGGACTGGGGATTGAACCGTATATTGAAAAGTATACACTTGTGACTTCTTGGCACAATGCTAACCTCTAAGCCACTATACACTTAGAAACAGAAAGTTGAAAACAGTCATAGCATAGTAAGTCGAAAAAAATTCATTTAGCAGTCATAGTATTGCATCTTGAAAAAAGACATAAAATGTCATAGCATAGTATGTAAAAAAAAAAAGTCATAAAAAAGTCACAGGATAGCATGTTGAAAAATGTCATGGTATAAAATGTCGATAAAAGAGATAAAAAAAGTCATAGTATACTGTATGTCAAAAAAGTGATAAGTCATAGTACATGTTGAAAAAAGTAATAAAAAAATCATAATATAGTATGTTGAAAAAGTGATAAATTGTGATAGTATAGTATGTTGAAAAAAGTGAAAAAAAGTCATAATCTGGTATGTTGACAAAAGTCATAAAAAAGTCATATCACAGTAAGTAAAAAAAGTTTTACAAAAAAGTCATGAAAAAATGACATAGTATGGAGTGGGGGGTGTCAAGAGATGGAACATCTGGCCAGGAGACAGGAGGGAGAGAGGAGGTAACACCTTTAAGCAACAGAGCATAAAGGATCAGGGAAAGTGATCAGTCAGGAACACTTTGGGACACTTTGGACTGAGCCGGGGTGCCCTGTATTAAGGATCAGGTTAAACATTGAGCAGAGCTACTATATTTTTTGTTCTTGAACAGCATGATATGATCATCTATAGCTATTCTTACAGGGTCTTTTCTTGGATATGTTACTATTTATAGGTGGTTTAAGCAGCATGTGATTAATTCATATTTCCCATCTAGAATCTCTAGCTGATCTGAAGATGTTTTGCATGGTAAGTTTAAGTAATCCCAGAAGGGGTTGGACTGTATGAAGTCCTCAAACACTGTTTATTAATTTGGAGCAGTTTCTTGATGGAAATGTTACGGTATTTACACATGTAAGTATGATATTATTGGAGGCATGTGCTAGGTTTTTATTAATGTTCCATGTATAACCATTTGCTTTAATGTCCAAACAGCAGCCTTGTATCAGCTCTTTTTTAATGTTTAGTTTCACTATTAACATGTTATTGTTATTATTATTATTATTATTATTATTATATGTGTCACAAAAAGTGGAGCAGGTGGACCCAGACACAGAAACCTTAAAGGAGAATTCCGGACAATTTCAACATGTACAGTAGCTCTGTGGTTTGTAAATGTGTAGTGCTGTCTGTAGAGAGAAAAATAAAAACAATCGGTGCGGCCTACACCGTGTTATCCTCCTGCTAGCATTAGCACCCAACCGGCTTAAACAGGGCAAGTTTTAAACATGGTTTTAGCTTCTAAACATGTTCAAAATGCCTATCCATGTGCAGTGATTCCCTCAGAGTGAACACAGTGAATCTGACTGCAATAGATGTGAAAGAAATGCAAGAAAGTTTTGCTAATTCAGCTCTGTTTAGTTCCAGTGTTGAGACAGCAGTTAGAGACCTCAGGGACTGTCCACAAACTCACATTGAAAAGAGATACAACAAAAAATATGTAGGCTATCAATTTAATGATTAAATAAGGTAGTGTCTCCAAAGTTACCTCAATTATAACTCGTTTCCTGCTAGTTGTACTATAGCACTTACCTTTAAAAAAAAAAAAAATTAGCATTTGCTTATTTTTGAAAATATGTTTATATCTCTTTTTGGTGTTGTAGTTTGTAGACGGTCCCTAAGCACTCTAACTGCAACACAGGAACTAAACACAGCTGAATTAGCACAACCTTCATGCATTTCTTTTACATTTACTGCAGTCCATCACTGTGTTCACTTGGAAGGAATCACTTCACATGGGTAGACACCTTTAATGACATTTCGAACATGTTTAGAGGCTAAAAACATGTTTAAAACTTGCCTTATTTGAGCCTGTTGGGTGCTAACTCTAGCAGGAAGATAACGGTGTAGGCAGCAGCAATTCTTTTCATTTTTCTCTCTACTGACAGCACTCCAAATTTACAAACAACAGAGCTACATGTTGGAATCGACTGGAATTCTCCTTTAAAAAAATAACTATTTTTGGTTTGTGCAGTCAAGGCAAAACCAATCATAACACTCCAAATGAAGGATCCAACAAAGACCGAAAAAATAATATAAACTAATCTGATGAGTGCAGGTGGGGAGATGGGCAGAGCAGTTCAGGTGAGGGTAATGAGGTGATTTGGCAGGATAGCAGGCTGAGAGCTGATTAGACTGGAAAACTCTAACAAGGCTGATTGAGAGCAGGTGTGTAGATGGGCCAAGGAGAGAAAGGCAGCATAAGAACAAAAACACTAACAGAAAACCCCAAACTTAGTTCATTCTTTACCAAAAGTCTGAGCTAGAATCTGACAATATGGTATTAAGATACATTAGTAAGTCATAATGCTGTCAATACTGTAGAGATATACTTTAAAAATTAATGTATCTTACATTTTGGACCTTGGAACCAAGTGCTTTTTAGCTTCTATCACAACCCACACAAATTAAGATAACATACCATTTTTTCCTCTTTGCTCGTAGACCCAATCACAATGTTTGTGTACAATAACTTCAGGGTAGAAACATTCCTGCTTGCATGTACAATTTGATGGCACTGAGCAAAAGGATGAGGAACAACTGGATATACTCATTTACTTTAATCTAAAATGTTTAATACTTTCATTGGGCACATTACACTTCCATTAGCATAATGTTGTAGAACTTATTGACTTGTTGGCAATAGACTAAAGGAAATGACACCACCCAAACTAGCTAGTCTGACCAGTGGTGAAATGTTACTGTTCATAACACTAGATTTGGTTTATGAAAGACACTAGCAAAGCAATATGGTACATAAAATAAGCACAGCAGAAACTTCAGATACAATGAACATGTTCTCAACCAACTATATTAGTCACAGTAGGCAGCTGTTTTCAGTGAAACAACACTGTACACTATATGCTCCGTACCAAACAGCAGACAGTTATTCAGATACAATTTATGTATTAGGAGAAAAAACTTGTTATTCTACTATGACGGCAAAGTATGAACAGGAAAAGATAAATGAGCTGGAAAATGCAGAAAATATAGTCTGTCTGTTCTGCAGCTAAATTCAGTTGAACAGCAGTTTCATTAAAGAATCTTTGACCATGATGTGTAAAATAATACTTTTTTAAAACAAGCTCAGTTTATAACAAATACAGCGGGTGAAATAAGTATTGAACACATCAACATTTTTCTCTATTGACATGAAATTTTCACCAGATGTTGGTAACAACCCAAGTCATCCATACTCTACATATAAAGAAACCAAAACAAATAAATTCAGTAATTAAGTTATGTGTAATAATGTGAAATGACACAGGGAAAAAGTATTGAACATGCTTATTGATATTTAATACTTTGTACAAAAGCCTTTTTTTGGTATTGACAGCTTCAAGACGCCTCCTGTATGGAGAAACTAGTTGCATGGTGTGATTTTGGCCCATTCTTCCACACAAACGGTCTTCAAATCTTGAAGGTTCTGTGGGCCTCTTCTATGAATCTTCAGTTCTTTCCATAGATTTTCAATAGGATTTAAGTCAGGTGATTGGCTGGACCATTCTAGCAGCTTTATTTTATTTCTTTGAAACCAATTGAGTTTCCTTGGCTGTGGGTTTGGGATCATTGTCTTGCTGAAATGCGCACCCTCATTTCATCTTCATCATCCTGGTAGATGGCAGCACATTTTTGTCAAGAATGTCTCGGTAAATTTTCCCTTTAACCTTTCCTTCAATTATGTGAAGTTTGCCAGTACCATTTGCTGAAAAGCAGCTCCATATCATGATGTTCCTACCTCCAAACTTCACTGTTGGTATGGTGTTTTTAGGGTGATGTGCAGTGCCATTTCTCCTCCAAACATGGTGTGTAATAAGGCATCTAAATAGTTCAATTTTGATGTCATCTGACCACACTACATTCTCCCAGTATTTCACTGGCTTTTCCAAATGTGAAGAAAACTTTAAATGAGCTTCAACATACACAAGTGGTCCTTGGACAACTCTGATTATTCTTTTCACTCCTCTGTCACAAATCCTGCATCTGGTCGGGGCAACTTTATGGTGAAATTATTGTCTTTCCACTTCTGTATTATGGCCCCAACAGTGCTCACTGGAACATTCAGAAGCTTAGAAATGCACCTATAACCAATGCCATCAACAATTAGGTTGCGACTGTCTTGACACAGCTCTTTGCTTTTACCCATCATGAGATGTGTCTTGTGTGTCACCTTGGCAATGAGATCTTTTTCTAGGCCATCAGTTGGGACTGAACCAGCTGATATTAATTTTGCAGGGGGGGGCTGGATTGCTTTTTAATTACTGATAGTTTTCAGTTGTTGTTTTGGCTTTCCATGCCTTTTTGCACCTCCCTTTCTTTGTGTGTTCAATCCTTTTTCCCCTGTGTCATTTCACATTATTACACATAACTTAATTTCTGAATTTATTTATTTTGGTTTCCTTGTACGTATGGATTACTTGGGTTGTTACCAACATCTGGTGAAAATTTCATGTCAATAGCACCTTTGGAAATATATTTACTGAGAAAAATGGTGACGTGTTCAATATTTATTTTACCCACTGTATTTTTGACAGTAGCCATGTGGGAAACTTGGAGTGGCTTAAACAGTCGACCTCTAGTGGCTGTAGTAATAATGGGAGCAAAGAAGGAAGCCAGGTGATGAGTCTAAAGACCAACACCCACATTAGGGGAGGGCTGGGGCGGATGCGTGGGTCAAACAAACACAGGCTTTTTACACAGGAGACCGCTGTTCATGTCCTGTGGAACCAAAAGTAAGAGTTGTCTTATTTTCGCTACATATTTAACTTAACGCATGTAACTTAACTTACCCAACAAACTTAAATGTACTTATTTTAACCCAAACCATGATCCTTTTCTAAACCTAACCAAGTAGCTTTGTTTTAATTCATTAACCACATGTTGTTTGGGGAGTCATTGGTAAAAATACTGCTGTTTAGGCATGAGGACATGTTGGATTTATAAGAAAAATATTGAATAACACTGTCTTACCCTTGACTACATCAACCACACAAGCTAAACTTCAGTGCTTTAAAAAAAAAAAAAATAAAGAATGTCTTGAATTTAAAGCTTTAGTGCAATAAAGACACCATAAACATAATGGAACATCTAGCCTCGACCCACCTCCAAAGCGCGCTGAAGGACAGTCTGGTTACTCCACATAGCATTCAGGGTTGGGAGAAAAACATGCTCTGGTTTAATAGAATTTCTTCAAACCAATCAGAACCATCATGGGCAGTATTTAACTCTGCACAGAGCCACTGCAAAATAGTCTTGCGAGAGAAAACTCAGATTGAGATCCAGCTAGCTGTCTCAATTTATCCTGCAGAGATCTGAGGAGCAGTCAACAATAGTACTCATAAATCCCCCGAATGTAATATTCCGACACAAAGAAAGCAAAAGGAAACAGAAAATACATGCATCCGGTGGAATTTCCTACGGCACCGGAGCAATCCCGGAAGTGGAACGCAAAGGATATAAACTATGGAACATGTGTATACTGACTAAGCAGAATGTGACTGTCAGATCACATAATTGAAACATTAAACATTGTGTAGTTCTACGACAGATGTAAGGTAATTTTACCACTCTGTAATCTCCCATGCTTTTTGTGCGGCTTTAATCACACTGCTGCAGTTGTCCAGCTGTCGTTTTTTTGGACACCCATATTCTCACTTTAAATCCTTATATATCCTTATATTATGTTTAACAATATGTTATGGGCTCAATATAGCTTTTATTGCCCTCGTGTCTTTTTTGTGGTGATTTTAAAAATGACTGGTCTATTAAGCTTAAAGTGGTTTATGGTTTGGGAGGTTGCTTGCACTTGCACTCTGTATGTAGCATTTACTTTGTTTGATGTAAATACCAGAAACATGACACTCTGAGTCAGGTTTTTATATCACCTTAGATACTAACATTTCATTCTGTCAGCTGATTAGGTCAGCTTAATCTTGATAATGTTTTGCTAAATCCAACCAAATCTGCGATGTGATGGACTCAGATTGTACTGTAGATTTGCTGCTGAACTGAGGAGCCAAAGAGAGAATAAAAAATAGTATCTCTATCATACAGAATGATGCTGTGATGGGGCATGCATTATTTATGAAGTCAAGCCAAGCTCAAATCATTTCTCAGGCCAACACCATCCTTGAAGTTATAAGTATGTCTTTGAGCTCTAGTGTTGTCAACTCTTTTCAAAGAAGCCAATCTGGTCTGCTGGTGATTTATAAACAGTTATTAAGGGAGAGTTACTGCACTGCCAACAACAACAGTTGGGATCAGAAGTGTTACTTTGTAACTAAACATATTGCAACTTAAGAATTAAGTTGATTTTCTCGGACCAGGGTGAAACTATTTGAACGCATTGTTTCCTATTTGAGAAATAAAAACCTATATGTCTAAAGTCACCATGTCTGGTGTTAAAACAAGACTGTGAGCCTGTGCTTGAGGACAGGTGTGCATCAGCTAAATGTTAACATAACAATGCTAGTCTGGATCTAAGTAAGTACATTGCAGGTTAAGCCTGGCAAGCCGGACATCTAGCAAACAGCTTTTCCCTTTTACAACAACCTCACACAAACAACCTCCAAGCTAGCAAGCTAGGGTTCCAAAATGAATATGGCAGTGTTGGTTATGTTGAAGTTTGTTTATCTCCAAGTTAGTTTAGCGTTCTAGCATGGTAACATTTGCTAATTATTACAACAGGAAAGGCTGATAGGAATTATTTGTGTAGTGCAATCATTTGGTTATAAAGCATTGGACAAATTGAAATTTTCATGAGTTTCATGACAATGCATCCAATGGTTGTCAAGACATTTTACTCAAAACCACAAAAATAGATCTCTATGGGGGTGCTCAACAAAAAGTCACCAATATAATCAGGATTCATCATCTAAGAATCACAAATGTCTTGACAGATATTTTGGTCTGGACCAAAGGGATGGCATGACAGAACACCATTGTAATCCCTAGAGCCTCTCTGGGGAACTGATATTAGCACTTTTAACTTTGGTAACCTAAAATCCTAAATTATCTTTTGCCCAGATTAAACCACATGAACATATCTATCAGCATTCATGTTTTATTTCCCTGAAGGTTGTTAAACTTGTCACTCTGCTTTTCTCGGTTTCAAAACAACAATACAAGTATGAAACATCATCCACAGTATCATGTGACACTACCCCACCTATTGAAGTCCTGTTAAATTGGCTTGTTTCTAAGAAACATCTAAAAAGCAAATATGCTAAAGAGAACCTGGGTATATAATCTATCAATGGACCAATGCACAATGAAACCAATCATTTCTCATAAGGAAACCATAAAACAGTGAATATTATGATGAAAACCAGGGAAGTCTATGCACTCTTAGTGTGCTGCAGCGGATGATCTTCAAGATTACTCTGAGCTCTTTGGTGCACTTCAAGGACCTCTGCATCTCCAATTCTCTCTGCAAAAGAAAAGTCAAGTCAGAGTTATACAAAGCCAGTCATTTTCAGTTTTCAATTTTATTTTACTTTATTAGGATCCCCATTAGCTGATCAGCTACTCTTCCTGAAGTCCACATAAAACTTAAGACATTTTCAGACAAAACATCCACATGATATTAAAATAAGTATAGTATAGTATAACTAACATTCTTTCTTGCAAACATAAATATCCATATTCCTCTTCATATACTCTTATAAATATTATACTAAATTCATAAGCACTGAAGTAAAATCTTACATCTTAAGTTACAATAGGTCCATCTGTTCTATTTAATAAAAACGTTTACTGTTAATGTTCTGGATTCCTCTAATAGGCCTACCTATTGACATTTATACAATACAAAATGTACAACAATCATTGCAAATCAGAATTCATGTGTCATAATTAATTTTAAAAAGCATCCAAGAGCTTATTGTAATCCATTTAAAAAAAAAAATTAGATTCAACAACCTTTGTTAAAAAGGACAAACTGGATAAATTTGCTTGAGGAAAAAAGGCAAAATTCAAAAGAGGACTTTAATGACTTCAGGGACCTCCTGCTGTGCCATCAAACAGACTGTTGTTGATATATAGCCTAATGTATCATGGGGAAAGAGTTGTCTTTAATCCAAGGACACGCATAAACTCTGATAGTGGTGAAATGTGAAGGCTTATGGGAGGACACCTGCATTAAATAGTCTCCAGCAAGCAGGAGAAAAAGGAAAAAATAGCTCTGTTACAGTAATAAACAAACTAAGGCCACATCCACACAACTTTGTTAATTTAAAAATGAATATTTTCTGTTACATTCATGCCTAGCGTCCATACTATATGGTCATCCCAACAATTCATGCATCCACCGGCCATATCAGCCTTATGGGGAGTCCCAGCTCTGGGTGAGGCCATGAAAACTTGTAAGAGATAACTGCACTTTTAGATATATGCAGTGTTTCTCTTTATTAACCCCTATGGTGCACAACATATTCAAATCCTGTTAATGTACAACACGGGTCAAGAGACATGTATTAGAAAGATATCAGACATTAAGAGCACCAGAGTGACACTTTCTACAGACAACCAAGGAGCATATATTAGACAGATTCTAAGATTTATAGATTTGTTAAAGGTGCTGTAGCCTAAAAAGCGTGTGACATTGCCAGAGCACCTTTAAATTAGAAGGTAATTATGACCACCATTATTATTACATTACATGTAATTTATCTAACGCTTTTATCCAAAGCAACTTACAATTGCTATAGATCAGAGGTTGCACACCTCTGTAGCAACTAGGGGTTAATTGTCTTGCCCAGGGACACATTGGTTGCTGTAAAGCAGTGGGAACTGGTCCCGGATCTCCCACACCAAAGGCGTGTGTCATATCTAGCGCACCATCACCACCAAATGCAGCTGGTACTCTTTATTTTTTATTTTTCCCTTCAGACAGCCAAAGTGGCAAAGTCGCCACTGGATCTGGATGTCACTCAACATCATAGGTCAACAGCTAGCCATTGCTTCAGCTAGTTAGTGAAAACACATTGGGTCAAGCTGTCTGCATGATTACATACATATAACTATTATATTCTAATGTATTTCAAACCATAGAACCACATCTTCAGAGTATACATTCTGCTTCCTGCTTACATGGGCATGCGCAAGCCCAATATATGTGAATGGTTATTTGATATGTGTTTTTTCTTGTTAGTATGGATAGAGATAAGTTCTGCTACAGAGCTAAAAACTGTTGTGTGGACTGAGCCCCATTTTATTTTTTCAAAACTCTGTTTAAAAATGAAAATGTAGCAGTGTGGATATAGCCTATAAAACACTAAGAATGAAGTTGTGCACTATATAGTTACCTGGTTTTTCGTCGCTGAAAGCTTGGTTTCCTTTGTATGAGCTGTGGAAGTAAATAAACAATGTTAAACACGCTGAGCTCAACACATTCTTGAACACAAAAACCAGATAAAAATGTGAGAGATTATTTTGACCTTGTTCTTTGTGGTTTTCTCCACGACTGGTCGAACGATGGACCATATGCAGACGGAGATGCACCAGGATGAAAAGCCTGGAGCTGTTGGAGGTTCTGCTGATGGTGGCCCGAGAACTCAACACCGTCCAGAGCTTGCTTGATCATCCCCATCACCAGGTCTTTCTCTGAGGGTACATCACATCACATAATACCAGGAAAAGAGTTCAGTGATTCTTCTTATCAGCAGAGCAATTATACGCTCTGTCTGAGGTTAATTTAAATAACTGTGTTAAATGATGAATAGAAATGGATTTAATTATTAATTCAGTAGCAGGATTTAAACATAAATTTTGTTTATCAAATAATTGATTGTAAGTGCAAACTTCACAAACTGGAGGTGTGCAGTTTGGAATATACTATTTCCAGCCAGGGAGGGGATGAATGAGGATAAAGTAAATCACTGTGTGGAATAAAAAATCCTTTTTACCTCTTTGGCCTGCGAGCAGAAGCCACTGCTGGACTGTAGACAGGGAATCTGTCTGCAGGATCTGGCAAAGTAGCTCAAACACCTGACAAGAGAGCAGTAGGACTGTCACACCATTAGCTTGCAAACAACTTAAATGTACATATACTGTGTGTGTGTATATATATATATATATATATATATATATATATATATATATATATATATATATATATATATATATATATATATATATATATATAAGCGTTTGGTTAGGTTTAGGCACCAAAACTACTAAAGTATAGAAAATGATCATGGGTTGGGTTTAAATCATTACGTTACTTGACTTTACCGTTCTTCATGAACTTCATGAGTTCCATTTGTTTGGTAAAATTAAAAAAAGAATCCCCAGTACTTTTATTTTCCAACAGAACACGAACCACAATGTCCTGGGTGACATGGAACCTACCTCCTTACATGGAATTTTGCGCTTATGGGCTATTACAGGAGGCCACTAGATGGTGTCACCATTAGAATCGTAAATATGAGCAGTAATTGCTGCTTGAACAAACAACTTATGGGAACATTTTTTGGGGGAAGGACAGTCCCTCTCAGGAGTAAAATATTACATGGCCGTGCCTCATTTAAATCCCAAACTACCCTGCTGGAAGAGGTCAACATCAGTGGTAGAGTTTTTCACCATTAGTTCTTGATCATGGAAGGACTGAGGATACATCAGGCGCTGAGAATGAGATCTGCGTTGGTAAGAGTTGGAGGATGGAGGGACGATTCTTCCTGTTTCAGCTGAATACTGGGTCTTTCTGCGGACAAATTCTTCTTCAGGCTGTTCCTGGAATACATGCACAAAATCATGCTCCTCAGAACAAAAAGGTTACTTAAAAATATGTACCAGTATACAAATGCATGCAATTTGTAAATACTCAGGTATATAATTGTTTTTGATCTAGTTGTGTCTACCACCTGTAATGCTCTGGATAATGTGCAATCTTTATTGATTAGAATTTTAATGCAACCTAAACAGTTGCCAAGGGTGTAAGTATACAGTGCAATTGAGTAACCCTGTACATACTTCATAAACTTTCTAAATTTAACTTTTTCGTAAAACTATACTTAGGTTTAAATCTTATCCATCCAACCAGCAATGTGTTATTAATATTGGGAGCTTATCTTTTTTCCCACCTAGCTGTTAGATCATTTACAGTCAATAGCAGCATGGCTTGAAAAGTCATGTCTCTCTTATCTTCATTTCATGCTGTAAAATAGTTTTATTTGCGCATTGTTGTTGTTGTTTTTTTACATCTAAGTTATTGTGTTACCTTTTGGTCACAAGCAGCACTTACAATAACAAAGCCTCTGATGATGACATACAATCCAGCAATTAAAATGTTGGACAGGAAGCCAATAAGATTTCATCATTGTCATGTTTTTAAGAAAATAAATAATTTTATAGAATTTGCTAATCTTAAACTTGTACGCCTACAAAGCCAGACTCCTCAGGTGCTCAGTGATCTAGTGGTTCCTCTTAGAGCTTTGGGTTCTGTATCGCATGGAGCATCCAACAGGAATTGTAGGATCCTCAATAGAACAAACTGTTTTTTTCTGTTTGGGTGATCAACATGTGGAATTCATTACCTACTGAACTTAAAAATGATCCCGTTTGGCATCATTCTGAACTTCATTTGAAAAGTTTTCAAAGAAGAAGCAATCATGTAGTATGAATAATCTGGTGCTCCTTTTTTATGGTGTTTTATTGTAATTAAAAAAAGAAATAGGTCCATCTAAGGCGTGCATTGCAAATTAGCTTAGGCCATAAATGCTGTGGTGTGCATAGGTCTATGTTACATACGTGTCCCTATACAAATAAGCAAAGAAGATTACAGCATTACAAGTACCTCTTTTTTGCCCTTTTCCGCTTGAGAAGACAAACTGACTTTTGCAGCGAGGTCTTTAAGTTCATCTCTCCAGGCCTCTGAAAATTGGGCTGTGAAATATGAAATACGTGTGAAAATAAATTACTCCTGTTATTCTGAAGCTTAATTGAATTCTTTGAGAGTTTTCAACATGTGGCGCTGTATGTGACTGTAAACATACCTGATTTGTTTTTGTTACTACTGACTCCATAAAATTTTGAGCCAACGGAAAAGCAAAAGATGGATCAGTTGCTTTCTTGAGGACGTGACTCTTGAGAAGTGGATGAGGAAATAAGGAAGAGGTCACATACCAATCATCTCTCACCATGCACACAGGCCTACCATTGAGTCCTGTTGGAAAGGGAAATTACACACACAAAGTAGAGTGCTTCAGAAGTGTGGCACAGTCAAAGGAAATGCCTTGATAAAATTCAGCCAGTAAATATCCTGCTGAGATTAAAAGTGACAACGTCATGAGAACCTCAGGGATGAAACCAATTTTTCTGCAGTCTTCTCTTTCATGTAGCTCACCATATTACTATTCCATGTGGCCATACAGCTGCTTATGACATACAGTATTTGATATACAGTGTACTGTATGTAACTTGAAAGTGAAGGTGGTAAGAGTTTTCTCATTGCAAAGCATCCAATAATGACAAATGTGGGAAGTGCAACAAATTGTAAACACATTACTACCTTATCTCCAGAGAGAAATATGTCTCCTCAGCTGCTAAATGCAAAATGTATAAAGCCATTCATAGTTCTGAGACTAGCCTAACAATGTTTTCACTAGTGTCACCAGAGGGTTGACATTTTTTGTTATTCAAATATCTCAACTATTGGATGGATTGCTGTGAAACTTTGTACAGACATTTGTGGTGATGACACAGAGAAATCGAAAGAAGAGCAACAAACAGCTTTTCAGATGGTTTTGTAAAACCAACCATCTGGTGCACCAGGTTATGGATTATTGCAGCTTTAATAATAACTAAATGGAAACAAAGATAACTTATAGGTCAGAAAATAAATTATACACTATAACCACATTATAGAGCAGTAATATATATGATGGCATAATTTGATAAAATATGAATTCCTCCTTCTACTAGTGATATGACACCAAAACACTAAGTGCTAAACACAGCTCCAATAAAATACCATCCATCTGATTTTAAGATTGGAACAGAGTGATCTGCGAACTTTATTTCTTATTAAACTGGAGCCAAATCCACAAAATATTCATTTACTGTAATTTAACGAAGCATATGCCAAGGCATGAATCAACTTTCAAATCGTATTGCTATAAAATATTTTTATCAATTTTATTGAAAGCAAATTCTGTTGCATGCTGACCTTGAATATGTTTCACCCTGTGTGGATGAGGGTTGTGCCGGGAGAAGAATGAGTGATGACTCAAGGCACCAAAGCGCGGACTGCTTTTCGTCAGCATCTTGGTGAATTCAGGGGTAAATGGCACCTGATTAGTTTGACAGTGGCTACTGTCTCCTGTCGTCCTACGGGAGTCTGGACTCTGTGCCATCGACATATCTTGGAATGACAGTGTGTTTAGATCTGAAGTAGTTTAAGAAAAACTGAAGTGATGCAACATATCGACAGGTTCTATTGATTGCAATTCTGTGATCTACACATGCTAAAACCTAAAATCTAACAAGTAACAAGTCAGAGAACAATCAAATTTGATTTACTCCAGAAGATAATTTTGCATTTTGTATTTGACCAAGAAACATTTTGTGTTATACCAAGAAGAAATAATTTTAGACAGAAAATAAATTTGAAGAACCACTTTACCTCTGGAAACATCATGCAGCTCAAACCTTTGGTACTCAATGTGCTGTGTTGCCTTTGTTGCTAAGAAACCTGAACTAAACAATCAACAATGCCATCTGTGCACAGCAAGTGCCTGGCATTCCAGTCCATTTTCAAGCATAATCAATAGTCATAATCAAGTCAAGTCTAATGTAGTTTTCTGAGTGTTAAAAAGTTTAAAATGAAATTGATTAAAGTCCACATTATTTTATGACACTTTATGCCTCACCACAATATGTGTTAATTTACCGGTTTGCTTCAGCATCTATGTGGCATATGAATTTGAATATTAATGTGCACAGATTCTGATGATAAATCTGCTAAGAGTACTGTTGTCTTGCTTGTATCTAAAAACTCAGTAGATACTTGTAAGTTCAGAAGAATGACTTTACTTTTTTGACGGAACAACAGTGTATCTAATTATTTACAATTATAATAATATATATTAATATCTATCAAAACTGGTTATTGTTTAACATAGCAGCTACACATAGATGTAGGGCAAAAACCTTTCCACATACACTGGGAAATTATCTGCACATTTTTGACAAGCGGCCTCTGAACTTTAACAATATGCTGCTGATGCAGGATCTTTCCTTAATATCACATAAAATGCCACGTATACCCCTGTGGTGAGCATATGTGAGGAAAATAACCAGACTGCTGGTGGTATGTTGTTGTTCATTCCTAATGAAAATTATATACATGAATCAGCAGCTAATCAGCAAGAACTACTTTAAGAAAGAAAAAACTATAACCAGTTCTATATAATTTGCTTAATGCATGCACAAACTGAAATGTAAAAACGGCACAGGAGTTACTCCCTGGAGTCTTGTTGTTACAGCTAGGTTGGCTGGCAACCAGTGGGGAATTATTTGTCAAGAAAGGCTCTGCACATTACATTATTACATTACATGTCATATAGCTGACACTTTTATACTTTTATCAAAGTGACTTACAATTGCTATGTATATATATATATATATATATATATAGAGAGAGAGAGAGAGAGAGAGAGAGAGAGAGAGAGAGAGAGAGAGAGAGAGAGAGAGAGAGAGAGAGAGAGGTCACACACCTCTGGAGCAACTAGTGACACATTGGTTGATGTATCGCAGTGGGAAATGAACCCGGCTCTCCCACACCAAAGACATGTGTCCACCCACTAGTAACGTGTACTTGTTGGTCTGTGCGCCTGTACAGTAGTGGGTAGAACTGGGGGGGATTGTGTTAATCTCCGTAGCATTAAACCCCTATTATATTAGAAGTCTAAACAGGACATGGTTTACATCCACTGTCAATGTTTAGTGCCACCAGTGCAGAAGGCATTATCTAATAGTAGTATGTAGGGGAAAATAAGTGTGATAGTTGGTGTTATAGATGGGATTGTGGAAGGGATTTTCAAACTATATTTCAGGAAGATCAAACAGTGTGGTTGCCTTGAGCCAATAACCTTTGCTATGGCCTCCATTAGAGCATGTATTTATTTAATTTGGTGGAATTATCAGGAGGCCTGTTAATGTGAATGTCGGAGCTGGTTAATGTGGCTCCGGAAAGAGAAGCCTGGGGTGCAATCGAGAAGGGGTTCATTTTATTGCTTATGATTTCAACAGTGGTGGCTGCTGATCTTTTAAAAAGGGGAAGCTCATTTTCGACTGTTTAATATACGCACAGGTCTGCCAGCAAGCATTCAGAAGACAACGGAATAACTGTTAAACATGTTTATGTCGGATCAGAGCGGCAGCTGATTTAACACATGAGATGCCAGGATTAATTTTATCCTGGCTGTTAGCCTGCTCTGGATCAGGCTAGACGCAAAGAATAAATCTCCATGGTTACTTGGCTGGGTTTAATTCAACCTGGTTTCGTGCAACCAAGTCAAAGCTAAATTCATTCAGGATAACTTAAATATCCCGCCTTAATCCCTTATCCTGGTATTGTGCAACAGGCCCCTGGGAGGAAACTAGGACACAAGCACAAGGAGACAAGACAGAACCAAAATACCAGATAAGGAGGAATAAAAACAAAGCAAAATACAGACATGTTTGACATGTTTGTCTTCCACCCTACAAAGTTTGGGCTGCCTGTCTCTCTCTCTAACCTATCTCTCTCTCTAAACTGAATAATACCTTCCGATATATAAATGTCCAGATATTGCTTCCCAGACAATGTGATTTTCAGGCTGTAAAACTGAAGTAATTTCAAGGGCTGAAAATATGAAGACATAGGATTTGAACGGAAATATTTGACAGGCCTTGGTTTTGGGACACATTCTTGATAATATACAAGGTTTGATCTAAATCTGAGACAGTAACAACCTGTAATTCCATTTTAACCCAGAAGACTCTGACAGTGCAAAGGCACCTGCCTGGAATAGCCAATATTAATTAAAATGTATTTCATTGTCAACTATATAAGGCCATCCTCAACCTTACAGTGGGCTACTACCTACGTAGCTAGTAATGTTCACTCAGCGTTTTGTTGTTACACTGTGTGTAAAAGAGCAGTCCCATTAAATCACCGGTTTCAGGTACGTATGGTACCATCTGGATGGTTAAAGTAACGGTAAGTAGCCAATATTAGCAGATAAGCCCGTTGAAAAAAAATCAAGAGGAAACACTGCAATACTAACATTATATTATCTCACCAAGCATGGCCGGATTAAAAATTGAATGTGCCCTGGGCACTCAAGACCCCCCCTGCCCCAAAGCAACAATTGCAAAGTCGCAATCATCAAGAGCATATAGCCTATACTAACAAATCAGGCTTCTGCATGGCTCAGTGGAGATGGATGCATTTACAATAGCTTCCGCATTCATGAAATGCATTCAAGAGACAGAACAGATGCAAAATGTTTAACATAACTTTTTACAATTTATCTTTCACAGAACTGGGTGGCTACAGAGTAAATATTAAATGTTTCAATATGTAGCCAATCAAATACCTTTTGAGTGCAACAGTGACATAAAGCAGACAGCTACGGAAGCCTTAACTTCAATAATAGTTGCCCTAATGGTTAATCCGGCCCAGGCTAACATGTACAGTCGGCTACTTCAGTTGCCTTGCTTAAAAAGTCTATGTCTTACCCTTCGTGTGACTTTTGCAGATTTTACAACAAGCAACTCATTTGGGTTTATTTATCCATTTAATAAACTTAGTTTGGTTGACATAAAGCCCTAAAAAAAGTTAGCAAAATAAGTTCCTTATCCATCATAGAAAAAAGGTCGAAAAAAGCAACAAAAACAACTTAAAAACGGAAAGTGCAAAAAACATCGACAAAGGTGACAAAAACTAGGTGAGCCGAAATGTATTGTGAACCTAAATAGATATGCAGGCCGGATCAAAATCTGCAAGGGGTCAGATTTGGCCTCTGGGCCTTGAGTTTGACATGTGCTGTACAGCAATAAATGTGAAATTATGTACAGGCCTTTATGTATGTATTATTATGTACGCCTATGCCTGTGTGCGCAGGTGTGTGGCTAACAGCTAGGCTAACAGTGGGTGCATCAGACTGAGTTACTGTGCACAGACACAAGAAGAGTGTCATCGTATCTAGCTCTAACTCTGACTGTGAATAAGCTCATTTCTCAAAATGTTGGCATGCGCAACACAACTCAGCACAACTTTAGAGCCTTACCTTTTCATCACATTGTTAATATTTTCCCACAAGGTAGCTGCACCAATTTTTGACATTTGAGCTGTCTGAAGGAAGAGTTTTGCAAATATGCAGAAATGTACTGTATATGAGGTACAAGAATATGTGAATAAGTGAATATTGCATACCATTGCAATATTGCAATGGTTTGTTTTCCTTTTTCGTAGTAACCTTTCATGAGTTTTTGTTTGGTCTGTTGAGCTGTTGAAGCTGGTCTACGGAGTTGATCAATTCTAAGTGGAACTGGGAATGCAGCAATGTCGTGACAGCATTCTCTGAACCACACCCAAACAGACTAAGTGCATGAGGTCCAAGGCAAACCCATGGATACATGACATTCCTGAAACAGTCAATGGGGATATCTGAACTTGATGACTCTTATATACCCATTGATGGAAACCGTCTTCAGTCCTTGGAACGGCACCTGGTTCTTTGGCCCCACGAACAACCCTTCCGTCATTGGTGTCTCTGATAGTAAATCGCTCACAAGAATGATAACTGTTGTGATTCTTAATGCACTTCAAGAATGCCCTGGCTGGAGCATCACATATGAATGCTTTCACAGACAGTTAAAGTGGTTTGCCTCCATGAACAATGCCGTCTTGCTGCAACTGCTGCAACTCCTGGAGAAAGTCACTTAAGTACTCTTCCACTGAATTTGGTTTAGCAACTCCACAGTAGACGGCCACAATTAAAGGAGCAAAGTCGTGAGTAGTATGGGCCACATTTGCAAGTTGGAAGATTTACAAAGGGCCACACCATCAGTGTTAAAGCACAAATGTAGGTGCTAAACAATTCCTGGACGCTGAGACAACATTTTTAATGTGCCAGAAGCAATACCAAAGTAGGCATAGTATCCACCACATATTTCAACTGTTGCCACTTTCTTTGGTGTTTGCAACAGTGTTCGGGAATCCTTTGGAAGCCAATGTCCTTGTTGCCCAAGGATCTCCAGCATCTCATTAAGAGCAGATTGCTCCTCACCCAGATCAGAAACGGTTTCTTCTGAGGACTCATCAGACAGAATTTGGGTTTCTGAGTCAGATGATAGCACCACATCAATATCTGAGTGATCAGGTGACAATGAAGGTGACAATACCTCCTCAACCACACTCCCCAGCGTTCCATCCTTCTCACTCGAATTTTCAGCCACTGCAAGGAATTCAGCATTATGCTTCCTCTAGTCTAGTTCCTTTAGATATGTCATCACACTGCAGCAATTCTGCAAGAAATGTTTTAATTACAGAACAATTTAGTAGTGCTGGGCAGTATACCGGTCTCATAACGTTAGATTTGCTCAAAAAAACTTTTCACAGGCTAAGTTTATAATTAATTTTTCGTGGTAACATATTTCATGCTTAGGAAATCATTTTACATTCAATCATTGCTAATTTTTTTAATTCCTTATTAAAGTAAACACTTAATATACATCATTAACCACCTTAGTCCAGACGTTCCTGAAGTTTGCAAACTATCATGGTCCAAACTTACAAAGTACTATGAACATACAACAGTTTTGGGAAAAAGTCGTAACTTAGATGTTGGTTATTTAAACGATGCATCATACCATGTTAGTAAAAAAGCTAACCTTCATAGTTATGGGAAACCCCACACCTGGGCTGAAGTGCCTGTTTTACCTACCCTGCTCAAGTGTGCACCCGACAAAAGTAACTTTGTTGTCCAGTCTCTGCCTCAACATACATAAATTCAAATAATGACTCATGAGCCAACATCGACTGGCTAGCTTGCTGGTTCTGCCGTGCTTTTACGTTGCATTGCTTAAAGTACAGACAATGAACTGAACAGCGGGCTGGGTCTAACGTTAGCGGTCTGTTGCCGCTGGGTCTGACGTTAGCGGTCTGTTGCCGCTGGGTCTAACGTTAGTTAATGTAGCTAGCTATTTGTTTCAAAATCGGTAAAATTGGTAACATGGAAGTAATGAGTGGCACATAACATGGCATTTTATTATGTTTTACTTTTAACTAGTCTAGTGGGGGAATTTCTCTTCCGCTTGCCCTACAAAAAATCCACTTGTCGTGTGGTCGAGCCGTTAAGCTAACCTCAGGTTGTTAAGCTAACAGCTAGCTAGCATGGCTGTGAAATTATTCAACATAATTCGAAAAATTACACCCCTTAAAGTTAGCTAAGTAGTCTATATAAGATGGTGTATTAACATAATAACAACAACAGCAAGCTGGTTATTTAGGATTTGGAAGTAGAAGGAGACATGGGGTGTGAAAGCGGTTATGCAGAGCTGCTACTTTTCCGCGCGATAAAAGCAGGACGTGTCGTCATTTTGTAGGATATCTTGTAGTCCATGATGATTATTTAAAAAAATCAGATGATATCAGATTAAATGCACCTTTTATAGTATGCAATTATAGTGTCTGCTGTCATTTTAAACGGGAACTAAATGTAAACATGCTAGAATTTAAAGAAATAAAAACACGTGCAAAAAAAATGAGTCGCGTTGATTTACAATGAGTAATAAATATACTTTTCCAGACATTTGAACAGACATTGTTTTAACATAAATGTTGCATCAATTTCATGTCTTACTTCCTGACATCAAATCAACGTCGATTTAATGTCAGTGATATTGACCTGAACTATAAGGACCAGACAAAAAAACATGTTAGATTGATATTTGTTGGGCCACTTTACACAAGGAACACACAAGGAACAAGGAAATTATTACAAACTATAATGAAATTATGCATATTCATGCATTTCATACATGGTGGTCAAAATCTTGACTATTTGTTGATGTCAAATTGACGTCAAGGTGCCTGATGGGCTGCAGCTGCAGCAGCGCAGTTCAGCTGATGGATGGATGAGGCAGCGCACCATTTGGACGGACTTGTGGGTTAAAGAGAAGCTTCCAGCTCTGGACTGTGAAAGATCTTTTATTCTGCCTGAAAACAAGTGGTGTTAGGTTTGAGGACGCGTGTCAAGATGGCAGCAGTTTCTACAGATTATTCAGGGCAAGGGTCCGCCAAGATAACTCCTGAAGTGTTACAGGAGATGCTCCAGTACTACAACCTGAGCCGCCAGGAGTTCATCAACACTTACAAAATCCAGCCGCTCATCTACATCCCCGAGTTACCGTACAGCGCCAAGACAACCTTCGTAATAATGTATATTCTTATTTTCGTCCTGGCTCTGGCTGGAAATAGTTTGGTCATCTACATAGTTGTAAAGAAGCGGGCGATACATACGGCGACAGATATATTTATTTGCTATTTGGCGGTCAGCGACCTGCTCATCACTTTCTTCTGCATACCTTTCACTTTGCTGCAGAACATCTCGTCTGAATGGTTCGGCGGTGAGTTTTTGAAACGTATAGGCTATTTAATTGTCTATCTTTTAAGACCGTGTCACTAATAAGAAGCACTATCTCTGATTTGAATTTTGTTTTTAGAAATGAAGGCAATTAAGGTGCATTCAAACCTTTATCTTGTTATTTGCTCTTGTAAAATCCGACTTCAACTTCATTAATTGTGGAAAATAAGAGCATGAAATAGGCTATAAAAATGTAGATGTCTTGTTGCATTACAAAATATCTAAAATGCATTAATTCCTAAATGCATCAGGATATTCAAGCTATAGGCTAAATACTAATAATGCAATAATAAAATAAAATTTTTTATTGTAAAAATACAATAAAACAGAAAGAAGTCCGTCATTTACTCAGACTAAGATATGAAGCACAATAACTATCGTGTAACTGCGAGTTAAAGCAGCTAAATATTAACACAAGGTTGTCAGCAACACACAAAACATAGATCCCTTCAAGGAATGAGGTGTTTGAGTCGCACAACTGTGCTGTTACTTGAGGTGATGAGAGGCAGTGATGTGGGAGATATATTCAAAGAAATAGCACATATTAAAGGGCTTCTACACAGATGAATACATGTATTGATGAGTGCCACATGCACCTTTGAGGCATTGGAATATTAAAGGCTGTTTTGTTTTTGCACAATCCACTTTTTAGCTTTGCATCAAACCAAGAGAAACTTGAATGAAGACGTGTTGCCATAAGCTAAGTTTCTGATGCTCATACTTTGCAGAGGGTAAACAAGCATACTCATTCATAAAATAAACACTTAATTCAAGGCTTAGCAATACTAAGCAAAATAAAAAACAACACAGAGGTGTTGATTCAACTTTCTGATTCTCTAATTTAAGTTGCTGTCACATTACAGTCAAATGCATCGTTGCTGTTGTAAATTACTGCATTGCATGACATTTAGAGGCTTTTAATGGGCACCTGACTATATACAAAATAATAATAATAATGTATACTTTATTAATCCCACAAGGGGAAATTACAATTTACAAGAACTCTTCTTCAGCCTCTAAAAGAGCTATATAGACACATAGTTTACCTCAGTCAGTAGAAACTGAGCAGGATCAGCTTCACAGATAGAATATCATTGCAAGTACGTTTCCTCATATCTAACAGTTCACAACATTGTGACCAAGATGCCAACAAGGAGACGTTATTGAAATGTGTATCATAGCAATAGCAGGCGAGCTCAAAGCATGTGCTCCTATTATAATGTGGTCACAATTAGTTCACAGAGAATCTGTTACAGTGCTAATTTATTCCTGGGTTTCAGCTCTGTGCTTTATTAGCTGTGAAATGTGTGTTCAAGAGTAATCAGACACAGGTGTTTTGTCATGTAAACAAGAAGAAAAAAAAAACATAAGAAGATAAAAAGGGTGAGGGCTTGCCTCCGTTTCATAGAAATGTATTTATTCTGCTGTTTCTCAGTACCTCATTGTTTCACCCCTCTGTTCTTCTTGCAGGAGTTCTAGTTTGCAAGACGGTTCCCTTTGTGCAGACCACAGCCATTGTGACAAGTATCCTCACAATGACCTGTATTGCCATTGAGAGATACCAGGGCATTGTCTTCCCGCTGAAAATGAGGAGGCAGTACTCGTCCAAGAGAGCACATAAGATGCTAGGTATACTGTTTGCAAGAGTAGCTCCTTGTTCTTTAATTAGTTGATGTGTTTGTGTGTTAAAGTAAACATATGTTGCCTCACATATCCTGTGTTTCTTCTGAGTGTTGTGCAGATGCAATTAACGGTTTCTTTCTGTAAAATCAAATCAAAGCAATAATTATACTTATGTTTGGATACACACAATCATATTTTCGGACCTACACAAAGAAGGGTAACTAGTTTGATTTCTGATGTTATGTGGGGAAGTAGACGACAAATGACAACAAGTGACATAACTTGAAATCCCTGCTGCAGCTTTCTCTCTTTGCTGTGATTTCACCATAAAAAATGTAGTAACCTCCTTAAGTATTGACACATTTATGTCATGTTATATTCTGCAAAATTATAAATTATAAAGGAGCATTTTCCTTTTGATAACCTCAGGATGATTTGGCCCTGTACACAGCAAGGTATGAACAATGTCACTTATGTCACATGCACATTGAGAAAAAGCAAATAGTATATCACGAGCCTTAAAGGTAAAGCCCGATTGATATATCAGCAAATTAATATTAATGGCTGATATTGGCTTATCATACAGACGGTATACAATGTACTTTGACAAATATGCAAAAAGAAATAAAGGTTTTGCTTTATTAGTAAAGAAAAAAGCAGAGCAAATTTATCGCAACTCAATAATGTGTCTCAGATATGTTTCAGGCTCAAGTTAAAAGAACAATATCAAATTGTCCTTATGAAACTTCACAACACTCAGTGTTTTCCTCACCTGACATAGTGAGTCAAAACCTCTTTACCTCCATGCTACAACATACAACAACAGGCTTAGTGCGCGGAAGCACAGAAGGGAGGGGAAGGGGACGGGATGAGGAGGAGGGAGAGGCAAGCTAGACTCGTTTAAAAATACTTCAACGTTAACAAGAAGTAACGTCACCCAACACCTTAGAGCACTTTTAAGTCCAATCATGGGAATACATTTTACGTCAGTAGCATGCTGTGCGGAAATGCAGAGAAACCTTGCAGACACTCAGCATGATTGGCAGCTTGTGAACTATGAAGAGGAATTTAATGGTGCAGTTTAGCATTAGTCATACACAGATTTCTCTCCTTGAATATCAGCGGCATCTACCAAACTGTATTTAAACTAAGTTTTTTTTTTAATCTGTTAATAATTTACTTATTTAACTTGTATTTTGCAGGGCTGGTTTGCATTGCCTCTGTGATAGTAGGTTCACCAATGCTATTTGTGCAGCAGCTAGAGGTAAGTCATTTCCTGTTTCTCCTTCTCCATAAACAACATAAAATCAAGAAGAGGGTCAACTTTTCCTGCTACAGATTTGCGACTGTGGTCAGAAAGCACAAGCGAGACACTATGTTTCACTCACTATGACACCTAGAGATGCTACTTGCTTCGAAGCTAAACGTCGTCAATCTCTCACTCGATCTACCACACACTCCTAATACACACACTCCTAACACACACACACACGCCGACAGTGCTATTTTCTTAAAGCGATCGAAGCACACACTAACACATGAGAATAAACATCAGGCCACTTAGGAAGGCTATGGCCAAAGCTCTGCGTGGATCCTATGCAGAACTATGAATCATGCTTAATAATTGTTTCCCCCTCTCTCAAAGGTGAAGTACGACTTCTTGTATGATCACTATCACATCTGTTGTCAGGAGAGATGGCGCTCTCTAACTCACAGGCAGGTGTACACCACCTTCATCATGGTGGCTCTTTTCCTGCTCCCATTGACAGCCATGCTTTTCCTCTACACACGTATTGGCATTGAGTTGTGGATCCGCAAGAGGGTCGGCGACTCCTCAGTCCTCAACACCATGAACCACAGGGAGATCAATAAGATCTCAAGGTAGGCATATTGACTCCTGTTCAAATTGATAGAACTCCTCCAAGTTGCTATTTTGGCTTTGTTTTGTATTTCCAAGAACACAATTAGCTGTAGTTGTAGTTGTGGGAAGCATGTGAAGGATCATGTCCTTGTAGTTGCACTACTGACCTTACTGGTTGGACAGGGCACCTGCATCAAGAGGACAGAGAAGCTGCATTTGATGTTTAGCAACTTAGCTTTCCTTCAGAATCCTTCAGAATACATACGAGAGACTCGTTCGTATGTGTTGTGCCATGTTGCGCCTCAATATTGAAAAAATACATTAGCCAAAGAGGACATACCTTTTTTTGGCGCATTTTGGCACCATGACGATTGCCAGGGGAGATTACTCAATCTGGCATCAGATTTGAAAGCCGGTTGAAGATGGAGGATCACGCATAGCCTATGTTAGCAATGAAATGGTACCAAAATAACAAAAACTTAAAACTATTATTACACTGGAAGAAACATTCAGGGAAGAAGTCGTACTTCTTGGAGTGAAAGCACACTCAGAATGGTAGGGGCTAGAAAGTAATATTCAGTTGGTTGTCATATACAATTCCATTCCTAGATGGGAGAAATTCTTACACAATGTAGCTGTAAAGTTGTCAAGTTCAGGCCACTTAAAGGTGCTCTAAGCGATGTCACGCGTATTTTAGGCTGTTTGTTGTCACGTACAGCAAACATCTCCTCACTACCCGCAAGCTGGCCGTCCCCAGAACACACTGTAGACAGCCCAGGGTCTACAAACGGCAACAGAAGGGGAGGAGCAAGCTAGTCTCCTTTTGTTTGAAAATACTTTGAACGTCAACAAGTAGGAACGTCATCCAACATCACTTAGAGTACCTTTTAAAGTAGGGACAGATCATCATGATGCCAAATAAATTATGAATAATGTTTAAGGAAGAAGAAGAAATTCAAACATACTGTAGACCTTTTGTACATGCATCCATCCAACCTGACACAAAAAAATGTCAATGGTTGCTTGGTGTCAATTGAAGCGTGTCCAATGATACCACTCTCCCACCACCACTATCAACATGTTTTTTGCTTAAGTCAGCTTCAAACTCAAACATTTGTTTTGCCTATTTCATATTTCACATATTTCATATGTTCATATTCATCTGCTGGAAGAGGAAGGTGTTTTTGTGCTCGCCTTTAATATTTAATATACAATGTTTACCCGTGTGGTGGAACCTTAAAACCACCAGTGCACAAACACTGACAATTTTTCAGTGAAGTAGGAGATCTGAAATGAAAAGTATTTGCATATGTATTGTATCTGGATGGGGTTAGGGTTGGATGAGGAGAATGGGTGTAATCTATATATCTGTAGTCCATTTAGTTGCATGACTGCCAGTGTCCAGAGATCTTCCTGGATGACTTACTGCTCAAGGGCACCTTTGAATGACTGGTGGTCTTAGATGTGCCTGTTCATTCCCAGTCAACATGTCTACTGTAACCTTGTACAGGAAAAAAAAAAGAGCCGTTAAAATGATGATCACCATCGTTCTGCTATTCACCATTTGCTGGGCACCATTCCACACAGTCCACATGCTGTTTGAGTACTGTAAGTATGAATTTAAATGTAAAATGGAAATGGGAACTATTTCTTGGCATAGCTTGAGAGCAAATTGGGATTTATTTAAAGTCTGTGCAGCTCATTAGTTTGAGGTATAAACTCTGTCTGTGTGTTATTGTCCAGATGACCTGGAGAACAAATATGACGGAGTCACACTAAACATGATCATCGCCATTGTTCAGGCCATCGGGTTCTCTAACAGCTTCAATAATCCCATCGTCTACGCCTTCATGAACGAGAACTTCAAGAAGAGCTGCGTCTCCACCCTCTCTCACTGCATCCCAAAGCCTAACCAGCAAGGCGGCGCCGTGGTGGCGTCCAAACTGAACGTGCAGTTCATCAAACCCAAAAGCAGAGAAGCCTTCCTGGAATCAGATGAAGGTGACAGCTCAAAGCGGGACTCGGCAGAGAAAGGACCTTCAAGTTCATTGCATGGCGAGAGCTCATTGCAAATTAAAGGAGAAAAAATCTTTACCATCCAAACAGAGCTCCATGCAAACAACTCCTCTTAAGTTAAATGAGAAACCGCTCCAAGTTGAGCTGTTTAGCCAATGAATTCAACCTTCGATAAGCCAGCTGCAGGTGCCTCATATGGGATTTCAATTCTCACATTTGTGGCTCAAAGACCTACAAAGTCTTGGAAACAAATCTCTGCAGTGACAGAGGCAAAAGTGTTTTTTCATTCTGGTCTGGATAACAGCTGAAAGAAATTAAGGAAGACTGTTAGAAACCGACAGGAACAGCAGTCAGACACTGAAACACCAATTTGTTGCCTGAATGGAGAAATCATTTCAGTTGAGATGTCTCTGAAACCTGCAGGACACTTAGTAAGCCTTTAATGATGTGTCGGATGGAACCGCGTTCTGTTACCACTGTGGTGTTGTGGTGCACTGAGAACTGTTTGAAGACACTGAGGACACTTAACTTTACAGAGCCGTATGCCTTTTAGTAGCAAAGATTGATGCCCCGGCTTTCATTGCACTGCTAAATTTGATCAAGTCAGTTTGGTTCCGGTTCAACTGCAAACGTTATTTTATTTTACGACATTTCTATTGATTTCAAAATCTTCTTCTTCTGTTCACCTTGTCTTAACATTCAAGGGATAATGTCAGATGATAAAAATAAGTTTTAGATCAGACCTGATGACATACAAAATGTGACATTTTATAGTTAATTAGAAAAACAAAATGTGATTAATTCCCACATGCACCAACATACTCCTTCAGATGACACATTTAATTGAATTTAATAATGCAAGACAAATCACAGCAGCTTTCTTCTATCAAGGTATTAATATACAGCCATTTTACACAGGAGAAACATGAATAAGACGCACCGAGCGCGCACTGAGCGCACGCACTGAGCGCACGCACTGAGCACACACACACACACACAGGAATATTTTTGTGATGTTGATATCTATTGATTTAAAGTGAATGTTATTTTTTGAAGTTGTACAATGTTCTGTTATACGTTTTGTAAAAATATGTTACAAGCTTCGCTTCTGAACACTGTTGTTTGAATAGATGTTGCTCGAAAATTACATCATGCCTTGAAAATTCCTTTCTTTCCTTTTTCATAGTTTTTTATGCAGATCACTGTATTAGAATGCCAGTATGCTTTGTTTTTTGGCCTGTGTCGCACAACTGTTGATTGTTGACTGTCAGTGGCATTAGATTGTGCTCCTTCTCATAGCAAGAATGGATCATAATCCCGTTGGTATTTACATGAGTAAATTAATTTATAATATGTTTCAACAAAGATTTAATTAAAAAAAAAACTGGATTAAAAATATAAAATACAAGATGTTTTAGTGTTTATCCGGGGGGCTCAAGTTGCTAACTCTCCTTTGAATGCTAAACCGCCACCACCTAATCTCAGTCAACATGAGAAAAAGGCTCTGGTATTGCACAGCAAGGATGAGAACATTACCACCCTACCAGCAGACGGATAAGGTCCGGGGATTCTCATTGGAGGTGGATGAAACCATGGTGTCAAAACTCCTCAGGAGAAAACTCTATATATAGTCTATACTCATCTACAAAAAGAACACAGTTTTCAAGATCAAGATGTCTATATCCTTTACAGAGAGGAAAGATGGTTTTAAAGAGGCCATATTTGTTAAAGTGAAGCGACCCTCTTTAAATAGGGGAGGCAGGTTGAGACATCATTTGCATTCAGCCTACATGTTTCTGAAAACCATTCCGAGGCGCTTTAAGCCTCTAATACACAAACCAGATGACCGTCCCGCGGCAGAAAAGGCAGTCGGACTGATCAGTCTCCCTAATTTGGTCAAAAAAGTGCCTCGGAACACACCAAAACGACGAGATGTAATACGTCTCCATAACAACAGGCTGCGCTAATCTGTATTGTTGCCCCAAAATGAAAACTGGCAGCTGATTGAAAGAATGCGTCCCGTGGGTCTGGTTTCTCCAGCAATTCAAAGCCAGACTGTCAGACTGTTCAGAATACTCATATTTTACTACAATAGTTCACTGAAACGTGTTTCTGAAAACATTTTAAGCGAGAAATAGGCCATGCAGTTGCTGAATCTGTCTTTATTTCAGATTGACAAAGGTCAGTTTAAAAGATTTTCATGCTCATCCCGCTCGTCATTTTCTAGGGTCGCACTCTACCAATCAGATTGGTCATTTGAGTCCGACTGCCGTCAGCGCCCGCCTTCCGACCACACGTCAGGCCGGCCAAAATGAAGGCTGACAGCCCCTCCGACGGACGACGGCACAGAACACACCAAACAGACTCAAGTCACTGTCCTCTCAAGACTGTTGACGGCCGATTATCGAGTTAGTGTGTCACAGCCCTTACAGATACACCATCCTGCTCCACCTCTTAAGAACGGGGAGGGGCATCATTTAAAGCTGCTGGAACTCCATCTTCTCTGCCAATACAAATGGACTACAACTTAGCAGTCATGTGACTTCATGCCATGAGTTCATGTGACTGCCTTGTGAATTAAGACCAGAGTTACTTCCTGTGCACACTTAACTGGTGAAGGTGTTTGTAATAAAAATATAAAGTACAACATGTTTCAGTGTTTATCCAGAGTTTTTAGATTAAAGCTTTGTTGAATCTACAACAACCTGGATGCATAAATGAATCTCCATAGATTTATTATAATATGTTTATTTTATTGTCAGCATAAATTTAAATTGGACCTTTTAATTTAGGGACTGTATGATTTGAGTGGAGAGGGGGCCCTGAACCTTGTTTTTACCTTTTAATAAAGCAAGGCTCTCCTCAAGGTAATTCACATTTTCTTTCTGACCTAGAAAGAAAACTACATCCCCTCTCCCCAATATCTAAAAAAATATAACAATTGGTAAGTTTCATTAGTAATACCTAAGAGAGACAAAGCATAAAGACTTGTAACATAATGTACCTCAATTTAAACCATAGTAGGCTAATGTTGGAATAGTAATAATAATAATCCACAGCCACCAATGGAAACATTAGAATTATATAATGAAGCATTTCTGACATACTGTTGCTCATTACGGCTATTACCGTCACTGATGTTAGCCCTGTGGCTGCTAATGGACTTGTAAATGTTTATATATTTATTCATTGATGACTGTTTTTCTTTATTTTGCATATCAAATTTGTTTCTCCTTTAGGCCCAATAAAAAAAAAAAAAAGCCATCACATTGTAAAACTATTTTAAACTCTTATCATTAGATGTGATAATTGTCACCTGATTGTAAAAAAAAAGCATCAAAAAAAGCATCACGTTTTCTGTATTCTCCTCACAGTTTATCCAAACCGAACTGAAATAATAATAAACTCCACCACGTTTTATATGCAAACAAACTGTAAAATAAAACACAGCGTCCTCACAGTCTGTGGCATAAACAACAAAGTTGCCCCCAAAAAAATCCCATTTTCTATTAGCTCCCCAGAAATGGAAATCGTCTTGAAACTTTGGCAGGCACTTCTGTATTTGGTGAAGATAATCTCAAGAAACTCGGAGGGGGGGAAAAAACTGCTGCTCCTTTCCTCGCTGCTATGTGATTAGAGGTATATGGAAGTCGGCACTGTCAAAGAGGAGAGGCCTTTTGACTGGAGAGGGCTGCCTGTCAGCCTTGTGTAGGAGTTTAAACAGTCCTGTTCCAATATTCATAGGTATCCCCATAATGATGCACTCAGACACACCTGAAACAGAAGCACATGACATGTTAAGACCCCATTAAAACAAAGCGTGACGTTCAATTTCACTATATATAAGCGTCAGTTTACCACAGACTGAGTCCTTTTGTCCGAAGTAGGCAGCATCGAAGAGATGATCCGCGGTTTTCTCAAAGGAGGCCAGCATGAGGACACTCTCCTTCATTTTGGCTAAACCAAACCTGGTGATTCCCAATATCTCCCCCTTTATGGACAGAACACACACAAATGAAAGGACTTCTAACTACATACAAAGACACACATATACATATGTATATGTACACACACACACACAGAGACAGAGACAGAGACAGAGAGAGAGAGCTCCTACCTTGTAGGACATGAGATCTGCTAGAAGCATGACATGACGCCGGTCAATGCTCATTCCATGGTTCACCATGGTGTACTGGATCTCATTGATGATGGTGGATCTAGCTGCCTCAATACCCAAAGTCTTCTCAACCTAGAAAAAAA
The DNA here is from genome assembly GCA_013375575.1 of Percina caprodes. NCBI lineage: Eukaryota > Metazoa > Chordata > Actinopteri > Perciformes > Percidae > Percina > Percina caprodes. The sequence goes on from JABXJD010000010.1 coordinate 5,012,164, forward strand.
CCACACAGAAAAGCTTTTAAACGAGTCCCCTGCAGTCAATATATGAATCGAATCCTCAGCTCCGGAATGGTAAGATTTACTTATTTATAGTAGAGATGTGGAAGCATTTTAAAATGTATCTTTTTTTCTCATGCATACCAAGAACAAGCTTCACACCCACAACAATCCAAATCAAACCAAATCCACTTGCACTACCCCACTGTACACTTGCACACTTTGCAACTTGTTGTTGTTGTCCTGTTGTCCTGAAAACACTTCCGAACACATTTATGCTGCTCTTACATAACTGGCACCACTATGCTACCGCCTGACTTTTGCACTATTATATTGACTGTCTACTGTATGCACAATTGCACATTTTCAACTCAAATTTTGCTGCTCTTATTTTCTTCATTGTATGTGCCTTCTTATTTTTACTTTTTATATTGTTTACTTAAATGTTATATTTGTCTGTGGACCAAATTGGTAAAATATGTCTTGTCTCCACCGTGGGATAGAAACGTAATTTCGATCTCTTTGTAGGTCTTGATATGTGAAGAAATTGACAATAAAGCAGACTTTTGACTTTTGTTTATAACACACTGTTCACAAACAGCAACCCTCTGTCATTATGGAGATGCCTGCAGACACTCAAACTACAGGAGACCATACCCAAACACTGCTGGTTCTGAACGACTGGCTGACGAGCTGAATTAATTTTTCTGTAGGTTTAAAAAGCCCACAGTCACACCCTGCCCCACATCAACTCACCAACCCACACTTCAGACAATCCCTCCTGCTTCAAACGCTCCACAATCATCCCAGTACCCATCTCTGGACTAAATGACTACAGGCCTGTCGCCCTGACATCTGTAGTCATGAAGTCCTTCGAAAGACTGGTGTTGGCTCACCTGAAGGACATCACACTCCCCTTGCTGGACCCCCTGCAGTTTGCCTACAGGGCTAAAAGGTCTGTGGATGTTGCAGTCAACTTGGGACTGCATTACATCCTGCAACACCTTGACTCTCCCGGGCCATTTGCAAGGATGCTGTTCGTGGACTTGGCACCATCATCCCTGACATCCTCAGCACCAAACTCTCCCAGCTCACTGTGCCAGCCTCCACCTGTCAGTGGGTCACAAACTTCCTGACTAACAGCAGTCAGCAGGTGAGGCTGGGGAACATCACATCCAGCACACAGACTATTAGCACTGGTGCCCCCCAGGGGTGTGTGCTCTTCCTGATGCTCCTCTTCCTCTACACCAATGACTGCACCTCATGAGACCCATCTGTTAAACTCCTGAAGTTTGCCGACGACACACTTGTCATCGGCCTCATCCGGGACGGTGATGAGTTGGCCTACAGACGGAAGGCTGATCAGCTGATTCTCTGATGCGGTCAGAACAACCTTGAGCTTAACATGCTCAAAACTGTGGAGATGATCGTGGACATCAAGAGACCACTTCTCCCCCCATCACCATACTCAACAGCCCTGTGTCTGCTGTGGAATCCTTCAGGTTTCTGGGATCCACTATATCCCAGGACCTAAAATGGGAGTCCAACACTGACACCATCATCAAGAAGGCCCACCAGACGATGTACTTCCTGCGCCAGCTCAGGAAGCTCAACCTGCCTAAGGAGCTGCTGATCCACTTCTACACAGCCATCATCCAGTCTGTCTTCTGAACATCCATCACTGTCTGGTTTGGATCTGCCACCAAGGACATGAGCAGACTACAACGGACAGTTACGACTGCAAAAAAGATCATTGGTGCCAACCTGCCTTCCAATCATGACTTATACACTTCCAGAGTCAGGAAACATCACTACAGACGCATTTCACCCAGGACACAACGTGTTCCAGCTTCTCCCCTCTGGTAGGCGCTACAGAGCACTGTACGCCAAAACCAACAGACTCATGAACAGTTTCTTTCCATAAGCCAACACTCTGATGAACAGCTGATTTCTGACTCAAAGTGTCAGGTTCAATTCCTGTACCCATAACCTGTCTTTAATCAGTCTCTTTACTGGTTCCACTTATTATTCATCATTCTCTATTTCAGAGCTGTTCATACTGTTCCTATTGTAATACTTATAAAAAAAAATATGTATTTTTTATTCCAGAATCCTTTGCATTATGCTCCATAATAATTATATTTATAATTTACTCCTGCATACTTTGCACTCTTCACTGCACTATTGTCTCAACCTGTCTATATTGTTTCTGTTTAAAAGTGTATATATTGTTTGTTTTGCTGTGTATGAATAAGCGCATTGTGATCAATACAATCCAAAACAAAATTCCTCGTATGTGTCCTCATAACTGGCAAATAAAGCTGATTCTGATTCTAAGTGCATGTATTTTAAAATGTGAGTTGTGGTGTAACAAAATAAAAAGTAAGCCACTGTTTGGACTGAATCTCAGTCAGATTGACTTGACCTACATGTATTAAAATTATTGGTTTAAATGTGAGAGCAGGTGAACGTGCAGAACTTGCACATTAGGTTCAGTCTCAGAATTGCTGGTACAGTGAGGGTCAAAATAAAGAAGCATGCAGGGCTTTAATCCAAGCTTCAGGGCCACTGGCTTTGAATCTCCCTTTACAGATACCTCATAGGTGTTGTTTGACGTGGTCCTGCTTCCATTCACTCCGTGCGTTGCCATGACAGATCTCAGGTTGTCCCCCTCCACCAGGAGTTTGTACATGGTCTTGCTGCTCTGTTCGTCAATGTGAATGACAGCTCGGGAGACTTCAGGTATGCCTTGAACAACCACCTTTCCAAGTGAGACATAAGAACCGTTTAAAAAAAAAATTAACACAGGGTGTTCACGAGTACCTCTTGAATTAACATCCAGCATATACTCTTCCAGATCAGTACTTGGGAAACAAACAGTTTACTCTAATTAGCAAATAAACAACCAGATTTTCACCTTAGGAAGATCTTCTTTTAATGACTGCAGCACATAGTACATGGAGCTTTTGCTGTTCTCTCGTGGAGACACACAGACCACCGCCTCGCCGTGCACAGCAATGTCCCCTGGTTTCACTCGTAGTTTAGACATGCAAATGGAGTAACGCACCGTTTCTGCATTTACCTATAAGACAAAAACAAAACTCAGAGGCAAAGCTACATTTTATTCTCAACACACAACACAAAAGCACCAATATATATATTGTTTCTCATAAGTTTAGGAACCCATGCTGAAGTTGACGATAAAAAAATCATCTTTTGGAAGTTGATCTTAATGCCTTAATAAAAAACAATTTGGAAAAATCCAACCTTTAAAGGATACCAATTTTCTTTGTGAATGAATAATGTATTGTAAATAAATAATAGTTCTTCCTTAAAATACAGGGGGCATACGTATACACATCCCTATGTTAAATTCCCACAGAGGCAGGCAGAGTTTTACCCTCTTCCACATCATCACATACCCTTCACCATACCTAGAGATTGGCATGGTTTTATTTCAGTTTGTCTTATAGCTGGTTTGATTTGCATTGAGAAAAATCTTATGGAAAGTACCCTTTGGATTCTTTGTAACCATAGCATCAAGAGTTAACTAATCACTACTTTAAACGTGTATCGTTTCCAACACCCCCAGAGATCTATGTTCCTATATCTCAGGAATTACACCATGTTATCATGACAATGAAATGATGAAAACTACAAATATAAGACCCCAGTTGTAACAAACTAATTTATCTTTAATCAATGTGTATGTGTGAAAGTGGGGATACAGAAATATTCTGTGTCACTAAAAATCACAAATCTACGTGTGGTACCTCCAGCCGCAGCAGCCTTATTCTCTCCAATGACAATTTCACCAGGATGAAACAGTCGTCTGGTAGAAAAACCTCTTCTATGTACTCAGAAATCTGTAGAAGACAGAGACAGAACAAGAGACCTAGGCCTTACTACAGCACTTTAACTGTCACACAAAGAATCTTCAGGATCTATTGTCCTTCAGTTGTTTCCATGGATTTAATAATTAATCACAGCTCATAAAGTGACGGTACATCTGAGGCGTTCTAAAACCTGTCAGATTACACCAGTGTGACGAGATGGTGTATCATCTCCATAACAATGCTTCTTTTTACTACTAACTTTTGACTTTTAGGCTTTTCTGTAGCTGTATATATTATGTTTCGTCTAAATATGAATGTGGATAACATTAGTGATAGTGAGATGCTTGCTACAGGTGCATTTCTAGTGATGAATTGGTGAAAAACACATTTTATTTCTCTGATTTGTTCTAACGCCGCTGGGCGCTTCCTCTCTTCAGTGACTCTTTGCTTGACCATATAAGGTTACTGTGCTTTCGGGCGGTCATCAGTCGTGTTTCCATCAATGTATTTGTATGCCTATTTTGAAGTATCTCATTAGAAAATGTTGATGGAAACAGCAAAATTTGAAAAAATGTTTTGCTTGCTTGGGGTGGTTTTTGCCTTTTTTGAAAAAGAGTTAATGCGTAAAATGGGAGATAGAAACAGCTTTGCCAAATAAGTTGTGATGTAGTGAACATGTAAATCACATGGCTATAATCGGATGGGGGGGGGATATGGGTCCCATCCAGTGCGTCGTACACTTGTGGCACAAGGTGCGCAGTAGAGTTGCGGTGCGCTATAGCCTATGCCTCAGCCAACGGTTGTCTTGCTGAAACTACGCTTTGCGTAGTCTGGTGTATTAGCTCTAAACCAGTTGATGGAAACCCTTCTAATGCACATTTTCTGTTTTGAGACATTTTATAAGTTTGCTTAAATTTCACTTGACAATTTGATGGAAACATCGCTATTATGGCTCCGTCTCAGCTGTTTGTAACATAAAACTAAAATGGATTATGGATAATTTTATTTCTATAGTTTATAGCTGACTTTACCAGCTGGCATCTCTACTGGCAGGTGTCGTCTCTTGCGTTCAAAAACCAGCCTATGCATCCCGAACATCTGAGATGGGCCGGTGCAACTTTTCCCTGCGACATTCTAAAACGGTCTTATCGCGAATCTTTTGGTCTTAGTGGTTTATTGATAAAAGAGGGGCAGAAATATGCTGCAGATTGGAATACCTCTCCTAGAAGAGTTTTCTCGATCCTTCCCTTTACCAGCCGGGCAAAGTCAGCGTCGTCTTCCACATCCAAATGAGCAGTGATTATAGGGGTGCTGAAAAGAGAGGAGAGGGCTTTCAATGGATTCTTTAAAACAAATTAATGGTGTATTCATTAAGAGAGTATTTCTGTGGTCCGGCAGTGTTCATTCTGCTAAATGCCCTAATTTGGTGTCTAAACTGTGTTGCTTAGGTCAAAAAGAGAGAAAATGACCCAGGTAACACAGAGAAAACATTTCTGTAATTATATATCATACCTGATGTTCTTTGAGGCATTGATGATCTCTTTGATGCGAGGCACCCCCAGAGTGATGTTCATGGACGCTACACCAGCAAAGTGGAAGGTTTTCAGGGTCATCTGAGTACCGGGCTCTCCAATGCTCTGGGCACACAGGGCCCCTACTGCTGAGCCTGGCTCCATCTGAGCTCTTTGCGAGTAAACACATGATAAAAGAGCGGAATCAACTAATCATGGAGTTAATGTACAAACATCATCTTTATCATTATCTCAATAGCCCTCAGGTGACGTACATGAGTGTGCATGACAGTGTGATTAAACAAACAAGCCAATCACTTGATAAAAACAAAGTAGCAACATATGTATAGTAAATTAGGCTCACTATCTTTATTTATTTATTTATTTTTTAAAACATCTTTAATATACCAAAATTTAACAGATTGGTTTTGGTTGATATATAAAATCAATCTATTCCATTTAAAACTGTTTTGTTGAAAATGGGTATCATAAAAAAAAACAATGCACTTAGAAGAATTGTACCTCATGTACTTGTCTCTGCAGGTTTCAAGGAACTTCTCCAGCTGGGTGGGGGTTATGCGGTCCAGCTGATAAAGAACTTTTGGCTGCAATAGAAAAGTAGAGAGAGACAAGTAACTAAGTTCCAGATGTAGCGGAGCTTTCGTTGCATCCAGCACATTAATCAACAGCGGGTGGAGCCTACCTCGCTGGTGCCATTGTCGTTGATGCCGTACTTGTCTCTGGTCTTCTTGATCCTTTCTGAAATGCTTTAATAAAGTTCTTTATCTCCTACAGTTGAGGGAAGTAAATACAACTGATTCAAAGATCAAGTCAAAAGGCTCATTCACACTCATCACAACCGATAATCAAGTCTGTTACCACACATGTATTGGCGTTAATCCTCTTGCTGGCCTCTACTCCACTTTTTTGGTTTTCCATTACGAAAAAAAGTCCCTGGTACCTGCTAACAGGTACTTTTTTTAGTACCACCACAGTCGGGGACCCAAGCAATCTGAGGCAATACCAAAAAGTGATGTGAAAACATGCAGACTCCTGATTGGTCGGAGAAAATCATCACCAATCACTGCGTCATCATTGCTAGTGACAGACCGGGATGTTCTGAACAAACCCGCCATGTTTAAGTAGTTTAGCTAGCGGTTGTTTTTTCTGCTGCCTCCAGCTTCTTTTGAAACTAAATTTGTCTTCTGGCTGTGGCAACAACTACATGCCGAGAATCAAAAACACACCTTTCACGTTCTGTGTGTGTGTGTATTGCGTTATGCCATGGCAGTTTCCTGTTACGACAACCAGCCACGCTTACCTCACGCATGAGGCGGTACTAATCTGCAATGGAAAAAGGAAGACGGGGCACTGCCGCCAAGTCAAGCCGAGCAGGTATCATATGATGGAAAAACGGCATTATCTGACACAGAATACATGGTCATGCAGTTGTTAGATAGTACAGTAAAGGCGTGAATAATGCAAACTTCTAGTGAATCACATTCTCTTTCACAATCTCGTTAAAAACCACCAGCAGTGCTTTAAAGACAGCAGTCCAATGTCAGTGACCACATGAATCTAATAACGAGGATCACAATAATGAGGGCTTTTCAAAAGAGCGTCATTGGGGTTATTAAATAAATGATCAATCTGTTCCAGGCAGCTCTTGCTGACACACCATTCTCGATTAAGTTAAACCAACTCAGCATGCTCGGTCACTATACCTCCAGGTACGTCCCTGAGCCTGTGTCAGTTAACTCCTTCACAAAAGGGGGGGAAAAGGTTTACATGAATTACTGCCAGCACACCACTTAACTGCATGTAACTGGCTTTGACTTTATGTCAATCATTTAAATCTAATAACTACATCCTTTTTTACTACAGAAAGTCTAATAACCATTCATATGACATTGCCATGTTATTCCTCATTATAGCATATTGTCAAAAGCATGTGTTCTTGTGTACTTATGTGTGTGGTCTCTGCACCATTTACCAGACTGTTACTGCACCTTCAGTAAATGTAAATGTGCTGTATTTATATAGCTTTTCTAGTCTTAACGACTACTCAAAGCGCTTTTTACATCATACAGGATACATTCACCATTCACACACATTCATACACTGTGGCCGAGGCTGCCGTACAAGGTGCCACCTGCTCATCATATAAACATGCACACACATTCACACTCCGATGCGCAGCATCGGGGGCAACTCGGGGTTCAGTGTCTTGCCCAAGGACACTTCGACATGGGACTGCAGGGCCAGGGATTGAACCACCAACCTTCCAATTGGCAGGCAACCGCTCTACCGCTGAGCCACAGCCGCCCCGAGTCCACTCCAGTTTTTCAATTAAACTAAAAAGTAATGCGCACACACCCACACATACACTTGAATAAAACATGTGTTGAAAGTCGCAGCACTTACGTTTTCATAGTTTCCTACCCTAGTACAAAAAAAACCAATTTATTCTGAAATACAAGTGGGAATGTGAGTGTTTTGCCCCACCACTGTTTTTTGTTATGTTCATTTCTTGTGTTTCCATATCCATTCAGCGAATTTTATTTACTATAATGAGTGTTGTTTAAAGCAGCAGGGTGAGGTACTTCTGCATGACATGGACAATAAATTGTTTTATCAACAAAAGAGAATCAACAATCCTTTTAAAAACATATTGAATCATGCTTTAATGGGTACAATAAATTAATCTCAAACCCTGCAAAAGTGAACACAAATCTGAAGTTCCAAGCACTATCAAACTAATATCAAAGTAATATTAACAAAAACAATATATATTAAATAAAGAAGAAACTATAAAAGGCACTGTACTGTGATGAGGTTACCTCCAAGAAGGTCTCTCTGCAGCACAAGAAGTCAGCTCTCTTCATGATGACATCAGCAGTGAGGACCAGCTCGTTTTGACTGAGTGCCGGCTCATCTGGACACACATAGACCGCCTGGGAGGGAATCAGAAGGAGATCACTGGAAGCACTTCACAGTTCCCAATAGCGTCGGCAGAGAAGGCAGTCGGACTGATCATTCGGCTCCCATTAGTGAAAAATGCCTCAGGAACACAGCGAAGCGACGCGACTTGAGCGTACGTTCTGCGAGTGCGCGAGACATAATACGTCTCCATAACAGCAGGCGGCGCTAATCTATATTGTTGGCCAAAAAATGAAAACCGTGAAAACGTGGGTCTGGCTTCTCCCGAATTTCAAAGCTGACCATAATGGCAACTTGTTCGGAATACAATCTCATATTTTACGAAAATAGTTCCCCGAAACATGTTTCTAAAAACATTTTAAGCAAGAAATAGGCCATTTAGTTGCTGAATTTGTCTGTTTATTTGATCGACATAGGTCAGTTTGAAAGATGTTTGACCAATTTTGAGAGGCGTTCGTCACGCTTATCCCTTTCATTACTTCCACTAAGTGTTTTAACATAAGTGCACTGATTCACTAGTCAAGGGCTAGCATTGCAACAATCAGATTGGTCATTGAGTCTGACTGACCGCCCTCTGATTCAACAAATCAAATTGGCCCAAATTAAAGCCGACTGCTCCTCCAACTGTCCAACTGTCTATTCTTGATTACAGTTATAAAAGGCAGAATTCTTATTATGATCATATAAATTTGTCTTTAACTCAAAAACATAAGGTTGTCTTGTTCACTTATCAACTCCATTAGAAATAATGTCACTCTACAGTCAATATTCAATCTGTGAGCTTTACAGACTCTCAGCTGAGGGAAGATGTTATAAATGCTAACTAACGTATACAAGCTACTGAAAGCAGCCAGGCAGTTACAGTAGTGCTTACTGTATGCATCTCATTGTGGGGATTCTTGCCACAGGAACATGTATTAGTTATGCAGAAAATCTTGTTGTTGTTTCCACTAAACTACTAAATATGTGTGGTGTGTTCTATGGTCATTTGCCTACGCTGCCTCTAAAATGAGCTTCTATAAAATCACAGGTAGCATACATTAATAGTTCACTATATTATTTATCAGCACAACAAACATGAAAATTGGTATAGGAATAATGTTATCATCCTTGGTCCTGATTTGCTGAAGTCTGTTTTATTTACTGCAATAGACCAGCAATGTAAAAGGATTAAAAAATTGTATCAGCCTGTTGTTAGGCCTATTTATCACAGATAATATTCAAAATTATTTCACACTGATTTGAAGAAAAACTAACGTGATTTCCATGTCTCCTTCATGGTGGAATGGTGTCAGAACTAAATGCACTTCTTGAGTATAACCAATCAAGTCAGAGCAGAATGAGCAGCTGATTAGAAATTTGCATTGAGTGGTGAAATAAATATATCATATAATATCAAGTGGTGAAATAAATATATTCACTTATGAATTTAAGAAATAAAAATGTTGTGTCAGCATTACTTTATTGCCTTATTTCACAACAGTGTTGCTGTTTGCATTTTTTGGTGGAGGCAGGCTGCATTTTGTGTGGTAGAAGAGTCACCCTTTTATGTGGATGTGCACAGCGCCAGAAATAGAAAGCCTGGGTTTACAGAGCATGTTGATAACCACCGTCATGGTCCTGTTATCTCTGATTAGGTGGTCAGGCTTTGTCGAGCCAGCTAAGGCAAAGAAACCCTGCCTCTGTCGAACTAGCTTGATGGTACACCCCTCTGGAGGTTAATCCGCTGTTGACCGGAAAATCAATTCCAAACTACTTACCAAATAACTCGGCTAACTAGACTATTTTTCGCAAAAAAACAACAAAAACAATTTCAACATCATGCAATTGTATTCACGCCAGGGGTCGTAAACACAGAAAGGTTTTTCAATAAAAAAACAATTTGCTGTAATTTAAGCTCCAATGTGTTTTCACATACTAATGAACTGCCTCTATGGCTGGCAGTAGGCGTCTCGCAGTGGGAGAATATTCACACTGAACCAATGCTTTGAGACAGAAGCTTGGCTTTCTTAATGAATGTTGCACAAGGCTGCTAACACATCCGTCCTTTGTCCTTTTCTGTGCCGGTTTTGTATCTTGAATTTGCCCAGGCAACAGTGAAGACACTATTTGAGAGTAATAAAAAAAATCTGATTAAGGCATAGTTGGGGCACTGATTTGGACGTTCATTACCATGGCAATGGGCAAAGTTTTGAAGCATTAAGGTCAGCCTGAGATATAGAAAATGGCAATATATTCATTGTTTCTTGAAACACATATCATGCCACAGAGCCAGCACCTACTCCAGTAACTGAATCCCCATTATTTTCCCCTATTCATTTGTGCTTTCAGCTGGGCAGATGGATTTTCCGGGATAACACTAAGCCTGCATAAAAAAAGTTTTTTTGTGAAACAGACTGAACATTAGCATACCAAACTCTGAGTAATGTGTAGTGCACATTCGTTGTTTATCAAAGTTGAGATATGGATATGTGAGACCAAACAAAACAAAAATGAAAGACTATTATTAGTATTGTATGTGACTGCACTAACAAGACAGGTTATGTGACATAAATGAACTATTCTGTATGTTTGTACAAGTGTTGGTATGGGTGTGCAGGGAGGCAGGAATGCATCTATGTGGATGTGTTTTAAAGATTATTTTTGGGGCATATTTAGGCCTTTATTTATACAGGACAGCTAAAGACATGAAGGGGAGAGAGAGAGAAAAGGGCCGCAGGTCAGAGTCGGAGTCGAACCCCCGGCCGCTGCATCGAGGAGTAAACCTCTATATATCGGCACCTGCTTTACCAGGTGAGCTACCCAGGCGCCCTGTATGGATGTGTTTAAGGAGCAAGAAAACTAAAAAAGAAGGCCAAAAGAAAGAAAACGCCATGCTGGTGCAAAAACTGTCCGCTCACCCGCATGTTGTCTAGGACTCTCTTAAACTCCAGCGGCTCATCCTTTCCCTCCATGGCAGCTGGATCCAGACCATCGCCGCCATAAATAAATTGGATGACGTCGCCAGTGGAGCTGCGTACTGTCAGGTCGTATTGTGAGCACAAATCCTCCAGGGACTTAACCAAACGTCTCTGTCCAAGCACAGGCAGAAACACAAAAATGATCAGTGACATACAGTATGTAACCGAACCCAAAGGAAAAAAAGCCCAGACATATATCTGAATATACATCTGAGATGCAACTTAACTCTTTTATAAACAGTATACATATCATTTGCATATGTGAAGACATACTTTGATTAACTGAAGGACAAAAAGTTTATTTTTATAATCAATAAGTGGACTTTGGACAGTTAGTTAGACAATTAGCAATATAAGGAATTCATCTTGGGCTTTGGGAATTTGTGCTTGGCATTTTGTTTTTGTTTTTTTAGACAAGTTTTAGTGAGATGGAAAAGCATAAGAGCGGTGAGAGTAACCAAAAGAGTAAAGTTACGGGCCGAACAATCAAACATTTAGCTGTAAATATATATAAAGCTCTGTAAAGTGAAATAGTAGATTTTACTAGTACCAGTTTGTGCTATAAAATAGTGACTTCTAAAAACCTACATGAATCACCAAAGTCAACAAACAATCAACACCATAAGTGATACTGTGGATAGGCACACACTGTGATACATGCGCACTATTCGTCAGCATGGCAACAGGAGTGAACGGGGGATAATAATTGTCGGCATTACCTGCATATATCCAGTCTCTGCCGTTTTCACAGCAGTGTCCACTAGACCCTCCCGGCCAGCCATGGTGTGAAAGAAAAACTCGGTGGGCGTCAGGCCAGAATAGAAGCTGTCGGCCACAAAGCCTTTGGCAGCAGGCAGCTGTAGAAAAATCAATGTTAAGTCATTAACAGGCCTGAGTGTTCTAGTGTGAAATGTGCCTTTCTTTTACAGGTGTCCATGTTATTACAGTATGTGATGCAAGAGTTGCACAATTAATCAACTTTTTATTAATCACAATCACTATTTTGACTTCCCACGATCAAATTTGCGTGATTGAGCAATTTTTTTAAATGCGTCATTTCACAGAACGCTCCGGGTTTTTTGTAAAGCCAATCTACCACTCCGTAAACCACTGTCTGATCATGTGCCAGTCAGAGTTGTTTCCTGCATCGCGCAGCTTAGTTTCTAGAAGTAGACAGTCACAGAGGATAGAGTAACGTGAGGAAAATTCAACAGATAGCAGTAGGTTATACGTCAGTCACAAGGTTTACTAGTTTGTTGTTTTTCAGACAACAGCAGTGACCAGTGCTAGTTGGTGCTAGTTAGTGTCTGTTAGCTTAGAGGGCTCAAGGGCGCGAGTAATATTTTTCCTCTAGGTCGCACCGGTGCACCGAACGTCCTCGTATCCGCTGCAATGTAGTTTATATGGATATGGTTTAATTTTGCGTTACATGACCCATTTCTTCTGTAAAGCCGTGCCTGTGTTGGATCTCTCCTCTTACTTACTCTCCATGCAGCCCCGCCACACAGTGGCCACGGGTCCACACTTCTGACATTTGTCTACAGTTTTAATTATTATTAACACATCTGTATATTGTTAAGAATAAGAGGTAAACCTGTATTTGTACCAGTGTTTCCGCTGGTCACTCTGCTATTGGGGCGACCACGGCAAAAAAACACAGAGGAAGTTATTGAATGCAACTAACTTCAGTTTGTAGAGTAATAGCGTGTGAGACGGAGCCTGCTGGACCTGGGCGAGAGATGTGACCCATGGCCAGAATATCATAGTTGATAAAAATGCAGCCCAGTGACGATACAAACATTTCATACACACAACGTGTGTAACTCTGCTGACCCGCCATTCGATCCGTTCTGGACCCATTCATAATGAGTCAGCCGTCGCTCTGTGAGACAGTCCATCGCACTCCCTCTTTTTCCCTAGCTCTTTTAATCAGTTATTGTTGAAAACAAGTGAAAGAGCTTTCTCAGAGATACATTTATATAAAAAAAGAAGAAAAGCTAAGATAGCTAATTTTCATTTACATGTGTTGCAGCTGTATGTCTATACAACATACAACTTCAACCTAAGAAGAATGTAGAATAATATGGATGTGAAAGCAGTTATAAATATCCAATGTGACAATAAAATATGTTTTGGTTAAAATCAACAAATAATCGTGAATTAATCGTGATCACAATATTGATCAAAATAATCGTGATAAGCCCTAACTGATGCTTTTTGATTTAGCCAATCAGAGGCTAGGGAAACTTCAGAGCTAATGGGCCAGTGAGACCTGGATGTGTGTATTTTACAGATCAATAATAAAAGGCTATTCTTTAAAAAAAAAAAAAAAAACACACAAAAAACAGTGTACAAACAAATTCAGAAGAGGACATGTATGATGCCTTTGAAAAAAAAGATAGCACAACAGTTAAAATTAATAAATTGGATCTTACTTTTGAGTGCTTTTCAAAGTGAGGCAAGGAGCGGTTCTCAAACCCATCAGGTACTCTAGAGCCACTTATGGCCTGCTGGCCCACACAGGCAATCATCTGAGAGATATTAATGAAAGATCCTGTATGTGGGCACAGAGGAGGTACACAAACAAAAAATTATAAAAAGAAAGAAAGAAAGATAATGCTTAATAATGATTCCATTTGAGCAAAAGAGTTGTTAACAAAGTCTTAAAAGGTTAAAAGGAGGATAATTAGTTTACAAATAAGAATCGTTAGAGCTTCAGCTGTGGTTTTCCCAGTTTCCTCAGCATTCACAAATAAATCTTGAAATTAGAAATGTATACGGAGCCAAAGTAAGATTTCATTATTGGTTAAATTTCCCTTTCAGAGAGCTTACCTTTGGAGCCGCAAAGAGCCATGATCAGAGGGCTGTTGCTCTTGTCAAGCTCCCTGAGGCAGGCACTGCCAGCTCGATCTCTGATGACGGACAGCTCTCTCAAAATGAGAGCCTATTGAGAAAGACAAAATAAAACAACCTTGGTGGCTGACATGCAAACATTAAGTCAGCCAATGTCAAACACAGTCAAAAACTGTTTTGTTGACCATGTTCAGAGCCTTTTCAAACAGATTCTACAAATGATTCAATCCACAGCGAATGAGTGACGTATGCTGAAAGTCTCTTCAATATGCTAATATTTCTCTCTTGTGAAAGCCTCAGTGCTTGTATTGATAAAAATCGGCAATATAGATGTGCAATGTAGATCTGTGGATGTAGATGTAACTCTCAAAACAGTAGCCTAAAATTGTTTACGACATGGGAGAATTAAGGTACAACATTTGTTATTAATTAGTAAACTAGCAATCTGTGATTTCTTGTAGACAAAATCACAACAAATATCTGAAATCAAATTATTTTCACTTCTTGGCCAAGAAACATACCAATGCAAGGAAAATGAACCAGAGGCCTGTGAATTCTGTTTTTCATTTTACATTCCAAACATTAGCCCAGTAAAAGGTTTTGATGACTTGCAAGCCAAAAATATGTATTAAAACTGGGTTTTATGTTTTTTTAAGACATCTAGATTACATGCAGGCTTGTTTTAACATATTTCAACGGGTATATTTCAACATTATTACGCTGGTTTATTTATGGGACATTCATTGAAGCCTCTATGTTTACAGGCTTGTGGTGATGCGCAATGTGCTACAGGTGCCCAAGAAAATCTATGTTTGGTACTGCCAATTTGTTTTGTTTAGTTATGGTCAAAAAAATCGTGATATCAATTCTAAGCTAAAAAAATTTTTTCCGAATCGTGCAGGCTGACATTTTTTATATGAACACATACCGTACACAACACTTTTGTTAAGGATTACTTAAGTTTGATTATGAAAGAAAATCACTGAGCGTGCAACGTTTTTCAGTTGAAAAATGGTCTCTTCAGTTATTTTCATTTAACAATGTAATGTCTACTAAAGACATACTGTCGTGGTGCCATTTTCATTATCAGCAAGCCTGTTCTTTTAGCAGCTTCTGTTGAAAGGAAATAAGAAAGCTCACCAACTTCAGTTCATATCTAATTCACTTTCATGATCATTAACCAGTTCTACAGGAAGTCTGTCTACTGATGACTCACTTGTAGTGTGAATAGGTCAGTGCCATGGGGTAAGAAATTGTGAGCTGCAATCAAAAGTATTAAATTAAATATTTTAAACATGATGTGGTGTGCACATGGCTCATTAAATGACACACACAAACACATATATACAGTATGTGTGTGTGTGTGTGTGTGTGTGTGTGTGTGTGTGTGTGTGTGTGTACCTCCAAAGTCTCCTCTGCTGTGCAGCCTGGTTGCTGCTGCAGCTTTCCCGTGGATAGAGCTTCGATGTATTCATCACACTTTTTGTAACCGTCATCCAGCAAGTCCTGCTTGGCCTTCAGCAGACCCTGGCCAGGTGTCACATCACCAATGCCAATAGAAAAGCCACGGTTGGCTGAAAGTTGGGAGTAATAAAAACCAACAATACATATAAAACAATATCTCTATAGATTATCTAGTATGCAGAATTCTTTTTGTGATTGACAAACTGTTTAAATATGTACCAAACTGCAACAGAGATGAACTCATTCTAAAAATCATTTGAGGTATATTTCTGCAGAGATTGACTGATATATCTCAATTTCCAGAACAATGTAAGATAAACATTGTGATAACCCTGGCGACCACCTACAGAGATACACTGGAGCAAGTCTTGCGAGGCGGGACATGGCGTTGGCAGCCTCCAGCTGTCCCCAGTCTCTTAGCAGGATGTAGAAGATGTTGTTCTTGGAGCCGGACCCCAAAGTGCCCTTGTCCAAGCTACCACACATCAGCTCACTGTTGTGAATCACCACGTCTGATAATGTGACAAGGAAATGTGACAAGAATTGACGTCATTTGGTCCCAGAATAGAAACACAACACAAAGGTGAATAAAACACATTGTCTGCAGCTGAAGAGGGTCTGTGAAGGCTGAAAGACATTCAGTTTTGGGGGGGAAAAAAATCATTAACAATCATCAATTTTCATTGATTTAAATTGTTGAGCTAATAGAAAAGTAGGTTGACCCTCGTAGGCAAGGGGAAAATGACACATTAGCATTTTTAGTACAGTCTCCTAGGGATTGGAATAAATTTAATATCATTTATCGACTTCCACTGGAACCATTATGAGAACAGGAACACATTATATAACTATCTTTTTATTTCACACAAATGTGACAATGAACAGAAACAACCATGATACTGCTATGATTTTTTTACATTTTTGCTGATGTACTTTGGGTCTTTCTAGTGTCTCGCTCAATCAATCAATCTTTTCAGATTACCTGATTGAATAAAGGTTATAATAAACTTCATGACTTGGCATAATAAAACCTTTTCATTTGGTGTGTTCTGTGGACATTTTTACTGAAGAAACTCACATGAGTCGTTGTGACAGAGATCCTCTCCCTTGCCACAGTACTGTTTGCCCTTGGTCCGCAGGTTCGCCTTGACGGGACATTCCTTACTCGGCTTCAGAATGAGGCTGAAGATCTGTTTGCCCGTCCACAGAGCCATGGGCTGATGGACACACAGCAAAATATTAGTGCCAGGCCACAAACACTGAGTTATGTAACAATCGCACTAGAGTTTAGTACCTTCATGATAGCCGGGCGGGGGAGACAGATTCTGATTTTTTCATCTGTGCCCACAAGGATTGATGCCACTATCTGACAGGTTTTTGATCTGTCAAAGAAAGTGTCCTTCAGCGTCAAGAGGTAGGCGCCTAAGAGGTAGAAATAAGCTAAAGTTAATAAAAAGGAAAAGGAGTTAAAGGAAATTAAATACAGTTAAATATGGTTCAAGTGCTCCTCCATCAGTTAATAAAAATGGTTATTCAATACCAGGATGATTCACATATTTAAAGAAAAAGAAAACTAAAGGAACATTTTCTTTAACCATCATTGACCAGTTCTTCCTTAATTCAATGACAAACAATTCTCCGCCTAAAAGCACCAGCAACATCACATCATAAAGAAACACTGCCTTGAGACTATCTGCCACGCGTGACTGCACTTACCTGTCAGAAAGTCCTGAATAGCGGCAATCAGAGGTTCGCCATTTCTTGGAGTGACAAGATTCGCTTTTGTCTGAAAAAAAAAAATATAGTAATTTGTGTCTAAGTGCAGTCAATTTCCTGTGGACAATACAGTTCCCAGAGACATCTTTTCATTGCTGAATGTCAACACCGATAGGTGTGTCTTCTGAATGGACCACATGTAGTTATAATATACCCCCATCAGAACGAGGGCCTCAGCTTTGGCTTCTTCGGTCTGAGGAAGATGAAGGTTCATTTCATCACCGTCAAAGTCGGCATTGTAAGGGGTGCACACACACTCGTTGAACCGAAACGTCCTGTGAGGTTTGACTCTGGCCTATCAGATTGGGAACAGTAAAAGCCAGTGTCATATATAAAAAAGCAACCAAACTAAAACTACTAGGCCTGCACAATTTAGGGAAAAATATGAATCAAAATTTTTAGCTTAGAATTGATATCAAGATTCTCTGTCATGATTGTTTTCTAACAAAGTGTAATGTTTATTGCACATTTTAACCATGACAAAACAAAACAAATTGGCACCTATAGCACATTGCGCATTACCACAAGCTTGTAAACATAGAGGCCTCAATGAAGAGAAGAGAGCATTGCAGCGCTTGGGAGCACTTTAAAACCTATTTTATACAGTTTATGTTTAAAACTCACAGAAGAAAGTAGTGATGCAGTTGGCTCATAACATTAAATGAGAATCAAACAAAAAAAACAAAAAAAACAGACAAAGTTGATTAAAAATTAAATTGTGAACAGGGTGAATTGAGATCACAATTTTATACCGATTTATCGTGCAGTCCTACTTACTACATGAGTAATCCCTCAAATTTTGTCCTATGGTTTTTATAGGAGTTAAGGAATTAATTATAGTCCAAAACTGAGCTTACGATGTGGGCCATGATGCTGAGTTTGTGCAGGGAGGGTTGTCGATTGAAGAGGACGATGTCTCCGTCCATCAAGTGCCTCTCCACCACATCACCAAACCTCAGCTCCTGAGCTATCTTCTCACGGTTTCCATATTTTAAAAACCTGACAGATTCAAATGATATATTTTCAGTTGTTGAACCACATCAGGAAAGCTTTGGTTGTAATTTGCATATGAAGCAGCCAGCCTCACCTTTTTATCTGAGTGTGACGATTCTGGATAAAGTTGGCTCCGGGATGAACCTCAGGACCATTGCGGACCCGTTTCCTCAGTAGCTCCAGATTGGCTTTGTTCACCTATTACAAAGTATCAAATTTAGATAACTTACGTTCTGGCATGAAAGTGGTTGTTTGGTGTTGTGGGGCTTACCCTCTCTGGGTACGTCAGGATTTTGGCCACATGCACGGGGACAGCCACCTCATCGATCCTCAGGTTTGGGTCGGGAGAAATGACAGTTCTGCCAGAGAAGTCCACTCTTTTTCCTGAGAGGTTTCCTCTGAATCGACCTGAATTTTTACAGTAAATAAATCTTAGCCTGTAATTAAAAACTTGTACTTTGTTTTCATCACTGAGTCGAACAAGCAGAGTATAAATTATATACCTGCCATGTGCCAAATTACTGTAAAATGGGGGGAAGGGGTTTTCTTCTTTTATTTACTTGCTATTGACATTTGAGTTTATTATGTACACTGTGTCCAAATGACAGATATATAAAATAACACATTTTAATATATTATACAAAAAAACAGATATTCCAGATATTTGAATATACACTATACCTTGTTTCCCCTTAAGTCTCTGCACAAAGCCTCTGGTCCATTTCTTAGGTGCCATGTTGAGGGGGATGCCAGAAAGCTCGCTGTTGATGTAAAGAGCACACTGCAGCTGAAGGAAGTCCCAGTCCTCCATGATCATCTGGGTCTTTGCCCCTGTCATTCGGTGCTAAATGATAAAAGAGTTTGTTAATCTGGGCTGTCACCATAAAAATGAAGACATCTGAAAACTGCATTCAAGACCATTATTAGCTGTAATGCAGGTCGAGATCAGATCAAGGCCTCTGCAATCATCGTGTAACAACACTGAGCAATGTTTGGTTTGTTACAATTTGTTGAACAAGTCAATTCAGAATCAAAGAACTGTAAACAGGCAGGATTGAAGGTGTAGGGAAAGGATTTGATAATTTAGGAAAGTACTAGACACAGATTTCTCCCTCTGTCTTTATTGTTCAGAAGCTGGATGCTTTATTTTAGCAGGAGGCTGCTGGAATCTGAAAAAAAACTGTTTTCCTTTGCTAAAGGCTGATATCATTAGCTAACATTTGTCCACCACAGCTAGTAGTAGTTATAGCTAGTAGTAGTTATAGTACTCAGTCATCAAACTAGAGGCCCAAGTCTTATAATTGCCTGCAGGTACCTTGTGCTGGTCAGTAGCTAATGTCAATAATAAGATACTGCACCAACCTTTTTGATGACATCGTTGAGGAAGATTATCTCTGTGAGCTTCATGGTGAGGTCGTCCTCGTTGGTACCTGACTTTAGGTCGCTGACCACAGATGGTCGTATGCAGAGAGGAGGCACCAGGAGGCGGGTGAGAATAAGGTCTGCAGGTTTACCCGCCTCAGGGTTCATCAGCAGCAGGGGAATGTCTTCTTGAGGAATCCTCTTGAACATGTTTAGCACCACCAGAGGGTTCAGGTTTTCCTAGAGAGGAAATGATAAGGGCTTGTACAGGGCTTCCACCTGGGGTTAAGACTCACTTGAATATGTTTGGTAATGGTACTTATACATTACTTATTTCCATACCTTTTTGGGGAAATATACTCGTGAAAATCTACAAAACCATTTTTTCATTCAGTAAAATATGTTAAACGTTATCAATGAATCAGCTTAAAAGCTTTAAAGAAACCTTGATACCTTGATATCCTACACAGGCTCATCACTTGCCATTCCACAGCATGGCAACACTAAATGATACTAACTGCACGGTGTGAAAGAGTATACAAAGTTCACCTGTGCTCTGGTCAGCAGAGGTTCCACCACTTTGTTGTGCTCAATGGCAGTATCAAAGGACTGGAGGAAATCTGACACAAAAACATCCACGACCTTCTTGTTTGTTTTATACTTCTCATGGATGATCTTAAGCAGGCCACACTTTTTCACTGGTCCTGAAGAGCAAAAGAGACACATGACTCAGCTTTTTTCCAATACGACATCAGGGTGGATTGCACAAAAAGTCAGTGTCAGAATGCAAATATCACAAATTAAATTGTCTCTTTTCACCATTAAAAGCAGAACAATTTAGACAGATTGTCTTTTTGCGGCATTTATCAGAGATCTTCTTCTTCAACCCTCGTTTCTGGAGATAGGCCAGGTTGGGCCTTTTTATTAAATCCATGAACTGCAGTTTGTCCTCTTTCGTCAGCATTATGCTGGAGCATGTCTTGCAAATCATCTGGAGACATGACAAAATACCACAGCCCAATGAGAGAGGTGAGACAAAACAAAACATTGTCACACACAAATGCTTAAATTATTAAGCATTGTGGCTGGATTTTTGGACTATACATTTTTTTTTTAAAACAGTAATTTTAAAAATTTACAATGTAAAAAAACTAATACAACAACCTTGTTTTAGCAATAAGCATACACACACCTGTCAAAAAACAATATATTCTAACTGGTCTAATTTTGATACTCTAGTGACACCTAGAGAAAAAAATATATTTCTGCATGCTGTATTTCAGGTGGAGGTATCTTGTTCAATTCAACTTTAGTAATATCACTGCTTCTTCTTCCACGGTCTCCCTTTGGATTATGCTAAGCGTCAATATTGTTTTACACAATGTGCGTCCCCAAATGACCATTTAAACAATATATACCATCTAATTTTGCAGTATTGGACTGTACACTTGCCTGTAAGATTCCTATTGTGGCTTTGAAATAGCCGACGTGAAAACATGGCAGCTCCAGATCTAAGTAGCCATAATGTCCCAAGCAATCTGCCAGATTCTTCCCACATGTCAAACATGGTCTGTCTTTTTCACTGGTGCCCTGCAGGAAACATGAGAACAAGAGCCTGTAGTATGAAGGTGAATTGCAGAAGTTACATCTGAAATGACTGACAACATTTTAGTATGTGCACATAGTGTTTATATATTGTGTTTCCTTGCCAAGTGTTTTCATGTATCACTGCGAGGTTTGTGTCCATGTCATACCATACGGTGGTCCAACACTCCATAGGATAGTGGAGTGTGTTTGGTGTCTTGGCTGTACAGATTCTTACTGACCACCTGAATGTGGGCCTGCTGACGAATTTGTTCAGCAGATTTGATCCCGAAGCAGATGTGGCTTCTGTAAGGTTAAACACGAATAATGAGTAGGCGAAATAAAGAAAATCACAGGTTTAATATTTCAAAAATGATAACAGGCTAATGTCTGCCTTACTGATTTGTCAGCACCACTGGTTGACCAAACTAGATAAAAAGTATTCATGTTGTGACACATTTTTCAGCAAACAAGGGGTAAGCAGTGCAGAGACGAACTTGTCAATATAGCCACATTGCAAACTAACACTGGCTAACCGGCATGCTAACTAGTTAGCTACAAGAGCGTAGTGTTCATCAGTCTAACGCTAATATAACGTTACTCACATTTTTTGGGCCACATCTGTCTCTCTGAACTGCTCTTTCACCATTTTGGCAGCTTCTCCCAAACAAGTAACAACACGACTGCTATTTTCTCATCATTCCACCGAACCAGACTTTATTTTTAACCAGCACGCTGTCACATCGCTTTCCAATGTTGTGGAGATGCTAGCAGCCAGCAACATGCAATGTGTTGAGCATGCGAGCTACAGTAAGCGCTGCCTACAGGGATAGTCAGTAGCCTAAAGTAACGTTAGCGACTCGACACCTAAATGGTAATGAAAGTAAATAAACATTGTAACTTAAGCTTCATGGTATTGTCTGTAATGTAATTATATTTGTATTATATTTATTTGTGTAAAATCCAGAGTATGCTCAATCTGCTTGTAAGCCCACACAAAACGTTTTTTGTGACTGACCCGAGTTTACAAGAAGTACCTGAATGCAGCACAAGCCTATGCACAACAACAGCAAGTAGGCCTAAGACAAACCACGGGAGCACGAGCACTATCAGTCTCAAGTGAGTGCTGACACCTAACGGTTAAAATGTGGAACATTTTCAAAGGGGTTTCATCTACAACGCAAAATCTCTGAAATAATCTAAAATATCTTATGCGGAGTTATTTACGTATTTTTGAATCAAATGTGAATTTATTGTCAGCCTTATCTTTCTTCAAGCATACAATTCTGACGGTTGCCAATTTGCATTATCCCTACTACACTACAAACACAGTGTAGTCACCATAGTAACAGTGGTTCAGTGTTGTCGAGGGACAGCTAGCTTCAATCTATTTGCATTGTATGATACGTTTAAGACGTCAGATGTCAGGATACAGCTGGATGTTTGAGTTAGTTAAAGTTTATTGTGAGGTTTATGCTTATGCCTGAGGTAAGTATCAGGGAACAAATGCACTCTAGTAGGCCAACATATTTTCAAATATAACAACAAAGGTCAATAACAACATATACATATGTTACAATGCATGATGTTCTGTCCCTTTTTGTGCTTATTTCTGCATTATTCAGTAATGAAGTGGCATGAGATGGATAATAAAGTTTGCTTCCTATGGTATTTTGTCTCATTCAAAAGACATCACTTTTGTTCTGCCTCTAGATGGCACAACATTCCAACAGCTGGAAATGTAGAGACAGAGGAGGTGCAGAGACTAAGAGAGAATAAACCTGTTAAACTACCTGTGTTTTTTGATGCATTGACGTTGAAGCGCAGATGACTTCCTGATGACTTCCTGATGACTTACTGATGAGGATTTCCTTTCCCAATGTGCTTGTGCTGATTAATTGTTCTGTCAACTGATAACCACCGACAGTGAAAATTGCATGGCTGAATCTGATTTTCCATTTTCTAATTCTGAAGCCACTTGCATCATGAAGGGCTTCTAATCAAACCTCTAATATAGTGTTCAACATAGTCTGGGTTTTCTGAATTTGCATCTCGAGGTAATATATCCCCGAAGAGCTTGGTCTCTCTCTAAATCTTTACATCTGGGGGTCATCTTGTGATATACAGATGTATCAGTCTGTGTAAATATAATAGCATAAGAAATCATCTTCATAATCACTTGAGGGACTACTGCTATCAATGTTTTTCAGCTTGCGAGGCATCTCAGTGTTCCTCCCTCAAAGTGCTTCTTAAGCATCTATATGCATAAACAATTTATCAAATACAGTGGGCCAATCATCCAATCCCAATCAATCACACACACACACACACACACACACACACACACACACACACACACACACACACACTGTACTCCCTGTGGAAAAATTGAATATCTTACTGAAATATTTAAGTCTCACTCAGGACTGTTTGCTCACTCTCCCTTCTCCCTTCTCAATACTAAATAATAACTTAATAAGATTGAAATTCTGAGAAATGTTCTCAGATTATAAATGCACAATTCACCTTTATTCATTTATAAGTACTGAAGCCCTCAGGGTATGTGATGACCAGATAATTGCCAATGTATGCTAAATCTTATTATTTAAATTAATTGACTAATAATTTAATCTATGAAGCCAGAAAATATAGGAAATGTCGATTGCAAGTTCCAAGAGCTCGATTTGATGTCTTCAAAAGGCTTGTTTTGTTTGACTTACAGTTTCAAATCTAAAAGAATTCAATTTGCAATCAAATTAAACAGAGAAAAGTGGCTTATCCTCACATTTGAGAAGCTGAAATGATACATTATTAATCAAAATTATTTTTCTTTTAACGGGCTAATCAATTAACTGATGGTTTTAGCCCTATACTACACAGTAAATAAATGATTAGCATTCCCTCAGACCCGAGAGAAGACTGCTCCTTCTTTCATCAGATCAGTCCGGGGCATCCGCTTCAATACTCAAGTGCAACCCGGTGTTTACTCATCATACCATTTACATTATGCAAAACGTATTTGTAGATCAATGTGACCACCATCTTTGTGTAATTAACATGAGTAATTACTGTGCTTAATTTACAGAGCCACCCAAGGTTCATAATGGGGCTGCAAAACATTGACCCATAACAATTGATTGATCCCTCCCTCCTTTAATACCTTGCCCCTGCTAATGACTAAGTAATGAGCAGATAGTGTGTAGCTAGAGTGGCTAATACAGCTTTCGCTCCCCATATCCATATTGGCTGATCCCCTTTCCTCCCCCTCCTTCTCCTTCTCCTTCTCCTCCTCTTACCATGTATTCTGCAATGGTGTCAGCTCCTCGCTTAGAGGCCCCTCTCCCTCTCGCTCTGTGTGTGTGTTTGTCTGCAGTGCATGTTGTGTGCACTGCTCAGTAATCAGCCACACAGACTCGCCTTTGGTGGCTGGAGACTGATTCAATATTCCATGGGGTAATTTATGCAGAACTAATTCTCTACAGGAATGGAAGGGCTTGGAGGAAGGCAGAAAGAGAAAGGGAGAGAGCAATGCGTAGAGGAAGAAATCTGTGGTGAAATAATTATCCCCGGTGTCACTGTAGCAACATTCTGTGAAGTTGATGTCAATAAAATATTGAGCTACACAATCCATTTCAATTTCACCTCAAAAAGACGCTGCAGAGGGTCGGGTGGCTGCAGGAATAGGGACCACTGTGCACGTGGGAAAAGCGTGCACGTCAATAAACACAAGCACACAGCCAGGCAGTGGCTGGCTACGTGTGCTGCTTACAGACTGGCAACTGGGAAGCACATCATTGCCTTTAGTCATTTAACTTGTCAAAACAGCACGGCTCTGTGTCTAGCTCATATTTGGATTACTGGATATAAAGTGAAAGAGGATGAGATGAAAAATTAAATGAGGGAGCTTCCCAGGAGAGCCATTGGGAGCACAGTATAGATTATGGTCATTTGTGACTGACGTGTTTGTAATAACAGCCCTGTGTCAGAGTGCATTTGTGTGTATGGGTATGTATGTTGTGAGGGCGGGGATGGAGATGGGCTTCATTGTATTCTTCTCACAACTTATATTGATTAGCACAATGCAAATGGAGTTGTGTGCCGTTGGTCTCACAAGAGCAGTAATGTTTGATCTATGAGATATGGTTGGTCATCAATCAGCACATCCTGCTTGTAGTGTCAGTCAATAATCTTTTTTTAATGGATGCAACTGTACAGACAATAAGAGAAAATTCTGGATTATTTCAAAATTCAGATAGCACTGCAGTGCTACTTTGTAGTACTCAACAGTATATGTTTTGTTATTTTTGCTTAAAAAATGACTTTTTTTAGTCTTTTTATATTTTAAACAATACTCACATGCCCATATGTACATTAAAAATGTGATTGTTGCAATTGTTCCTCTCCTCCATACTGTCCATGAAAAGATCCCTTTCACAGTTTTACTGGAAGAGATGGAGGAAAAACTGCATCCCCCTTCTGAGCAAAAATGAATTCTTAAGTTCAGCCAGCCTAATATGAGGCTTAGTTAGACGAATTAACCTTCTAAATTATTTTCGAGGGGGTCCTTAAAACAATTAAACAGCAAATACAAAACAGAAAATACATTCACATATACACAGCACTCCCAAGCCTTACTGCTCCAACACCAACTGATTTCCCCATCCACCCATTTATAGTAGATACACAAACAGGTGCACATTAAGACACATTAAGGAGGAGAAAAGTAAGAAACCATGAAAGAGAGAGAGAAAAAATCAACAGGAATCGTGTTATGTCAAGTTAGAAGTAGTAGCAGGTTAATTGTAGTAATTGATCTAAGTGAAATTGCAAAGGTATTCCAATCAGATGGCGCTTTAAATTTAAAGGCACGCCATCCAATTTCTTTGGAGATTCTGGGAACAAAGAGGGGATACTCAGTATATCTCAGACTCTATGTTGATCTATGAGTTAGGATGGATAAGGAGGAGGAGGATGGTTAAAGAAAATTAATTTAAAAATAAACTGCAGCCAGTGAGAATGCCTTCTAGATTTAGTTGTAAACCAGTGAAGCAATTCATACATCAGGCAATGATGGGTTCTATACGGACACCTCGGAACAAATTAACAGAGACTGTTATAGGCTACGTTGAGAGGATAAGATTTGTTTCAGAGGTTTTCTGATAAATATCATCTGCATAATCTAATATTGGTAAAAGAAGCTGTAAAATAGATAGAACTATGTAGTATTCTTAGGCTACAGTTTATTGCCTTAATAACTGAATCAATATGAGGTTTAAAAGAAAGTTGAGAGTCAAGCAAGAGACCAAGATATTTAAATTCTCTACTTTCTTGTCCCATCCAAGAAATACATTGAACAATTATTAACTGGTAAAGAGAATTAAATTTAGTGCCAAACAACATGGTATATGACTTCTTTTTATTAAGTAAAGGTTTGTTATGTGAAAACCATTTTTAGCAGCATCAAGGTCAGCCTGTAGTGAATGCTCAAGATGTCTGGTTTGGAGGAGTAAATTACTGTATCATCTGCATATAAATGAATATGACAAGTAGTGCAAAAATGCGGAAGACCATTAATAAAAATAGAAAACTATAAACAAAAGTGTACAACCAACAAGGACAACTTCAGCTTTAAGGTCATACTGGAGTAGATGGCTCCAACCCCAAACTCTACAGCTCCAAGAAGACCAACTCAACCCAGAACAACAGAAAAAACTGTTGTTCAATATGTGGCTTACTTATGATCTGACTTTGTAATGTAAATGTACTGTATTTATATAGCGCTTTTCTAGTCTTAACAACTACTCAAAGCGAGTTTACATCATACAGGAACCATTCACCATTCACACACATTCATACACTGTGGCTGAGGCTGCCATACAAGGTGCCACCTGCTCATCAGATAAACACTCAGACACATTTACACTCCGATTGCGCAGCATCGGGGGCAATTCGAGGTTCAGTGTCTTGCCCAAGGACACTTCATCATGGGACTACAGGGCCAGGGATTGAACCACCAACCTACCAATTGGCAGGCAACCGCTCTTACACTGAGCCACAGCCACCCAAAACCCTGCAAACTTTCAATACCTATGTTAGTCAGGCCATCGGTTGTCTAACTTAAATAATACTCTGCTGAAAGTTCATGACTGTTTGAAAATTACCATGACTTTTATTGATCCCTGAGTGCATGTTGGGCTGCTGTAGAAATAAACATAAAATGTTTTGTCATGTCAGCACACTGTCCCTATTGGCCACTCATGTTGACTGTGAACAAATTTAAAGATTGACACAGTTATAATTTTACAAATCCTTAACACATATAGGAGTTGCAAATGTGCATCACTGGGTATTCATAAAGGCATACAAATGTGGTAGATTTTTTGTAACAGCCACATAAGTCCACAGAAAGAATAATGTTATCATTTCTCTCTGTCTCTCCGCGGACACCCCTGCGCTCTTCTCTCAGACATCTTATTATTTTGCATCTTCGTCACTCTTATTAAAGCCATATTTTTTAACTTGAGGCCAGTGCCCATCGATGCAGTGGAATACATACATGTCAAAACATTAGCAACGTGTGTCAAACTGCGCTCTGTCCTGCACTCAGGAGAGACATGTGCAAAATGAATAATTTATCCCAATGAATTATAATACCAGCATCTCCCCACCAAGGCTTTTGTCTGAATGAGATTCCTGCTCACATTTCAGTTCATACAGTTGGCCTTGCATAAACTAGATACCTCTCTGGACAGATTTGCATAGAAACACCCTGCAATATGGTGAAAAGGGAGCAATTAGGATTCATGACGGCGCTCCGGATGCTCTGCTGCCATGTGAGACGGCAGCAGCTGATTGAAATGGAGGAGCATGGCCTTGTTCATGTGCCTCTGTCTTCCTTCCATCTCTCTGTCCTCCTGGGGGGAAGCAGGGTCGACTCCAGCCTCCAGGTGCAGTCAGGTCCTCCTTTTCTCTTCCTCCAACCTTTTCATTGTTGTCCTCTTTCGAAATATAGATTAGCAGTGGCTTAGGGCTGGTTGGAACTTTTGTAAGGAGCCTGAGGGAAGGAACCTCTCAACCAGCGGGTTAACAACATCATCAAACACGGTGTGATTAGTAGTTAACGGATGCAGCGGGTCACATTGTGCAGTTGTTTGAAACAGGTGATGAAGTCCTTGCTGTTGATGTCTGGCTGCTTGGAGCGTGTGGGAGGTGTTTGACACAAACAAGGCTTCCAGCTTGCAGAACCAAGAACAGATGGTGCTGGAAAATGAGGCACCTCTCAGAAGCATTGAAACCCCCTCCAACGACCCTCCCCAAACTTCTTTCTCTCCTCCACACACACTCGGTTTTTCCCTCCTCCTCTCTCTCTTTCCTCCATAAATGAACCTTTTTTATGCCAAGATTATTGAAGAGCACTTGTTATTGGACATACAAGTGTCATGTTTTTAAAATAGAATTGGAGGGAAAAAAGAACAAAAGAGCAAAGCTGCTGGACGATGAGGATGTCTGATGTCTTTTTCTCACAGTGGACATGCAGGGTGCTTTGGGTCATCTGCTGGTATGAGTTTTTGTTCACCTGGATGGAGCCAGCAGATGGCAGGGTTGGGTCTGGGCCTCTTCAGGGAAAAGACAGCAGAAAGCCAAGAAAACAGTCACATTTCTTAAAGCACTCCCTGCCTGTGCTCTTTTAATCCACCAAAGATAAATGCCAGCATTATATAAGAGGATGGATATACAGGTATTTCAATGTATGTGATCTGTGTGACATGGCATAGCGCTAATGTTATAGTAAATTGACCAGTTCTTAATTATGCTGAAGGTTTTTGGAGTGATGATGAATGTGTAAAGGCATTTAGTAACAAGTGTGGTATTGGGCATGCAGTGCACTAATTTAAGCAGTAATGGGAGATAAGAGGGAAGTGATAGACAGTTTGTACTGTGCAATTGGTTGCTTGATAAGGATGATAATAGAGTAGGCCTAGCCTAAATAATATTACTAAGAAATGGGATAAACATAAAAATTTGGTTACTGTTGCAACGCCTGTCACGCTTTGAGGTAGACATATATAGTATTACCATGGGTCCTTGATTTGATGCAAAAGTACATAAAAGCAGACTTCTTATTTTAAGTTGAAAACAGTACAGTAACTCTCGCTAGTGGTGTTTGTCAGTTTTAGCTAGCTAGCATTAGTGTCTCAATGTCTTAACCCTTATATTGTCAAATATTGTCAAATTGACCCATTTGAAATTTTTACAAGAAAAAGTTTAAAAAAATGTACCTGAAAATCAATGGCCTTACCTTATTTTCTATAAACATGTATTCCTGACTCAATTCAGAAAATTATTCCGGATATGACCACAGAGGTACGAGAGGGTCCCGAAAGTGAAGACAATACAAGGGTTAAACTGACATTTTAACATTTTCTAGTTGTTAACATTTAAAACAAAAAAGGCTGTGAAAAGGTCTTAAATATGCTCACGATGCTTTTCCCCTGTTGGCCTGAATGTGCTTAATTTTTTGCTACTTGTTTTTATAGTTAAAGGCGCTATAAGAAGATCTGAAAAGTTGCAAAATCTACGAGTAAGTCATGGGTTAGGGTTGCCATGTTGGCAACACTGTAGTGGAAGAAAATGACAAAGCAAATGGAGAGCGATGATTGTTTCCTATTTTATTTCTATGCCACCCCCATACCAGATGTGGGCGGGACTTAATTTTGCTCACACCTAAGCAGGGACTGTCCAATTGATACGGAAATTGCAAATATACACTGTGTTGCTAATCAAGTCAAGTCAAGTCAAGTTTATTTCATCCATAAAAATGGAAATTACAGTGCTCACAACCACCACCATGCCCATAAAAACTAGAGAATAAATACAACAAATGCACTGGTCCCGCCCCCCCTTGCGCGGCGCAGTGCGCAGCAGGCAGTCACCGACCTCACGGATGTACATCGGCCAACACAGGTACAGTGCTTTTAATTAACAGAGCTATAATTCTGTAAGTTAAGCTAAAGCATTTTGACAGTATGCAACCTGAATAGTGTAATGTGGATAAATCAGAAAGCTGTGCAGTAGTACGTTTGCAAGTGCCTTAGCTTGCTTACGCATAGCTAGCATTAGTTTCCCATTATTTTTTTTTGTTATCAACTGCATCCATACGTTCTTCTTTATCTGTTTTTAACTAGCTACAGGCATTTATGCATTCCTTTGCATATTTTAGCGTCGATTGTTTTTCTTTCCGGTGGGCGTGGTTTTCAGGGTAGGCACGACACGTTGAGCTCTGGCTCTATAATGAATATGTGTTATGTACTATAAATGGTAATTGTTACGTTAAATATGACTGAGCAAATGAGATCTGGATCTGAAATTATTAGTTGTTGTCAGCCCTTCATTCACAATCACAATGCCCCCAAAAAAAAAAAACTTCCTACCGCAGTTTACCCAGAGTCATTGTCATAAATGTTCAAATCCTACACATAGGGGCTTTAAAAATGATGATTTTACAAAAAATACAGTTCTTTATAATTTGTTGAACAAAAAAAGTAGGTCTCTTTGAAATTAGATTACAGTTGTATTGCTTCATTCCACCACCAGGTCTGTTTCTGTTTATTTCATCCAGCCAATCAGCCCTGTATAAATGAAGGTTTGAACAGTTGCCACGTTGTAGTGAAACATGGAAGCCACTGTTATAAAGCGGCATTCGTCCTTTAATATCCTATTTTGATTATCAATGATGATATGTAAGACTTGCAAATTGGCAGATTACGTAGAGAAGAAGAAAGCGTTTTACACTATCATGTGTGTGATTTGTTTTGTTTGTGTATCATGAATTTCTAATATTTTATTTAAATTGTAATGTGCGAGCTGCACAGCTTGAAGCGTAAACCTTTTCTGCACGGAGAAAAATGATGCACTGTGAATACTGACGTATGTTTTGTAAAGGTGTCTGTTACTGTTTAATCCCATGTGGGATAGCAGCATGCTGCTGTAATAGTTTTAAAATATGGCAGCAGATTAAGGAGTCAAAGATGCATGGTGATTCACAGTTTATTGTATAATTGGTTGAATAATGTACCCAATAAAGGAACACGTATTGCAAGTTTATTTGTGTGAATAAGCAATCACATCTTGATACAGCCAAATCAGTCATGCTTATGAGAAGAAAAAAAAGTTGAAATGTTTCTGTCATTACATGTTATCTTGAAATAGCATAGCAAAGATTTATTGAACATGTTATTTTGGCTTTGCACAAATATGAGATGAATGCAGCTTTCTTTACAGCCAGCGTTGCGGTTGGCTTCATTTAGCAGACTATGGCTTGTTTCCTTCTAGTTGTGTTTGCTTCCCTCCAATTTTTCTGAAAAATGCATACATAACATCCTGTAAAAATAGCTTTCTGCAGGGACTCCACTAAAAAGCCATGCTGCATCAAATGTTTCTGTCATTCTTCGCTAGGCTGAGTTGATGGCAAAACATTAGCATACAATCTGAGAGATCAGAGCTGTGTGAAAGTGTGTTGCGTATATCCGTGTGTATTAATATCGCCTATATCCTGTTTTTTATGTAAAGGGTCAGTTAACCTACATTACAAAAGATTTGTGTTTTTTAGCTTTTCAAAAACCAGTGTAACCAAGACATTGTTTATGGAAAGACACATTTCGTTTTAAAAGCCCTTCAGCTCTATTGTGGGTGGTGGCAGAATATTCAGAGACAGATATCTCACAATCTCTGCACAGAAATCCAAAACTATTTTCATGCCTATGGTAGATACCACAAGTAAGGGAGAAACTATGTGTGAATATAATTTGGGTGATCATTTTAAAGAAGCATATTCAACATATCGCTGAAAAGCCATCTCATGCTGTTGACAATATCAAGCCTGCACATTTTTGTCTTAATTTATCAGAAGCTTGATAATACACACCCTAATTAAATAATGTTCCTAATTCCACCAGAGAAAAATAACAACAACCCACCTCCTGAATCTGTATGCCATTGGCCAAAAAGACAATTAAAGCAGAGATGAGGGTTATTTTATTACAGACTCCTCTCCCTGGTGGAACAGGAGTGTGATAGTTTCGATTCTCGGGCTGTGAATACCCAGCCCTCGGCTATGAGATAGATGACTATGAATCAATTGTTTTCAAGGGGACTCTCACTGGGACGCTGTAGCAGTTAAAGACGAGAGGGAGTCTACTGAAAAAGCAGCCAGCCTTGGTTAAACAGACCATCAGGTAGTCTCATTGACTGCATGCGGCACCTTAAATATTCATGCATACTTAAGGGAGAAATGAAACCAGCTGCGGTGCTTAAACAAACGCCCCCCTTTTCCTCAGTATCGGCCATAGTTAAATGAGCAGTCGCCTTGACTGGATGAGAAATGTTCAGTCTTGCTTTGTCATCCTTTGAGGATTTAATATGTGCACAAAACAATACTAGGCCTAATCACGCCAGGCTGTTTCTCATTATGGGTTTAGGTAATGCCGGTGACAGAATGCCTGGCCATGTTTAAGACTAGAAAACAACAAAAAATAAATCTTGTCTACAAGAGTGTATGTGTAAGGACTGCTGCAAGGTACATACAAGGTCTGCCTGCTGCTGCGTGGCAACTTGTTGTGTATCATATATTGCGTCATGTAATGGAGATTTATGCTTAGGGACGTGTGTCTTTATCAGAAATGTTTGACATTTGAGGCTTAAACTATGCTTTTATAAGCCAACCTACAAGTAGTATTATACAGTCTATTTTCCCTCTACAGTAAGATGACTCTAGATCTAATGATACCACTTGACCCATCTATACTCTTGACAAGTTCTTACTCTGTCCTGACCAGCTGGTCCCAGCCTTGTTTTTTGTTTTGTTTTTCTCTGCAGTCTTTTTTCTACACACACACACACACACACACACACACATGCACACACACACCACCAACCCATCTCCTCAAAGTTCTTTTCTCTGACACATTCAATACCACCCAACACTATTGACCTGACATATTGATGTGAAGGGGCTTGGCTGCTAAGAGGCATCTGGTCACAGCATATTGAGGATGCAGTCTGCAGGAGGAGAAGACTTGCACTGCAGTCCAGGAGATAAATTGTACGACAAATCAAAAGCAGCGTGATAGATTTCATTTCAAAATCCAACAATACAAAATATATATTAACAACAGGTGGCGCTAGCTCACCAGTCATCATGTTCTTAATCAGGCCTCAAAGCTGACACACACTGTAGCGTTAGAGTGTTATGATGACACATAGTGAATAAAAGCATGGGCTGCTACACTGGGTGCAGTGAGAAATGACATATTTTCTCCCTTGCTGACGTACAGAGGCTGACACTGAGCCATACCACCCCCAACACTCACACACACACACACACACACACACACACACACACACACACACACACACACACACACACACACACATATGCACACACACACTATCACAAATCCCATCATGCTTTCTCCCTCCCCCATCCCCTTGAGGAATAAAAGAGGATTATGTCAATGCAATTCAATTGTATGAGTGGAGTTAATGAACTCTTCCTTTTATCTGTTCATTTGCGTATTAAAGTATTTATTTGTACCTGTTGTGTAGATATAAATCAGGTATGTGAGGATGTAAGGATAAGACACTTAATGACAAACAGATTGGTAGACAGAGGGGCATTTTTATGCTGGTTTTGGATTGACATAACCGTTGCCTCTTTTCTCACATTTCTATAAAATGCTGTCTTAGAGGTGGAGACACTTACATTAAAGTATTTTAATTGTCCGTACACATAACACACATATTTTCCACTCCAACAATAAGCCAGCCATTCCATGTTTAGAGTTGGCCCTTTCTTATTTAGGTCAGCGGTCTTCAGTCCATTTCATGTTCTGTTGCCTCTACAGTGTCTAAATTGCCCAGCAGGCAGGTGCCATTAGAGCAGTTTGTTTGCAAGGTAAGCAGCTATGAGAAGTGACAGCAGTAGAATTACTAATGCACTTTGGCTGTCATTTCTCTCTGAAAGCCCCTGCAGGGAGGGCCTGATTAAATTGATATTCAACCTCCTGCATGTTGTGTGCCCAGGCCTCATTAGCATAGGGTGTAGATGACACATAGAGAGGGATGGCATTAGTGTTGTAGGAAGCAGTTAGACACTGTGCAGTAACTAATTTTACAATTATAATGGGAGCCTGCAATGTAGCGTATTAATGATTCAAATCACATTATTAACAGAGCATGTATGTTTAACAATCAAGAGAGAATGTTTGAGAAAAGAGGAGGCATTTCACAAAGTGGTGGTTCACAGGATGTGTCAGTACACACATTAAAAGGAATCAACTAAAGAAAGCTTTGTGGAAGCTATGTGACATGTAGACAAAAATAGCATCCTGGGGACTGGACAACTAATAAATGGCAAAATGTGTCATATCCACTGCGCCATCACCACCCAGATTTCATGATCCTGGTACTCTGTGCTGACACTCCCTCTATATCAGAGAAGGTGAGGCGTAGGGCTCGGTATCTGTACTCAATACCTTTTTAAAGCTACATTGTGTGAGAATCTCTCCTGTCTAGTAGTGAAATTGTATAGGACAACCAACTCAACTCAATATCCCATTCCGATCGCATTTTAGAATAGGCGTGATCCTCCATCTTCAACAGGCTTTCAAATCTCCCCCTGGCATTTGTCACTGTGCCACTAAGTGTACAAATTTAAAAGGCGGAGGTATGTCCCTCTTTGGCTAATGTATTTTAAAGATGGAGCCGCAACATGGTTGCCGCCATTCGAGCAACTCGCTCGTATGTCTTCTGAATGATTCTGAATGGCAGATTCTACGCGTACGAGAATACTTTGATTAGTTGGTGGAAGCAATTACACATGAATGAGCACATATTTGTGAAAGAACAAAGGGGTTTTTGCTAAGAATCAAGTCAAAAAATTACACAATGTAGGTTTAAGGTAGTGACAGAAATAACCAAGCACCAAGTAGTATGGGAACTTCTTCAGTCAAACGATACCTGCATTCAATCTTTTTTGTACCTAGATTTGTTCAGTGTGCCGAGATGCCTTCATTCACATGATGAGTATTGAATGAAGCTGAATAAAAGTATCAAATGAAGTACTCTATTGGTATTGTAATTTTTTAAATACCCAACTGAAGTTAGACATTTTATTACTCATTTTAGTTAAGGTCTGCTTATGTAAAATCCTCTGGGTTAGGGGGTTGTACTATTAGTATTTTTCAACTTCAGTTTTTTTTTTTTTAGTCCTAAAGAAAGGATAAATCATACATTTTGTACATCGTGTGAGAATATTGAACAGTGTGAACCATGCATTGTGTGTGGAACTTTGACTGTATTTCTTCCCCAAATCAATGTGCACATACTGTAAGTCCTTTAACTTGAATCTTATCATATACAGCAATGCATAACAGTAATGCAATGGTAAACCCATTGCTCACTGACCTCTCTTTAACCTGAGTGGCTGTTTCGCTGGCCACACACTGGGACAAGCTGTCCATCAAGTGTGCACTCAGTGAAGACAAGTGCAGCCTGACCCAAGCTGCTTTCATGGGCGGACAAAGTGCAGGTAAGACTGATGTTGTTTACAGATCCACTTTCTTGGCAGCACGGACATCCATATTAGAAGATTAAGAAATGGAAGCAAAAAGGTGCACACTTAGGGCATTAATTTGCATTGTGATTTGATATTTCATGTAAATGAGCTAATCCTGTTTTTTTTTTATATGTTGCGTGGCATGTAAATAATCTTGACAGCATCCTACTTTACACATCCATTTGAACCTTGGAAAATCCTCAGCCTCAGTGCTCCCTCCAGCATTAGCTAACATCACACTGTGGTGAAAGCTGTGGTTAGCACTGAGCAAATATTTAAAGTCATTGCTAAAGACATCATCACCACTGCAAATAAATGAATTGAATTTTGCTTATAGCTTCCCCCCTCCTGTTACCTAAATGGATATTTGATCCCTGGGGAACACCTAGTGCTTTGCAATCTGCACCAGCTTCCTGGTGGCGCTTCCCCATCTCTCTGAGAAGCAAGCACTGACTTTGAAGTCTGTGAAGCTGATGATAAATATGCTAATGTGTCTGGAGGTGACTCGACGTATCAGATAGCGCTTTGAGGGGA
The DNA here is from genome assembly GCA_013375575.1 of Percina caprodes. Lineage (NCBI taxonomy): Eukaryota > Metazoa > Chordata > Actinopteri > Perciformes > Percidae > Percina > Percina caprodes. The sequence continues at coordinate 5,048,585 of JABXJD010000010.1, forward strand.
AAGTGCCACCCATCGTTTAATATATGGAGAAAAGGAAGGAGAGAGAGGCAAAGAGGGTGGAGGAGGAAGCATCACTCTGCTGATAAGGCGTAACAAGGATAAACAATGGGAGTAAAAGAGCACTTAAATTGTTGTTTTGTCTGATCCAGGGCAACGATCTGTAGATATATGACTGCAGTGTGAAGTCTCAAGCAGAAATAGTAATGCGATACATGTCTTTTGTGTTTATAATCATATGTGGTTATCAATATTTTTGGCTTATGAAACCTTGAAACGAATCAATGTCTTATCCATGACTTATTTTCATAGTTTTGGCCATCGTTTTTATCAGTTATGATAACATTGTATCCACCAAAGTAATCGTTTGAATTTAGGAAATAATCGTAAAAAAGGCAACAGTGTAGCCAGATGTTCCATAAAAAGATAAATTGAAGGTGAGCTCATTGAACAGGAAAACCAAACATATCACCAGCCACAATAATATATATATGACGATATATGAATATATGACGATATATGAATATATGACGATTTCACAAGACCCTGTATTGCTGTCAGTATCAAGGTTTTCTTTACATCCAGTCAACATTTTTTAAAATACTTTTTGTAATATCTGTGCATGGCAGCTATGGTATGGTTGAGGCTATAGGGATAGATTGTGGTAATAATATAATATATAATTAAAGCTTTAGTGCGTATCTGTTTTATATTAATGAACATCTGTTACATTCAAGCCATTGCCAAATGAGTTGATACAAAGCTAATTAAGACTATCAGTTCCACAAAACTCTGTATTTATCTGTACCTCTCTGTATGTCTCAATATGGCTATGTTTACAACACAGTGTCGTCCGGCGACTTTCGCGCACAGAAAATCAAGTGAAGACCATTATCTCATCTGAAGAGTCCATGTTTTTGTAATCCTCCATGTCTTCCTTTGCTAACAACAACTGCGCCATTACTTAGAATTCCTCATAGGGGAGACAGTAACTACGCACTGGACTGTAGCTTTAAAGAAGAAGTGGTTTACCCATCAAAGTTTGTTCACAAGTCTTGGGGCAAACAACTGCATATGTTAAAAAAAATGTAAGGCTTCAAATTGAGCCACGTAAAATCTGATAGATTGCCTTAAGTCATGTCACCTGAGTCAGCATTGATTAGGGCTGAAGATGGCGAGTTTGAAAATGGAAAAGATATCTGGATGTGTGGGGTTAGAAAGAGGTGATGTTACCAGACCTCTGTAGCCTGCTCCTCCTCTCTACTTTAGGGTTGCGTCTCAAGGCTCCATTAGCCGCTGTTAGCATAACACACTCCAACCAAACTGTTGTAGTAGGCACCATGGTTTGACAGAGAAGAAGACTGCATGAGGTAAAAAAGACAATATCTCTAGTTCTGCTGCATTGATTTTTAGACTGTTAATCATTAGTCTGTGTCATAAGAGTGCAATGCTAAATTAGCAAAGTACTCTTTTAATCATCTCAGAACCCCTCAGGTTTATCCTTGAAAAGGTCCGACTCCCATGTTGGAAACTCCGTTTGGAACCAATCTTTAACTATAGAGTGCAAAGAAGAAGAAGAATAACGATCGTCACTAAAGTCATGTAAGCGTGTCACAGCAGCTCTCAGACTACCATGAATTATTTAAAAGTGTGAGTGAACCTAATTGACTGAGTTGTATATTTTGAAATAGAAAACATTCACATTAACCTGAGGCTTAAAGAAGTACATGTGGACATGTGTTAATGGAATTCCGCAATTACATACATTTTATGCCTCTGGTTTTTGTTTTATTTTGCAATTCTGCATGCTCATCCCTCTGTTTACTTCTCTGAGTGAGACATTCTACCTATCCTTCTCCTTATGTCCTTATGCCTGTTTTCCTTATATCTGTATAGCACAGAGTGCGCCAAGCCTACCCTCGAGGTGACAGCAACAGATCTGTTGCAGGTGTCGGAGGCAACATCAGGGTTGTCAGAAAGCATCTCACCAATTGACTCAGATCTCTGAGCAACTCAGACATATTTAGGATAAAGAAAAAAACCGGTAAACACTCTTCTCAGCACACTTTTGAGTGTTTGGTTTGAAGATTAAAAAAACTACTTTTTGATATACAATCTACTTGCTGTCTGGAGAGAGATCTCATCCCTAATTAGCTTGTAAATCTCAAGTCAGTCTTTGATATAAGTGCCTCATGCGTAGCCTTCCACTTCAAGTGTGTGCGGACAAGCTGTAGGTGTCACTGTCGCCGTGGCTTTGAGCTCCACCAGCCCTGGATGTTGATGTCCAGAGCGCCACCCAGCCCCCTTTGTAGGAGACGTCGTAAGTCAGATGTTCAGAATGCATGGGGCATTGTCTGCTTGGATGTTCGATGGGCTGGCAGCAAAAGGTGACATCTGGTGACTAATGTGCTCAGATGTGAATGCTGCTCCCTCAGTTCTCTGGGCAGCAGCTGCTCTGCAAAGGCATAAATGAGACAGGGAGAGAGAGAGAGAGAGAGAGAGAGAGAGAGAGAGAGAGAGAGAGAGAGAGATTGGGAAGAGGGGGTGGTCGCCGGGCCGAGGTGGGGGGTAGGGCTCCGGGTTTGAGGAGCGTGTTTGTATGTGAGATGGTGTGCATGTTCACCACGCCAGCCGTCTGACTCTGAAGGGGTGTGTTTTGGGGGGTTGGGTATGTCATGGGAAAATCAATGACTTTCTGTCTGATTTTCGAGGAGGTGAAACATAGCGGCCTCCCCCTTCGCTCCCTGCTGCCTTTCCACGTCCGCTGCGCCACAAAGGGACCACACAGATCTACCAGAGCTCGTTTTGATCTGCTTTGTGTTTCCTGCAGCCATGTGCCTTCTAGTGAGTGTGTCAGCAGCCAGTTGAGTCACAGCATCTCCTCAAATACTAACTGCGTGTATGGTTGAGTCGTAAGCTTTGTCATAAAGAGGTAAAGGATGTGATGTGGCTTTGCAAAGGTGAAAGAGCTTAAATGGCCACTTCACCCAAATTACAAAAGACAGATTTTCCAACTTACCTGGGGTTGTATCTGGCCATGAGGATAGTTTTGTGTCCAGGTTTTAAGATATCTATTTGTCAGATTGCTGTTGTCTGCCAAAACTAGTGGAGGTGAGTAAGATTTAGTTTGTGTGGCTTAAAGGAATAGTTCAACATTTTAGGAAAAGTTAGATGAGAGGATCAACACCACTCTCAAGATACAGCCAGCAGCCATTTAGCTAAGCATAAAGACTGAAAACAGATAATTAGCTAGTATGGATCTGTCCAAAAATCCACTTACCAGCACCTCTTAAGGTCAATAATTAGCTTTGGAGATTTTGATATTCAGGTTAATGATAAATCATGCACAAGTTGAAGAACTGATGGGATTACATTTCACTGGAATTCTACATACAATTTCATTTTATTTCATGTGACAAATATAATGTATAGATTTATTTTGTATCAGGTTAGCTGCTTCACCCTGCTTCTAGTCTTTATGCCAAACTAAGCTAATCCCCCCTCCATATTTATCATACAGACACAAGAGTGCTATCAGTCTTGTCATGTAATTATCAGCAAGAATGCAGACAAGCGTAATTCCCGACATGTCAAACTATTTCTACCATTAAAGGATTAAAAAAATAATAATTGTTACTCTGAAAAATCCACTGAAAGCATAGTCAACATTTTTTAGTAATGATTCAAATTGTATTCCAGCCACCTCCGTTGTATTGACTCTGAAAGTTTCAGTGACAGATATCTCAAAACATTGACATGACACTGTATAACACCAAAACTATCTACTACATTTTTGGCAAATTTGGTGAATGACTCCTTTAAAGGAACTCATTCAAAGTCTTCAAAGGGATACATATTGCAGATTAAAAAATAATAATTAAAAAAAACATCCTAGTAACAAGACATCAGTACATCAATGACAATGCAGAGGTTTCCCATGAACCTATTGGATTGAAAAAAATCCTTCTCCTGTCATTGAAGCATCCATGTTTCTTGAGCTGCACGTCACTACTCAAAACATCAAGTGTTTGGATGACAGACAGCTGTATGAGACACTGTGTGTGTGTGTGTGTGTGTGTGTGTGTGTGTGTGTGTGTGTGTGTGTGTGTGTGTGTGTGTGTGTGTGTGTGTGTGTGTGTGTGTGTGTGGCTTCGACCCCAGAGGTCACTTCAGTGTAGAGGTCCTCACAACCTCTGCACTCGGCTTTCTAAACGAGAAAAGGGCCCCCTGGCTCTGCTCCGGCAATGAGAAGGGTTAAAATATGGAAAAGGGACAAAGGTTTGACAGTGAGGGAAAACAACACCATAAATTACATGACAAAAATTACAACAAAGGTTCCGTTTGGAGACACAGTCACTTAATCACTTCTACAGAGCTGATACGGCGGCACACGTTCACATCGTTTCTCTCCCATAATCTTGCCAAAATGATTTGTATCCTTTCTTTCTAGCAAGGAGATCACACCCTCAAACATGTGGTCATTTGTGGCATTCATATGGACATGCTGCTTCTTTAGAAGACACTTGAGCCCCACTTAAAAGGCGTCATGGGCTGCTTTCGATTAGGAAGGCGGTGGACTGCTTTAGATTTGATGAACAAGAAGTGCATATGCATTCCACAAAGAATGTTAATGAAACACATTCTTCCCGGTTTCTCATGGAAACCAGCTTGGATTTAGGGATAAGAAGGTGGAGAGAAATGGGGTCCCCCTTGTACCCCTCCTTAGAAGAAGAAAAAAAAAAGCTTACAAGATGCAGGAGGGAATGACTCATCTCAGGAAAAAGGAAAGGAACATTGTGGGGGATGAGAGTGTGTTGAGAGATTGTCAATGTGTGACCTATTGGGGTCCCATAGGTCCAAGATGTCAATAAAGAAAATATACAGAATAGTATAACAAACCCAAGTGGATTCATTTTCTTTTCAATCAGATAATAACCTCCTTAAAAAACAGGCCATACAATAGAATAAAAACAGTGTCCCTAAATCCTTATTAAAAGTGTATATCTATCTACCTGTTTGTAAGTACATTTTCAATTTGTGTACTTAAAATTAGGTGTATCGATAAAACATACAATGGAAACTGACTTACCGTATAAATCAAGAAGTGTTGGTAATGTTGGAAGACCAAAAACATTAGATTTGTGTGGAGCAATGAGGAGCGTGAAGCTTTACATGAAACAAACATAAATGCCATATTTCCATCACATTTTCTATGTCATTTCCTAGCATTTGAGGTCTGACTGCTGCTCTCTTAATTACATTATCCTGTTGTGCCCTCTTCTTCTTCTGCAATGGTATAGGGGCACCTAACTGGAGAATTAGCGCCAGAAAGTATTTATTTATCTTGATGCGCCCAACTTCTAAAATTCATATAACAATAGGCAATGAAGGAGCCAGTTGAGGTGGTTCGGGCATCTGGTGAGGATGCCTCCTGGGCGCCTCCCTAGGGAGGTGTTCCAGGCACGTCCAGCTGGGAAGAGGCCTCGGGGAAGACCCAGGACTAGGTGGAGAGATTATATCTCCAACCTGGCCTGGGAACGCCTCGGGATCCCCCAGTCGGAGCTGGTTGATGTGGCTCGGGAAAGGGAAGTTTGGGGTCCCCTACTGGAGCTGCTGCCCCCGCGACCCGATACCGGATAAGCGGATGAAGATGGATGGATGGATGGATAGGCAATGAATGCGTGCCATTATTTGCAATTTCTTTTGCCGAATTCTTTGGAAATTCTGTGTGTGTGTGTGTGTGTGTGTGTGTGTGTGTGTGTGTGTGTGTGTGTGTGTGTGTGTGTGTGTGTGTGTGTGTGTGTGTGAACGTAAATATGGTGCAAATGTGAGAGCGCGTAGATGCAATGCGAGCACTTGTAGAATATGAAAAATCTGTACTCGTATTTTATGTTTTTCTTCACTTCAGTCACTTTTTCAGTACAACCACAACTCTGTGATTACAACTTCTCGAATCTGTCGCTGCAATGTGCTCTCTCGCATTGCTAGAAAGCTTCCCACCTCGACCTGATCTGATCGGAACTCCAGCTGGACACGGAGAGCTCCAGAACCGCTCAAGTCTAGCTTGCTATTCCACCAACACTGTCAGTGGGCTCCAGAGGGGTTGTGCCACTGCTACCGGGCCAGAAACTACAAGATTGTGTGAGGGGACCAGCTCGTTTTGGATAAAATGGCTTGGATATTCTAATTCCTTGGATTGTTGGCGATGTAGGAAAAAAGTTTTTGGCGATCTTTCACCGCTGTGAATAAAGACACGAGGAAAAAGGTATGGATGCACACTCCTCTGCGGCGCAGAATCTTTCTGTATTTCTTTACTTCATAACAGGATTATAACTATAACTAAGTCATCTTCTGCTTTGTGTGTGGGCTTAATCGAATCATGAGACTTTAAACTTTCAAATGGTGTGCTGCAGGAGCGTGTTTATGAAGATTTAATGCTTGCAATTTATGAGTGGAGAAAACTTTTCTCTTAAGAGGAGAAAACGGTCCCGTCAGCGGGACGGTGTCGCTAAAGAGGTTTGGCCATGAGGAGTTGGCTGCTCCGACACTTTATCCCACTCACTCTTGGGCTTCAGTGCTTGTGTCATTGAGGTGTTTTTCTGTTATTGATGTGTTGCTCACCTTTTGTCCCCGTCACTTTGCGGTGTTGGGTCAGGTTTAGCTTTTAACATCCACATGACGCGTGGAGACTTGAGACTTGAGTGTGCAGACTTGTGCCTTTTTATCGACTTAACTGTAACCCCAGGAAGTGGTGCAAGGGTCTGTGCAAGCATATTAATTATTACAGTTTAATTGATCATTAGATACATTTGCTAGATAGACATAAAATATATATAGAAATCATGGTGGTGTGCATCAGTGTTTTTTGTTTTTTTTTAAAGAAAGTGTCATTTAATTTGGCGGGCTTGTTGGGTGGCCACTTGACTCCTAAACAATTGTAAAATAATAATAATAATAATAATGTAAAACAATTCAAATCAACTCACTGGAAGCACTGGCAGACAGCAGGCCGGCTATCTCGCTGCACAGCGTATTATGCCGTTGGAGACATATTATGATGATAATAACAAATAATTTACTATCTGGACAGCACAGATACTGTATGAGCAACTTCCTTCATGTATGTGAACTGCAGTACCTCTCCTAATTGGAACATAATTAATTCTTCTGAGTTTGCTTAAGAGAGAATCTTTTCAGTCATTATATATTATTAGTCATGCAATTCAAGTTTTGCCTCCGAGTCAAAGTCTGATTTTTACGGAGACACACACACACACACACACACACACACAGCACACATGCACTACAGATACCAATATACACTAGCACTTATTCAAACAATTTCATAGAATATCTCATATAAAATGTGTTGAATAATTTGCATAGGGAAGTTTCTGTTAAGCAAAATGTAACAAAATCCAGCCACACTGTATGTGCATGTGTGGCTGCACTGTATGTCCTATTGTGTATGTAGGCATCATGTTTGAGTAATGTCAACACTAAACAAACTGCTCTGCTTTCATTTTCCTGATCACAGAAGAAGTTTGTTTTAATTACAGCGGCTTTTATCTGATGCAAATGAGACACTTTGCCAATTAATGAATAATGCTAAAACAGCCTTGGCATCGCCATTGACAAATACAATATTACACCAGGATTATTGACCCAGTCTGATTATTTTCTTTCCATTTCACTGACCTTTTCCTTGTGCTGAATATACGGTCAGGCCATTATGTGCTGCTTTAGTACTTTAACACATCAATCATGTGATCATTTATACAGTTTGTCCAGATCATAATTCTATTTACCAGGGCCACTGTAATGCTGTATTGATTGCCAAACCATTAGCATTTATACATCCATCAATAGTAAAAAAGTAGTTCTCCTTCTGCTCTCTGCTTCACTCTGCCATGTGGTAGCAGCTATAAATGGCCATGTTATTGAAAATTCCTTTTTCCTTTCAGTGCAGAGAGGGGAAGAGGCCGGCCAGATCTCTATTAGCAGACTGGGATTTTCTCCTATGTGTCACTGTGAGTGTAATTGCAATGTCACACTTCAAGGACTTCATGTGGGTGGACTGGTGGTCTACCACAAGAGAGAGGACTGTAGTCAAAATACCAATTAATGATGGCCAGAGAAATATGACCTGAACCGCTTCAGGTCCGTACCTACCAATGACTGAGCCTGTCGATTGAAATTGTATCCCATCCGTCCTTGGTCGTGGGTCAGTGCTCAGTGTCAGTGCTGGCAGATTCCACTTCCCTCTCACTGGATCCTGGCTCGTGTCCTTGAGCGCACAACCAGGAGTTCATCCTGTACTTACATCATTATGATGAATTCACAACTTTAGACAGAAAATGAACTCCAATTCTTCAGAAACTCTCTGTATTATTATGCAAACCACCAAGTCAAGCTGTACTTCCAAATGTTACTCAGGTCACCCAAGGAAACGCATTACTCTCCTGCTATTCTCTCCAGCTCTATGCCGAGGTACAACCAAACCACTTACACTGAAGTTACAGAATTAGCCTGTCTGTGGACTTTCCCCCTCTTGTGATGGTCAGCTGCAGCATTGTGTTGTTCCAGTAGCCCTGGGCTGCAGACTATGGCATAGTCTTGGAGTATGTGACCACACTGAGGGATGGCACATCCCAACCCATATACAACCCACCACTGCCAAAATGAATTGCCACAGCGGTCTGTGACCTGCCTCGTCTGGGTTGGCCCCAGCACCATTTGGAGATTAGTTGTCATTTGCGTGCGGCGCCAAGTGAACCTCAGATATTGAGCATGCCTCATGTGAATGCCCTGTGGAGTGCACAGGCAGGGAGGCCTGTTTCACTGCCACGCAACAGATCCCTGTTAATAAGCCAAGGAAGCATCCAGGAGTAAACTCCTCCCTGGTGTTTGCCCTTACAGCTCCACTAATTACATATTTTCGGTTTAACAGCACATTTATTGTAGAGTCCATTCTCACTGCTCTTATGAGCCTTGTTCCACAAGCAATAAGCATTTGTTTTCACTAGAAAGCTCTGATAAACCTACTACACACTACCTCCCCAATGCCAAATGCCAGACAGACAAAGTTAGCTTTCTCAAGAGTTGGTGGAGACCAAAGCAAACCGAAAAGGAGAACAAAAACTGGATAATAAGGTGGGCATGAACATGAATTATAATGCTGCTACGTGTCTGCTGGATGTGTCCTGTAAATTGGCAACTGCTTGCTATAATGGGACTTTGGCCTGTGTGTTTGTTGTGTCTTCTTCTATGGTATTCTTGTTTCTTGTGCACCAGACCATTTGTCCCGGTGGTAAGTTTATAGTATTTTGACCTTTCAGCATTATTACAGTTTTGTAAAGACAATTGTCAGAATTAATTATTTGACATTGAAACTGCAATACTACACCACAACATTTAAAATTAACTAAGCATTACAAATAGACCTACAGTACATTTAAAATGATCTAAGCTAAAAACTAATATCTCTTAGCTAAAATCTTGTTAGAATAATTTCATCATCAAGAATAGAAAGGAACCACTGAAGTTATATCAACGTTCATTTTTACTTGTGAACCCAAGGAGACAGTTTCCACTCTACAAAATAGTACAGAAAATGCTTAACTGGAAGCTGTTTACAGCAGCTTATTTATATAAAGTGGATGTTGATATAAAGTCATAACAAAGTCGATGTTGTCAGTTTATCTCATTCAGTCTGGGAATCTCCTCTGCCTACTCTGCCCTCAGAAACATCCTGTGCCTTTCACAAGGACAGATGATGGCTTCATGGTTATCTTGTTTAGAGTGATCAGTATAATATGGCATTCTTATGCCAAACAGTTCTAATAATAATCAGAGAAAAGGTATGTATGTATCCTAATTTTTTAACATATCTGCCCAGGAGTCTGCCCATAATGGTCTGGTGATATCCTGTATCTCTCACTTGGTCATTTTGGGATGGTCAGTTTGTTTGAGTATCTTGTCTAAGCACTGGCCAGTTACTGAAGTTGGACTTAAGCAGCTTTCTGGCCAAGTTATGACCCAGTTGAATGTCTCTCTCTGCAAAAGTACTGTATTTACAATCTGAGAGTGCAGAGAGTCTCTGGGTACCCTGAGTACCTCTGGCCGAGTATCACTTTACAAGCCTGATTCTGCAAACTTCCCATCCTTTTAGCCCGGTCTAGAGTCAAGGAACAGTGTCAGGCAGGGACTGCATACTCGAGAACCAGATGTACAAAGCCTTTGAAGATGGAAACCAGTTCAAGGTTTCGAACACCAAATTTCTTTAGGCGATGCAGATCCAAAACTTCCAGGTTGACCTAAGGTCTACCTGACTGTCCCTGTATGGAACCCAGAGGATGTTGTGTCACAGGCTTGCAGTACAGTATGTTCTGATCAAGCAGTGTTCCAATTATACCGTGAGCTTCAGGGGGTACAGGTATTTATATTTTTATTGATAACGTCATACGCTCATTTGACAATATTATGCAATCATTTGCATAAAGCTTAATGGTTGTGTCAGCAAGGCAGAAAGTAAGAAATTAAAATCTTTAGCCAAATAATCACAAACTCACTTATTACTTGGGTAGCCTATATTTGAAGGAAAGAATAAAATTCTACTTTTCCTACACTGGCCCTGCACCCTGTCCCCTTCCCCTTCTACATGCCCGTGCAGTGCTGTGCACATGAGGAGAATGCGGAGGGGGGGGTTGCTGCTCCTCAGTCACAGAACAGAAAAGAGAGTGACTGTTTCAGCGGCCACAAGACAAATACCTTGAGTGCTCGCAGGACAATACTGGCGTCTTTTCAACAGCAAGATTTGTCGCTGGTTGCTTTTGTAAAAAAAAAAAAAAAGTTGCTAAGGATGTCTGAAAAGTCGCTAAACCTAGCAACAAAGTTGCTAAGTTGGCAACATTGCAAAGAACACAGTCTGAATGTACCAGAGAAATTCATTAGATTATTTCCTGAATTGTTGGTATGTGATGGTAATACTGCATTTAAATACTTAGAATTTTGGCTGTTTCTGCATGTGTTGTTTTGTCTCCCTTCTTCCCAGCTTTCCCCTCTGTGTTTTTTTGGCTCTTGGACACGTTCCATATCTCAGTGTATTGTTTGTAATTGTTTGTATCTGTTCATTTCTGAATACATAAAAAAAAAAAAAAGTATCATGAAAAAAAGAAATACAATTTTGGATAAGCTAACATTAGATTTTGTTAAATTTTTTTCAGTACCCCCCAAACTATTATTTTCATCCCTTTTGGCAGGGTCCAAGTCTCATCTAGGGGGGGTTGACCCTCCCAATTCCCCCCATAAGTCGACCACTGATCAAGAGAGTATGCAAGGTTGGTGTGTGTCTGGTGCTCTTTACATTACATTACAAACTTTACATTTCCTTGGGTCCTAGTTAAATCTGCTAATGTAAAAATACATAAACTCAAATCTGTTGTGTTACATCAATTGGTGATAAAAAGCAGTACATTGGTATTTTGAATAGTTTTTCCTAAAATGTCACTGATTATTACGGAACATTTGTTCTTGTGTGACCCAGGTGAAACCTACTTCAAATTAACTTTTCAAGCCAATTATCCAATGTATTTACCATTTAGCACTCATGGGTATGCCTTACTGTGAAACTAAGGTGAAAATACATTTCTCGACAAAAGAGTCTGGTTTCTGTTTCTGACAGCTGGGTCCCATTATGACATGAAATCAGAGCCTCCTCAGGGTCCACTGTGAGGACTCTAGCACTGCCCAGTTATCAAAACACAGCACGGAATCCACTTAAGCCTGGTCACTGGCTACATTTCAAGTCACTGCGTGTGTAACATAAAGAGATAGAAAATACAGAGGAGGTCCACTGTAGCCTACTGCAGTAATTATACAGTTTGGAAAGAACTAGATGCTAAAAGGTGATGTGCTTACACTTACAATCTAAGCTAAATGAACGTTTTGATTGTCACACTGCATGCTTCCTTGACATTGCGTGAGCTCCAACGGTATTTATTTTCTCATGATAGTAATCATGTGCAAATATAAAAAATACATCAATGTATGTTGTGAGGAACAAACAAGGATACAAATTCTGTAATGCTCCAGATTCCTCTACGCAAATCCACACATCCAGGTTGTTGCTGCGACTCACAAGAATACACCATCCGATGATTATGTCTTATTAAATTAAATGTCACTTACAGGCAATGTGGAGTGCTTCCACACACTCTCTCTCTCTCTCTCTCTCTCTCTCTCTCTCTCTCTCTCTCTCTCTCTGCTGCAGTCACTGAACCAGTATGGTGGCAGCTTCTGACAATTAGCAGCCAGAAAGAGTCTTTAATATGATGCTGAAACAAGGAAATTTCACTTCATAATACCAAAAACTAAAGAAGCCTGTCTCTGCTTTGCAAGACACTGAATATTTCATAACACCATGGGCTGACCTGGGGTCATCCTGTGTAGAGGCCAAGATACTCAGACATATGAATGATGCATTCACAACAGCGATGTGCACTGTGCACAACATTAAGGAGCCTCATGGAATTACTGCGCCGACTGTTTGTGACAAAACTGCAGGGACTTTTCTTTGGAGTCAGGCAATGAATATGATCCATGATTGGATGATTTATTGAGGCCAGTGACAATCTGAGTGTGTGGGACGAGACCTGGTGCTATCTTTACCCTTCCCTCTACCTCTGCTCATCTCTCACTCTCCTCTATTTATGGAGTACTGCAGTGTATATGGCGGTTCAGTACTGGACTGCAGCCCACGGGGGACCTTTCTCCAGCTGAACAACCTGCACAAAGGCAGCATGAAACGACAAAGGGATATGGCTGTTTCACCCCCTCCCATTAGTGGCAATTGACTATAAATAATCACATGTACAACATACATCCAAATGTGAACACAGAGTGTAAGATGCCGCCCGACTCCCAGCGTCTTGTTTTATTCGCCTACCAGAAAAGCTCTGCTGCCGTGAGACAAATTGCTGCGTGGCATTAGCACTACAGTGAAGGATGAAAGTGCACCGAGCAAGGCAAACAAGCATCCCATTACAACCGCCACTTAGCAACAAACACATCTATTACAGCAGCTGAGCAAGGCTGGAGGTGAGCCTGCACACACCTCCAACAAGCTGCAATCCAGGGCAATGAGATTCAGAATGCACTACGCTGGGAATTTCAACAAGAATGAGAAAAAAGGGAAAACAAATGGCCCTCCCATTTTTTCTCCCCGCTGAGGAATCAAGGGCCACAGCCGCTGCTTACATACTTGAAGAAAGAGTCTCTTCATCAGATGATGTTTTATGATTTTTTTTGTAACCCTGTTGAGAATAGGAGCAGCCCCTTTTCCACCATCATTTTTTACTACGGACATGAGCATGACATCACTTCCACAGAGACGTGGCTCATTGGTTTCACTGTATCATAGTGATTAATGGAGATCTTAATACACTGACCTGATAGAGCTTCCACTATTCTCTTTGTGTGCTAGTGGAGCTCTGATATATATATATATATATATATATATATATATATATATATATATATATATATATATATATATATCCCACAGGCTCATCCCCATGGCTGAACCTTACACTCTGATGTGTGTCATGTCAATTTTCAGACAAAAACGCATAATTCCCTCCTTTTTTTAACCACACTAATTACTGTGGTGCAAATCCTGACTGCTGTTGTCATGGTAATTGCCTTTCGGGGGGTTATGGCACCACTAAAGCTCAAGTGACAGTGAGAGAAAATGAGAGGAAGTGAGTGGTAGATTGCGAAGGAGACACACACTGCTCATTGTGTGCCAACATATTTCATGTTTCATCTTGTTTCATGGCGTGTACTATTGGCAGTTTACCTTGACTCAAAATGATCTGACCACGGTGCTGCTCCGCGTCAATGCCAGAAAATGAATTTGATGTGGGTGAGTGGGGATAAGTGTTCTTTCAGCACTGAGCCGAGTGCCAAGAGGTCCCAGAGCAGAGACCTGCTCCCCGCCATTTATCCACTGCATTAAATGGATGTGCTGAGTTCAAGGAGGGGTCAGTGAAATATAGGGGACAACATATGTCAAACAATTCATATAGGAAGAGAAAAGTAGGATCATAAAAACCCTTTTATCATTTGGCAAACAGGTCTCCCGGCAGAGGGAAAAAAGGGAAAAGCCTCACGGATTGAAGCGCTTGATCATCATTATGGAACAACAAGAGGCACCTCTGACAGTTGGCACCAACATAACACTGAAATGAGGATGGTTTAGCTTCTCCAAGGTCTTAAGGGTTCAGAGCATTATTGTGTGTGTGTGTGTGTGTGTGTGTGTGTGTGTGTGTGCTTGCGTGCCCGTGTGCGTGTGTGCATCACTTTGGTTGTCGCAGTGCCCTTAGGATGTCCTTGTGTAATGTTAAGTGTCCTACTGGACCTCAAGCATGATTGGCTTTCTGCTGTTGACACTTATTATTTAGACACTTCATCATAATGTTTCTGCTAATATCACTTTAATTAACTGCTGTTGTCTCAGTTTTTTATGCTCAGTAAGTTTTGTTTTATGCGTCCTATTTTTATTTTATTTTCTGTCATGAAACACTTGCAAAAATATATACAAGACAAAATAGAAGATTAAATAGATTATGTTATGTATACAAAAAAAAAACGTTTTGTATAAATTGAAGCATGACAAAAAAATAAAACATTTTCTAACTTATAGTCAAATCTATGGATATCTTTTGTTTATTTGGCCAGGTTTTAATATATTTCTACCTTTTATCAAATTAGTGTGCTTTTTATCAAATGTATTTCCGTGTCACCTCCGCCAAGGAGGGTATGTTTTTGATTTGGTTTGTCCAAGTTTGTGTGTGTGTGTGTGTGTGTGTGTGTGTGTGTGTGTGTGTGTGTGTGTGTGTGTGTGTGTGTGTGTGTGTGTGTGTGTGTGTTTTTAATGGAATTACGGAAAAACTAAGGGCCAGATTTTCATGAAACTTGGTGGAAGGGTGTAGCATGGGCCAAGGTAAAACCGATTACTGTACATTTGGGAGCTGATTTACTGGGCAAATACACTAATTATTTTTCACTTTCGATAACATTGTAAGATAGGGTGTTTGTGTTGCATTCATGTGGTGTCGGAATAATGGTAGAAATTTGCTCCCAAATGGGAAAATTCCCACTGCATTAACATTGTGACATAGGGCATGCGTTGGCGAAGGTCTGAGCTCTCAGAGTGCCCTTATAGTTTACCTGTGTTTTATTTATTTGCAGCACTTTTTCTTCTAAATGTGATGTCAAAGTTGTAAAGATATTTAATTGATTTGCATGTCCAGTGCATTTGCAGTGTGTTGAGCTCTTAGTCACTGCAGACTTCCCAGTTTTTCAGGATTATTTCTTCTGTAGAACTTAGTTCCATTTATCTCTTTTTTTGGGGGGCTGAGATAGAATAACATCTTAAGAACAAATAAAACCCAAATGATCTGTGTGGCTATACCACTACAGTTAAAGAAGGAAATAAGGTTTACATTTTTGTGAACTGGCCCTTTAACATAAATATTTCCATAGAGTTTTGAGATGTATTTCTTTTAACTTCATGATGAAGGACACTGTGACAAAAAAAATCCCTTCCAGCTGAATTCTAACTTTTTCACATGACAGTCTGCATTTAGATACACACACACACACACACACACACACACACACACACACACACACACACAAATAGAGGCTAATTCAATGTTGCAGCCGCTGTTTGTTTAGTCATGGACAAACAAAAGCCTGTGCCAGCAGCTTGTTGGTCTGAAAGGGATTTATTCCACTGAGTTTGAAAGGAATTGTCAAGAAGTTATTTACAAATCAATTCTACACACAGGAGATCTACTCAATTATAAAACACACACACTCACACAGAGCTCTAATACAATTTAATCCTTTATGACTTGTGCAACTTCTGCAAAATCACTGTGATCCTTTCATGCAGTGATGTAATGATATATTCTTAGAGAGATTGTGCATGTTTTCAATAACTTTGTGTGCAGAAGTGTTGAAATATTTGCAGCGTTAGTACATTGTATGTAATTTTGAATGTTAAAGTAATCATGAGATGTGGAGAATGATGTTTGAGGTGGAATTGTTACAGAGTACATATAATCCCTTATTAAGAGGAAATGATTAAGTTCTTAAACAGAAAACTGTTATTTACTGGAGCACTCTCATCTTAAGCCTGGAAAGGCAAATCGCTGCAGAACTTTCTGGGACTAACTGTACATTTAGCTGCAGCGTAATTCCTTCATTAAAGGACTAGTTCTACATTTTTACCTAACTTTATTATTTCCTTCAAAATGTGTTCAAATAACATGAAAAACTAAAATTGAAATAGGCAATATTTTAGAAATGTTCATACATACTGTATATCCATACTCTGATGATTCATAGCATGCAGCACTTACCAACCACTGCATTGGAAATTCTCATTTTAAATGAAGATATTCACGACATGTAGTCAGGAGTTCATCTGCAGGTAATCACTGTCAAAACAGAATAATCACTGCTGTCACTCTATTGAGATGTGAAGTTATATAAATGCATTTAGACACCATGCATGTTTTGACAATGTGTCAGAAATAGAAGCAAAGAGGAGTTTCAGCCCTCAAAACCGCCGAAGCTATCTCTCACCCCATGTTTTTCAGATTAATTCAAAGCATCCCACTGCCTGGGAATTGACAACACTGCAGAGACAGCCTGAAGTTACTCTTTGATGGACACAGTAGTCTATCTCTGCCCTCTACTTCAGTGGTGAAATTGTGACCCCCTGGTCATTTTGGTGGGGCCTTATCAGCACTTGCCAAATGCATGATTTGTGGACAGTCTAGCACACTAATGGTGCTAACGCTGCATGCTGTCCACATTGTGGCTGCAGAATATATTGTGGAAATGGGATGGCGGACTCACCAATCCAATTTGATCGGTCTGAAATGGAAAACATAGAAGACGAATCCTGCTGAATATTATTTTTATTATGCTATACTGACTCACCTAAGACGGAACAAATCATTTGCGCAATGTTTTAGTGTTGGAAAACGGGATTTCAGGGCTACCATAAAGATAAATGTCAGCTTAAAGTTTATACACTAGGTTACAGTGCAACCTTTTAGTCTGTGATCCTCCCGAGCAGAGAAAATCCACTGGGTGCAACCTTTAGAGGCAGGGGATCTCCAGTCCTATCTAAATCCTCGAATCAGTGGCAGAAAATCTATATCTTCTAAAAGAGGGGGAGTTACATCAAATAATAGATATATGAAATCCATCTTGTTTCTGAACTGATGTCCTTTGTAGGAAACAGATCAATGTGAAGGCCTCTCCTTGAACTGCCCACAGTGACACAGAAATCAGTAAAAACTTTAGGAAACACCTTGAAGGTGAAGATGTGGACTCTATAGACAACCTTGTAAAAAAAATTGGTGTGTACTTCTTCATAAACAGTGATTTAAACATGTATTGTGACTTTGGCCAAAGTGAAGTTTTGCCATTCTATATAGTCACGCAAATTTGACCACAGTCTGTTTATTCTCCCCGAGCAGCTAATGTACCGCCGTTAGCTGTAGCTTGCTGGCAAAACACACAGCAAAATAGTCACTGGCTCAACTCTCGGAGCTAAATGCTAATGTCAGCATGCAAACATACTCACAATGACAATACTAATATGTTGATATTCAGCGGGTAGGCTGTAATGTTTACTATGTTCACCATCTTTGTTTGGCTTGTTAGCATGCTGACATTTGCTAATCAGCACTAAACACAAGGAATAGCTGAGGCTGAACAGAAGTATTAACATTCATTACTCAAGCAGAAGTATAGATACAGTACTAGAGTTTAAGACTATCAACTCAAGCTTTTTACTCAAGTTAAAGTGTAAAGTACTGGTTTCAAAAACTACTTAAAGTATAAAAGTAAAAGTAATGTAAGGGGGAAAAATTAATATTATATATGCATTTACAGCTCGTGGTACTTGGGTGAGCAGAGCTTGTAGCGCATTCGAAAGGAGTTGATTTTGCATCCAACCATTTCGAAAACAAAGTTCCAGGTACGGCCAGGGGTGTAGAAGGGTTGGCTGGTCTTTCTCGCTACCAACCTCCTTTGCTCGAGTTCTCTTGAGTCTCTGCCAAGGACATCTTCATACTAGGCTACATATGTCTGCTACTTCCTTGCTGGAGTGTGACGTGATTTGTGTCATGTTTAGGTGTGATGGAAACCAATTGGGTGTTGGAATGGTATGTGTTTATATTCTCATCCAACCACAATCAAATTCACTCTATCCGGAAGGTGCAATTTATCTGCATAATTTCTTTTTGGTGTGTGTGTGTGTTTTTGAACAATGACAAGCTGGAATGGAAAAAAGCTGAACTGAAATAGGAGTAACGGGGCTGTTTTTAAAATGTAAGGAGTAGAAAGTACAGATAATTGCGTAAAATTGTAAGGAGTAGAAGTAAAAAGTCTTCTGTAAAATAAATACTCCAGTAAAATATATATACCCTATACATACATTTCTAGTCAAGTAAGGTGACAAAATATTTGTAATGTGTTACTTGACACCTCTGGATAGGAAGGTTTGTTTTGCTAGTATTTGCTCATAAACTAAATGTGTGACAAATTGAAATGTTGGCCTAATGTTGGTGTTCAAGTAGGGTGCTAGATAAAAAGTTAGAGGCTCACCAAACTCATTGCTAAAAAAAGCAAAAACAAGCTTGCGATAACATCAGCAGCAATGTCTTTAACTGTTTTCTGCTCATATTCACTCAGTGCAGAACGCCACAATATTTACATGATACTGTAATATGTGTAATATATGTAATACGGCAGTCACAGTTTCTATCTGTGTTCTTCATATGATTATTTGTATGGTATTTTCTTGGCTGCCTCTTTTATTGGCAAAGTATTTTCACCTTTATTCTTGTTCTTTTTCTCTCTCTCTCTCTCTAAAACACAGTATATAGCAAAAGGGCTACAACTGCTTTTGCTGCTCCATCCTATACTGTTTAAATGGTAACAAAGCTGCCCTTGAACTTGGTTTTGAAAACGTTTGACCTGATAAAAACTCCACTGCTCAAAATACAGCAATGGACCACTCACTGAAAGCTCTGGTATTAAACATTATATTTAAACTGCACATTATTATATATTCTGTTTTTATAAAACAGAATTACTGATTATTAAGTATTCTTCTGCAATGGTGAAACTGTTTAATGACTTGAATCCTGTTTATTTTTGACGTTCCCTGCAAGAGTAATCAAATTATGATGATTCAGATGCTCTCCTGATAAAGTCTCTCTATTCATACATGCATTTATTGTGAGACACTGTTCTTTTATCCCCACTTTGCTGACTTAAATGCTTATTAATAGATGCCATCTCTAATGAAACCTAAACAAATGCCTAGAAATTGAGTTAACCAAGAAATATGCACATTAAACTATTGTGTGTATGCATAAATGTACTTTTATATTCTGCACGATGAGTGCATGTTTTCAGTGGAGTTAACAGAGCTGTGCAGACAAGTGCCTGTGCGCCTGGTTGCTCTCCTTCAACATGTCAGGTGCTGTGTTTACGCAGCCTGTTGCCCGGCAACCTCTGCCAAACAGACCGGTGGACGAGGGATGCAAAGCGGCAGAAGTAGAAGTTGTCAGAGAGTGTGTGTGTGTGTGTGTGTGTGTGTGTGTGTGTGTGTGTGTGTGTGTGTGTGTGTGTGTGTGTGTGTGTGTGTGTGTGTGTGTTTCTGCAAGCAAGTACTACTGCTGCCCTCCGTGGGGCTCAACAAGTTGTTGCACCTTTCTAAGTTTAATTCCAGTACAAGCGTTTGATGTCACTCACATTCCACTCTGTGTGTCAAAATCCCGCTCTTCATTTTGAAGTTTGATGTTCAAAACATGTTTAGAAGAAAATTAGGGAGGGGGGGCGACCTCTAGCTCACCAAGTAAGAGCACGTGCCACATGTAGGCTGAGGCCTTTGCAGCAGCCTGGGTTTGATTCCGACCTGGGGCCCTTTGCAACGTGTCATACCCCAAAAAGGGAAAAAGCCCCAAAAATAATCTAAATAAATAAATAAGAAGACAATTTGGATCTGTGCAATAAGGCAGGCCTGTTTTGTTCTTTCAGTGAATGATTGTAAAGATTTACAAATTTGCAGTTGTACACGCATCAATACACTAAGAAGAGCAAATAACGTAAACCACGTATCCAGCTAATTTAAGTAGCTCTTGTTACTGTGATGTATGTAACACTTAACTTAAAGGTGCTCTAAGCTATCTTGGGTGACAGTACTTCTTGTTGAAGTACAAAGTATTTTCAAACAAAACAACACTAGCTCACCCCTCCCTCCTCCTCATCCCCTCCCCTCTGTGCTTCCACGCACTAACCCTCTAACCACCATCCGCAAATCCTTCTTGTCGGTTATTGTTTTTGAACACAGTAATCACATTACTGTAACATTACCGCCCATCACTGATAGAAGCGGTAGTCTGACTTTCTCCCTCTGAGAGGTGATCAACCTCTGTTCTGTACATTGTCACATTAATGTTAATGTCACCACAAGACAGATATCTGTGAAATGTGTTTGTAAATATGAGATCATTAGTGTACTGAGATATCAGGGAGGGGGGGGGAATCAGGCAGGTGGGAGCTCAGCAGCCGAGCAAGAGAAATCCAAGTTATATTCCTTTCTCAAACGTAGCTCTTGCATTGTTCTAGTCCTACTCGTTTACTAGTATATGTTTCTTGTTCCTGTGGATAACTGGACAAACTCTGATGAGGACAACAAGCAGCTGAAGTAGACATTGATTGAAGAGAAATGTGTCATCAGAGGAAAACAGCGTGTCAGTTCCTTGGAAAAACAGCAAGAGCATTTTTCTGCACTCACCAATTTGCACCAACAAAAACACAAGAGGCACCCATGGTAGAAAAGATCTCAGTACACTAGAATGCAATGAAGCAACATGTTGCATTTTCAATAAAGGGGCACAGCTCTTGGCCTGCTATCAATATTGCTCAGCTCTACAAGATATACCTGCAGCAAAATCACATATGGGGGGGATTGGTGAGTTATTCTGTGAAAAGCAAGGAATCACTAACTGACGGTGGATGTTTGAGAGAAAAGCAGATAGATAGATGATAGATTGATGAGCATGAGCATCCAAGGTTGTGTTTTTGAATTACACACTTACATTGATATCTGTCGGAGAAGTAAATTATCACAAGAGGGAATCGTTAAGCTAAACTGCTTTGATGGAAAATAACTGAAGAGATTTACATGACCTTAAAAAACATGACATTTCCCAGTTGAGCTGTAACCCATCCTCTACGATAAAGAAGAGGAGAGCATCTTACTTAAATGTCACAGTGCTGGATGGACCAGCTCTGATATTGTTAAACTGCCATCTTGGTGAGATGCTTTTTTTTATTAGCGCATATTAAAACCGCAATGCAATTTACTGTGCTATCTCATTAAGCCCTATAATGTCTTGCTAATAATTAAACACTCACATTTAGTGGAAAATGAACTGGCAGAGGAGATCACAAGCCTGGGATTCTGACAAACACAGTATGCTTTGACTATAATTGACTTTTCACTCTGCCCTGGAGTTACAGGAGAATAATGGGGCTGGAAATAGCTAGTTAACCTCCTGTCAGGTAATACATAAAAGGAAAACAAAAGCAGCACTGCAATATTTCCACACAATCTCCTCTGAGAGGGAACAGAGTGATGTCAAGGTGGGAATTGTTACACTAAGTGATTTTATAAAGTGGAACGCCCACTGTGAGCTCAATCTGCCACACAGAGATTGTTTGACGCAAATTATACATAATTCCCAATGCACGACAAAACATCTATAACCACCATTGATACGATGGTTCAGCTGCGCAGCACTGTGTCAAAAAGACAACAAATAACTGAACATAAATTTAAAAAAAACATTTTTTTTATTATTATTGTTTAGTACAAGGTGAACAAATAATCGATCAATCATGAAAAGTTAAAGAAAGTAGAAAGAGTATGGGTTAAAAAAAATATATCTTTTTTACCATTGATGGGTTCAAACAGAAGATTTACATACTGAAAGATGGTTGTAATATTAAATGTTTTGTTTTATTTCATACTCTTTATTGATTTCATTGGGGAAATTACAATTTACACTCTGTTGGTATCACATGCTACACACAGGCCTGAAATACACACACACACATGCTCAGGTCATTTACATGCACTGATGGAGAGATCTCTGAGTGAGTGGGCTGCGATTGCTGGGGGTGGGGGGGGTTTCTGTGCCTTGCTCAAGAGCACCTTGGCAGTGTACAGGTGGTGAACTGGCATTTCTCCAGCTGCCAGTCCACACTCCCTACCTTGGTCCGTACAGGGACTTGAACCAACCGGTTCCAATCCGGTTCCCAACCCAACTCCCTACAGACTGAGCTACTGCCACCCCCAAATATTTCTCTTGTAATGTTGTGTACTAAGAGTAAATATGATATTTTGTAAAAGGATGATGATGTTTCTATTGTTTTCTTGGTGATCTATAGACAATAACTGATCAATAGACTGCATGGAAGGAAACTGGAAACAGCTTCTGACCACATCCTGATCAAGGAGAGATAGTCAGAAACGTTTGATGAATTGTGCAGCAAGTTTAAATTTGAATGAATAAATTAATTACCAAAATCAACAAAACATGTGACTTTGACACAGGATACCTGATTGTTTTCTGTTTCCTATCAACAGTCAACTTAGTTTTTTTAACTATGACCCTTCCTTAACCCTAACCACATCTTTATTATTTTAACCATGACCACAAAGGTCTAACTTAGAAACCATTCTTCACAAGTACTTACCATACCAAAACCATGATATTCACCAAACCCTAACCACATTGTTTTATGGCTTATCCTAACCCAACTTTAGTCAGAGCGTTGAAACGGATTTTCTTTTAGTCAAACTGGTTTTTACAAGCCTTACAAACTGGGAGTGTGCAGTGTAATAGATGAGGACTTACATTTTAACTGATTTCACACATAGCAGTCCAACTTTATTGAAGTGCATTTCCAAATGTCGCTTTAATTGATTAAATGACTGAAAGAAAATCAAGCAAATGTTTTATTAAATGTTTGATCTATTAAACAGAAAACATTCTTCTACTTTTCTCTGATGTATTTTTTTTTTTTCCTTGGTTCCAGCTTCCTTCTGTGAGGATTTGCTGCTTTTTGTCTATTTTATATTAAATGTTAATCAACAACATTTTTGTTGTGGTGTAATATTTCATTGCCAACTTGGCATTTTTCAAAAATCATTTTTGGATTCTACAGGCCCACCTACTAATTGATTAATCAAACAATAATAACACTAATAATAATAAACTGATTAATTGTTAATGAATCGTCACTGTAGCAGCATCTCTATTGTGTGATGTGATGTTCTTTAAACAAGCATTATTCCATTTGTGCCCTTCGGTTAACCTTAACTCGATGCAGTGTTCTATTTGCTGCATGTCAGTGTTGCAGTGATCATGTTGTTCCTCTCAGTATATAGCAGCAAAGGAAACATGTTGTCAACCCCCTTGCCTCTTTCTCTCTCTGCACTGTCTCCCTCTGTCTCTCCCACTTCTTCATTGCCCATGGCCTGAGGGAACAGTTGGCTTTCTGAACACTCTTCCCCCTTTGTGAGCACACATTGATTGGCTCTCTGCTCCCCCAAAAGCAGAACAGCATGGGGTGCCGGCAGCCAGCTTTCTGCTGGTGCTGCTCAAAAAAAGTCTAAAGGAAAAAACAAGGGGAGGAAATCATCAGGAGGCTTCACCACAACCTGTCAAGGTATGTCTGTTCTCTTTCTATCTGCCTCTGCCGCTGTAATGAGAATCAATGTCGGTGATCGCAATTCCCTCATGTCTTTTTGTCAAATGAAGTGCAATAGTTGTCTCCTGTTTGCAGAGCCCTGTCCTCCTCCTCATTGCCCTGCTGATTCCCTCCATCCTTTGCAATCCTATTGGTTGACCAAACTTCACTGCCCAGTCTGCAGTGCTGTCACCAGGTCACAAACAATCCCCCATCTCTCAATATAACACAGTTCTCTAGGGAGGGATGAACATGAGTGGCTTGGTAAAATGAAAACCCAAAAGCTGTCGTCTGCAGCTATAATTTAAGTCACATTTTCATGTTTCAGCGAAACAAAGTAGAGCAAAATATGCTAGCACAGGTACAGGACATCGTAGTAAATAGACCCCTGGGAATGCATGACTCCAACACTATCTCTCTCCATATTTTCGGACATGCCACCGAGCAACATGAGCTCTCTGTCCACGGTAGAGTAAAGTGTGCACTGTGAACACATTTGGACTGGAACAAAGCCAGCGGTTGGTTGGTTGTGGAGGATGTGGGCTGGTCTCTGGAGCCTGTCGGTTGTTCATTCATACACCAGGTGGAAACTGTAAATGAAATCGCAGACATCTCCCTGACTACACTTTCAAAGATCACATTGTGCTGCTTTTATGTAAGGGGCAGCAGGACGTGCGGGGTGCAGGTCCAGCATTGACGATGTGTTTTGTATTTTTCTGAAAAAGGGTTTGTCTATACATGGCAAATATAATCTCAAGTGAAGAAAAGAATGAGTGAAGACCTGCAAGAATATTTACTCAGTTGAAACTTGTGTCTTAAACAAAAAGTTGATTTAACTTTCATTCAGATATAACTCACAAAATCAGGCAGCATTGTTTTTTTCTGCATCCAAACCTATAAAACTGATGTTGTTCTGTACAGTCCATTCATCTTGACATGACAGCCATCTGCTCCACAACCTAGGCTACAAGACAATATGGGCTTTTATAGGGTGCTACACTGAAATGTAACAAACCATGGACCCCGATAGAAAGGAAGCTTCATTGTAATGCTATTATCCAGCATGCTTTGGAAAATATAAGCAGGGAAACACTCTGGATGAGTTATCAGTTATCGGTCAACCTTGACGTTCAAATCCGGCATCGTGCATGTGATCAGGTTCAGATAAAAACACATTGTTGTTATGGTTGGGGAAAGATTGTGGTTTTACATTCATGTCACCACACTGATATTTTAAATCTTCTAAGTTGCCACAAGCGTGGTCAACTGGGGGAAACTGCAGAGCTGTAGCTTCATCATTACGAGCAACCCGTTTCACATTACACAGTTGTTTTTCACCCATTGTTGATATAAAAATATGAATCAGTGCAGCTTTATAATCAGAAAAGTGATTCATAATATTAACCTCTGAAGCTTTATTAGATTAGATTATACTTTATTTATCCCACAACGGGGAAATTTTCTTATTACAGCAGCAGCAAACAACACACAAACAAGTAAACACACAAGAAATACAGACAAACAATAGACAATAATTATAAGGTAAGACAATAATTATAATTATATAATTATAATATATTATGGTGTCTAATCCACCTCTGTTGTCAGGAGAAGTCAACATGGGTCGAGTACAGAAACTTAATTCAGAAAAGGCTGACGAACGAACCCACGTAGGCTACGTCTCGCTGTGGTTTGACAGTGTTAACCACTGCACCAGCACACACAATTACAAATCTTACTATGGCCACGCCAAGAACCATCCTTGAATAGCACTTTAGGCAGTGCTAGGCAGTTAGCTAGGTTAGGCAGTGACAGCTTGAGTGGTTAAGGTTAGGATAGCCGATTGATTGGACAGGGGATTGGACCTGTACATGTAGGCGTGGATGCCTGACCAATAGTAGTGTGTGAATGCTATTGAAGGGCGGGTCTTGGCGTGGCCATAGTAGGATTCATAAATTCACCACCCCTGGCAGTAAAGCATGTTGGGTAAATATGATGTCACACTGAGTTTGCACTGTTGAACATGACCTAAGTCTGATTTAAAACAAAAACAAAAACAACATTTCACAGTTTTTTAACTGAGTCTCCTTGACCCAGTTGAGATACGGAAAAAATCACATCTATATTTGGACTAGTGTTTCTGTCTCGCTCTGGCGTACATCACAGACGTCACATGTTTTGAGAGAGAAGGTGTCACAACACTGTGATCACAGGTCTGACAGGGTGATCCCGTTCAAAACATCCCAATGGAACACTACAGGGAAGATTTTACAGCATAATGGTCAGCTTTTCTGTAGAACATTTTGAAAGTAGATGAAGCAACATTTTTATAACATTGGGTGAAACATGCATCGCATCTTTAAATTTGAAATGTATTTCTAACTGACCTGGAATTTTAACTGTTGAAGCTCAGACCAGGAAAAGGAAACGTTTGGTGACTCATTTAATTCACAATATAAGAAATTTGCCTCAAGAACACCTGTAGTTCCTCCAGCTGAGTGTGACAAGCTTCATGTGGCCTGAGACAAATTGAGGAATGGGAGCTATTTTAAGCTACTTAATAGGCGACAATTAAGGAAGCGGGAGCATCAAACGGCTGCACTTGAAATTAGCTGTATGGTATGAAACATAGCTCTAATCTTCTACATTACGCTTTCATTTCAAACAAATGTTAGCATTTTGTCTCATACTCAAATAAAGTTTTGGCTATGAAAAGAACCTTTTTAAACACGGGAAGCCAATTAGTAAATAAAAACAGATTCTACCTTATGTGTACTTCAGCAGCTGCCGATTCTAAAGTTACTTGGCTGTTAGTCTTTAATTAGACCAAATCATTAGTGATAGAAGCAAAATATTAGTTTTTGTTCTTTCTTTACTCTCTTTTAATAAAGTAGCTTTTTTGTATAGATGTAAGCTGTTTATTGTATTGAACGCACATGGCATAATTGCTTGATTTAATGAACAGCTTAATAAATGTATGCGGCTTTGGTATCCTGAAATCAAAAGTTTGCTCCTGCATCCTGATGCAACTGCTGTGAATCACAATTACCCAAAGTTTTCCAATCTCTGTTAGAGGGAAATGTTCACATTAGCCAATGCAGGGATGGCTTACGAGCATGGAACAGGCTGAAATCAATGCTTCCTGTCACCTTTTAGCAGGACAAATGGTGCCTATTGTTCCAGCCTATCCCTCCCCCTTAACTTATAGACAGCTGGGGTGGATGCACAGGCCAGAAAGCAGAGGACTCACCAGCAGAGGGGATCACTTTTATGATGACTTTTGCTACAAGAGTAAAAACATTTTGTGAGAGAAAACTTCACTGTGACCTATAATCACATCCCATCTTTGAAGAGTCAGAACACACAGGGTGGTGTGTTTCTGACTTCTGACATGGGGTGATTCCAAACAGGCCACAGTGGCAGCCGCAGGTCAGTGTGTGTGTGTGTGTGTGTGTGTGTGTGTGTGACATGAGTCTGGATGCTGCTTGGCACAGTCATGGCTCCTTGACGTCAGCGTTCAGCCCAGACTGCTGCTGCTGCTGATGCCGCTGCTGCTCTCAAACATGTCTTTGTTATTCAGAGCTTTCCATCAGAGAGCGGCGACCTGCAAAACACGGAGGGTGGCGTCAGCTCCGAGGAGGATCATGGGATGGAAACGCGCGCATGTGCATGCGTCAATGCGCTGGAGGGAGTGAGGGAGTGCGCGTGTTAGTTGTTGTTTAATACGCTATTATCTAGATCATAGTGGATGTTTATTTTTATATTTATATAATCAGATAATAAATTGACTGAAGACGATATTATGTTTTTATATTTTAGTTATTTTTATTTTACAATTATTATAATAATAATAACAATAATGGTTGTTGTTGGCATCATTTATTATTACTTTACTTGCTATATTTTACATTCTATATTTTTACATTTTTGTGGGTTTTTAAAATAATAATTTGTTTAATCCATTATTAGTAGGCTACAGCCTACTTAAATATACGCCTACTTAATTTAGCCTACTTATACTTAATTTAGTCTACTACTATATATATATATATATATATATATATATATATATATATATATATATATAATAGTAAAAAACGTGTTTTTTATTAATATTACTTTATGATATATAATTTATTTTTAATGGCAATAAATAGGCCTAACCATTAGCCTATATGTCGTTAAGTTAATTCAATCAATAAAGATACAAAATAAAACACCCAGTATGCCCAATTTCCATTTTAATGTGTAATCACTTGTCAGCAATGTGTAGCCTACTAGCTTTTAAAAAATCCCCTCAAATCAAAAATAATGACCAGACAATTATGGAATGCCGTTTTATTCAATATTAAATAAACAGCAGCTCCAGTGTGGGCAGATGGCTGCTCCGGCTCCACTCCCGGCTCTCTGCTGATGGCGTCTCCGCGTCAAAATCCGCGACACATTTTGTCAGCAGCCACCGAGCATGGGTCCCTTTGGTAATAGAATAGCCAATGTAATTTGACACTTCAACTTACTGCGCTCCCTCCGAGTCTACTCAGTTACTCACCCACTGACGTTGAGCCCATACTCAGTGGCCGTAAGGGGGGAAGATATTTAAAAAAAAAAAAACAAGAGCCGAAAATTACAGAGGACTTTCTTCGCTTAATAACCCGGTGAGTAACTGCAAACTTAACGTTGCTTGTTCCCGGTGTCGCGCTGCGAGGCTCTTGTCTCGGGAAGGTTTTGTTTCCACTTTGGCTCAGATTGTTTCTCAACAATAGAGTGACCACTTCAACTGGCACTGAGGAGCACGTCGGAGCCTGTAATAATAAACCGCATATTTAGATTTACTATCACGCTGCTCTGTGCCGTCGGGATTGAACCGGGCTGTTAAGCAGGTTGTGCATTTCGTTAGTAACAGATGCCGCGTTGATCTTCCAAAGCGTTGGGGCTTGGAGGCTACATTGTAGCAGCCTGTATGCATTTTGCTTGCAGAAGGAATCATGCCGCGGTGCGTGTATGAATGTGTGTGTGCGTGCGTGCGTGCGTGCTAGATGTAGCTCTTGCTTTTTACCTTCTGGCTTGTGATGTGCACAAAGCACATGGTTTGTCTAATGTGGGTTTATCGGTACTACATGCAGACTGCAGAAGGACTGTGGACACGGCAAGACAGCGGTCACTACACTGTTGCGCGGAGTATTCATTAAATGTCATGTCAAATGTTTTATTTCTGAAGTTTCTTGACATGATCAGCACACGTGTATACGCTACTATTAAATAGCAGTGTATTTATGTCACAGCCTAGAGTTAACTGGCTGCTGTAGCTTCGCAAGGGTTTAACAAGTTGACTCCCCAAATTCCTGCTGTCTGAACATGGAACCAGTTGAGATTGAGGGGGCCTCTCATATGGACCTGGGCTCATTTTCACTTGCTGTACATCTGTCCAAAAAGCATGGCCAAGTGGAAAAAAGTAAGCTAGACCCTGCTCCCTGATCTGCTTCCTAGCCACTGTCAATGAAAGAGAGAGAGAGAGAGTGTCATATATGCATGCACACACTGTACTTCTGCTTCTGAAAATCTCAATGTAGGAGAAGCAAGCAAACACACACATGCAGATGTTTCTTGTCTTTTTCTGGTGAGATGTCCAGGAGAGCTCTTCCTGTTTTTGTTATGTTGTTGAAAAGTTCATTCTCCTCGTGCTACAGCATCCAAATTTGTCCCGCGCAGCAGACAGTTTGGACCCAGCTGCTGAGGGTTGTGTAAAACGTCTGTGGTGACACCAGTTATTTAGCAGCCTCAGTTGCTTGTTTATGTTTCATGTCATGCAATCTGAGGGTCTTGTTGGGTTTAAGAGCTGCTGCCGCCAGCTCTTAAACCTGACAGGCTTCTACATGTAGCTGGTTTGATAACTTTCAGATATAGTGCCAAGATGATGATGATGATGATCAAACTTGGACTTGCACCTGGTCCTTTGATTGCTCTTTACTCTGCATGGGCCACCTTTCAGCTCATTTACAAGCACTCAATGGCACGTGTGATTAAACGCTGATTGAGCTCTGCTTGTGCAGGGAAACTTCAAACTTTCCCTGGCTTCCTTCATAGATTATGGTGGTGTGTCGGACAGAGGAGGAGGTTTTCTGTCCTCTCTCTCTCCTCCCTCCCAGTCACCCCTCTGTGGGGCCCCCAGGTTGGGCTCCTGAATAACCATGGGGCAGACCCCACCAGGCTGACCTTCTTCTATTCAAGTTGAGGATGTTGAAACACCAGCCGTCAAACAAAAGCCACATTGAAACAGAACTGCAACCCAGCACGTGTGTCTGGGCGCTGAAGTAGACTATTTATTAACTCTGAGTTTCCTCCTGACCAGTGAGAGGCGTCAGCACACAGCGAGGCAGAATCAAACTGTAAAAGGACGTTGAGCTGCTTTTGACCTATAAATGGGTACAATAAAGAAAGCTTTACTTTTTATTTGTAAATCAAATTGCGTATATCTCTTAAAACGCTGGAGCAAATCTCTTTCTGTTTGGACTGCAGCCAGCCTGAGGTCTGTGTGTGGCACTATGGATTGACACCGGCAACACATTTTCAGTGCAAGGTTGGAGGTTTTGTTTTTGCCTTTCCACTTACTTGACGAGGTGAGAGTAAAAGTGGAAGTGGAGTAAAGGCGGAAACTGGAAATGGCTGTGCCACATGGGAAATTATTCAACTCTCAGATCAGAGAGGACACACAAGAGCCCTCATTACCTCCAGCAGTATGCCGGCCAGCCTGTGAGGAGAGCGGTGTGTCTCAACTAGCCACATTCACCTTCTGAAATATTATCTGTACACTGCATCCAGTGCTCCTTTTGTCTTGAAAATATTCTTGTAACATATCAGTGTGCCGTGTCACCCACACAGTAATGAGATAAATAGTGCTTTGTCAAACATTTTATTCCAGTTTCTGCCCTCTCAAACCCTCTCCCTATGGTTAGCAGCCTTTAACCAACCATGTGTGCTTAAGTAGCTTGTAAACAGGGCTGTTAGATGTGTATACTGTCATAATGTTATTGATTCTTTTTGGGAATTCCTCTCGCGGCGAGCATCTCCTGCGTACGGACCGCCCTCTAAAGCTATAACAGGAAAAAGGCGAGCGAGTAAGCAACCGACTGCTCTTCCTCCACGTCAGAGCCTGTGGGAGGTTTGTGTTGGTTTTGCTCAAGGTCCTTTTTGTGTTGTCTTTGCTCAAGAGAATAAACTCCTGGAATGAATCATTGCGCTGGTATGGCTATTTTCAATGAGTGAAGAGAGTACAGGGCAAGCGTGGCGCTGGCTGTACAGAAAGTGTGTCAGTGGGCGGTTGTAGTAGCTTAATCATGAGGTTTAGTTTGGTGTCAAAAACAGCACTTGGGTCTTAATAATCCTATTAATGTTACTTGAGAGTGATCACAACACTCTAAAGGGTTATTTTGACAATATCTGGCAGTGAGATTCTTTTGGATAAATAGTGTTGGAAAGTAACTAAGCAAGCTTCACCACATTTCAGAGGGAAATATTGTGGTTTTGGACATTTGTTTTGGATCTATAGTTACTAGTTACTTTGTGGATAAAGATTCAACATGCAAAACTGATGATCATTTGAAATATGTTGCATTTTTCTAGATTAAACCTAGTGTTTCCCAACCCTTATGGCTTGTGAAGATACGATTTTGTCACTTGATACTATGTTACTGAAGACGTTAAAGCGGATACGAGTGCTCAACAGTGTGCAGGATCTTTGGGGGATTTTGGAATTTTCACAGTCAGTCCAAAAGACTTTCATGGAGTGCAAGAACGCTGTTGTGAGTGTCTCTAGCTTGTGAATCCTTTCAAATGATGCAACATGTATTTGCAACCCATTGTCATAAGTTGCAGGAGTTTCAAACAAAGAGTGGCTTCCCCCTCTAACTTCAGACTGATCTCATTTGAGCATGACTATCCAATATATGTTAGAGAAGTCAGTCAGAATAAATATAACTGTGTAAAAATACAAGTTTTTATTTCTTTCCTATCCCATTATTCATATTGAGATCACTCAGATTTACACCCCTTGGAGGGTTCCTGACTCCTACGTTTTGAACCACGGAATCAGTAAACGATAAAGTAGTTAATTAGTTTTATTCCACTAAGGCATCTGAATAGCCCTGCAACTAACAATTATTTTTATAGTTGATTAACCCGTTGATTATTTTCTCGATTAATCGATTAGTTGTTTGTGAAAAATGTGGATCAGTGTTTCCCAAACGCCCAAGATGATGTTTTGGTTTTGTCCACAACTCAAAGATATTCAGTTTACTGTCACAGAGGAGAGAAGAAACTAGAACATAGTCACATTTAACAAGCTGGAATCAAAGAATTTTTACTTTTGTCTTAAAAGAAATTACTCAAATCAACGAATCAATTACCAAAATAGTTTGAGATTAATTTAAAAGTTGACAACTAATCAATTGATCGATTAATCGTTGCAGCTCTATATCTGAACACTTTGTCCATCGCTCAGAATAACGAAACAAGCATTCCATTGACATCATAACACCGTATTCTTCCCACAAGTGTTTTTCTGCATTCCTCATGTGTGTGTTTGTGATGATTTGTGACGCTCCACCTCGGTGACACAGAGCTGCAGTAACGTAGCAAGATATCCACTGAGGGGTTTTATGATGGAGAGAATGGCCAGACTGTACCTGTCAGCTTGACTGTTGACTGTTAATATGAAGCTTCTATTTTCAAAACACAGCTCAGGGAAAGGGAATCTCTCTCTCTCTCTGTGTGTGTGTGTGTGTGTGCTGGGAGTGACTCCAGACCACACTTCATTTAATCATGTTAGAGTGTGCAACCACTTTGTGCATATTTTCGGTTGCATTGGTGATAGGAGTTGTTATTGTACAAACTGTACGCACAGAGAGCGGAGCTTGACAGAAGGGATGACAGTTTGATGGAGAGAAGAAATATAACCCTTATTTTAGGTTTTGAGATTCGTTAAATTGTAGATTAGTTTCAGCTTCATGACCAAAATATGGTAATAAAAGTCAGATTTTTGTCGCTGTTGCAGCTTGTGAAATGTGTTAAGAAATTTGAAGCAACAACATTTGAGACCACTTAAAAGTTGAGCCTGTGGAAGGATGACCATTGTGCATATTAGCACTGGGTTTGAACGTGTCCTTCTGGCTTAATCCCACTGTTGACTCGTCTGCTAAGTACTGAGTGTGTTATTTTTGCTCTTTTTAGGGAGCCCCTCTCTGCATAATCTCACTTAATCTAATCTATCCCCCTTTATAATAGACTGGGAACGATGTGACTTCATAGAAAAAGCTTTAGTGTAGATCCATACCAAACAGATTTGTGTGTCGGCTACTTCCCCAACCCCTCTAGCAAAGCTCTTGTGAAAATGCAAGTGACCTCCGCGCCCCTTGTTAGTCTGAACAATAGGCCTGTCTCCTCTTACAGCTGCAGCCAGCCTGGAGGGGAAGTTAGCCAGAATAGAAAACTCACATCTCGTGATTAATAGGTCTAAATACTGTATTTTTGGCTTGATCCCACGCCTGCTTGGTACACCAGGAAAATTCCCTCTTTATTTGAAATATCAATTATGTGCGTTTTGTCTGTTAGGATTTCTCACATCCCAAAGTGACGTCTTGAAATGTCTTGTTTTCTCTCACCAACAGTACAAAACCCAAATATATTCAGTTTACCATCAGGTATGACAAAGAAAAGCTTTAAATATTCACATTGCAGACACTTGAACCAAGCAAGCAAATGTTGACATTTTTGCCCCAAAAAAAAGACGATTTCTCAATTATCACATGCCAATTTACTTAATGTCTATTGGCCAATGAACTAATTGATTAATGGTTGCTGCTGTAGCAGGATTTGTTGTTTGGGCTCAAAGTGACTGACAGAGTTCTGGAACATATGGATGGAATAAAGATTAATTGTTCAATTAACTGTCTCCAGCTTCTTAAATATGAGAATTTGCTGATTTTCTTTATTTTACTGTGAATTGAATGTCATTGGGTTTTTGACTCTTGATAAATGTTGACCAAACTAGTAAATTGAAGACATCACTGTGTGCTCTGAGACGTTGAATGTTTTAGACTTAACGATTATTGAGCAAAGTAAGTGATAATGAAAATAAGCATAAGTTTAAGCCCTAGTCTCAACTATATGCAGAATTCTTGTGGATTGAAGTTATTTGTGCTCACATTAGCTGTCAGGTTTCCTGAAGATCTGGATGGGATGGCATTTAAGTTAAATAAGAAATTTAAAATGCAATGAAAATACACAAATTCTTTTTCATGTTTCAAGCAAGGTTTGGGAGTTAAACAGACAAGTTAGACAGCGACATGATAGTTGTGAGGAAAAAACCTAGATTCAATCTGGGAGTCTTAACCCGCAATGGATATAATTGGAGCTTTTGAGGCCCCCAGCAAGCGTAGACTCATGCATGTTGAATGTGACATGCTGTGAAAAACATAAGCAGATGATGTCACAGTGTAGCACAGCAGTGTTAAGTGTAAATGAAAGGCTCTGAATCATGAGTAACATCCAGCTTCTCCAAAGTCCCAGCTTCTATAAATTAAACAAGGTCCAACCCAGGGACCATGAAGGATTGTCAAGTCTTGCAACATGGGATAGTGTTGCATGGCAGACATGTTGGCCCTCTTTAAATTTCAGCGTATAGACTAGCAGCTGTTCTGGAAATGTGAAAACATCTCAAGATGCGTAAGCTCGCTATTAAAAAAAAATAAAAAATCACAATGTCATGTATGTGCTCCAGAGTTGTTGTTTTTTTTAAATTTAGGAGAGACATGCACACCTCTGATGAGTAATGAAGGTGATTCTGAGCAAGTGTTGGAATTACATTCAACGGAGCACACAGGGATCCATATCTCATTGTTCTCTGACAGGGAAAATTAACTGGGATTTACTAATACACAGGGAACTGATTTTCTCTCGCTCTCAAAGAAAAGGTCTTTGGGTAATCTCTTATCCCAGCAACACCACCCCTCCCTCCTCGATACCTCCCCTACCCCCTCCACTCCACCCCCAAACACAAATGTCAAATGCTTTCAAGTTTGCTATCAAGATGTAAAACACAAGTAGATAAAATCCCCAACATGTTGCACAGTTTCACGTTCGTCTCTTGCCTTATGTCGACACACACAAGATTCTGTTTAAATATTGTTTTGCATTTCACCTGTTTCTTTTTGTTGTTTTTTGGCATAGTCACTGTGACTAAAACCTGAGATGACCCATAGCTTTATAGCTTTTTATCTCGCAGGCTTTGAGTGTAAATGATTTTAACATAGTTTTGAAATTCATTTTGTTCACTAAGTCCTTTTTACAGCACTTCAAAACTTGTGTATGTATTATCACAAGTTATGATCTTGGATTCATTGACATTTTATCACTATCACTATATTCATTTTATCACTATATTCTGCCTTGCATCAATTAATAGACTTCAGTAGAAGAAGCTGCTATATTGTTTAATTCTGACTGATTATGGAAATACTTCAAATAACCAGTAGCTCAAACATTTCTGTTGCTAAGAGAAAGAAGCTGATTTATAAAATTGTTTTTCAAAGCTCTTCGTGTACCTCATAACTCAACGTCAGGTTTGGTCCCATCTCTGATAAATGCAAACAAGTGTGTGATACAAACTCTCTAACAGCAGAAATTGTTCATTAGAAGTGGCTACAGGTTCCTTTCATTTGTACAGTAGTTGTGTGAGAATTCACGCAAGTAATGATTGTAATAATCGATCAACACTCTTTATTTTGCCACTGAAATATTGGAAAAATTGTTCCCAGAGCCCAATGGGACAGCATATGTTAACTGAAGTTCAGATTCATGACTTTTCTCTCCTGCTCAAACAAAACAGACTAACTGATGATGAATCGCAGACAGGAGTAACACCACACCCACAGCCTGTGTGTCAGCTTACACTGCACCTTCAATCTAACACAGTGTCTGTGTGCGGTCGGTTACCCAGGTGCAAGCTATGCATCGCAGACCAGAGCTGATACACTAACGTGACAGCTGTGGGCAGTGAAAGAAGACCATGACAGGAGTCTCAGCACCGGATGGGATGCCATATATTAACCCTTTAGCATCCAATTGATGCATTGTGGGTCAAAACTCGCCCCCCTTTTCTGTTCCGCTTTGTACTCTTTCCAGTAACAGCAGTATTTTTGTTCAACCCGTTCTTACTACCAACTCGTAAAATGCTGACGCTTGGTCAATAGCTCTTAGCGTTGCAAATTATGCGAAAATCCCCCTTTAGCATCAGTATGAAACGCACCGGGCATAGCTGCAGCTTCTGTAGCCACTGTAAGATGACGTAGTATTAAAGCTACATTGTGTAACATTTGTAGTTCATTATCAAAATTGGTGTTGTCTGTTCTCAAACTTTTCATTTTTTATGAATATTAACCACCACCATCAATTTCAAGCATTCCTATTGGCTTGAAATTTTACATTTTGCGCTTGCATGAACTCCATACTCTTGCCATTTTGAAATACATTAGCCGGTAAGGGACATACAACCTATACTGCTCCGCCTTACGCGTTTTCGACTCACAGCTGCTGCTAATGGGTATTGTTGCTTCCTGGCCCAGACCAGTTTGAAGAAGGAAACACGGATAACCACATGTATTCAAAACCCAGATTTCAGGAACAGGAGTCTTCTTCATGCCCAGACAAAGAAAACCGTGAACATTGGATCTCCTTTGGACGCACACTCCAAATTCTAACTACTTAATTATCCTCTGGATCGTTGCAGTGTCTTTTTCTTTTTCTCTCCTTTCCGTCGGGTGGCGAACGTGCCCGCTCGTTGGGTTGCGCCACTCTCTGACATGCACTCCAACAACCACAGCTGATAGACGGCCTTTTGTACACTTTTGCTTTTTAAAGCGTAACGGCTACCGTGGCTGCACGATGTTCTTTGAACTGCGTGGCAAGAGAGAGTTGATTGCGATACATGATCTCAACGCTAGATGGGAGAAATTCTTACACAATGTAGCTTTAAGCGAAAACGGTAGTGAGTAGTTTAAAAGACAAATCCACGTAGGGAGGTTGGTTGGGCTGGTGGATGGGTCAAACATCACAGGACTCTCACCCTGGAGAGCAGTGTTTGTGTCACTGAAATGTACATTTTGCAACCCCACCCACGATCTTTTCCTGAACCTAACTGTCCTTTCTTGTGCCGTATGTCAGTTAAACCCAGAGCATCAAAAAGTGGATGCCAAGTGTCTCAACCAAGCGCGTCTATATATGACTAGAGAAGACTTTTTGTTTCAAAAACAAACGCCAAAGGCACCTGACCAAGAGTTGCTTTTTTCGACGCGATGGGAGTGAGAATGTGTTGTTCTGCTGTCTATCCTGGATAAAAGTCAATAGATCTGCCTTGAATTTTTATTTTTTATTTTACCCTATTTGTATGTGCTCGTTATGTTTTGTAATCAACATTGGTTAATTAGGTTTGGAGCACTTTAGCCTCCCCATGTTTTATGAATGAATACATTGAACCTAGCACTTTGATCCTTAAATTTAGACCCCTTCTTCAGTCCCAAAGTAACACAGGTGATTTATTTTATTTATTTTATTTAGATAGGGACACTGCATATTAATGGACATCAGTACAAGTACACAATGTAAATATGCTAGAGTTGGCACCATAGCTAATTTTCATCTATTGTCCCTAGGCAGATACATTGTCTGTAGTGTGAACAGGAACTGCTAGTAACCATGGACTGTATATAAAGATGGACGACACATGCCAGATTTGCCACAATGTAAACAAACAGAAATAAAAAACTGGGCTTAGTTGTGTCCCCCAGTTTTGATTTAGCCATTTACACTATTAATGCTTTCAGCAGCACTAAGGCATAGCACATCAACACGTTCTTAAATTCCAGGACACTCTCCTCTACCTTTTGTGTATGCTGTGTGTTAAATACTTGTGGACATACAGGCAAAAATAACTTTTTGTTATAGAAGGTGTCCTACAATATGTATAGTACAATTCAAATGAGAGAATGTCTTAGTACCCTAACTTATTACCTTATTCTGAACATAATACTAGGGTTCAAAGGGTTAACAGCTACTAGTGAGTATGTCTATAAGTGATTGTGTTTTCAGGAAATAAAACATGCATTTGTGACCCAGTGTGTATGTAATGATGGCTAGTGGCCATGTGCGATGCCGCCCCAGTGGTGATCTTTAAATAACTCCTCTGTAAACACGTCCTGTCTGCTTCATTATGTTCCCTCGTCCGGTGGCTGGCGGGCCGTCCTGTCTTTAGCAGTGGCTTTGGAGAAATGAACAGAGACAAGACAATGTTTCACACACTAATAGTAATCACACATATCATAACGACTACTACTGCTGCTCCGTAATTCAAATTAATTGGGAAGTGTTGTCTGAATGTAAACACACAGCAAGACACACTCCTATTTATACATGCAGATTGCATAAGCTCTTTTCTAACAGGGCATTCTCATTTTGTCAGTATCAAACAGAGAGAAGCTGCAACTGACCAGATTATTTTTACACACACACACATATATTGCACCCCTACTTCTTGGCAAACTGTGTGTGGCCCAACGGGTCCAACGGCTTACAAAAATGTTGACGGCGGACGCTATTTTTGACCATCTGCTCTAAAAGGAGGGCATGTTTGAGTCACACATGCTGTGGTGTGAGGCTGCGCCTGTGATGTGCCTGGCATGTGGGGAGAGAGAGGGAGAGACTGTTCACACGAGGGCCCAGCATCCTTCGTGTCACCATGAACGTATACAATGCACGGCTGGTTTCACTAATGTGTGTTAGATTAGCGTGATGGAGGGTGTGTGTGTGTGTGTGTGTGTGTGTGTGTGTGTGTGTGTGTGTGTGGGAAGGGAAGGGTTGATCCTCCTCATCTTGGACAAAGAACAAGAGAAGATATCCTTGTGCTTGATTTATCATGTAAACATCGTCAGTGAGATGAAATAGTCTGAGGTCAGAAATGTCTTAACAAAAGTGTGTGTGTGTGTGCATGTGCATGAGAGAGAGAGAGAGAGAGAGAGAGAGGAATGTGAAACCTAATCTGGACTGGCCGGAGGAGGGGTTGAGCCCAATGGGTTCCTTTAGCGAATGTATTACCACTTCTCACAGAGTTTACAATTATTGTTTATTTGGGCAAAGAAATCTGACTGCTTGGCGACTTTGTAAACTACTTTCATATTGACACTTTCCTTTGCATAATTTTGACTTTTTCTGCTTCTTCAACTGCAGGTAATCTTCTTATCAAGTCACTTTTGTCTGCCTTTAAAGTCCTTTGTGCAAAGATCCGCCAGTGCTGTAATATAATTTCACTTATAAAAGTATTTTCATTCAAAATTAAAAAACAAAAAGTATGATTTACGCTGGGTCACTTTCTATCCGTCACGGTAAATGTTGCCTGACTTCACATATTGTAAATCATTACAGTGGATTAAATGCTGGTTATGAACTCAAAGGCTGGAGAAGGGCTCCTTCTTTGTCCCTGATTGCTGTATTTTTTTTTTTTTGACAAGCTAGTTCAGATGATATTAGCCGAACAGTGTTTCCTGGATGTGTTCAATATATTTTAATTGGGAGGAGAATGGTTAATGTCACTGGCGATTTCTTTGAAAAAAGGAGAAAAAAAAAAAACTTTCAAAAGAGTAGGCAGCCTTCCAAGAGTGGAAGAATGCCTTTGAAAAGCCTCAGTGTTTCACAAGCCATCCTCCAGTTTTTGTTTTCGTATTTGTCTGGGATCAAAGACAACGACGAGCAGCGATGGAAAGTTTGACTCTGTTTCTGGCAAGTGGCGTCTTTCAAACTGGTGCAGTAGAAAGAAAAATGGATTCATCTCAATCAGCTGGTCAACGCTGAAACAGGAGAGACGTTCTGGTGACTGATGAAAGAGTGATCGCTTCTGCATGCTTCTCATACACAGATAACGACTGGCTGTATACTTGCCTTTGGCAGCTGATATTATTCACATATATCCAAATGATTAGCTTAGTCCCTCATTCATTAGCGAGTGGCACGAATTGTTACTCACAAATCACGAAAAAGATTAGTTAAGAATGAATGAACTTGTCATGCCGCTCGCTCGCACTTCCACTGCTCTCACACAACAACACTATTGTAAGGCTTCATTTTCCTCTGCCCCTTGTGGCTTTTTTCAGCAGTTAAATCAACCTACGGCGCAGAGTTGTCATACATGTGTTCTGCCACCTTTGGCACAAAGACTGGGTGCATGTCTCAGCAGTTGCTTCATTTGTCTATAAAATTGCTTGTTTGGAGAAGCCCTGAATGTTGCATCCCTCGATTTGTATGCGGATCACATCAACGCAAATAAAGCCTCAAACTATTTCCCTAATGTTCACTGCAGGAAAATCACATTTCAGCCTTATTTATGCTACTGTCTATACCTGAAGATATAATTTCATCCTTAATCTTTTATAGACGCTCTAACTTGCTATATATTATGGATTTTAGCGTGCCAGGAGTTCGAAGAGGGAAAGTATGAATTATTTGTGTCATTACTTTAGCTGCTGATAGGAAATGTTTTGCATAATAAACAGCCAAGACAACAAGTGAAAAATTAATGAGCAATATATAGTTTATGATGCATGTTTGCTGATGACTAAAAGAGACCACATAATTCTCTTTGAGATGATTGTCAACCATCAATTTCCATTGTGTCATTGTTCAGCTACTATTTGTTTTCATTAATCTCCACAGTTTGTATTGTCATGTTAATTTACTCCACAAGAGTCTCACTACTCTGTTAAAATTGAAGAACAATATGGATGAAAGGCAAGAAGACGAGGCTCATATCAACGGAGTAGGATATTGGAGAGGAGTAGTCTACACTTTGCTGAACTCCCAAAGCTTCTTTTTTAATATTTAGCTCCTGTCAGTAAAAATCAAAAAAAGTTTCTCACTTTCTCTAAAGCTCAGAGAGAGGGGTGGGGGTTGGGGTGGGAACTGCTTCACGGGTGAAAGCCCTCGCACATGAATATTTAATGGTTGCATTTTAACCCATGTCATAAAATCCAAGAGGATGTGGCTGAAAAGAAAAGAGCAGTGAGGAGTGTGCAAAGTAGGCTACATTGTTTCTTTATAGTCTGAGCTGAATGCCTGAAAGTCATGTAGCTCCTTTCTGGCTGCACAGTGAATCAAATATGTGCATTGTGTCAGGCTAATTTAAAGCCCAGGCCACATTTAGCGATGTGTTGCAGCCTGTTTTTGCAGGGTAAGCAGCTTGTTTTACAGCAGGATGAAGAAATCTTGGACCTTAAGGGGATACATTGAAAATGTTTCATTTTGACACTTACTCAATGCACTCAGGAAAATGGATTTGATACACTTAATCCATTTGGCCAGTTGACCAGATTCAGAGGCAACATCTATTCAAACCACATCAATTTTAGCTTAATGGAGCTTGTGCCAAAAGAAAGGACGATATGTGTGGATATTTAAATATGCAACCTCTCCTCCTTCTTCTAGTCTTGTCATGCATTTTTTAAATTCTGTTCAGCACTCAGCTCAGCCAGACTCGCAGCAGACAGACACTGAGCCGATTGTTAAGTTTGATAAAGCTCTCTATTTTAGCGTGGCAGGGTTATTTTTGTGTGTGTAAGCTTTACTTCACCGAGGTAATCATTTGTCATTCAATATTGAATCTAGGTAAATGGACTCATAAATTGCAATCACTTAAATCAGCCCAACTATTACGTTTAATATTGTTTTGCGCAAAAGGTTAGCTGGCAGTGGATCAGGTTCCAGCAACCCAGATAATTCAGCTGCCTTTTTATGAGTCTTTTTAAGCTCCGGAAAAATCAGCTGCCAGGCAAACTGACTGTACAGTACTTAACAGCAGCAGCACCGGATATGCAGCGGCTACTGTTTATGCTTTCTATCCTTAGATATCCTTAATGCAGTGTTTAAAGTGTGTGTGGTCGGCAGCTTGCAGATAAACCACAGTGGATGCCCTTAAGGGAAACAAAATAGAAGGCTTTCCCCACTGAAAGGTCCAAAGTGCAGTTGTCCCCTCTGCACAGCAACAATGAAGCGGTTGTGCAAACGGAGTCAACAGTGGCGCTGGCGAGCTTGGCAAACCAGCTTATCAGGAGGCAGGGCGCACTGAGCGGGTGGGGGTGGTGGTAAGTGGAGGTGTGTGTGTGCGTAACGTTGTATGGTGTGGAGTGCTACACAACCTCTCAGTTCATTTGGAAGCTGTGTCCCTGCTAAGGCTGCGGAAAGAAACTGAGCTGGGTAGTGCTTCGGAGCATGACCCCTTTGTGTTCACATTTTATTGACAGCTCATATTGTTTATGTAAGAGTTTGTATATATGAGTTTGCATCTGTATGTTTAGGTATGGGGTCATGTATGAGCTGCCAACCAACCCCATTAAAGGAAGACTCCACCAAAAGCTTTTCTTTGAGTATCAAATCAGGCTGAAATCAATATCACAGTAATAAAAACAAATTGTTTGTAATTCAATTTGTGAGGATTTGCTGCTTTTCTTTCTTTTTTTTCATCTTT
This sequence comes from Percina caprodes, assembly GCA_013375575.1. Lineage (NCBI taxonomy): Eukaryota > Metazoa > Chordata > Actinopteri > Perciformes > Percidae > Percina > Percina caprodes. Next base: position 5,090,997 of record JABXJD010000010.1, read on the forward strand.
TTACATGATATGTATCTTAGAAGGCATCACCTTTGGGCTAATGGAATTGTGATGGGTATTTTAATTATTTTTCTGATCTTCTATAGACCAAACTTTTAATTAATTAATCAAGAAAATAATCGTCAGATAAAACGATAATGAAAATAATTGTTGCAGAACTAGTGAGAAGTTTCAAGTTATATTGTTTGGCATGTATGACGCACAAATCCAGCGCTCTACCTGAACTAACAGTACACTCTATATTAATATTGAATTATCATCCAGTCTTTTAGCTTAAAAAGTGGCTCAGAAAGGCTTGTAGCTCTCTCCTTTTCCAACGTTATTGGAGGAGTATTGTGTGCATTTGATATTTAAAAGATAGATTGTGATAGAGAGTGTACCTTTAACCCCTCCACCTGTTGTTATAATAATGAGCAGATGTTTAATGGCTCTACCTGAACAGGTCCGGTGGATAAGCCTAAGCGATAAATATCAACGTGTCAATATTTACATTACTTTTCTTGTCAGGTTTATACATTTACCAATGTCTGCCTTTTTCTGTTTAAAAAAAAAAAAAAAAAAAAACTGCTTAAGGAAAACCAAATGAATCCTCGCTCGTCTCTCAGACTCTGATTTTTAGCAGTGCAGTTTGTTGGTGGCAGATATATTTTCCTTCTCAGAGCTGTTTGAAGTGTTGGAGGAATGCGTTGTGTGCTCAGAGAGTTTACTCACTTGCAAGATAGTCTGTAGTGCTTTCACAGCATTTCCTTTGGGACACAACACTTGGAGAAAAAAAGGAAGTCTCAAGGTGCCTGTGTTAGGCTTTAGATGTGACTCTGGGTTGGTAAATATTTAGAGAGCAAGCATTTTGATACCAGCAGGGATTATCCTTGAGGGAAACATGTTTTTCTAAGAATGTAAATGTCAGCATATTGCAAGGCATGATGCCACATATTTATATTTTAATACCATTCTCCAAAAAAACAGCAGTTTAGCAACTCAAATCCCATAGACGAAATCTGATTGTTTTCCCGTGTCCAGCTTATTTTGATGTAGCTCGCCCACTGAAGCTCATTTTCTTTGTTCAAAAACCATCCAATTCATCAGCGGGGATTGTTGCCGCCCACAAACAAACGTTTTTCCCCTGCTTCACCTTGTTGGCTTTTTAGAGGGAAGGTGCCAAAGGTCTGTGTTATACATGTCAAGTGCTATCTGCCTTATTTACTTGGTCACTGAATATTCATGGGCCTTGATACTGGTGTCAGCATCAGCCAGCCGTGCAGAGAACACGCAGCAACCTCCAGAGTCATCAAACAGGCTTGATCTGTCGACATGACAACTCCTTCCTTCGACATGCAACTCCTTCCATTCTTCCCAGAGATCCTCTTTCACGTCAAATTTACCTTTTGTTTTCTAATAAGGTGGTGATTTCCCCTGAAGCTGACAATTGTTTCCTGTTCCAACTTGCGTGGCTTGCAAGGGAAGCCGTGCTGATTCTCGCTCGGAAGCGTTCGGGGACAAGTCAGTGAAGGCACCCCTGCAAAGAAGAAAAGGCGGAGGGAGAAGAGTGGGTATAACCCCGAGTTCTGCAGTCATGCCCATTTACTGACACCTCCGCGGACACGCTCTGACCTCTACAGGGATCTCGCTCCCTCTTCACTCTCACTCATGCGTTTCCTCTCTGCTACGAGGAAACCGCACCAAATTCCTTGTACATTACAAGAGCTTTCGGGAGGCCCTCGTCGCCGCTTGGCCTCGTCTAGACTGCCGTGACTGTTGTTTGGCAGCACGGCCGAGCTGCGGTGTGGGGTCAGACTCACTTAGCGTAGCTGCGGAGATTGCAGTGGTTGTCTCATTAAATATATGTTTCCTGTGTTAACTTGAAAAGCTCATGCTCTTTGTTGTTCCTTGGCTCAGATGAAAGGCACCCTCTACAGCCTGTACTCTTTTAGAGCATGACAATGTCAGCATGGTTAATACTGTGAATTAATCATTTGCAGGGTGTTGCAATGAGATTTGGGCAGTGGTGAAAGATGAGTTAAGGTTTTTTTACTCAAGTAAAAGATGCAATACCACTGTTTTTAAAGCCTACGCCACACAAGGCCTTTAAGTTGTGGTCACCCTAATACCCTATAGCTACTGGTTACTTTACAAATTTATATTTTACATACAAAACATATCAAGAGCTTGTGAAATATTATGATTTGTTATAGGCTACATTGAACTAGGGCTGCACGATTATGGCCAAAATATTCAATATTGAGATCACGATTAATTATCACGATTATGTGTTGATTTTAACCAAAACCAATTTTATTGTCACATATATAACTATTATAGCTATTTATAACTGCTTTCACATCCATATTGTGCTACATTCCTGTTATGTTGAAGTTGTATGTTGTACATACATACAGCTGCAACACATGTAAATACAAATTATCTGAAATAAATAGCCTAGGATATATTTTAGAAAAAATGTACCTCCTGAGAAAGCTCCTTCACTTGTTTTCAACAATAACTGATTAAAGAGCTAGGTAGAGAGGGGGAATGCAATGGATGTATTCTAGGCCTACTCACAGAGTGACGGCTGACTCATTATCCAGGGTCCAGCACGCAGGATGGTGAATGGGTCCAGAACGGGTCAAATGGCGGGTCAGCAGTACACACGTCGTGTGTATGAAATGTCTGTATCGTCACTGCACTGCATTTTTATGAACTATGATATTCTGGCCATGGTTCACATCTCTCGCCCAGGTCCAGCAGGCTCCGTCTCACACACGCTGTTACTCTACAAACTGAAGTTAGTTGCACTCAATAACTTCTTCTGCGTTTTTTGCTGTGGCCGCCGCGATAGCAGAGTTACCAGCGGAAACACTGGTACAAATACAGGTTTGCCTCTCATGCTTAACAATATACAGCTGTGTTAATAACAGTTAAAACTGTAGACCAATGTCAGCAGTGTGGACCGGCGCTGTGTCTCTTCGTGTTGCTAGGAGCCGTGTGTGAGTTAATGGGGGCGGGGCTGCACGGAGAGTAAGAGGAGAGATACAAACACACGCAGGGCTTTACAGGAGAAATGGGTCACGTAACGCAAAATGAAACCTAAAATATTGATATAACAACTTTGCTTCGTTTGTGGCGAGACATTAGGTTCATCGGTGCAATCTAGGAAAAATGTTAGTTGCACTCTAGAGCCCTGTGAGCTAACAGGCGTTAACTAGCACTGGTCACTGCTGTTGTCTGAAAAACAACACAGACGGGGCAAAATGTTGCGTTTACTAGTAAACTGGTAAATCTTGTGACCGACTTATGACCAACTGTTTTCTGTTGTGTAAATTTCCTCACGTTACTCTGTCCTCTGTGACTGTCTACATCTAGAAACTAAGCTGTGCGGTGCGGGGAACAACTCTGACTGGCTCACGATCTGACAGCGATTTACGGAGTGGTAGATTGGCTTTGCAAAAAAAAAAACAGAGCGTTCTATGAACAGAATGACGCATTTAAAATATCGCTCGATCACACAAATTTGATGGTGGGAAGCCGAAATCGTGATTCAAATTTGATTAATTATGCAGCCCTACATTGAACCATCCAACATTATATTATATTACATTATATATACTGTACAACCAGTTAAGTCATTTTTCATGCAAATATGCCAAACTTTTCATGGTTCTAGCTAGGCTTTTCCTCAGTTATTTCCTTATTCCATATAAGGAAAAGAATTCATATTTTTAATAATTTTAGAGATTTTTTTAGTTCTTTTTTTTAGTTTGTCCAATAGTTGGATATTGTTATATATCATGATATGACACAAGTGTTAAATCCACTTTATTGGTGATTATTTATCAAAACTGATAAAGCACCAGTAGTCAACCCTACATTATCGCAGCAATATCAACAACGATGTATTTGGTCAAAAATGTGATATGGGAAACTAGAGCTTTGATAAGTAAGAATTTCCCTCTGAAATAAAGTGGGTTAAAAGGATTAGTGTGGCTACAAGCAACTTTCAGTTTGTGTTGATTCTAGTGGCCCCTTTGGACAAATGCGGTAGTGTTTTTACCATAGCTGCTATCAAATGCTGCTATCAGATGTTTTAGAGTTCGCATTTCCGGAATGTCATATAGTTGCGATGAATGTTTTGCTCGGACAGAAAATCATTCATTTACAATAAGAGAATACGCTACAGATGCATCGTTGCATTTCAAGTGTTGCAAACAATAACTTAGCCTATTTTGGATATATTGTGAGCTAAACCGGTTGTCACTGTCACTGTGTCACAAGCCAAACCATTAACAATAGTTTGTTGTAGCAACCAACGTAATAATAACTTTGCTTTATGTAGCACCTTTCAAGAAACCCAAGCACGCACAGGGGGACAAAAAGAAAATAGTAGGCTACCTCAAAGACGGACTGAAAATTAATAAAAACAGGACGCCAAATGGAAGGGGGACGTAATTTAATGTAGGCTACTGATGTACAACCACATTTCGCATTGTAAAATTATTTAGTCCACGAAATATACGTATTACACTATGAGGAAGAGAGCCAGGGTCGGGGTCTGTTTTGAATCATTTACAATCCCGTAACTGTCTCCTTCTGTTGAAAGTCTGTGATGGCCCTGCTCTAGTATCAATCATAACTACAACAGGCAACTTCTAATAAAATTAAAATACAATTAAGAATTTCTAAAGTGACTCCTGCTACTTTTTACCTGGCTGGATACTCAAATAGAGGCTTTTCCACTGTTACATGGACATCTGTGATCCATCAGAACGTGTTATTGTAGAGCCGGTCTGCCTGCCGTAAATCATTTTGTGACTTTGTGGGAAAAATCGGACTGGGGCAAAGGCATTAATAAAAACTAGATAAAAATAGCGTTCTTTTCACCATTAGTCTCATTTGCTGTTCGAGGTCACATTCATGATCACAGATGCAAAACTAAACAGTTCAGAAATGTTTAAAAGTTCCTTGTAAGTAGTATATCTTGGAAATACTCAAGTAAAGTACCTTTTTAAAAGAAAGTAGTTTTAGTACAGTACTTGACTAGGCTAAATGTACTTAGTTACTTTCCAGCCCTGGATGTGTGAGAGGAGGAGCAGAGAAAGCCTGAGTGCATGTTATAAGGCCTGATACATGAGTGTTTGGCTGCAGCAGAGGGAATTTCTTCTCCTGTTATCTCCCAGTTGATTAGTATTGATTGGTTGGTCTGAATTGGCCTCTTGAATTGAAGTTGGATCAAATAATCCCTCATTCTTGTTTTCCAAATCCACTGTGAGGGCTTGAGAACGATTGCATCAGTGGCTTTCCGAGCGTGCGGCAGCAAACTGAAACATTTCCTGCGGGGGTCCAAAAAAGACGGTTTTTTTTTCTAGCCGCAGTGTTTTACCTCTTAATGAGACTGGGAGAAAGTTGACCTACCGAGTAATTGTGACAAACATAGCCGAGGGGGAGCTGAGTGTTGCCCTGCCCCCTGTTCACTGTGGTGATTTAAAAAAAAAAAAAAACTCACTGCACCTGCGGTTTGTATAGACATGAATCTTTTCCCAGACAAAACGAGGAATTCACTGCAGCTTGGAAGGATCCCCCTGCGGTGCACGGATGACACGGTCTGCTGTGTTGCTGCCGCCGCTACTGGTTGGCTTTGGATGGGGCAGCTTGAGAGTAATGCTGAAATGGAAAAGTTCCAGGGCAGTGAACACTTGCACGCATAAGGTAATTGGAGATTGCCACCAAAGAACTGCTTTCAATTCTGCTCCACAGATAGACCACAAAGTTTGATTATGTTTGCTGTTAACCAAACACCTGCTGTAGTCGAGCGAAATGGGATCCTGTTCTGTTCAGACAGGGTGCAAGATAGGAAGGTGAGAAGGCAGTGACTTGGGCTGTTTTTTTCTTTTCTTTTCTTTTTTATAAAAGAAGCATCAACATTATTATTTCAGTTTGATTCAATCTCAAGTTTTCACTGTTGATGTGTTTTCAAAACACAAAGACGTGCACAGGAGCCAGGGAAAATGGGTTCTGGCATCCTCTTCTTAATTTATGAGACCTGAGTGTTGTTTTTTAAATGATTGACAGGTTACGGAATGCTTGGGACCCCCACATTAGTGTATTGTTGATCGCTTTGAGAGCAGGTGTTTGAGGTTCATGTTAGACTTGTTTAATTAAAGAAAGAAATTGGTGGTTCTTTAGCCACTTTAAGCCTGATTTGACGCTGGAGGAGCGTAGTATGTTCAATGGAAAGCAGATGAATGATTGATAAGAGAGGGGAAGCTGCTTCAAGTCATTCTCCGAGGACATTAATAATGAAGGGCACTTTAGATTTCATCACCTCCTGGATTTAGCACTTTTTTTTTGTTGTATTTTTTTATTTCCAGTATTATCTTTTTATAATATATTTCTTTTGTTAATTTTTCAGATCAGTTTATTTATGAAAGGGGACAGTGCAAATGAATAAAACACATGATTTCCCATGGGTTAAAAAAGCCAGAATTAGCCAAAAGGCTATTTGACATCTGCGGTTCAATGTTAAAAAAGGCTTCTTTTTTTATTTTTTATTTTTTTACAAATATATATACAAAGAAACAAAAAGGAAGACAACACAAGCAAAAAGAAAAGACATCCCAGAAACAGAAAACAACAAAACCAAGCACAACGCAGAAATCAGCACAACTCAAGACACAACACGGAAGCAGAAAAATATACAAGAAAGCAAAGCAAGAGAGTATAAGGTGAAAAATTTAAAAATTAGAACAGACAGCTGTTAAGAACAATAAAAGCATTATTAAAATAGGAGGAAACAATACAATAAGTAGAATTAAAATATGTTGACTTTACAAAACTAAAAGAATACATAAATATCTTTTGATTTTAAGATTTAAATTGTTTTTAAATTGTATTTTTATGATTTCTATTTTATTATACATAAATCCACTGAATGGTTGGTATTCACCAAGCAATAACAGTATCGACACAATATTGGACACAATCTGCACCAGGGGTCTCACACTACTTGCTCGGGGGCCAGATATGGCCTACGAGGCACTTGCTTAAGGTCCCCCACAAGTTTTGCAAGTTTTTGTTAAATCTGGCCCGCAAATTAAGTAACACAAAATGTTCCTATTTGGATTTTTTTCCATATACGATTATTTTAGTTAGTTGTTAAAATAACACTAGCTCCCACGTAATTAAAGTTTGAGATCCATACACTACATCATTAGGTGTAATCCACCTGTTTTTATTTCTTTGAATATGTGCAGGTTTGTCTCAATGCGCCCAACTACGCACCTTTATTCACATTTTCTTTTGCCAATTTTCTGGAAAGTGAGTTATGTTTTGCACTAGATTTGGATGGAAACTATTCATATCTTCCGGTTAAGATTTATTTAACTCATGCTCAATTGTTCAGGAGAGACTGGCTCATTTCGCTCCACTAGCTTGTGCCCATGGTGGTGCTCAAAGTTTGACTATTCACTTTTGAGTAATGAGTGCCAGAGGTGCCAGAACACATAAAAGTTGCTGGAAGAGGAAAAAGGAAGATGAGGATATGTTTTTGGCAGTGTTGTTGCTCTGTGAAGCTGCCTCTCATGTCTGCAGTGTAGACCCTGCTGCTCTGTGTGTGTCTGTCAGGCTCCATGTCATCCTGCCATTGTTCAGGCCAGAAATCAGCACAGAGTCCCATTGTTCTACACACAAATCTGCAGCTACAGGCTGTTCTGCCCGGTATCTCTGCACTCTGTCATGTTTGTAAAATAGGGTGTCATTTCAGTTATGATAAGAGGTTGCCACGGGTTCTGCTACCTCTACTGTCTCTGTGGTTTGGAAGTTACAACATCCTTCAAACTTGCCATAATTAGTTAACATCTTATTTGGACTTCAAGTGCCGACGATGTGCCTGAGCATTGCAGAGGGAATGAACAAGTGTCTCCTCGCCCTTCATGAATCCTAACAGGCTTTTGACAGCAAAGGAAGACATGCCTCAAAGTGGATAAAAGTAATTCCTCCCTCCTCCTGTCTAAACGCCACAACATGTTGACATGGCCCCGGTCACAAGCTTGGTCGTTTGTGGAGGAGGAGAGTAACTGAGGATTGCTCCGGCTCGTGGGAAAGCATTCTGGCTGAAAAGACGTCCTGACATTTGTTTTCTAAACAGCGTTTGTGTGGCTTCATGTTACGGGGCAGTGAGGATCTTAGAGTGTTCAGTGGGTTTTCAGTTGTACAATGGTGTTGATGCAGGCTGGCCTCTCTTATGTGAGCTGATTGTATGTGCTTCTTTCATGTGGTTTGACTTTGTGAGGTACCTAACTTAGCACTGTCACTTTGCCGCCCTGTCTCTTCAGCCTGGCTGTGTGTCGCATTCAATGGAAACGCAGCTTGGCTCCTCCATCGGCTACAGCAAGTAACCTTTTAGTTCTGAGAGAAAAATCGTTATTCTCAGTAAGATATTCACTCCCATGCCACATGCACTTCTTGGCCCTGGCAATGTTCCCTCTTACAGTCATGAAGCGCTCTCACATTGAAGCAAAATAAACAATTTATGTTTGCATGTAATCCTGCAGAGCTGTTCTTTATGCTACTAACTCTACAAGAAGAAAAGTGAAATGTAATACATACTGTGTCTGTTGGATGCCCTATTGACTCCCAGTAGTAAAAAAGGAGGAGTTATTTTTTCTGTCCAAGGTTGTGGAAGTAAAAAAAATTGTCCCTGAAGATAATGATGGTCCACTTCTAAGGCTTGGATGGGCATGGAACCTTCCAATACAAAAGATGAATAAACATGTAGTTTTTTTTTTGGACAGAAAAGTCAAAGGTACAGTACACAAAAACAACGACCAATAGTATTGTTAAATCATCCAGGACACTCTTGGAAGGTCCTGGAATACAAAAGAAAAAGTTTCAAATCTCTTTGCTTTGGGTACTTGTTGGGCAGCAGTTTTTATGGCAAACGTGTTAGCAAACTTATTTACACAGTCAGCAGATATGTTACTGTGCTGTGTATGGGATATTGGTAAGTATAGAATTTGGCTTATGTGTTTTATTTTAGGTCTTTCCATCCTCCATAATTCAAGACAACTGCTATGACTGGCTTGAACGTGATCACCGTTTGATTGAATTCTTAATTTGTTCTTGATTGATGCCGAGTTTGTAAGAGCATATGGCTCTGGTGTCTGTAATGGCCTGCCGGGTTTTGATGTTTTGCTCCAATTAGCCGCCAGACATTTTTCAGCCAGCTTTGGTCTCGCTATGACACATGAAGAGACCGTAGATGAGAATCACCTGTCTGTGGTGAGCCCTGGGAAGCAGAGCCCATCTCCTCTCAAGGCGGGTTGTCACCGTGGCTATTAAGACTAATAGCAGCAGCCTGTGATAAGCTCAGTTAGCTGAATTCATGACCCGAGCTGCTGCAGCAGCAAGATCATTTCCACTTGTGTGTTTTTCTGCTGATGCGTTTAATTTTTATCCTGTCTGGTGCTGTGACACAAGAGGGGAAACCAGAGAGTGCCAGAAATTGAGAGGAAAAATAGAAAGGGAGTGATGGAGCCCTGGGTGAAATATTGATTGGTACAATCCAGGGTGAAAGCACTACAACAAGAGAGGTACGTTATAGTCTGCCATATGACGCAGATAAAGTCCTCTCTGTGGTGTTGATTGCATGAGACCCAAAGCCATTTATTTTTTGTTACTGATAGTTTCTAGTTGTAGGCTGATTATCTTGTTCAAGGGAAATTGAATGAACAATGTCCTGGTTACTTCTGATTATTCACACACCTTGGTCTAAACACTTTTCATTGGAACTACTTTCTACTGAAAAAATAGTTCCTATAGGTCCTTTTTAAATAAATATTGCAGGGAGCTAAAGAGCTGCAATAACCTTCCTGTTACCATCTCAATAACCATAAAGATTTTTTATTTTTTTTTCAAATGGTCCAGATTTCAAAATGACAGTATGTTTGCAAATGACAACATAACAATGCACAACTGTGATGTTTGATTGGATGTTATGAAAGGGACCTGCAGAGGTGGCGGGAAAGCTAGACTGCCTGTCTCCAAATACCAACGATCTGTAGAGTGTATGGCTGTTTATTTCTGAAATATTTAGCTAATGAAGTTGTTTTGTTTGCTCAGTTGCCCAAAGCAATCTGTCTGCTGTTTTTTTTGGTAATTTGTGTGAACTGGCCATTTGAGGCAACGTGATTTGATAAGGTGTTTATAACTCAAGGCACTTCTTAACCTTTCCTTCTCCTCCCACATTTTCTACAACCCTACCTCCCAGTTAAAAACAGCAAGATATGCACCAAGCATCAGATGCTTGTTCTCCTTTGAACCCCCCCACTTAGCCACCACATGGCCGGTATTAGCCGATTTCCTAGAGATCACTGGAAGATGCCGTGCTCCTCTTTCTCCCTCTCATTCGCTCAACGTAGAGTGGCCCGCTTAATGCATTGTAATGGTTGACCATTATTTACGCAGGGGATAAACAAAGAGAAGCGAGGAATTGATGGAGTAATGCACTCTCGTAGTCATTAGGCATTGAGATGGAGGAGCTGGTGGGAGCAGCCTCCTCCCTATGCCTCTCGAGTCGAGCAGCTAATGGAAATGGGACTCATTAAGACACCTTATACACCGACGCACCCAAGATCATGAGCAATTGCTAATTGATTGTCGTTAGTGCTCTCGCAATGAGACGCTCTGCCTGTTTTCTCATTTGTTATGAACGGCTTTGTTTTCTTCCCCCGTCTCCTTCACTTCATTATTGATGTTGCTGTTTTTCTTCCTCTTTCTCTTCTCTCTTTTGCCTCAAGAGTGCTCTGCAACGGAGTCATCTTAGCACTGTTATACCTGGTGAGCTGCAACAATCCCAATCATGAGGATTGCCACATGGGCCATTCTGTGTAAAATATTACAAATACATTGTATTTCCTATAATTAGATGGTAGCAATGTTGTAAAAATTTAATGATCAATGATACATGTAAAAATCAATGTACTAGACCTGCTAATGACACATGCCATAGGCTAGTGTAAAAGGGCGGATGTAGAAAATGTGCTTGTGGCGGCGTGGTCATGGTTGAATAGCAGGGAGAGGCAGGTCTCTTTGTGATGCTTTGCTTATTGGCTCTGGAAATTCCTTCCTCTCTCCTCTGGAACCAGCAGATTGTGTTCATCTCAGCCTTTAATCATTTTTTCCCTCCCAATAGTAACGTGATCTCTTTCCCCTCCCTGGATTCCTCTGTGTATATGTCCGCTCCCCACCTTTCTTCTCTCTCATTGCCTTTTCTTTTTCCTTATTACGAAAAGGAGAAAGAAAAGATAAGGAAGGGAGATGAAGAAAGGGGCTGAAAATGCAAATACAGGACCGTTGTTCGTTCTTGTGACAGATCAGGCCTCATTACACCCACCTTTTCTTTGCAATTGGCTGATTTCTCTCCATTGCTAACGCTCTCTCTCTTTCTCTCTCGCTTGTCTCCATTGCATTATGAAGTCTTTCACCTCTCGTAAACCCTGCTTGGCTCCAGGGCCAGTGAAACGGTGAGAACAGCCTAGGTGACCAAAGAGGAATCTCTGGCTTCAGGGCACAGGATTAGCTTTGCAGATGAAGCAGGACAGAGTAGGGGAGGTAGGGGGCATCATTTTTGTGTCTGGTCCGACGATGCCGCATTTCTTTGCTTTATCGCTCTGCCAGCAGCCTACACCTCTATCTCTTTCTCCCTCGTGGGAGTTGCTACCACCTTCTCGCTCTGATAGGGAAAGACTGAAAACAAAGGAATAAAAACACAGGCGTCCTCTTGGGCTGCTCTCTCCTTTGAAACAAGATATACTAAAGAGAGAGGAGGAGGGGGAGAAATTATATTGAAGCCATCACTTCATGTAAGAATCACATAAGCATCAACTCACTCCTTTTGAAATAGAAAAAACACCCACCTCAATAATTCTTTATTGAATAAATTACATTATTCAACTTTGGCCCACTATACTTAGAGTAGTTGTGCACTCACTGGCTGTCCTGTGTAATGAATGCGCTCACATTCAGTTTTAAGGGTTTAGAAATTCTACTGTTAGCTCTTCTGATCATCTGACTGCTCATTTCTTGTCCTGTCCTACTTTGTTGTAGCAATGTTGCGATCATAGCAATCAAGTAAGTGTTAAGTGTTTATCAAAACTTCTGGAAATCCAAGCAGTAACACACCCTTAAATTACAATTGGGATCATTTCATTTTCACTTGATTAGGCGATTCACAATACAAACAACTGATGCTAAAGGGCCCACACATTGGGAAGTTGTGCACAGCAGGAAGCAAATTACCTGCATTTGCATTAATAAGACACATAATTGGTAGTTGCTGTGATGCTGATCGGGTGGCACAAAACATGTATACGACCAAACTGTTTTGCACTGGAGTGTGTTTGCCTGTGTGTGCTGTATAGGTTATGTGTATGTGTGTGTGTGAGTCTCGACATAATTACAGCGGCGGTGGTTAACAAGGCGCCAGCATTTGTGTTAATCAGTAGAGAGTGAAGACCGGGGAGCTAACTGAGCTGGTGTCTCATGCGCTCTAAATGCATCACGCTAAAATCCATTATCTCTAAACCTGTAATCATCACTATAGCACTTATTCACTGCAGAGCATAAACTTGGTGTTCATGGCTTTGCACCATAACTAAATGTGACTCTGTCTAATGTAATCATTCCATATGTCCTCAGAGACCAGCAGCATGTGTGTTGGGAAATGTTCAATCCCTCCTCTGCTAACCTGGATTTGGGTGTAGGTACAGTATGGTACGTACAGCATATGCAGGTATTAACCTAACAGCTGTAAATTAGGATAATATTCGATAAAGGGCTTTATGTTGGTTTGCAATAACCCGACTTCTCTAGTAACCAAAGTTGACATGATTTATTTAAAATCGGGGTTATTCATGGGACATGTTAGTACTAGTAGTGCCACAAAACAGAATGATTTCTAGAGCTGGGCATCATATGGATATTATATATCGTCTTATATTTTGGATATCGCAATATGACATATGTGTTGTCTTTTCCTGGTTTTAAAGGCTGCATTACAGTAAAGTGGTGTCATTTTCTGAACTAACCAGACTGTTACCAGACTCATTGTGGAAATATTTTGTGAAAGCACCAATACCTCAACCCTACAATATCATTGCAGTATCAATATTGAGGTATTTGGTCAAAAATATTGTGATATTTGCTTTCCACATATTGCCCAGCCCTATGAATTTGTTTAATTATTAGTAAAATGAGAGCATTTTTGATGTGATCCCAAAAGGTGCATGTTCTTCCACCACCACCGACATTGCTACTATTTCCCACGTCTTGACGTCCAGGCAACATTTTGTTGAACAATTTTTGGGTTTTTAGGTCATATATAACTATATACAGTATACTATTTTGACAGCTTTACAAATGCCATACTTACATGTGTAGTTACGACCTACTTTACATTGAAATGTACAGTCAAAAACATGCAATTTCACAGCTCTATGAGTTATTAACCTTTAGCCTTAAATCCAGTAAAATAACCCAATTTTTACATGACAGCTGCAGTAATCACATTATTAGTTTGTACTGTAAACACAGTCTGTGAGGGTAGATGATTACCATTGTGTTTCTACATACTGCTGTTTTTATCTTCTTAAAATGAAAACCTGCTTCTCTGTAGAAAATCCTTGCAGACATCACTCCTACATTTGCTGTTCCTGCGTTTCTCCTGTGACTTCAAGTGTCTTTGCCGGGTGTCTTTTTGAAAAGCAGAGATGCGTATCTTGGTTGATCTTGCATGTCTTGAGCACATCAACAATGAGGCGTTGTGATATCTGTGCCAATGTAACACCAAGTGGAAGTAGATCACTGTTGAGGGAGGTGAATGGAAGGTCACATGTTTCAGAGATGGAGTTTACTGGGAACATAGTGATGTGATTAATAGGGCTGTAATGATGCACCAAACCCAGAATTTAGGTCGTATCACGATTTTTGACCCACGATTCGATACAAACCTTGATTCTTTTTTTTTGGGGCACCCTTTTGTCATTGATTACATGTCACTTTGCAGGACACAACAGAGACCTTATTTATTGATATTGAATCATTTCAATAATGATTGATCCAACACCAAAGATTCTTTTGTATCTTCAGTGGTTCATTCACTCGTTGGAATGAGACATAATAATAACGGTAATGATAACAGTAATGCACAATTACGTTTCCAACCTGTAGGGCGACCGAAGAGAACAGCGGCCATTCATAATGTTACACCTCCACACCTTCGTTTTGTGAAAAGGAACCATCGTTTAAAATGGTTCCTTTTCACACATATCTTAGTTTTGACTGCTTTTTCAAAACTGTTGATTGCTATCTGTCAAAAGATATTGCAGAATATAGCAATATGTTTAAGATTGCAATAATATCGTATTGTGGCATAAGTATCGTGATGATATCGTATCGGGAGGCGTCTGATGATTCCCACCCTTAATCGTTTCCATTTTTTAATTGAGGCCTAAAAAAACCCTCTTTAATTTTTTTCTAATCCTTTTTCATTTGTTCACATGCTTGATGTCCATGTGCTTTCAAAACCTACTGTGTATATACCAGTTAAAATGCAAATGTGGCCCACTGGGAATAATGGCTCCAAAGAGCTGGCTGGGTGAACAGCAGCCTGTGGCTCTTAAGAACCTTTCCCACAGTGTTGCGAGCAGAGCCAGGTGAGAGTTTCTGCCGAGGTGTTCCTCTCCTGCCATTGTCCAGGCTTTAGCGGGTGGCGTCCAGCTACCACCACCCATCTGACTTGCCAGTGGGTTTCACGACCACTTTATACAAAAGGACTGTTCTTCATGCAGCCAGTAAAACCTGGTGATCACTGGCGAGGAATGAGTCTGTCCAGCTCCTCTGGCTGCAGCGACAGTAGGGATTTTGACTCCATGAGGACCCAATTAAACCTGGGAGGGCCTCTCTCAAGAAATAATAACAATGATAAATGCACCTCTGTGGCCGGCTTAAGAGAGGCAGGGAGAAATGTTTTATTGTGCGTGTCTTGACACAATTTACGCCAAGCTTCTGTTTTGTTTTTTGCAATATAAGGAGGTGCTTTGAAATGTCTTGGGATGTCGTGACTGTGTGTGTGTGTGTGTGTGTGTGTGTGTGTGTGTGTGTGTGTGTGTGTGTGTGTGTGTGTGTGTGTGTGTGTGTGTGTGTGTGTGTGTGTGTGTGTGTGTGTGTGTGTCTGTGTGTCATTTATCAAACAAAATTGTTTTCTGTCCACTTTCTGTGGAATGTAAAAATGTGCTGCTTTTTAAAAAAATATATCCTTTTGTAAATTAAATATCTAAACAGTTTTAGGTGACAAAATTACTGATTTGAGGATGTTAATTTGAGCTCTGGGAACTTGTGAGGGGAAATTCTTTCTAAACTATTTTGACATTTCAATCCAAAAAAGTTTTATTGCAGTTAATCTGAAAAAAAAAAATACTTGTTGTACATACAAATATTTATGAGATTATCTTATGATAGAGACATTTTTTCATTGAAAAATATATCCTTGCTCTCAGAAAATATGCAGTCACTTGAGAAAGTGAATTTTTCTCTGTCAGGTTGTAATTCGGAGGAAAAACTCCTTTAATTAGATAACAAGCGTCTGTATTTCAGATTTGCACTTTGTCAGTAGTTTGTCAATTACTGCTTGTGGTTCCTTACTGCCAGTCAGTCTTTGTCTGGGCGCTCGAGTCTCCTCCTCACTGCGCTGCAGAGCCGTGTTATTGTACTTAAACAAATCAATTCTGTTGCAGTTGAGCTTTTTTTCCTCCATCCCCCGTCATTATGAACTGTTTGCAGTGCAGAGCACATTGATTTTTCACAGCCCTGGAAAAGCTGTTGATGAATAGCACAGAGGTATCTGGGGAGAATCTGGCTTTAAAAAGGAGGCACCCAGCGTCAACCCCTCCTCCTCCTCCTCTCTCTCTCTCTCGACCCATTGAGCCCCCAGCACTCCTCCACTTTCTCCTTTCAGAGAGCTGCACTTCCAACAGGAGAGAAATGCTGCCTGAAAAATCTTCCAACGATTAAAAAGAAAAAAATATATATATATATATATATATATATATATATTAAAAAACAAAAAAGTGCAAGTCACAAGGGACCGCCTTCTCCTGCTGAATGTGAAAATACACCTTGTGGGTAGACAGTTTTTATATTTGGAGCATTAGCCTTGTCCTGTCAACCAAAGCATGAGCTCAGAAGAAGCTCTGGTTGGGGATAGAAATGGCAAGCATGCTGTGTGTCACTAAGCAGACACTTTATGAAAACGATACACTAACAGGATACAGCTATAGACTTTGAGGGAACAGGGGTTAAAGGAGGGGAGCGGTGGAAAAAAATGCCATTTGCCCCATACTTACACACTCCACAGATAATCACAAAGCTAGAGAAAAAAAACACTTTTTTTTATTATTTCTTTCCTACCACCATCCTAATCAGCTCCTTGAAATGTCGTAGTTCAACATTTGAGAAGTGAACTTTTTCTTTGCCTCCATTAAAAACTGAGGGTCATGCTCTTTAAACAAAAATGGAGTGCAGGAAACGAACAAAGAAAAAGGCCAATAGTTTGTTTATACTTTTACCTGCTGGGAGCATGCTCTATCATCTTAAAATGACTCTACTTATCTATTACCTCAACATAGACCCTTCATTCAATGAGGGGTCGAGGACTTTAATTTAGCTGATATTGTACTGTTCTCTTAGCCTGGAAATCCAGACCCAAATCCAAAAGATTAAGGGTCTGGCATCGAGTAATGAAAGTCGCCCATCCCAAGCGTGCATTTGAAAATCTCACTGCACGCAATTGGATAACACTACGACCAATCACAACAACACACGGGGTGACTTATCCAGAGCCCTTTACGCTTAGCTACCAGCGGAGCTAACTGGTAGATTAAACTGTTGTCATCTGTTTAGCTCGCCTTTGGCCCGCTTATATCAGATACACTGATGTGATTGGTGCAGCCCAAAACAAGGGTATAGTTAATGAGCAGCATTACTTCACGCCAGAGTAACTCGCTGTGCAAATACAAATTGTGTTCTCGCAAGATCTCGGGATTTCCAGGGTACTGTACTCTCACATGAAGACCTGAATAATTTCTCTCAACATCCAAACTCCTTGCTTTACATTTAAGGTCTTGTGAAACTTCTGAATAAAGTAATGTTAACAGGCAGATGGTCTGAGGTAAGCCACACATTCAAGTATTGGAATTATAGCAAATAAATATGTTTTAAATATTCCAAGTGTTCTTTGTTTGTTTACTCTCTGTCAGATGCCAGTAGTGGCACTTAAGATTTCTAAAAAGTTAACATGCTAGAATCCAGCCGATGCTTATTATGCTTAAGTACTACTCACAACTGTTCACTAAAGAAAATTAAATTTGGGTATATAGATAAGACATATGTTCTCTTTTTTCTCATGGTTATTGTATTAAGTTGTTAACTGGCTTAAAAGTAATGGTCTCGCACACATTGGTTATCACCTTTTTGAACTTCACCAATAACTAATGTGGTAATTTTCAAGGGTATGAATGTCACTGGGCATGTGCGTGAGCCCCACCAGCCCAGGCTAAGTGCAAAGCTATAGTGAAGGCCTCTCTTAATAGGCTTATCTGTCAATCGGGGGTGAATTGTAAATGTGCCATGGCAATGAACTTACTCTGTGGTGGATGTTTATATGATACCATACTGATCATTGGTTGCTCTTTTGATTTGTCCTTCATGGGCACGAGAGCGTGAAGGAGCTTATCTGTGCAGGGAAGAAGTGTATCACGCTAAGCAAAGTGCAGATGGAAGCCACTCAGAGCCCAAAGGAATCTGTGAGAAGTGAAATCATCGAGTGGGCTCGATCTTTAGGAGAAAAAATAAAAATGTAAATCCTATAATTCAGTGTTTGGAGATTGGTGGATAATGCAGCGGTGATTTACCTTTTGTTCTTTTTTTTCTCTTCTGATTTCTCTCAGGGACAGAAGACGTGAGGCGCGGAAGTGTTACTCCTCCAGGTGTGTGAATGGGTGGGGGGGGTCCTTCGTGGTGAAGAATCAAGGATTGAAATCAACGCAGGTGAGACTTTTTTTTCTTCTTTTTTTAATTCATGTGTATGAATATAAAAAAAAATGCTCTCCAATTAGTGTTTCTGTAGCAGTAGAAAGGTGCAGGTTGTTGGGGCATCCAGAATGTTAGCGGCAGGCTAACAGCTGTTTTTTGGTGTTGAGGTGCCTACAGTGAATTCATACCCTTAATGCTAATATTATTAGGTTGTCACTTTGTTTTTGTCTGCTACACTTTTTTTATTACAGTTTTGATTGTACAATGTGGCTGCTGTCAATTACGTATAAATATGGCTTTGACTGTCTATGCTAGGCATTTCACACTTGAACAGCACCAGCTAGCGCTTCGAGTCGTCACCTCTAGCACAGCCTGTTTCGTGAGAAATCTTGATGTTGTGAATTAGAATAAGGTTGTGTAATAGAATAAATGAATTTGAGAGCACAAATAATTATTTTCAAATCCTTGATAATCACCAGGCTCTGTAAGGATCTTTTTAATTACTTGAGATTCCGCTTTGCCGGGAATTAAACAAAGCTCGTCACTGGAAACAGATACGTGCCTCCCCTGTCACTACAGTTGATTTAAAGACTACAACTTTGTTTGCTCGGACATGCTCTGTCCTCCGCTGTGCTCAAGTGTCTTTGGTAAACATTTGATGGCAGCAGTTTGTGTGTGGCCAGTGTCGGCTCACCTTGCAAAGCATGTTGATTTCATTAAAAGCTCCTGGGGGGCTCTGAGTAACAAAGTGCTAAGATGTTGCGTTTGTTTTTGTTTTTTCCTACATCCGATTCCAAATGCAGTCTGAAGAATGTGTATACATACATACATACATACATACATACACACACACACACACACACACACACACACACACACAGAAGGTCATGGCAATCCTCTTCACCAGCAAGCCACTAGTTCATCCTTATGCAATATGTGGCACAGTGTGCGTTCCACTAAAAGGGAGAATTATGTGGTGGAAGGGGAATGTAATTGGTTTGTCCACTGTATTACACAATACAGCTATGGCTTTATGGATTAGGAATTGGGACATCCAGCACACACATACACACTGAATAGATCAGAGTGGTTAATCTTGATTAGAGCAGTGTGAATGCTGAGAAATACGGTGCCCTCACAAACATCTGGCTGCCACATAGCTGAGTGGGATAAACCAAAGTGATTATTGTGGAGATGTCAGACGAGGTAGACAGTGAGAGCAAGTGTAACGAGGGGGGATACGACACGAACAGGGACTTGACACGTGTGCTTCACAGTCGGCTCTCTCTCACTCTTAATGACAGATGTTCCCCTCTCACTGTCGATGAGGTAAGGTTGCCTTTGCGGAAGGAAAATCTAGCTGGGTTTGATTTGAAATGAAGTATGTGTAAGGTTGTAATGATTATCTTTCTTTATTGATTACTCTCTCTACTGTTTGAAGATGTAACCTTGTTTTTCTGGCATTTTATAGACAAATAGCTTGTTTTGTCCGACCGAACCAAACCAATAGATATTCAGTTTATGATGGCATTAAACAGAAAGTGTTTCATGTCACATTCGAGAAGCTAAAAACACTCACAACTTGGCCATTTTTAATAGATAAATGACTTTTGCATATGATCAACTAATCAATGAATGGACTAGTTCCTTCAGCACTAAGTAGTTATGGAACCCAGGTTCATTTTAGTTGGTTAATGTCTGAAGGTTGCCAGGTTGGTCTTTGTCTCTGTTGCGCCAGTGTAAGGTCTAATGAATAATTGCTTTCCTCTGTGAAACGTGAGGGGGGCAGACATTCTGTTAACCTCGCTAAAGGGAAGAAAAAAAAAGTGGGGGAGGAGGGAAAAAAAAAAATCCCCTTCCTGTCAGTGGTCTCTCTTTCTTTCTGTTCTTGTGAGATCTGGAACTGATAAGTGTGAGGCCTCTACTAACTGAACAGGAAGGATAGAGGGCCTGGCCTCAGAGCCCCTGCCTCTGCACACATGGCTGTCCACCTCCCCTGCACGGGCAAACGGAGAGCAGAGCTTGCCACTTAACTTTAAGTTTCAAAACATCCAAGCCTATTAGAAGGATTATTATCAGTTATTAGAGTGAACTTTTGTTCTGAAGAGATTTCTGTTGAATATAATAACAGAGAGGCCTTTTGATGAAATATATCTCTGCTAAATTAATGCTTTGCAGCAGCTTCACAGCCAGGCACAATCATAACTCCCTTGTTCCAGTGACCAGTGTTAAGTCAAGTGGAAGTACTTTATTAAACAAGCACACAGCAGAGCATTGAGTTAACATTCAACCCGAACACCCAGAGGTCTGAATGACAAGCTGTTAATGATGGGGCCATTGTAGTGTCTATACATAGATGTTTCCTGAAGCAGGTGCCTAGGCGCAAAGAAACCACAAACAAATGTAACGTAGAGAGAAGTTTCACACTCCAAATGTGAGGTTTGTCGATTAGAGGTTGGAACGATCAGTTTGGTTAACTCCAATGTATGGGATGAGTTAAATTTTAAAAAGTTGTAAGGAACTCATTTGTGAATGTTGTGCAAACGGAACATACAGGACAAGAGTATTTATCTAAGTATTTAAGTAAGTATTTATATATCTTGAAAACAAATGACAGACACGCTATCTTTAATTTCAGGGTGATAAACAACAGATTCCAAATATTTACACAATGAGATTTTGGATAATTACGCATCAGTAATGTGGATATAATGACTAAGTGGGTAAAGGCTAATAATAGAAGAGCTATAACAGTCTGTTAAGTTCAGAAAATGACTCACTTTACTGTAATGCAGCCTTTAAAACCAAGAAAAGACAACAGTTACAACATATTAAGATATTATGATATCTAAAAATCTAAGATGATATCTAGTCTCATATCACAATATTGATATAATATCACTGTATTCCTCAGCTCTAGATCAGAGTGTCTGTAAAGAAAAAAAGAAGACCTTTGGAATGATAATGTCCAGGACTTCCATCATTTTTGCATATGTATAAATGTCATACTAGTTCAAAAAAAAAGATTAACAAAAGTACTATTTAAACCGTCTATGTTTATTTTGCTATTAAAATCACATAAGCCAGAGGTTATAAGTAAACTAGGTGCCTTCTTTTAGGAATATTTAACAATACTAATTTATTCTTCATTCCTGCCATGTGTCGTTGTTTTGGCAGATGGAAAGATGATGTTCCTGTATACTTCTTGGTGAGTAACCATGACAAGATAGCACTTGAGCCACGTTGCCTTCTCGCAACCCCTTTGAGATCCATCTATCTTATCTGACTGGGTTTTCCTTAGTAGTTAACGCACATGTGGAATGTCCCTCTGATCCCACTTCTTCACAATACCTTAGTTGTAATGCAACTTTGGGAATCTAAGGCTTATCTTTATCAGAGCTTAGACTGTGGCGGAGATGTTCCGGGGTGGTATCCTTCCCATAAGAGAATGCGAGATAACGTGCCAGGGTGACAGCTGAATTATTAGCCCATTAGTCACCGGTGAGAGAAAGAAGCAGATGAACATTGCATCCGTCAAGAAAGTGCTTCTTTTTTGGAGATAGCCTTTCCTAACTGCTGCCCAGGAATCTTGTAAGTCTCTCCCACTGATGTAGGAGCTGGAGGGCCGGGGTCAGGGAGCAAAGCTGGAGCTATACTGGTGCTCTGCTGCTTCTGCTGATGACCCGACCGCCTGTCCTAGGAACAGAGCAGCATAACACAGAGGCAGAACTCAGTGTACTGGACTAAAAATAGACGTGGCGTCAACCCCTCTTTCCCATACTCTCACACAAACATAGACGCACACGCTCATGCATGTACGCACACCAAAAAGCATCTTGGGCGCACATCTTCAGGTGCTGGTGATAGTCGGTGACATGCCAGAACACGTTTGATTGACAGGGAGACTGCGGCGGTACAAAGTGTCTGTGTACTCGAGACAGATGTTCTCCGCAGCAAGCTCTGATGGTCTGAGTTGACGTACAGCAGGAGGAAGACATTAAGCATCACTTGGCTCCGAGATGAACTTCCCCACTCTTTTGTGACCTTGTTGAATTTCCGAGCCTCCTTTACGACTATGAGCTATCTGCCTGGCTTTACTCGAATGAAGACACTGCAAAGAAAATGGAGGGGACTGAACAAATGGAGTAGCGCTTGTTTCCTTTGATACAAAATTAAAGCTGATATCCCTTTGACATGCCTTCCACGGATAACTTGTCAATTTCCTGCTCATGATGAATAGCCTGAATGTGCTACGCTTCATAAGCCAACATATTAGTTAATTAATGGCACGGTGTAAATTGTTTTAAGAACACTTGGCATTGAGATGCTTTTGGCTTGTGAATGTTCTACCTCGATGCTGCTTCTTGAAATACGACCACATTAACAAGCTTTTATCCTGCCATATAATTGCATTTCTCTTTGTCAGTGAAAGCCGTTCATTGGGTCTAGTACATTCTTGTTGTAGAATATGACCAAGACCCAACAAGCTTGCCTTGACCCCCACACAGCTTCTGATAATTTCTTCTATTTGTAATATGCGTGAAATTATGATAGTGGCAGCGCTACTGGACCGTCCATTAGCCCAACAGCTGATCTAACTGCCATTCAATTCAGTTTGAACATTTATTTACAGTAGGTGGACAAATATAAGCCCAGGTCCTAGTAGTGGAAGTTCATCATTTTGTTACTTTCTGCTTCCCCTCTAGTACATTTCAGAGTTTTTTTTTTCTCTCCATTATATTAATTTGAAAATTATAGTTATATATTATATTTATATATAATTCTAGATTTCAGCATTTCTTGAGACCTATTCAACAGCGTATGAGTTAATTAAAGCAGCTATAATCAATATTGTTTGTAATAACTCAAATCAAATGATTGTGAAACCAATGTGATCTTGTTAGAGTGGTTTTGATCTTATCATCTAACTCTTGGGAAGAAAGCAAATAAGTGCATTTCTTTAAAGGGACAGTTCAAAAACTAGTTCTCAAAAACAGGATCATACATCTCATGGGGTTTATCCTAATAAACAAATTTGAACAAAACACCCCAAAATCAAAAATACATATCTTCCCCTTTTTACCTGTATTGCTATTTATCAATCTAGAATATTTATGTGTAAGTTGTCCAGTATTGGAGATAATAGCCGAAGAGATGTTTGCCTTCTCTAAAATATAATATGAACTAGATGGCGCTCGGCTTGTGGGTCTTAAAGGGCCAAAAATACATTTGAAAACTTCAACAGCAATGTCTTTTATCAGAAATCCTGACCCGGTTACTCATGGCCTGACAGATTAATGTAATGCAATTAATGTAGGAAGTGTGTGTATATCTGTGTGTGTGTGTGTGTGTGTGTGTGTGTGTGTATGTGTGTATATATATATATATATATATATATATATATATAATCTGTAGCATGATTGAGTTTAAGACAATGAAGTCTGATCTTTTTGAAAGTCCAGGAATTTGTGGCAAACGATAGTCGTCGTCATTTTGAGACTTGTTTGGTAATTTTTGGGATCAAAGACGATGAGGATGATGATACTGATGCTAATCCCACTGAAGGGGATGATTGAGTCATCAAGGTGAAACAGCTGTCTTATGTGCTCACTAATGGCTGATGATGACGGTAGCAGAGTGTAAGTGAGTGCAATTGACAGCGGAGTTCAAGCTTCCTTTGGGAGGAGGGAGAAAGGCTAAATCTGAGCGGTGAGAAGCAGACAGCAGGGTGGCCATGAAACATTCATGCACCTGGGGACTCTTTGCGTAAGGAGAGCATGCTGAGCCAGTAATGAAGTAAAGAGCAGAGGACTTTTAATGGCTCTGTTTGTCCTTTTTATGAGATTAGCTTTGGTCTGGCTTTTTAAATAAATTGCATTAAAAGCCTAATTGCATACAGTGATTTAATGATTTAGTGATTGCAAAAAAAGGTACTGCCTACTGCAGTGCCTTGTAGAAAATATTACTTACATTTGGAATAATCTAATTGTGGTTAACAATAAGATAATTGGTTTCACGGGTGTGCGGCTGGTTATAGCTCAGAGCTAGACAGTGAGTTATTCGTAGCTCTCTGCCTCTCTGCCCTGACCGTTGACTTGACAACAAAGCACCAAATGTGGATTTCCCAGTTGTGATCGGTGGAACAGTTGTCCCTCCAAAACTCCCCCCGACTGCGAGCTCGCGTCAGAACAGACAACGCAAGAGAGGAGCAGAGGAATGGCAAGATGAAGAGTAGAAGAAGGGAAAAGCAATATTTAGACAGCTGCACGTGTATCGCTGTTAGAGGAAAGGGGGTTAGAAGTGGAGGGATATTTTGGTGTCCTCAGCGAGGCCTCAGACAAACTCCCGCTGCAGTATTGATGTCACTGCACCCTCCTGACAGCAGCCTGTAAATCACAAGTCACAGTCATCTATAGATTTACAAACACCTGCTACTTCTGTTCCTATATAATGGCAGCATATGTATTTGTCTAAACTGAGTCAAATGAGAAAACATCTTTTAAAGTTAATCCATTAGAGAAACCTACCTATTGAAAGCTCACTGTCAACGTCTCTGTTCTCAGCTCTGACTGGAGAGACGTAGTACAGTAACGGTGGTTGTGAGAGGCCACTGGTCACATGTCTGCGGCCCTGTGCTCGACTGGCCCTGTGCCTTGAGGTGGTGGATGGCAGCTGACTGCTCTGATTCACTGGGAACTCGACTCATGCGTTGTGTTCCTCACAATGGACTGACTCATGGAGAGTCGATGCCGAGCTTGTTCAGTGTCCATCTCTCATACATTTTACTGAAACTTTCTGTTTGACTCCTTTGTTGCCTCTGGGTCTTGATGGAGACAGTGGTCTCTTCTTATGTGTATTTTTTCGGCATTGTTCCCTTTTTTCATTCCAATGGGAACGGTCTGTTGATTGCTTGTTGTTTCTGCAAATTCTCACACTGTTTGTTGTCCTGGCGAGGATGTGGACTGCTAATCAGTCACTAGCAGCTTATTTTTCACCTTACATGCAAAAAAAAAACGAGGCAGCAATCACATAGACTACTATTTCATTTCACATTTTTAATGCCTGTTCCAACACAGCGGTCACATTGAAAGACATGAGGAGGCTTTGGTTTGAAACTTCAATATTTGTTAGAAATAAGGCTAATGCTAGAACTCTATGCTCTTTCAGTGATTTATCCTTTTTTGTGCTTCCTTCTGAAACTGTTTTCTGTTGAGCTGTCTTTGTGCTTTTCAATGAACCATTTGTGCTCGCCAACCGCACTCACTAACACGACATTAAATCTCTACCAGTCGTTCCCCTATCATGTAATAACGTGCAACATTCGCACAGCAACCACTAATTGCTGCTGGATATTAGAGTGAGGTCTCCTAAGGTACTGACCTTGCTTTAGCCAATCATAACAGAGCGTGTTACGGGTTTGAGCTGTGATCAGAAGAGTCCCCACAGCAGGAACAGGAGGAATTAATTATTCAGACTGGCTGCTCGCACGTTTTGCTGGACACCATATTTAATGACATTTATAATGGCATCTTTGTGAGAGATTAATGGTGATGTGAGACTATCAAAGCCGAAAATGCACAAAAGTTGAGCCAGACAGATCTCTGCGTACCAGGTACAAACACAAAGGGAACGATTGGTGCAAGCATCCAGATTTCTTTTTTTCCTTTTTTGTTCTCAAATTCATCTTCATTCGTCTTACCCATCTTACCTTGCAACTCATTCTGTGCAATCTGGAACATATTGTCTTGAACTGACATGCGTGAACCTGTTGTAATTAGCCTAAATATTTATTATACAAGGAAATGAAGAGGTAAAAGATTAGAGCCTTTCCTCACAATATTTACATCTCTGCCACCACTGTTTAGCTTCTACAGCTCAAGGGAAAGGCTGAGTTTTATAATGATCAGAAGTTGCGTTTTCACTGACCTTTTACAAGACAAGAGAGCACTTAGAAATAAAATGTTTTCGTGTTAGCGATGCAAAAGGGGAAACATTTTTTTGACTCTGTCCTCTTGACCCTGGATGACAACTTTAACACAATAGCTGACAAAACAGTGTTGTTGTATCCCTTACATTAGCTATTTGCCCAATGATCAACTACAGCAAAGTTCAGGCACACTAATCTGTGAATAAAGTGTGTTGAAGTACAAGGCCAATGTTCAGGACATGTTTATAGTATTACTGAATTTGTGACTTCAAGATAAGAAAAGATTTCAAATATGCACATACAATTTCAGTTCAAAGTCTATAAATCTTTTTTTTTTAAATCAAGCTTAACATGCATTTGTGTTACAATAAATGTTTTGTTCTTTAAGGGTAAATATTTTTCCCTTATACTTTGTTGAATTAAAATTCATACACAGCCACTATAAAAAATAGATACATTGATGTATAGATATTTATGTGAGGTATGTAGTAGGCCTGCACAATTTGGGGGGAAAAACATGAATCACGATTTTTTTTGGCTTAAAACTGAGGTCACAATTCTCTGCCATGATAGTTTTCTCATGAAGTGTAATGTTTATTGCACACATGAACCATACCATAACAAAAGAAAACAAGTTGGCAGTACCAAACATGGATTTTTATTTTTATTTTTTTTTTTTTTTGGCACCTATAGCACATTGCGCATCACCACAAGCCTGTAAACATAGAGGATTCAATGAAGAGAAGGGAGAGCATTGCAGCGCTTGGGAGTGCTTTAAACGTTTTTATACATTCAATGTTTAAAAACTCATAGAAGAAAGTAGTAGCGTTTGTGATGCAGTCGGCTCGTAAAATTGAAAGAGAATCAAAGTCATAAAAAAAAAAAAAAGTTATTTGAAAATAAAATCGCCAACAGGGTGAATACAGATCGCGATTTTATAATGATTAATCGTGCAGGCCTAGTATGTAGCAAGAAAGTAGGTTAGTAAAGAAAAAACTGCCAAGCACTGCAGCTCTTACAGCTTTCGTGTGTATTTGCTGTAAATAGTGCTTAGCAACAGCAAGGTTACTGACTCTGGTTGCATCTGCATTATGCTAATGTAATGAGAGCAGGAAGCCAATGGAGGCTAGTTGTGCTATGGGGACACAAACACAAGAGTCATCATGCAAATTAGCAGGATGGCTGATCGCTCAAAAAGTTTAATGAGAGGATAAGCAGCCGAACCAAAGCACACCTCCAGTGGCAGTTCAGATTCAGATGTTCTGCTTTGATTTTTCTCTTTAACCAAATGTTCTTATCGGACCGGGAGCAAACATGCAAACAATCTGGCCTGTGTGTTTCCAATCACATGGGGCTGAAGTGCGGGAGACTCAGCATGCCTGTCATGGCATTTCCTGAGGCTTTGTAAACATGCATATACACACTCTCTTTCTTCACACACACACACACACAGGAGGTTACATTTTAACATACAGTCCTTCCACAGTCCATTATGGTAATATAATTGTCAGCAGAAGCAAAGTAAAACCTGCTTCTATAAAACGATGAAAAATGAAG
Organism: Percina caprodes; assembly: GCA_013375575.1. Taxonomy (NCBI): domain Eukaryota; kingdom Metazoa; phylum Chordata; class Actinopteri; order Perciformes; family Percidae; genus Percina; species Percina caprodes. Next base: position 5,118,559 of record JABXJD010000010.1, read on the forward strand.
GCATAATATTACAGCTTCTGTTAGTTTGTGAGTCTTCGTTGTTTTTGCCTGCATGTCTTGATGAAAGATGTAGGCTCATGTAGGCTTTCTTGATTAAGTACGGGTTAAATAAATATAAAATAAAAAGACTGAATAATACATTTATGTTTATGAGGTCAAACTTGCAATGATCCTTGTCACAAACAAACATTCATGCACCATTAGTTACATTTTTGAGCTTGCCTTTTCTCAAAATAAGCTCATTAAGTTATTTATTAAACATGTCGCTGTTATAAGTGGAATGAATGTGTGAATCTGCCTCCAACTTGTGGTTACTCCTGACTTGGTATAGAAAAAAAAAAAACCGAAGGAAGTGTGACTTTTTATTTGGCAATTCTTCTTTTTTATTTTCTCATACTCATCCAAAACATATTTACCTATTCCAAACTGTACATCCAATAGAGAAAGCTTCACCTACAACCATAGAATCCACTTCTTATGCTTTTAGCTCTCTAAAAAGCTTCTTTTTTTCTCTCTCAACAAATACACCACTGTCACTAAAGCCATTAATGGATGTTGTTGATGTGCGAGTATGATTATTGCACACTGGACTTTGCCAGAGGATGGCCATCCATTAAATCATTATTCAATTGAATCTGTGTGCAATGAATACCTTAATCAAAACATTAGAGGCTGCTGCTAAATTGTACAGCATGATTTAATGTCTCTCAGGCGTTTTTAAACTCACAGGTTTAAGTGGATTCTTCAACGGGTTTTACCTTTTTGTGCTGTAGTCTACAGAGGAAGTTAATATGCAAACTCTAAATACAAATGTTTGGATCTAAAGCTGTCAAGTTAGAACGCAATTAAATAAAACTAAAATCATGAGCCGTAAAACCCACATTTCAGCCTCCAGATGCATTAAAAGCTGTCAGTATCCCTTGCCAGTAATCTACTTTTTTACCCATTTAGTTGCCATCTAACACAATTTCATGGTGCCGATACTGAATCTAAAAATTCAATAGCTGAACATGTATGCTGGTATTATAATTTGGAGTCTCTGTGGGGGATGTAGGTCAACTGAAAGGCTCTATTTCCTCAAATATTGTAATCCCCATTTGTTCTGCTTTTCACCAGAAACACAGCTTTGAGGTCTTTGTCAGACCACAATGCCGTGGGCAAGACAGTGGCTCTGAATGCGGTTTGTCTTGTTTCAGATGATTTATCTACCTTTTGCAAATAACTTTTAAAATGTTTGCCTTTACTTTAGCTTGCTATATTTCTTACAATTTGAACCAGAAATACTGAAACACATCCTCTTGCTTCCTCTAGCTTCAGTATGAACCTTTGCTCCTTGAGTTGTTCACTCAGCTCCACTGCAGTGCAAGGAACCAAAGCAGGTCATGTTTATGGTTGAACTGGGGAATAGGGTCAGCAGGATATACCCATTTAACCTTGCTGGAGACCTTCACAGCTCAGAGAAAGGAAGTCATTCATTTAGTCTCAAGTGATAAAGTGTGGTTGAAGACTCTGTCTGCGTTTTCATTGATTAAAAAAATCATCATAACTTTCCTCAAACGGTTCCACTAATTTGCACTCAGCCAAACTCATTTTGTGCCTGTTTCTCTGTGCAGGAGGAATAGTTTTTTTGAAACCACGCATGAACATGAAAAATTGATTTGTTCATATATATAATTTTAGTATAATGGGTTTTTAGTCTGATTCAGTAACAAAACCTGATTTGTCACCTTGTAGGAGAAAAAAGGGGGGAAGGATTACTCTACTCGCTGGCATGTTCATATTGTGTTCCTGTGTTGTCTAAACCTGATAACAAGTATGGCACAAGACAAGGCTGTCCATTGTTGAAAGGGCTTTTCCACAAAAGTCATTATGCAAAATCAATGCTTCCCAGAAAAACAGCAGGCTCAAACGCCACACACAGAGATGGAGGAGTGCATCAAAATATGCCTTAGGCTTCTTTTTGATGGTACAGCAGGCCAAGGTACATACCATTTTACCTGCAATTATGTGGATGTTTTCAGCTCACAGAATTCATCTGTCTGTCACATATGTACCTTTCTGAAAAGTGGCAAAAAACATTCAAATGACACAAAATTGTTTTGTCTTTCGCACTCTCTCTTTAAACAATCTTGTAGATTAGATTCAACATTAGATTATAGATTAAACAATCATGTAGATTGTTTAATCTTGTAGACATGCACGTAATTTAGATTTTATTTACTCTTTGAGATATCTGTGTCCTACTCAATATAATGCAGATGAATAGAATTTCTGGTGTTCGTAGCACAGAAAAATTAAATTAAAAAAAGATATCTTTCTAGAGACACTGCATGGGTTATACCTCATCTCTGCCCGAGGCTGCATTAGACACTCCTAGCATAAGACACACTGGTCTCTGATCGAACTTTGACTGGTCAAGTTGAATTGTAGGTAGTTTCGATTTGCCAGACCATCCTCCACAGCATTGCAACTGAGGGTCTGGCTAGCCACACAGCATTCCAGGATGGGAGCAAAACATGCGGCACCTGAGCAATCCCGGCAGTAGAATGTCGTGGATATTGACAACATTGTGGGTAATGTAGGCGCCAGGTTTTGACAAGGAATAATGATGCAAGGAATAAAAAGAACAATATTTCTGGTTATGCTGCATGGATTGTGAACCTTTTTATTTTAAACTGTCTATCAAGAGTCTGACAATGGTGTGATAGTGCAATGCTAAATTGATAAAATACTCCTTTTAACTTAAGTTGAAGTTGATATGTGGCTTCAACAGTTAAACAAGCCAAGTGGATATCTTCCAAAGCCGCTGTCTTTATAGTGCAAAATTCCCTTTATTTTATTGTCCCTCTGGAGCAGCTCAGCAAGGAAACTAGGCTGTCTGGGGAAACACAAAGTGGGAATATTGCACTAAAAAGACTAACTTTGAATGATACCCACTTGATTTGTCTAACTAACTCAAACTTCATACAAGCCTCAGCTGAACTTTTGAGTGCATTCTTGAAGAAAAAGAGAATTGTGGATTTTGTTCTGTGTGAGTAAGGGACGGTATGAACAGGAGGAATGATTACAGAATCTTATAACTCTAAACAACTAATAAATGTATTTAATTTCAATTTTAATTTTAATTTTATTTATAGTATCAATTCATAACAAGTTATCTCGAGACACTTTACAGATAGAGTAGGTCTAGACCAGATAGAGTAAGTCTAGACTACACTCCAGAATTTACAAGGACCCAACAGTTCTAGTAGTTTCCTCCAGAGCAAGCAACAGTGCGACAGTGGCGAGGAAAAACTTCCTTTTAGGCAGAAACCTCGGACAGACCCAGGCTCTTGGTAGGCGGTGTCTGACGGGCCGGTTGGGGTTAGAATGATAAGTGGCAATAACAAAAATAGAGAAAATAGTAGTTTGTAGTAGTTCTTTGTAGCAGTTCATGGCATAGCAGGGCACTGTGCGGCATTACAAGGCACAGCAGGACGCAGCAGGGCACAGCAGAGCGTGGCAGGATGAACACGGCATCACAGGACGTGTAGCGGGACCTTCAGACGTGTAGCGGGACCACGGCGACAGCTGCTACCATGATTTTGGAGCCTCCCTGATCCAAGGGATTGGAACCAATCTTTTTGAAATAGTAAAACCTCACATCAGGAAATAAATGCCCATGTACTCTAGTGTTCTGTATTCATTAAATCATGTCTGCCGGTCTGTCTTTGTCATCAGCCCGTGGCCTCTCTCAGACAGTTCCACATGACAACGGCATGTGTACTGGCTGTATGGACAGCACATTTAGCCTCTCTGTCTTCTCTGTCTCATCTTGGATGTTAACACCCGCGGGTCAAATAACATCTAAAAAAAAAAATAAAGTCTGAAGGTTCTGTCGAGGGAAGTAAGCATTTCCCGGTAACAAAGCATGGAACTGGATGCTTTGAAAAGTCTCTCTCCATCTGTCTGCATGACTGCATGGTACATGGAGCTGTGTGGTGGTCTGTTCGCTAAAGGGGGTTATAGAGGCAAGTTAGTGCGAGCAGGGGGGGGGTGTTCTGTAAATAGCCCACCCTGCATCAAGACCGGCATGCTAGGGCTGAGCTCCGTGCAGTCCTGACCTCGCCAACCAAGCCGCCGCTCACATTTCCGTCAGCGCTGACTGTTTCGCCATTTTATCCAGGTCATCTCTGATCTACTCTCACTAGTAAAGCACTGCTGCTCGTGACCCTGGTGGCCCCCCCTCGCTGCCAGCCCGTGTCAAAATAACACAAGCAGCTCTGCGGAGGGCCTCCGCAGCTCTGCCTGCTGTTATGAAATCATGCTGCCCTCATTTGGGTTTCTACACATCTACACTCTGATAAATTGTCAGATCAAAACAAAGTGTCGGCGCAATTTGATGTCCGTATTTCTCCACATTAAGCTGTTAAAAGAAGAGTTTGCCCCACAGCGTATGTGCAGTGGATGTGTGTATGTGCTTGGAAGTAGGTCATTGATTCAAAACTTGGACGCTGATAATGTGCTGGCCTAGAAATGGGCTATAATCGGTGTCTCTCATACCAAAACAGCTTTTCATAAGTGGCAGTTATTTCAAGGTCAGGACAACAGTTGTGTCTCATCATTGCTACACATACATACAGACTTTATTTCACTCTCTCAGTTTGAACAGATTGCTGTGTCTAGAATCTGTCCAATCTTGTGAGATTGCTCATTTGAGGATACATTACCACTGGGGGGGGGGAAGAGACTGAATATTGTGTTCAACTCTGTTTATAGAGACCAGAATGTGCCAAATCTGCAGGCATGCCCTGTTCTGTCCTTGATGAGGGTTTGATGCACTCATCCAGATGCCATTTGAGCCAATAATGTAAATATTCTTGGTCTTTAAACAAGCCAAGACGTGATCTAATCTGTCTCTGACATCCAGCAAACTCTCCTGCAACACGTGTATAAAGGGAGTTTTCATCATGACCATGTTGCAGTAAATCTTGCACTCAAAGCTGGGAATTAACTGTCAGCTAGCATCATCACAACTCCCTCTCTCTGTCTGTCTCTCTTTATAGCTTGAAGAGAGCACTGTATTAGATTCTGCAGTGGATTTTCCTGAGACGCCCTCAGGATTAAGCCTTGATATTGTTTTGTAAATGTAGCTTGGTATAGAGTCAGTTCTGCTTACAGTATGTGCTGATATTTAGCTTGAAGAACTAGTTGTACACTCTGAATGGTGGTTGTAGGAGGTCAAAAGGGCATGTTTGTGTACTTCCTGTTCTCTTCCTTCTTGGCAAGTGTGGGTCAAGAACAAACATTGGGAGCGTGCTTAGCTGAATGAAGACTCTTTATTTTATTTTTTTTAAGTGGCTGCATTCCTTCGTGTGCTCTTGTCTTGTTGCATAGTTATGAAAGCGTATTTTCATGATACCAGGAAGAACACATTTGAGTTTGCATATCATCACGGGTTTGCGTGAGAGCAGCTTTGCAATCACTCCTCCTCACCTCTGTGTGCCCCACACGAAAGATACTCAAGGTGCACCCGTTGAAATGAGCCCTTGCCATGTTTGCATTTGTTTAGGCGGAGAGGCAGAAACCAACAAGCAGGCATAGACAAAATCCTATCAAAAAATGACATCAGCCGCAACAGCTGCAGGCTGTGGCACTGGGAGGAGAGGAGCGAGAGAAAGAGAGAGGGAGGAGAACAATTGACCAGAAGCGACACGGGAAAGAGAGGTGACCTGATTGCTCAGCTGGCCAAGAGCACGGGAAGGAAGCAGCAGGAAAGGCTGGTCCCCTCAGTCTGGCCTGGCTCTCTGCTGCTTCTGGTGGGTCACTCTGTGGGCTTCCTCTACTCCCTTTCCCCCTCCTCCTTCCTCCTCCTTCCCGCACTGCTGCCTGTCACGGCTCACTACATCGGAACAAAATGATCAGCTCTCACCTCCTCATGAACACGGGTCATCATGGTAGCCATGCAAAGGCTGGGCCCTTTGTATTAGATAGGGATCACTGATATCTGGGAGGAGGAGGAGGGGTGCTGCAGACAGCTGGATAAGTCAATATTGTTTTGCTTTTTACAGCACATATATGTAAGGGTGTTTCATTTTTATTATTTTATTTATTAACAATGGCCCTGAGGTTACTATTTTTGTGGCACTATTAATTTCATAGATTTGCTCTCGAGGAATTATTGGACGTGTGAGAGCGTTTATGACTCGTCTCTCCACCAGGAAGCACATCAAGTACTTCTTTCTCAGTTCCTGTAGCTCATAATGTAATTAATTCTAATCGCAATCATCGTAATAGCTTTTCAGATCAAATACCCAAGAGCGGTCCCAACAAAATAATCCATTCCTCTGAAAAACAAATACCCTCTCTCTCTCTCTCTCTCTCTCTCTCTCTCTCTCTCTCTCTCTCTCTCTCTCTCTCTCTCTCTCTCTCTCTGTGTGTGTGTTTGGCTTTGGCTTGGAGAGAAGAGGAGTCAGTTGGATGAGGGGGGGGGACATCAGAAAACAGAAGGACCTGCACATTTGCATACCTTTTTAGCGTGTGGCTGAGGGAGCCTTTATTAAATTCAACCCCCCTTTGGGGTGGGCCCAACCATGAGGGAGAGAGGGGGGTGCACAAGGGAGGAAAGGAGGGGTGGTCTCATCTTGGAGACAGGAGGCACCATCTGAGCCAGCAGACAAACAATGTTTCCTGACACAAAAACACGAGAACAAGATGGCAGCAACGGCAAAGTGTTTTTCAGCAGCCCAGTGCTGCTGTCCCTGTCTGGTCATGGAGGAGGGGGGGCTGTCGGGGGAACACATCCAGAAGCATTAGCCTGAGAAGATGGTCACTTTGTGCTGAAGTTAGTGGTACTGAAATTATTAGCTGATAAATCAATTAGATAGAAAATTCATCAACAGCAATTATGATACTCACTTAATCCTCATTTAGCAAAGATTCCCAAAAATATTTTGGGTAATAGCTTCTAAAAAGCAAGGATTTTGCTTTTTTTAATCACTGTAAATTGACCTCCTGGCTCTGGAAAATTGTGTTGGGCATTTCCCACTAATTTGTTACATTTTAGTAGTCTCGCAGTGCCAAACCTTCCTCCACAGCACTGCGGAGGAGGATCTGGCTAGTTGACACACGCTTTGGTTTATTGGCATTTCTTTAACCCAATTGCAATCATCTTGGGTGGAGCTATGCGCCAGACGGAGTGACCGTGCCTCTGCAGAATGGCCTCAGGAAGGAACTTGTTTTGGTGGAACATGTGTACGTTCAAAGGTTCTTTTAGGTACAGAAAACTCAGATTGGACAGATAGTCTAGCTAGCTGTCTGGATTTACCCTGCAAAGATCAGAGGAACAGTTAACCATAGTCCTCATAAATCCACCAGAGTTTAAAATGCCAACACAAAGAAAAAAAGACATCTGGCTGAAATGAGGGACATCCCGGAAATAAAAACGTTGTCTATATAGACTAACATTTAAGAGACCGAACATTTGGTTGCAGCCCTTCAAACCTGGACATTAGCATGTCTTATATATAGTTATAGTATTGGAAGACTTAATGTAGCCGTCTGAAAAATCAGCCCTGCCGTGAACAACTGTACATAATAGAGGTCCACAGCTGATGTCACTTTTACATTTATTTCAGTGGAGAAAGTGACTACATGTTTCAGTTCATTTCAGTGCTTTAAAGGTCTTGAGTGCACATTGATGAAAATTGCAGGCACCCTGCTAGCTGCCTATTGACAAAGCCTGCAGGTTATTTGATAAGAGCGCAGATATGCTTTGTGTTTGTGTCTTCCTGTGTATGTGTGTAATATATCTGAGGTGGCGTTGGGCAAGCGTAACAAGCTGGATGTATCTATTTAAGCAAGTTGAGGCAGCTTGGTTGTGCTGTACCTAGGAAGAGGCTGAGATAATAATCCAATGCAGTAAAGTGACTGTTTTCCCCCCCACCAGATGAGCTGTTAGCACGCTATGCTAGTTAGCCTGTTAGCTCTCCTAATGAGCCAAAATTACAGGTTCTCCATGAGCAATTATCAGTGATAGCCCTCCGCCTCTTTGCCTTTTAATAGCAGTTGTGTTCTAAGTGATTTAAAAATTAGCATGTTTTATGGTTTCTCTTGGAACAACCAGGCAAATACACAGAAAACTGACATATTTACTGCTAATTACATCTTTTTTTCTAATTAAAATATTAATAAATGTTAAAGAAATTGAATTGCAATCTAGGTACGACAAGACAGAATACTTCTCTTAAATTCAAATCTACATTTTAAATATTCTTGTAGGCTGTGGCTCAGTGGTTAAGCTGCAATCGGAAAGTTGGCGGTTCGAATCCGCAGTCGAAGTGTCACCTTGTAGGAGAAAGAGTTTGATGAGCAGGTGGGACCTTGTACGGCAGCCTCGGCCACAGTGAATGTCTGTGAATGGTTAATGTGATAGTTTCTTGTACTATGTCAAAGCGAGTAGTTAAGACTAGAAAAGTGCCATGTTCCCTGTGCCACTGGCTGCAATACAACCCCAAAGCATGATTAATCATGCTTAAGATTTGAGGTTCTTTTCATTAAATTCTGTGCCCTTTCTTCTCCAAACGTACCTTTGCTCATTCCGGTCAAAAAGTTCTATTTTAACCTCATCGGTCCACAGAACTTGTTTCCACAATGCATCAGGCTTGTCTATATATGTTAATTTGCAAACTTCAAACACTGATTTTTGTGGTGAGGACTTAAAAGAGGTTTTCTTCTGATTACTCTTCCATGAATACCATGTTTGTACAAGTATCTCTTTATAGTGGAATGGTGTACCACAACTCCAGTGTCTGCCAGGTCTTTCTGGATTGATCGTGCAGTCAAACGTGGGTTTTGACTTGCTTTTCTCACAATCCTGCGAGCTGTTCTGTCTGATATTTTTCTTGGTCTTCTAGATCTTTAACTTCCACTGTTCCTGATGACCGCCATTTCTTAATTAGATTCTGAACAGAGGATATTTGCATCTGAAAACACTTTGCTATCTTATATAGCCTTCTCCTGCTTTGTGAGCATCAACAATTTTCAGTTTCAGTTTTCTAGACAACTGCTTAGAAGAAGCCATGATGCTGATTGTTGGGGCAAGGTCAGATGAGTCTGGGCAATTAAAACCTTAAGATTGACGTCACCTGGTCTTTCCAGATGATGATTGAGAACAATCCATGACACTGTCAGGTCTCAGCTTTTCAAAGGGGGCGGTGCATGCTATAAACTCTGCAGGGTGCCCAAACTTTTGCAGGTGCCATTTTTTTGTTTTCTGTTATTTTGAAAGTGTAAAAGATGTAAATAAAATCTAACTTTTTGTGACATATTATACGAATGTCTAATCTGTCATTTGATGCCTTTTCGAGATTGTACTCCTGTACTACTGTATACAAATCAGTGGAAAACTTGTAACCTATGGAGTCATTGGAGTCAAGGTCAGCACTGAGCGTTTGCCTTTCCATGTCTCATTTTAGCTTTAACTGTAGTTCAATACTATTCAGCTTGTGATGGAGAATTGTGAATCATGAAGACCTCTTGGTCTAATACACAATTTCTGACAGACTTTGATAACCGAAACTAATGTTGTTTGAGTTATATTCCAAGAAAAGTTACATCTCCAAAATGTTGAGGGACCACATGGTCATGCACAGCACTTGTGCTAACCAAGAAATACCCTTGCTCTTTGCTGTTTTTGTAAGCCCCACCTTAGCATTTGGCACACCCAAGGCAAGGGGGATGGGAGAAGGAGTATGAAGTGAAGAAATATCACAGATGTTAGTCTGCATGAACCCCTTCCCCTTTACAGCCTTCCTGCTCAATGTGGCCTCTTTAGCCTCTGTGTTTTTTTTTCTCCGTGCTCACCCTCCACCAAACACAAATGACTTCTCTTAACCTAATTTCTGTTTCCAGCATGTGAGGGTCTGCGTCGGCGTCTGCCGGTCAATAGAGTTTGAGTAGACACTGTGCAGATTGGAGCCACTCTGGAACCCATGTGGCTAGTTTTCTGCCCACTATGTCCTGACTTCTGACTTTCAGAGGATTTTCCATGGAGAGTTCAGTAAACAACTTACATTTTCTCACATTAACTTGTTTTTGTGTCTATGTGCAGGCTTGCTTAGTCATGCATGTGAGAGTTTTTTTGCTCTACATGCTGCACGGCCAGTTGTCTGTTTGAAGAATGCAATGGAAACAGCAGGGTTAAGGTTTCAACCTATGCTGTGTGTGTGTGTGTGTTTGTGACTGAGACAGGGGTCACAGTTGTGTGACATGCCAAACCCAGTCTGGTGGCAGTGGTGGTGCTGTCACTCATCCGACCACTCAGGGGGTCAACTTTTACTCATCCACAGCGTAATCTCGCCCCTGTTTAATTTTGTTAAAACAAGGAAAGACGTCTTAACCTTATCACAGCCCAGAACTGTGCGTGTTGAGATGCTCTGGGCCAATTAAGGGCAGGAAGTGGTGGGGTGTCTTTGATTATTTGGCCTTTCTCTATTTCCCTGGGGAAATGTTGGTGCTTCAAGCCTGGCAGAGTCTTTGCCATGACCAGGAGGGACCTTTTGATTGGTTCCTGATGTGTGGACACAGCAATTGTGTCTCAGGGGTCCACAGCAATTTATCTCGAGGATATTAAATGACCTAATGGCCAAATTATTTGCACAGAACTAACCTGAAGGAATCTGTGTGTGTGTAAAGGGGTTGAGATGTTGAGCCACTGTTCTGTCTCTGAGATGCTACTTACTGTGCTGTGAAACTGTACATATTCTGCAATCAAGCCGCTGAGTGGGTAATGTAGATATTGAATTTCAATGAACTGGATATTATCCAATTGTACTAGGATTTTAATAAACTGGTTTCTCAGACTAACATACAAATGTAGAGCTGGTTTGATTTTGTCTTCTGGATGTAACAGAGGCCTGAGTAGCGTTGTAGTAAAGACTATGCTGCATTGACGCTGGCCTCTCTCAGCTCTCCCTCTCTTGCACCAACAGGAACTGGCTAATTTCCTGAACTTGATATACCATTTGGTCGACACAGGGGGAAACATCTGAGAGAGGGGATCTCAGAGAATTCTCTGCTTTAAAAAGCTTAATGAGTGTTCAAATCTCTGGGTCAACGCTTTTTAATGTTTTACAGGTGACGCTGGAGTTTTTCTCGCTGACTTTAGAGGAACCTTAAGAGGAAAAGTGAGCAGTCAGGAAATGAGTTTTGCAGGGTAAAAATGAGGAACTCCTTTTTTTTTGGGGGGGCGGGGGGTCTTCAGATTCCCCTCATGGTCATTAGCAGAGTCATTCACAGATTTCCTCTGTCTGCTGTCACAATGTCAGAAGGCATCAGATCCCCTGCACAGCCTTCAGTGTGTAGTTGTCAATCGCTACTTCAAAGAATTGGATACTTATCTTGACTCAGTTTATGGAGAGTGAGTGTGTCAATTTCTCTAACCTTGGTAGCATTCTGTGTCAAAGTTCGCAACCTAAGCTGCAGGTCATCTCTCTGCTCAGTTTGCAATACGACCCTCTCTCCTGATGGACCCCCTTCTCTCTCTCTCGTTCTCTCGCTTTCCTTTCCTGATGACCCTACAAAGTGTCTAACACATGTAACTTCCCCCATTGATTTAGATGAACCCTTGACCGCGGCGTGATCTGCTGGCCCTCTACCAATTACCTCCACCAACCATACAGCTTTCTAGTTGCTTTTGATTTGCTTTCAAATGGTGGTGCTGGTGCAAAAAAAAGGAATAATTTCCAGACAAAGCACTTGTCTGCCTCTGTACAGCTCAAGCATTAAACTTGTGCAGAGTATTACTTGAGCATATTGATCGGAGTCCTCTGCAGTAGAGAGGGAAGTGTGCAAAATCAATGCTTTATTTTCTCCTGGTTAATGCTTGTTTTTTTGTCAGTGAAAATGAGAGGGAAAAAAAGGGAGAAACCATCTACTTCCACTGTATTCCATCCTTTGTAGTGACTGTAGTGATTCATTTCAAATTCAGCCTTGTACTTTGTCATCTCTTTGGCCCACATACTTTTTCACTTCTTATCTTCATCGCATTTGCGAGCATGAATCTACCTCTTTATTGTGGTGGGTGATGTCATGCTTGGTTTTTGCAGTGATTGTTTTGTGAGGTTACATGTGTCACTTTGACACTCTGGTAAACGTACAGTGGAGTCTGTGTTCTTGTTGACACCATTGGATCTTATGGTCTTATTTTGTCCAACCAACAGTCCAAAAACCTGAAGATATTCAGTTTACAATTATATAAAAATGAGAAAACCAAATAATAATTACCACAATGGAGAAGCTACAACCAGATCTTTTTTAAATTTGTGTTTGGAAAATGGCTTAAATGATTAACCAATTTAAAAATGGTTCCAGATTAATAATTTGTTGATCGGCTAATGGATTAGTTGTTGAAGCACTATATACAAAGCTAAATGCACTATATGCAGCACGTATATATTTAAATGATACCCTTCCAAAAATTCAGAACACTCAATCACACATGTTAAATAATCTGATTTAGACTGGTTTGAACAGAACTGATAAAAATGGGATACACAATCCACTTGTCCCAGGGCCATTCTCCTCCTGAATATTTTTGAATCTGCCAACCTCAATAGCTAGAATGCCAGCTCTTAAATCTCCACTAAAATATAAATAATAATAAATATAAATAATCCACTAAATATGTCAGGCTTCTTAATATGATACAAGCATTTGTTGTTAAACACAAAAACTATTTCTGTAGACATACTATACAGCGTATTAACCTCCATTGTGTGGATGTGCGGTGCAGCCTTGGTTGGTTCGAAAGAGGACGGTGTAACCGAAAGGGGTCAGAGGACGGGAACATGGCTGGTGACAGGCTGCCTGCATGTGGGGTGGTTTCGCTAACGAGAAGCCATTGTGCCCTCGGTGAAGGTTAACTCTCTGATTCAGGGAGGCAGGAAGTGTTAGCCGCCTCCCCTGCACTTTTCCCATCCGTGGCCTCTGCCAAGCCTCAGCAGAACAATCCAGCCCCTGTGACTAACAGAGAGGAAGGGAGGGAGAGAGAGAGAGAGAGAGAGAGAGAGAGAGAGTCAAAGACAGAAAGTGGGAGAACCAGGGAGGGGGGGTTGAAAAAGAGTAGAGAGGTCCAATTCTGCAGGGTAACATCAGGCTTCTATGTTATGCAAGTGTTCCCTTTTTTGCTTGCCTCACCCGAGGTTTTGATACAGATTGCATGAAGCATGATGTTAATGCACAACATTCAGTCTGTCCCCTTTTCACCAAAACAGACTCTATTAAAGGCAACTCAGACATATTTTCCTCTACAATTTGAGATGCAAAGTGGCCGACTCTAGCTAGGTTCTGACAGGTTTAAGCTCTGCACCCACACATACACACATCACAAAATAAACACCCACACAGAAAATAGATATCTCAAAAGATTTACACACACACACACACACACACACACACACACACACACACACACACACACACACACAAACACCTCATACCGAATCAACAATCGCATCTTTGTTAAATTATCCAGGAAATTGTTTGCGGTGCTTTGATAACACAGGTGTTTATATGGTAATACTTTCAGGAGGCTGGATAAGAATGAAACAATAAAGTCATTAGGGTGTTACAAGAAGAAATGAAACCAGGCTCCTCCACACACTGTAACTCATCACACACACACACACACACACACGCACATGCACACGCACACACATAAACACAACCAGAAGAGGCTGAACTCTTATACACAAATTCATTAAATGAAAGCTTTTGTCAGCTGCCTTAATGACCCTTGATGTGTGTGAACCTATGCCAAGCTGTCCATGGAAGAATAATTTATCTCCACTAGTGTTGTGGTTATATAGCAGATTAAAGAAAGTAGAGTAGAATGGAGTTTACACAAGATAGAATAGGGCCATTCTTAGGAAGGTGGCCTAAGCCATTAAAATAGCTCAACTTAATGGCTTTTATCTCAAGTGTTATGCTACAGAGTATACGTAAGTAATCACCGACATAAGGTGACCCCACCCCACACCCTTTGTGCGTATTTTTTATTTTATTTTAAATTGACATAAGGCTTATTTCCCAATTGTCAACATTTCATATCATCAGCCTTCTGCTTTATTTCTCTCCATCCTCACAGGCAGCAACCTTTGCAGGGCTCACTCGGCTTTTAAGTTGTGTGAGATGTCATACATTCATCTGTAGGCGTTTTAAGTTCAGTTATGTACATTTTAATGCAATTGCTAGCCATCAAGTTAAAAATAATATGTAAATTACACAACTTTGTAGTCACCAGAAGTTATGTTTCCCCTTTAGCATTTCTTTCTAGTTTGACAACTTCTATGATGTTCCTTGTTGTTGTGTTTGTTGACATTGCAAGTCCCAAAAGTCCTTGTCTGGCCCTTCCTGCTCAAGTACCTTGGCACTTCATGGAAGTTGTAAAGAAGCTAATATTGGTTGGGGTTTAACATAGTCAGACATGTGTTTTGGTCTCCTAATCTGACATGGTGACCGTCTGGAAAGACGTAAATGTTGTGTGGTCTAATCCAAGCTTCCTGTGAATAGTAATTACCTAAGCTTAACTAACCTTCCTGAAAAAAGGAATCACAATTCTGCTACATGTTACTGTCCAACACTGCTCAGGACAAGTGGAATCATCTGTTCCAGGCTGAAAAAAACGTAGATGCGTTTTGTCTGTTTGTCTGGTGGAGGAGCAGTAAAGGGCGACAGGCAGGCAGGCAGGGTGTGAACAAAGATGTCTATCCACAAAGGTGCCCTCTCTCATCTGATCCCAACACATCTCTCCTACAAAGGCAGGCCTGTGCACAGCGTGCAGATGCTGCTAGCCTGCCTCTAGGTAAATAATGAATAGGTCACACCTGGTGGTCTCTTATAGGCTCGCTGCAGCCTTCGTCCCTCTCTGGTGGTTTGGGAATGTGTGTGTGTGTGTGTGTGTGTGTGTGTGTGTGTGTGTGTGTGTGTGTGTGTGTGTGTGTGTGTGTGTGTGAGAGACATTGATCAAAATTCTCCTGCAGTTTTCATTTCTGTTGTGTTTTCTTTAACCTTTAGCTACATAGTGTCCTCTTGGATCACACACAACTTTGCTTTAACAGTGTTTGTGCTTTCACTGTGTGTAGGTGTGTTCAAAGCAGTGACATTGAGACCATACAAGAAACATTAGCGGAACCTGTGATTTGGATATGACCAAATAAAGATGCAGTCAGTGCCACTTTAAGGTGACAAATGACTAACTTACATCTCTACAGACAGCTAAATTAGAGACTGTGCTTAAATCCAGTGTACATTATGAGGACGGATGATTTCATAAGAGAAGTCTTTAATGCTTTGGGACCACAAATGGCTGAAAGCTAATTCAGTATCATTACTTTTGATCACTTCAAACGATAGAAGGAGCCACATAAAAGATTTCTCAAATACCCAGTTGAGATGTAATGCATCATCAGTCATGCCAGTAGTCTCCCTCTCTATCAAGAAGGCTTGTCTCATTAAAAATACATGTGGTGCTTTAAGCTGAAGTGTGCCAATCATACAAGCTTTCCTCAAAAACTCCTTATGCTGCTTTACAATCAGTTTCTACATTTTGCAGCATTTGAGTTAAGGACTAGGGTTGCTACTAAGAATTATTCTCTCAAGTTTGATCAATCAATTTGGATCAATTGGTAATTATTTAGTCTTTAAAATGTTGATAGAGGAGAACTTTTTTTTTTAAATGCCCATCACAAGTTTCAAGAGCCCAAGGTGACATCTTCAAATTGCTTTTTTTTTTTTGTCTGATTGACAGTCCAAAACCCAAATAATTTTAATACACAGAGAAAAACAGAGAAGAGCAGCAAACTCATACTTTTTCTGTCAACAGCTAATCAATAAATTCACTTATTGTTTCAGGAATAAAAATGATACTACAACTTGGATTTCGTTTCCACTTAGGGTCCACAAAGCCCCTCAGCCCTGTAAATGTAGATTTTTTTTTTTAGGAGTAGTTTATTTATTTAAGAAGCAACTCTTCCACAAGAGGTAGATATGACTGCTCCAGCCCTGCTTATCAACAGCGCGGGCTGTGTGTGGCGGAGATAGCGTGCGGTGAGTGCGTCACAGAGAGCTTGTGATTGGAGGCGGATTCAGGAGTCAAACAGTGTTTTATCTCTTGTATATCAATCACGGTGCACTGTGGCCCCTGCGCACATCAGCGCCGGAGCTCACCGCATTATTTGTTGTAGCAACAAACCTACTCTGAAGTGGGATTGTGGTGCCCTTGTTTTTTTGCACATTTTTTCTAAAGGTTACTGCTCTGTTGTCAGGAAAGTGGGAGAACAGAGTCCTCAGACTCAAGGTTCCCAAAGCTGAGCAACAGCAGGAATAGGAATCATAGGAATTCAATTGACAGCAGCTCCACAAGTCAATAGTGTTTAAATGGTGTTATGTTAACACTGACACCACACGAGACAACAAGCTGCACTCTATAAAATACACTCCACTCCACAAGATCAACTCTTGTCATCAAGGAATTAGAGTAACTATCTGCTTTGTGTGTTTTCCTTCTGAGCGACCAGCGCAGCAAAACAAAAGAACTGTTTAGTGGGCTGAGGTGGAAGTGTAGAACAAAACCATGTTTCCTGTCTAGTGATTTGTAAAACTCTTGAATTAATTTAGGCTTGGAAAGCTGGCTGTGCTTCCATGGAGTCTTCCCTGTAAACAGTGGAAGAGAGACTCCTAACCCTTGAGTTCTTTCCACTACGTGTATGTATGTGTGTGTTTGCAAATTTTTTACAAACATGCACTTTATTCACTGCTAGTATTTGAGGTTTTTCACCTAAAATATATTATTGATACAAGTGAACAGTCAAAAGAAAACTTTTGTTTTAATACAACTCTGGTCCTTTTTTCACCATTTTGCCATCTTTTGGTTATGATAATATCTGGGGAAAAAAAACATATGAGTCATGTAAAAAGGTCCACAGCAGCTAGAACAGCTAGAAGTCAAATATAATCAACAGGATGTTGAATGCCCACATTTCTTTTTTGTTGTGCTTTGTGTGATGAAGATACTAAATTCTTACCCAGAGGCACTTCTCCATTTCTTGATGTTTCTCTTTACAACACGTTCAAGTCCACCGAGGCCAGGAAGAAAAATAACTTTTCCAAGTTTAGTTGTTGAACATAATATTGAATCTTGCACACTGGTAATGATTTGTGTCCCACCAGACCAATTTAATCTGTGATTCAGCTCATACAGTGCATCCAGCAAAAGGAATCATGTTATTAAGCCCCCTTAATGAAACAGTCAGGGTGGACTCTCCATATCTTCTTCCACTAAAAAAAAAAATCTCATCTAAATGGAAAACACATTGTCTTCATTATTTGCAAGTGTTGAATGAAAGCAGTTGCCATGGTTACGGCCATCGGAGGCTGAAGCCTGGTTTGAGGCCAGAGGGGCTACAGGAACAAAGTGGCTCCTAATGGTGAGATTGTACAAATGGCTCTCTGAGAGGGTTATATATTGCTGGCATTTCCATGTTGGCCAACACAGTCGGAGCGCAGCAAACGATCAGTTTCACATCATAACCTTGTGTCAAGGCTGGCTCTGGTTAATGAAACGAGATGAATATCATCAAGTTGTTTGCTGTTCCACAGCACAGTCTACTAAATATTCTTAGAAATCCATTTCTAAATGGCCATTCTGTGTTGCTTTCCAATGCATCCGCTTTCAAAGAGCGGTGCGGAAACTTCAGTGTACACCAATCAAAATGCAGATTGTCTACACAGCATGGTGTCCACCCAGGAGAATTACAGCTGAATACTAAGCAGGAGAAAGCTCTCCGTTTTGACTGCTGTTTTATGCTTTTGAAACAGGAAGAGGGATGCGAAATGAGAGAGAGAGAAATGCCAGCGCTTAATTCATTTTCTTCTCTTAATGTAGGTTAAATAACCTTTTTTATATCCCACACTGAATTGCACATTGCAGGTAAATGAGTCACTTGGCAGGTGATAAGCGGCAGTGAAGACACGCTGGGAATCAGGGACAAGGTGCCTTTCCGTGGATAGAAAGAGACACATCACTAATAATAGAGGAAGTGGTCATGCGGGACCTCTCTGCCCTCCGATTCATGTTGGATTATAATTGGTTTACCTGATACGACGCCTTGTGTTTGGATTGTGATGAGGCAGCGGTAAAACAAATTACTAGGGGGTTGACCTTTGGCAGTGCGGTGCTGACCCCAGCTGCCTGACAGGCACACCATCACACCTCAGTGCCATACAAGCCAATCTGGATGTTACTGGGTTAAATAGGATCTGACATAGACACTTGCAGACAAGGTAGTGTGGGTTTTGGTTAACACTGAATGTTGCAATGCTGCATTTATATAATTTTCTAACAACGGAGCGAATTGCACATAATGATGAAATTGTTTATCATGCTTTCCACAACAGTAGTAGTCTATCAAAAGAATTTAAAATAATATGCAAATTTCTGTAATATGAATGTATCACTCTAATGCAGTCATCTTACTTACGCTCGCTACTTAGTTTGTATTTAGTTTTATTAATAGAGCACTCAACGATAGATAATGTTGACTAAAATAGTTAGTCATTTACTGCCTTATCTTATATCGTGTTTTTCCAGCCCTGGATAGTATCTGCAGGTCTTCTGCTCGGGCTGTGTGCAGCCCCAACAAGCTCTACCAATCAGAGGACAGCCAGAGAGTCGAAACCCAGGGCAAGAAAAGGCTATGGCACTTAACAACAGATTTCTGATGTCCGACATGAATACAAAAAGGCAATTGAGTTCTGGTGTTTTTAGTGATTTAAAGCTTCTCTTCAGACTTACTATTGTAAATGCATTACGGTTCTGCCCTCTGCTGTGTCTTGTTTGTGCAAGGCTTACTTTTCCCCTTGCGAACAGGTTGTTCACACTTTTGAAAAGAGCTCTGTTTATGCTGTAGCTGGCCTTAAACACCGTTTCATGTCTTTGTTTATCTGACAAGAGAAGAGTTCTCAACTCTCAAGACTTGTTTGTCCTTCCTGGGCTCAGACACTGCAGTGGAGAATCGAGCGGGACTTTTCTCTTGGTGTTTTCTGCAAAGCATTCATTCATGATGTGATGAAAGAGGTCTATGGCTTTCAAAAGGTCCCTGCATGACGTCTACAGTACCCCTTTTTTTTCTGTAGATCAAGACTAGATATACTCCCAATTTGAATTTAAATCTCAGGGAAATTGTCTGCTGCCTGCAAGGCACGTAGCACTGTCTCAAACAGACGCCGTTCGATATTATAGCACAATTTGTGTGCGCGTGCGTGTGTGCGTGAGAATCGACCAGTGGAGGATGTGTCGCTGACAGGGCAGCCTCTCTGGCCATTGTGTCGGGGAGGGGAGGCTGCTTGCTTTCAATCCATTATTGACTAATCTCATTAGTCGAGGATCCTAACGCTGAATGAGCCACAGAAACTGACTTCTCTCCCTCCTTCTCTCGAGATACACCGGTCGCGCGCGTGCACACAAACACATGCAAAGGTGCACACGTATTGAAGCCCTCTGACACAGAGAAGACGGAGTCATTTGTAATTATAGACCACAGTTTTGAAAGAAGGGAAAAATTTTATTGCCCTTAATTAATCATTTTAATTAAGTGACTGCCTATCTGTGCTTTCTACTGGATTAGCTAATTATATGCTCAGCACTTTCTACTTGTGTCCTGACGTATGTGCATGCGCTCCCCACGCCTTTGTCCCATGGCTGCTTGTACTGTATCACTGTGACAGCCTGTTTGGTCTGCTGCTCATGGATCACGCTCACCTGTGCGTCTGTAAAAACAACATATGCTTTGCATATCAGCTCGCTCCTGACAGCGTAAACTTTGCAGTCATGGAAAAGAAGATGCAAAGTGTCAATTTGATTTGCAATAGTTAACAATAGTCCGCGATCTCGTAGCATCGTCACGTTGTTTTTTTTATGTGTGTTTGTTGCCAGCCAGGTAACTAAAAGGCAGCACACCTCTGCAGTATCACCCAGCAGAGAGAGAGCAGACCACTGCAGAGAGAGATTCATGACCCAGCCAGCCTGTAATTGCTGATGGTTCAGCAGTTTTCGAGGGCTAAAACAGGAGGATACGGAATTTCTCATCTTTTCCCGTTTCCTGCAGCATTCATTTCCACATCTCTGATCCAGTGTGTCGTTCTTTCTGTCCCTCAGTGTCTCTCTGCCTCTCACACTTTCCCTCTCTGTCTGTCTGTCTGTCTGTCTGTCTGTCTGTGTCTGTCTGTCTGTCTGTCTGTCTGTCTGTCTGTCTGTGTCTGTCTGTGTGTGTGTGTGTGTGTGTGTGTGTGTCATACACTTTGAGAAATGCTACTGCAGGCAGCATTGTTTATGTTCACCTGTCAAGCTACCTTAACTTCCCTGATGGATGATGTGGAGCTCTGTTGTTTGCCTGTAGCTAGAGATGGGTTGTAGCTAAATAACATCCATACATACAAGATAGCAATATTATACAAGGCATCAATCCACAGGTAGAAAGGTCCTTCCTTCAATAGTAAGGTTAACGTGTGCTTATCAAAATGATCAAAGTGATTATTCATTAATTTCTCATTAATCATCATTTGCTAAATATTTGCTGATTTCAGCGTCAGTTAAATTTTTCTCTGCTTTATACAGTTACATATTGAATATATATACTAGAATAAAAATGGCATGGCAATACAAACCCCTCTAGCTCACCATTGCTTTATTGATTGAGTGACGTGTCAGTTTGGGTGTTCAAATAAGCTTTAAGAACCCTTTGATGACACATAATAGTATAAATAAACAGCTCTTCACATTATAAAGCATTTGTGCAAGCCATTTCTTATCTTTTTTAGCGTGTATGAAATAGATGTGTTGTTTTTTGTGTATATATTAGTGTGAGAGGACGGGGCTGTTATCGCTCCATTTGACAGCATAAGTCCTGAATTGCATAACGCCTCCTCTGTCCTAGCATTCAATATTCATTGACGCTATTTTTAGCTCGCTGTAAGATTATATAAAATGAGACATACTGCTCTACAAACATGTGATCCGCATCACTGAGACTACTTGCATGCTCTTTGGCTTGCCTTCAGTTTTTTTTTTTTTATGCTTTAGCAACTTCACAAATCATCACACACTATGACGGGTGAAATAATATACATTGAATGAAATAATTCAGGTTACCTCCACGAAGATGTGCACAAAATAAAATATTGAATAAATGTCTTCACTGTTTATTTGAGGAGTCGGCTAAGACGCATTGGCTTCTTCACAGCCACATGTGAGATGAGAGGCTTCTTGATTAATTTACACAATGGCAATCAAAACATGGCTGCCCGCAATCTCTGGCAAATTAAAGATAGATAATAGAGCATTGCAAGTGGCAAGGTGTTGACCCGCTCAGAGGCCGAGGACGGGAGGTAGAGGGTCTGTCTGTTGCATGAAATTCATCGTGTGTGTGTGTGTGTGTGTGTGTGTGTGTGTGTGTGTGTGTGTGTGTGTGTGTGTGTGTGTGTGTGTGTGTGTGTGTGTGTGTGTGTGTGTGTGTGTGTGTGTGTGTGTGTGTGTGTGTGTGTGTGTGTGTGTGTGTGCGCGTGCGCGCACACACACCGTCCGTCCATCCGTCCGTCCGTCCCATGGCTCCACAAGGAAGATTTGTGACACCGATATATGGCAGCCTGTGCTACCTAACCTCTAAATCACCCCACCCCTCCTTTACAGACACACACACACTCGATTACAGACACACTGCCTGGTCACGGACGGGGCCTGTAGAACGGTGGGTGTATTAAGGGGAAGGCGGATCAAGCGGACGCCTGTCTGGTAATGTGTTGTCATTGACCAATTAGGAAATCCAGATCAAACAGGCGTTTGACTACTGGCCCTCTCTAAGCACTCTGCTCTTTTTAATTGAGCACATTTGTGGAATGAGAGGGTTCTCCCTGGAGGGACCGGTGGCTGCAGATACGAGCAAGCTGTTAACACAGGAGCCGTCCGCTCAGCAAGGTTATCAAACAATCTGCTGATATTTGAACTTCATGAGCCATGCCATGGCAGTTAGAGGATCCTAATGCAGGTCTGTGGAATGTGGGAGAGGATTCAAAGTTTAGAATGAAAACGAGTGGACATTGTGGGTATTTGCTCTTGGGTTATGAGCAAAGTTAATGGAATATGAATCTCCTGAAAGCCGGTTGATTAGTTGATCAACAGAAACATTGACAACTCATTTTTAGCATATAACATTCATTAAAAGTAATGTAACTTTGGCTGTAACAGTGGTCCCAGAAGCAGACTCTATAACGTCCGTTAAACAACTACAGTACATCGAGCTAAAGTTTGCTAACGTTAGCCACCATAAGTTACTGGTCATACCAGACCACTTAAGGCTATAGCAGCAAAAACCCCTGAGAGTATTAAATTTAGCAGTGGTGTATTTGATTGCTTATGAAATCAACTTTTCATTTGTAGGGGGAAAACTGTTATTTCTTTCTTCAAAAGTTATATTGTCTTGTTTTAATATATTTGTTTTAGACATGATAGAGATTAAACAATTACTCAACAGATCAAAACAATAATGGATAGGTGATAGATGATGACAGTAAGCCAAGATGCAGAAACTCTACTTGTGACATTTTAAAATAGAGATGTTAGTGGTCATTATGATTGCTGTCAGACAGTTTGATAGTATGTCCTTGGTGAAACTGAGAAAGCTCATGTTGCTGCTGTCCATCAGTGTCTGACAGGTTGAGCTCATGCACTATTTAAAAACTCTCTCTCTCACTCTCGGCGTCTCTCTCCTCCCATTCACTTAGAGTTACAAAAGGCCAAAGATCACTGGCACAATAAAGAGACAAGGAGGTCCATCCCCCTGCCCACCAATAACCCCACACACACACACACACACACACACACACACACACACACACACACTGTGTGCCCCTGACACATCACCACTGCCTGCACACCATACACACTTGCAAGACAGTGAACACACAAACATGCACACCTCGTGTTCTTCTCTCAGCCTTCTTTGAATTCCTTCCCATGTATCTTGCAGTCCGCCTGTCACTCCTCCCCCCAGCGCTATCAGTCTCTCTCTCCCAGACCTCATAATGGCTCCTCCTGGGTAGCGGCTGCGTCTGTGGCTCCCGCTATTTCAAAGTTTTAGCTGGCCGGATTAAGCGTGGTATGTGGAAAATGAACAGCCACTCAGGAGGAGGGACACATGAGCTGAATGCATAATAAACCAAGAGATTGGCAAGGAGAAAAAAACAAAGCAGCGAAAGGAAGGGGGTGGGGTGGGGGAACACTCGCTCACAAGTTGTCGAAAGCAGTGTCCGCACCTGCACGGCAACAATATCACTCACAGAAATGGAAATAAAATGCCTCTTTGACTTTTCCTCTGTGCTCACAGTCGGAGGCAATTTTTAAGGCCAAGTGTTTCTAGGGGCTGAGGGTTTGTAGTGATGGCTTCCTCTGTGAAATATTGTGTGCAAATTCAGCTTATATTGCAACAGTCAGTGCAGGTTTACACTTTGGCTCGCTGGTTTCTTCCTCATCATCATCATTATCATCATCATCATATGCCTTGGAAATTCCTGGAGGATTGCAGAGCAAAGAGGGGAGATTGGGAGTGAGGCTGATAGAGCACAAGAGAGCGTGAGGCTAGCTGTTAGCTCCACACTGCTCTGCTTTTTTTGGTGGGGTGACACGAGTCATGTGGCTCATCTGTGCTGCCTCCAGCCCCCCGGGGGATTTGACCCCACACACACACACACACACACACACACACACACACACACACACACACTCCCCTCTTATTAGTGTAAGGGGGGAAGGAAATTAAAAAGAGTGGCTGTTTGGAGGAGGCAGTAGAGGACAAACAGGAGAGGGAGAAACCGCAACGATGCTCCTCATGTTTGCATGTGGGATGGAGGACCATCTTTTCTCCCTTTGCTTGCTCTGTTAGCCAGGCTAGTTGGAGGGTGGGAGCTTGGTGGTGAAGAGAGACTAGCCCCCATCTGCCTTTGTCCTTTCTTTTTTTCATCGCGGGCAGTGATCGGCCTCTGAGACTTGGTGAAACGTTACACTTGGTTAGAGAGGAGATATTGCTTAGGCCCCTCTATGATCCCCAACGCTCTATTTTCTTCTGCTGCTGCTGTGGTGGGGGGGGGGTTTGTAGCAGCAGCAGCAATGGTGGGGGCTTCAACTACCCCGTCGTCCTGCCCCCACCACCATGCTCCCTTTGCTTTTCTAATCACGCTGCAGATGTGCCTGATGGCTGAACAATCTCTGTGTACTGAACGTGGGGCTCCCGGAGGAATCCAGGAGGCTTGCTTATGTGAGCTGTCATGAAGAAAAAAAAAGTGAGAGGACAGGGCGGGAGGGAGGGAGTGAATGTGGGTCTGCGTGAGAGAGGGAGTGGAGTGAGTTGGAGGGAGAATGGGCGATGGAGAAAGACAGAGGGGAAGAGAGAGAGATCAGTGAAGAGCGACAAACGCAGCAGGGCTCCTTTGAGTGTGTGTGTGTGTGTGTGTGTGTGTGTGTGTGGGGCACAACTGCGAGCCCACCCTTGCTCATGGTTGCCGCTGGAGCTCTAGACCAAACCACATTAAATAAAATAAATCCATTCCCAAGCTTGTTAAGAAGCCATGTGGGGAAGTGTGTGTGTGTGTGTGTGTGTGTGTGTGTGTGTGTGTGTGTGTGTGTGTGTGTGTGTGTGTGTGTGTGTGTGTGTGTGTGTGTGTGTGTGTGTGTGTGTGTGTGTGTGTGTGTGTGTGTGTGTGTGTGTGTGTGTGTGTGTGTGTGTGTGTGTGCGTGTGCGCGTGTGTGTGTGTGCACTTAAGTGGCTGTGTGTCCATATGTGTGCAGCAGAGAAATGGGGGAAGGGAGGAAGAAAGAAGATGTGATGGAGAACTGCTGAGGGGAGGTAGAGCAGGGAGGTGGGACAGGCAGGAGGCAGCACATATTATCCTCTATGCCAGCTCTGGATGGAGCTTGCCAAGGATTATGGCACATTCTGTAAAGCAACAATGGAAGCGGCGCCGATTCGTACACATTTCCACCCTCTCTGCTTTTTCCTCCGTCAGACAAACACAGCTTTGTCCTTGCTGCCTGCCTGGCCACTTACCAGGCAGAGAACCAGGCAGACACCTGGAGTCCTAGAGCTGCCCTCTCCAAACTAAACACCCCTCCCTCAGAGCAAGAAAACGGCATCTCTACAATGTTTAGATAATTAAAGGGGAGTTTTCACCTCGGCCGACAGTTGGAAGAAAACAAGACATATCTCAGAATCAAAGCTCATTAAAATCATGGGGGTGAAGAGATGCTTCCTCATCCTCCTCCTCCTCCCTCATCTTTATCACCCTGAAGGAAGTGCCGCAAACTGCCAAGCCCTAGTCAATGATCGAGCTGATTAGCCCTTTATTGCCTAATTTACCTACAATAGACAACACACGGGGACCAGATCACCTTGAGCAGCGTTTCTCAACGTGTCCCCATGAGGTGCGAGGGTGATGCTGATTTCTCTGCTTAGGCCACCTTGTTCAGTTTTAATAGTGTCAGCAGTACTTTGAGCTTTTCGATTAGTGCTGTGTGTGTGTGTGTGTGTGTGTGTGTGTGTGTGTGTGTGTGTGTGTGTGTGTGAGGGGGGTGTTTCACACAGCTCTGCAGAGGTGTAACACCCTGCCTGTAGTGTTGTTGTTAAGCACATTAGGAGTGTCTGAGGGTGTTGTTATGGTATCATGATGCCTGTCCAGCACTCAAGGGGAAGCTGAGAAGATCTGTGCGTGTGGTCGGCATGGTGGCCAGCGCGGCCTGCTGTCTGTCTACTCCTGCAGCCACCCTCTTACTATCTTGCCCTGTTGGACTTTGTTGTGGCAACACGTTCCCAGATCTTAACAATTACTTTGGTAAGCATACGTGATAGCCAAAACCACGTAAGACCCAAGTTGTATAAACTAGAAAAATCCTTCAAGCAGTACTGTGCCAGGCCCCAGAGTAGCCTGACTGTTTTGATTCACAAGCCATTTATATGAATAAATTAAATCTGTTTACTACTTCCCTGTGCCATGACAGCTCAGCTTAGAGACTGTGTAAAGCAGCGAGGGTTTGTGATCCATTTGTTCTGTTGTGATGGTGGGATAAAGCTAATAATTGTCTACTTTTCTCCCCCTCAGACTGTTTTTATCCTGCAGAGCAGAGGCACACAACTAGTCTACATTACATTAACAGGCTACAAACTCTCTTTGAAGATGCAGGCTTGGGTTTTTTGTGTCTGAAATAATGTTTAGATTCTGACAGTTCAAAAAGCAATCTCTCTTACTTACTGGAGATAATGTTCTGCTGTAGTGTCTTCATTCAACATTATTTAGCGTTACCATCTTCCAGTCTCCGCAGCGCCACAGTTTTGTCATCAAATCTAAATCTGCATCTTCTTCAAGGTACACTTATGTAACATGATCACGTAATGAGACAAACATGGATGCAGCCTGACGGGGGACAATCCTGTCCTCCGCAGGGTGCCGTGTGAAAACAAAGCTTCTAAAGTGGTGGTACAGAGGGAAAGAAAAACATTGTTTTACCCTAGAGGTGGGCTGATAGCAGTGTGAAAAGCCCATTTGAAGAGGTAGGGCTCATCTGTCACTGGGCAATGGAGGAGGCAGCCATGCAGAAGCCCCCTGATTATAAAGAGATAATTTCATCCAATCCTCCGGTGGTGCTCCATCACCTTGCCGCCATCCTCCACTGCTTTTCATATTTGTTCCCAGCCTGCATCTCCTCACCCGTTTCGTTTTATTACACCTCCCACTCAATACATATATTTTAGCTCCCCCTTGAATAGGGAAGGAAAGCGGGTCTCCCTCCTCTCGTCTCCCACTCCATCCCACCTCCAATCCCCCCATGTGTCTTTTGTTGTGCAGGAATCCACAGCTCTCAACTTGTTGTGTAACGCCATAACGCCTGCCGTGCAATTTAGTAAATTAAGCTCAAGTAATGCATGTCTCAGCACCAATTTCCTCTCAAGCACTTCTGGGGTAACTAGCTGAATCACGGTAAAAAGGTTTACATTAGATAATGGCGCAGAGAAAATAATAAATGATAACATCTGTAAGATAGAAAAGAGCCTGTAAATAGGGTTAAGGCTCATAATTGCATCTGTTGTCATATCTCCACAGCATCACGGGTTTAATCTTTAATTTGGCTCTTGTTAGTCATTAAAGATATAACAAAGGAATAGTATTTAATTAGAACAAGTGAATATCTGAAAATTGAATTAGTTCCCAATGCTGCCATCTCATACTGTTAAAAATGATCTCGGGAAGAAAATAAATGTAACTATGTGGACGCAGGCTTTACAATGCGGGGAGGTCAGACGTATCATTACAATGTGTGTTTAACAGAATAAAGCATGGGTGGTGAATGGCAGCCCTGCCTCTTTCTTTCCCCTCATTTTAACTCACTGTTGGAGGTAAGAGGGATGACATCAAGAGAAAAAGAGTGCAGAGAGAGAGAGAGCCAAGGGAAAAGAGACAGAGAGAGCAGGTCGACTCGCTCATCAATAACCACAAGGTCAGACAGGCAGTGCCGGGCTGAGTGGGCCCTGTTAGGAAGCAGCAGCTGAGGATTTGTAGAGCTTGTAAAGGCTTAAAGCAATACCGCTCCGCCTTCTTTGTGCCACTAGCCAGGCCTTTGAAGGGCCAGGGAGACACCTGCTGGTGGCTGAGGGGGACGATGGTCCAGGGCCATCCCTCGCCAAGGATCAGCTCACTATCAGCTGGCATAGAGAGGGGACTGAGGAGACTGTTATAGAAGCAAACACCAGATGGATATAGCTAAAGAAAGTCAGTGCATGAACATATATCATCGCTTATGGGTGATGCTTTTTCTATTGTGTGACATTCAGGATGTCTTCATTGAAAAAAAGTTTCTTTTTATATGCTAGTACTGGTGGTGTAAATGCATTTTGAATTCATGTATTCAATGTATTTAAATCTTTTTACCCAGAAAGTCGCTTGACATCAGGATAGTTCTTCTTATTAGAGAACGAATAAATTGAGTCAGGTTTGTTGACTCCTGCTCGCAAATGCCTTCAAAATTATCACTTTTACACCCCAAACTCCTGCCAAGTCTTAAAGCTATTCAACTAGTGAGCCCAGACCTCCCTCAAGTCTCAAATGTCTGTCTATGTGACTTTGAAAATGTCAACAAACAAATACTTTCCATCTGCAAAGAGAGTTGGAATGAAAGAACTCTTCTTTTTTTTTATGAGCTTTCTAATTTATGGAGAGGAATGCACTAGTGTGCCCTTCTCTCCTCTCAAGTGCAGGCATGAGCAGCTCCAATAGGTAGCATAAAAGCTCTTTAGCTGACTAGTGGAGTAGATTACTGGCCCTACTGTTAAATCCAGCTAGAGACCCCTAAGTGAGCATTATCAGTATGGTGCAGCATGCTGCCTCCTTGCTCGCTCCCTTTTTTCTCTTTCTCCCTCATCTCACCAGTACTTTGTGCAGTAAAATTTCTCAGTGTGTGATGGTAATGGAGAAAGATGGCGGGGGGGTGGGGGGTGGGATGGGTCTGAGCGATGGGGGCGAGTGTTTGAGCGAGAGATGATGCGCCACAGGAAGAGATGTCCCTGCAGTAGCAAGAAGGCAAGACTGAAACAGGATGAGATAAAGGAGGAGCTAAGAGGGAGAAGATGGAGGGATACACTCTCCACCACCACCACCACCCATATGTGCTTGTTAATTCACTCGCCCCTACACTGGAAGCTGCAGGTCACCATGAGTTATAGCTGACACCCTGAGTGTCATATTTATTTGATGTTGAATGCAACATTAAATCAGACCCCCACGGGCAAAATTAATAACCTTTAATGTAGCTTGTAATACTTTTTAACTTGTGATAATGTTATGTAGCATGTCAGATTCCAGCACCATTGTTTGCCTACTGTGAAAAATGATTTCTCTGGAAAAAAAGATAAAGAGAGGAAGAGGTTTTCCATAAGCTGCTACTCCAAAATCAATAGTGCGCTGTAAGGCATTTTGTTAGAGGAACTTTTATGTAGAGAGCAGTGGAAGGGGGGAAGGAGAAATTAAATGTTGAGCATGTCTGGGCCCAGAGTACAGATAATTGTTAACCAAAGATTACATAATGGCAAAGTAATGTAAACAGAGAACCACATGCCAAGTTAATGTTCTCACAGGCCAGGATGGAAGGGTTTCATGCAGTTTTCTGAGGCGGGCTCTGTCTCTCCACCTCTGTTCATTTTCGCCCCGCGGTGCTTTAAGCATGGTCAGACATCCTCTCTAAGCCATCCAGTGTGTCCTCTCCGAAGGTATATTGTAGTGTTCGGGGGCAACTGCGAGGGCTTGTTAAGGGTGTCACAGGAGCTGAAAGGAATGTCATCCTTTGGGCTCTCTGAGGTGCTTGTCACCTGCCAAATCAATATCTCCCTGCTCAGTTCACACAGCGCCACACACTCAAAAACACAGATGTACACACTAAACTGCAATATCCTGGTGGTGATGGGATTGGCAGCTTCCCTGGGAAGAGGTGAGCTTTAACACGCGTCTGTGTTTCTGTTGCAGAACGCTCCAGTTTAATGGCTGGCAGGTAGAGGCCGAAGAGGGACAATCAACATGAACTCGATTCCGTCGATGGACAGACACATACAGCAGACAAATGACCGTCTGCTGTGTATCAAACAGGTGAGTGTTGTGTCAGCTGTAGTAGAAGTATAATATTTAGTCAGACTCAGCTCTACCTGTAACATGCACAATATCAAAAATACTGCTTACTAACTAATGTAAAAATATAATTACTTTTAATTGAATAATTTGATACTTAAGTGCAGCACTTTGTTTTTGTACTGTCTAAAAATACACTGTGGTATTGCTATTTTTTACTTAAAGATGCACTAAGCAATGTCACGCATGTTTTAGGCTTTTAACATTTGTTGTCACATACAGCAAACATCTCCTCACTATCCGCGAGCTGCCTTGAAGAACACACTGTAAAAAACGCTGTCTCTGTAGACAGCCCAGGGTCTACAAACGGCTACAAAAACAAACTGTGCCCACCTGCACCACCAAGCATACACAAACAGTGTTCCAGCGTTCCAGCCAATAACCGACAAAAAGGATTAATGGGTAGGGGTGGGGGGTTAGTGTGCGGAAGCACAGAAGGGAGGGGAAGGGATGAGAAGGAGGGAGGGGCAGGTTAGTCTTGTTTTGTTTGAAAATACTTCGGACGTCAACAAGAAGTGACGTCACCCAACATCGCTTAGAGCACCTTTAATTTCAGTCAGCCGCAGGTTGAATTGTTGTGTAAAACAAAGATTATGTACAGCGTTTGTATTTAGATTTATATTTGGCATTAGGGCTCTGACCTGGTCATTCCCCACCTGGAAGCGCAGCACAGCAGGGAGTGATGGGAATAACTTCCCCTCAAGGTGAATCTAGAATCAGAAGCTACAGGTGGATGCTTGGTGGAGATGGGGCTTTTGTCAGTGTAGTGTCAGGTGAGGGTGCAGGCATGGCAGCAAAAGACTGAAGGCGTAAGTACAGTGCTATGATGGTGCATTGGATATAACTTCTTCCACAATTTGGTACAGATGTGATGCATGTTAACAACCACCGGCTGTTCTAATCCATCTGAATCCAGTTTGGATGATTTCATCTTTTAAATTGAGTTTAAGTGTTAGTTTATAACCCTTCAAACTGAGGACCTTTCCAACTATCTCACTGAAAACAAGAAACATGGCCAGGAAGCTGAAACAGGTTTTCTTAGTTACTGGCACAAGTTGACAACATCATGGATATGGAGTTTCCACCAGTGGAATTAATGTGGACAGATGTTTAATTTCCATATTTGTGCGACTAAAACTCCCTTTTCTAAGTTTTTCCATGTACACACACGTGGCCAGCATGGCCAGAATGCACCTTAGTTTTGCTGTTTGGCCACAGTAAAGTGACTAATCTGTTCACTCTTACTATCAGGACTGTGATATGACTTGGGTTACTGACTGGGGTCAAAGAGCGGAGGCTCCCCTCCCTCCCCCATCATCGCCCTTCTTTCTTTCTCCACCAGTGCTGACTCCCAGCGAGTCCTTTTGTTCTCATCTCCACACCGTTTACTCCAGGAAGAATCTCTGGCAGAATTCAACAGACATACTTGCGTAACCCCGGGCTACAGGGCTCCCTCCCTTTGATCTCTTTTCTTAACTGACGGCCCATTTAGTTTCTGGGCTCTGTGCTGAGGTCGACCTCCTGAAAAGTACATCAGAGGGCCTTTGGGACAATGTATGGGCTTTGCACTTAAACACAATTGTGGACAAGTCAAATTGTTTTACCCTCGGCAGGGACTTCCCAGCCATTACTGAGAAAGAGACAAGGTGAGGCAGATAGCAACACAGGGTGAGTGTTTAGGGAGCAAACAGAGGGAAGCCCCTATGTGTTGAGACAAGCTTTGATGTCCTTGAGTAATAAAGTAGAGAGAGGTAAACACTCAAGCAGTCTGCAGTCTGGTTACCTCCTTCACAGCAGGATATTAAATATTCAATGTCCCCTCCTTGTTTAGTTGTATAGGAGGTGAAATTGGATTCTATTAATGCACTGTATTCCTAATAGGTAATGAATTATTCTGTAAAGGAACAGAACTGGAAAAGGGACCTGTATCCGTCCAACACAAAAGTATAAACAATTAAAATGCTGCGGGGTTAAATGTATTAATCCCCGCAAGGCAAAAATTTAAACAAACACATCCCAATGTTAGCGGCCGGGGAAGCAGCACATGGGTAAACATGCCAATTAGAGAGATCCATGGCATACAAGGAGGCCTCAAGTCCATCTAATAAATGGTTAAGCGCCGGGTCATTTCAAACCAACCAGTAAGAGCCAGCACCCTGCTAATAGAGGCAGCTTTGTGCCGCAGACAATCAGGGTTTGGAAGACCCGCATAATAAATACCATTTATGTCCTGCCAATTAGACTAGCAGTGAGCCCATTCAACCGGCCGTCTATTATCCTCCCCGCACACAAAGATGATCATCAGGGGAGATCAGAACAATTAACTCACTATCTTCTCCCCCTGCTCCCCATTGTCCAATATCCAAGCCATTAAAATAATTAAGGAAATATTGTAAACCAATCCAGCTGTTTGCTTTAATTGAAAGTGTGCACATGCTGAAATTTGGCATCTCGAAGGCAGTACAGACGTGGAGCAGGAATATAAATGAAGCCTCCTCCATTGTGTTGTTGTTTTCTGGAAGATGTGACATGTCTGTCTGAATACTCCCAGCCAGAGCAGCGGACAGGGGAACAAATTGATTTTGTTGCTCAAATGATAAATTACTGCTGAGCATGATGATAAAGTAGAGGAAATTGGAATCTGTCAGCCTGATTGAATCACGGGTTGAAAGTTAAATCAGAAATCATTACGGTGATAATTTTTAAATTACCGTTCTGTTGTGAAATTGCAATAATGTGATTTATAAACAATAACTTAACCAAACTGTTCATAAACTATGAAAACATGGTTATTTTTTTCACCTCGATACACTCATTTTGATATCTAATATCTATAAATGTGCTGTCTAGGTTACTTCTGCATTGTTTGAGAGTTAGTGTTAAGAAAGTAGGTAAATACTTGCTACTAAATAAACACTTGTGGTTAATGACGGAGGAATTGTAATTGCCAATTTTCACTAGTTTTGGACATTTCAGAGCTTAATCGATCAGCAGATTAATCAATACTAAAATATTTGTTGCCCCGACTTTTTACTTAGTGTGGAAAAGGTAAACAACACAGATGGTGTTTGTTTTCTTATGTGTGCAGGTGGTGCTAAATACTTCCAAGGGAACACATTTTAACTTCAAAATAAATATATTCACTTGTTTAGCCTCCAAACAGACGAGGATGTTTTAAAAAAGATACATAAAAACAGTTATCTGCTTCACCGCCAAACACATAGGTTCTCACTGGCAGTTTGTTTTCCTCTCGCGTCCTCAAATTGCACACTTTGGGGAACATGGGCTCCGTGATACCGCTGGTATCTATTTCAGAGAGTGTATTTTTTCCTTCACTGTGGGGAAGCCAGTTTGCTGTCAGACTCTCCACTCAATGATTTGTACAGGGGTTTGGCGGAAACTATGAACTCTCCTCTCGCGGCAGGAGCGCTTCCTCAAACTGTAAGCGTCAATAAATCAAAATAATCTAGAAGACAACCCTCTCTGTACTGCTGCTGCACTGGCTATCCAGCTGTTTCAGTCTGTCACTGTGTTCTTTCCAGGGTTAATTGTCTCTATTAATATGTTTTCAGTGCTCTGGGGCTTCGCTTAATAACAACAGTAGCATAACCAAAAGCTGTGATTTTGAAATAGAAGCGAGTCTTTGCCAGTTAGTGTGCGCTGTCACATTCAGTTTAGCTGCAGATGTGCAGATCATGTTGTTTCCAGACGTGACTACAGAGGATGATTGTATCTGAAGAAAGCTGTATTCTCAGGACACTGCAAGTCCTGTCCGTCTTTGTATCCCTCGAACTGAGCCGAGCTTTTACTGGAGTGTAAATGTTGGAGGATCACTCTCACCCAGGGGACGAGGATAGGGAGGGGTGAGGGGTCTCTTGGCCACTAGTTTAGGTTTGATTGGTGGGTTTTGGCCGGAGTAGGGAAACATCTGTGGCGTGGCAGTGCCAAGCTCTCCATGTGACAGGCACACTGGTGGGACCAATTGTTCTGAGTGCAAAGAACAGTAATCACTTCAAGCCCAAGTGTTGGTGGTGGGTTTTTTTTCCCCCTCCCTTCTACATATTCTCTCTCCTCCCCCTTTCCATCCTTCCATCCTTGGTGCTCTGATTGTGTGTGCTATCTAGCTTCCAGACCCATCTAAATTTAGCATCTGTGGATGTGTTTCTCCAGGAGACTTTATCCACTAGTAGAATTTACATACTCAGCAACCCCACCACGTCTCGTCCTAGTCTCCCAAAACAAAGACACGTAGGTAGAGTGGGGAACAGTCTCAGACCTAACATAAAACAAACAAGACTGGTTTCAACCGGCCCCTTGTCAAACACCAGCTTTGTAAATTGATATGAAAGCTGCCTTATCAAATCCTGACCTCTGCTGCCCCCTAAAGAACAAACAAGTAAAAAGCACTGCAATGTAGTGACTTTACTGCTGTCACTTCCTCTTCTCCTTTTCTCCCTGACAGTGAAATCAAAGCACACAGACTTGTTAAGAAAGCAGCCATTCACTTTAAGCTGACAAACCTCTCTATTTACCTTTGATGCCATGGAGTGGGAGTCCATTTGTTCCTGGATTGTACAAGTGCACTGCAAAGGCTTGTGTGCATTATCTCTCCAAAGGTAAAAGATTAGTACTGAGTGGAGGTGGTTTGTCTGCTCTTCTATGTATAAAGTGAGTCATATTAAGGTTTGAAAGCTTTCAGAGAAGAGGTTGCTGATAGGGAGCCCAGTTGGGCAACCCACAGTAGCCCATTTTTGCAGTTTATTTTGCTGCTACACAGCAAGACAGACAACAGGATTAGTCAGTGGGCTGCTGGCTCCAGTTGGGGAATGAATGCCATAAAGGGGTACCTGTAGGTCAAGGAGTCTGTTGTCAGATAAAGTCACAGTACAGCTCAGGGCCGGCTGGTGAAATAAGGGCTTTTTCGTCTATGCATGCAGCCATACAGGGAGATTTATTGCACTCAGTGGCAAGGCAGTGCTTCAGAAACCTGGGGTGAGTGAAGCAGCAGCATGACTCTAATGGGAATATACCCCTTTAGCCCTGTGCATTAATACTTTAAACCTACAACACTAGTAATCTAAAGGGTAATAATATAGATTTTGGGAAATATGGTCGTAAAATTCTGCCAATGTGAGTGCTTTTAATTATTCATTATGTTTATGGCGTGGCCCCATGTTGTAGTGACAAGGGGATTTCTCTCTCACAATCCATCCATCTCCATCTTTTATCTAAGGTTCAGGGAGGCAGCAAACTAAGTCCAATCATATCCTCCACATGTGTTTCTACATCCTTCTGATGTAGATATAGAAGCAATTCAGTTTATTTTTAACAGTAGGTGTAAAAGCCTTTTATTAAAGGAAACCGATTGTTTGGAGTTGAGCAAATGTACTTTGTATTTAAATTGTAGTTTGTCGATTTGTGTTGGTGTTTAATACCTTATGACTAAATTGCCAATGCACAACTTTTAATAAAGCAGACCGGGACTAATATGTATTCAGTATGTATCCCCTGCCATAACATCTTGATATAGTATATTGATCCATTTTATTCACCAATAAATCAATAAATGGGTAACTTGGAAAAAAAAATCTCTATTCTGCTTTGTAGTGATCCTTAAATGTTCTTGGACTCTAACATATTCCCATAACTTTCCCTTTTTCCCCTCCAGCACTTACAAAATCCAGCAAATTTTCAAACGGCAGCAACCGAGTTGCTGGACTGGTGTGGTGACCCCCGAGCCTTCCAGCGCCCCTTTGAGCAAAGCCTGATGGGATGCCTAACGGTAAGTTGCCACTCATGTCCTGGTTTTGCAGTCTCATACTTGGAGCTTCAAGGACAATGAAAAGGCAGCTAAAACAAATGCTGCATTGGCTCTTTCCAAATCTCCTGCATGGTTATGAGGAAACTAATGTTTAGCTGCCTGATCTTCACTGAGGTCACTGAAAAATAAAAAGTATTTAATCTTGTAGAAACTACTGAGATTTAGTCACCTTTCAGTGACTTCAGTTACAGTTTGTGCTGTGGCTCATGAGATCGGCACACTGGAACACGAAAAGGAAAGCAATAACGTCCTCAAACCACAAAGCAATCAGTGGTTATCAGGAAATACAGTTACAAAGCCCTTAATTCCCTTACTTCAATGTCTAGGGGCTTTTGATTAATTCAATCATTTGTATCCCATGGCATTTGGGAAAAATACTTGACTGTTTTGAGACGTATACTGTAAACAAAGAATGATTTGGCCAAAATGCATCAGAGTAATCACAGTCTTACGCTAAACTGTCGAAAGATGTAAATATTCACTTGTTGCCTAAAGAATCTTTTACTCTTTCTCATGTTTAATGTACATTTAAAGGGAATACTCCAGCACACGTCTCATATGCGTCTCACTTACCCTCTGAAGCCTTAAAACAGCGGTGTCAAACTCAACTTCACTAAGGGCCAGACTGAAAAAATGCAAATCACATCAAGGGCCAGACATGTAAGGTTTATCGACATGCTTATATTTAAGAGAAAAAGTCAAATTCATTTCCTTGTTTGTGATGAAGACAAGACATTTGTGACTCAAACATCTCACATTTTCCAACAAAACACACAGCTAAAGACCGTGCAAAACATTTCAGACCGTCGTGCCAGCATGTATACATTTTAACATCAATGTACTTTGCATAATTTTTATGCGGGCCGATTCAAAGTTTGCAACCCTAAAAGGCACTGAAAGGTTTGCAGCTTTCTTAATGAAGGACAGCATCTTGGAATTACAGCAGTTACAATGGATTCCAATGATTGTGCACTTCTTGGTGAAAACAAATGTCCATAGAAACTTCTCAAACCATTCCTAATTAAGTATTTCAAATCTACAGGTGGTGAATATTTGATATTTTATACTGCATTTTTAGTAGAATATTATGGTATTATATACAGTACATCATAAAAAAAACTCTTCTGGTGGCCAGGATAGCTCAATTTTTAGAGCAGACGCACATATGTAGAGGTTTATACATCGACGCAGAAGGTCCAGGTTTCGAGTCCGACCTGTGACCATTTCCTGCATGTCTTCCCCCTTTCTCTCCCCCCTTTCATAGCTGTCCTATCCATTAAAGGCGAAAAATGCCCAAAAAATTATCAAAAAAAATGAGATGGCTGTTTGTCTTCTGGACATTTTGGGCCGAGAGCCAGAACAGACAGTCAGGTAGAACAATGGATGGACTGCAGATGAGTCACTCACCTGTCACCTTGGGGCCATTCTGTGCTTTAACTTGCTCATTTTCATACCGCTTCCAGCAGTAGATAAGAGATACATATAGCTCCTGTTGGGTGCAATTTGTAACCCTGCCGAGGCAGCGTGGCTACAGCGAGCAAAGGAACCCGAGAGATTTGTACTTGAGCACCACAGTGAAACCGCTTTGACACATCCCTCCATTTAAGTGATTGTGTTACTGCTTTAATGTGCTACAGCAGGTGCCTTTTCCTCCATTTCGCCAATTCAATTTGTTTCCTGCCGTGAAAATCTCAAGGCTTTTCCTTTTAGTTTATGGGTTGTATAGACCTTAGTGTCAACCGCACTGGGAGGGAGCACAGACAGTCTGATGTGATTGTGAAATTACTCAGACTGTAATGGTAAACACTTCACCCTGTTGCCTGCATTTTTTGTATCTCACTGCTGCCTCAGTGTCGGCATGTGGCGATGTCAGACAGGTGGCTACTCCGCAAAAATAACCCCATCTTCTACAAACAGCTAAATATTGTGTCAGTGAGGCAAATTTGCTATGTACCGTACAGTCTGCCAGTGGGGTAAGCAAAAAACTACTTTCTTAGAAAATACCTGAAAGATCAGTCCACTATTAAACATATCCAACCTTAAAAACATTTCTAGGAAAAACAAGATCATTTATTTTTTAAATCATCCTAATGTGGAAGACAGTCCACCATACAACACTCCACTGACTGTACAATTTGAGTGCTGAAATTAGAACTACTTGTTGTAACTTCTTGCACTAAAATTACCATTTAGCAAATTGTCCCTCACAAGCTTAGATTCTAATTAGACAGCCTATACTCGTATATCTTCTTCTTAATGGTGGATTCCTATAAATAAAGGCCATATATACGTACTCTGTTTTGGTGTCACGTCAAGACTATACTTACAGGAGATAATGATATGGTGCAGGGAGCAGTGTTCAGCTGTGCTACCTCAGGGCTTGTCTTGAACTTCGGATCGCGGCTATGAAAACCAGGCAGGAAGAGGAATCTGTCTCTAGTAAGGCATGTTGGTCCACACAGGCCTTAATATGTCCTAAAGGTCTTAACATCTTGAGCGGGTCTCTTTGAGCTGATAATGGCAATGGTAAATCAAAGCAACATGTGCCACATAATGGTGATTTACATCACCTCCTGTGGCATGTGGATGTTTCTCTTAATGTTTCCTCTCAGTGGGCATGGCAGCACTGGAGGCCTCATTTCATCCACCGACTCATATGGAACTGATAAACTTGTAGTGACTTTATCCTTTAAGTGGAAATGGAGGATGCTGCCAAACTTTATTCTTCTGTGACAGCCACAATCTGGGAAAATGTTGGGACAAAATATTCCTTTTGATGAATGAACAGTCCTTTAGAATAGTATAATCACTTTGGTCATGAGATTATGTTTCCATTGCTGTTTGTCTTTTGTATTAACTGTTGTTAGTTAGCAGGATATCTCCAAAACTTCACATCACACACAAACACACACACACACATCTCACAATGGTCTGACACTTCTACTACATTTTAAACATTTTCTGTTCTGAAAATAAAATAATACAGCCTTGAAACTAGGTATGCACTTTCTGAGCACTTTCTACTTGCCTCTGCTGTTAGGAGGATAAAAATATAAATTCAGTTACTAAATGCTCCAAAAACCTAAATGTTTTTTCTGTCGGTTCATTTATCCACAAATCAAAATTGTTTCAATTGACGTCTTGTCTTTATTTTTGACCTATATGTGGCCTTACAGTATGATACAGTAGTATTTACGTGATGTCAGATGTGATGAGTTTTTCATGCAGTGTCTATCTTTAAGAAAATGCTTTAAGTCCATGTATCATTTAGTTTTTTTGTTAGTAGGAAGGAACAATAATGGAATAGAATATGTGACATTATCCTGACTGAGTGCTGCATGCTGTTGTTGTGTTCAGGTGGTCAGCCGCGTAGCAGCACAGCAGGGCTACGACTTGGACCTGGGCTACCGGCTCCTGGCCGTGTGCGCTGCCAACAGGGATAAGTTCACTCCAAAATCAGCAGGTAAGACCAGAGTTTTCTCAACCGCCATCACAGGCCATCTGGCCGTGCTGGCCTGTTTGAGCTCAAAGTTCCTGCTTGCATTCTTGGCGGCGTTTCATGATGCCCACCCATTTCTACTAGACTGTTTAAGATCCTGATACTCCAGAAAAGCACTCTTAACCTTACTGTGTTGGACAGCATTTCAAGAATTTAAGTTGATTATCGGAATCTTGCAAAGACTAAAAGAAGAATTATGATCTTAGATTATTTTAAGGCTTTCTGCTTAATACAGAAAAAAAGTCCAACCATCTTTTTCTTCTGTTTTTATATGTGCATAAACATTGACTTGTTCACAACATGGAGAACTACAGCTACAGTTACTTCTCTGGAGATTTAAGACAAAGTGCCTACAGCAGAATACGCCATTTCTCAAACGTGACAAAAAGTGACTTTATCAGATCGCAAAGAGTCCCTGTTTTCACACAGCACCGTCATCTTGATACAATGATGGATTATTGGGACAGATGTATATTGCTAAATGTTGTTATCAAGCTGCCAAAAACGCATGCTGAAGCACGATGGGAATGAAGATGTATCGGCTGTCAGCAGCTCGGAAGATAACAGGAATATTTTGTGCTCCGTTACACTTTTTGATTTGTGGGTTCCACCTGTCTTGGGTTATGAGGAAAGTGGGGTTGTGCAGTTGCTTCTGTGTGCTCGGCCTCTCCGCTGAGCCATCTTAAGTCTACTAGGACATGAAAGTCAGAGTCACATATTGTTTGAATTTCCACTTGTGTTTGGCTTTTCTGATTTACGGCGTCCATGGTTTTATATGTGGTAATATGAGGCTTCAAATCATGCAATGTCACTCTTATGTCAGCCACGAGAGGGGAGTCATTCTCTGCCTGCAATTAACTTATACTGCCAAATGTTCTAATTCTACTTAATGCTAAATCAAATCTCAGGCCCTACTTTATGGGCTTAGATAAGATTGCCAACTGATTCTCTGTCTGAATAATTCCCTGCAACAGTAGTCATTTGGAAACCAGCAAGTACTCCAGTCTAGGCAGCATCCCAAAGTGCATTTCATGGACAATTATATACCTGTATGCATGAATATTTTGAGAGGCCTGTAGAAAGAGGGAGAGAGAAAGAGAGAGAGAGAGAGAAAGAAAGTCAATGGAAAACACTAAGGAGGCATTCTCCTACAAAGCTCCCAGAAGCTTTTTAGAGTGGAGGCCTCATTCGAGGAGGTTGTTAAAGCGGAGAGAATGCCCTCTCTGGCAGCCAAGGGAGAAGGCTCTTAAACGACACTCCCACAGGGCCCCAGGGGCTGTACCCACTCCCCAATGTCCTGCGGGGGCCGTTGCCAAGTGACGGGGGAAGGGAGTGAGTCACATGAACGGGCCAGGATGGCGGCAGCATGTCAGCCATCCAACAGGAGATACAGAGAAGTTAGTGTCTGCCGTTCACTGAGGAATAAATCTGAGAAGCTAGATCAAGTCTGTGTAGAGAGGACATAACATGAGGTGAATTTTATGTTTCATTTAATACAGCGTCCTGTGCGTAATGTTCTTGGAGCAATTATTTGTTAGCTAAATCGTTTTTTTGGTCATTAATACGACAGTCTGCCATTGGTTGCATAACAAGCTTTTTTTGTTCTGGATACAGACAGCTTGAA
Source organism: Percina caprodes (assembly GCA_013375575.1). Lineage (NCBI taxonomy): Eukaryota > Metazoa > Chordata > Actinopteri > Perciformes > Percidae > Percina > Percina caprodes. The sequence continues at coordinate 5,159,254 of JABXJD010000010.1, forward strand.
ACTGTTCCACCTTATGTTTGTTGCTTATCTCTGCTCACAAAGGAGCTTGTGTAGCCTAAAGCCTGGGAGTTTCCTCAAAATGAATAAGCAGAAAAAAAAGTGTACAGGGAGCATTTGAAGCCAAATCTTTACTCTCATAACCACTGGCCTGCTCAGCCACATCTTGTAATCTGCTCTGATGTTCAAAGTCTATGTTCAAAGTGGACAGGAGGGGGCAAGATCTCTAGTAGTTACGAGCGGGGCTATCTGCCACAGAGGACATTAGGTCAATAGCTGAGCGCTAATAAGTAAATCAGATTTGGTGTCCCGTTTTAACCAGGCCTACCTTGTCTTGGCTCTGATGCGGTGTGGTCGAGCTATTACATTTCTGTTATGTCATCTAAATTCCTCCCAAGAACATTGAGGGGGGAATTGCGCTGAGGGGAGGGCCGAGCTGATTTCAACAGTAGGAAATCAATGTTCACAGTAAACTTACAGCTGAAACAGGTTGTAGCTTTAACAAATGTATTCATCATGTAATGCCTCCAACAGTTTAAGACATTAGTTTCTTAATTTCCTTTGTAAGAAAAAGCTTATAATGGCAAAAAGTAGACATATATCCTAATGACACCAACAACATGTATCTTATCGCCTGAGGAAAACTTCATTATCATCTCCTATTGATTTTATCGGTCAGCATATGTACCTAAATTATAGCAAAGTGAGCAGTTTAGATGTTGACTCTACACACAGTGTGATTTAGTGAAATGTACTCTTTAATAGATGTACTCAGGGGGATTGGGCAGTTGTAGTCCTTTTGCCTTTTTGCAAGCGGCCCACAATGCAAGGGCAGAGCTGGGGGAGGGGCGTCTGTCTGCTCATAGTGACCTCTTTGTGAATGAGATTAGCCTGCTCTATTAATCTGTGATTACTTGGACTGTCTTACCGCAGGGCAAAGCATTGCACGTGGAGCGAGTGGCAACATCAAAGCAGGGACATCACTCGCTCAGTGTGGATAAACACATCATACATTACAAGGCCTCTTAGGCCTCTTTCATTAGTGTCACACCCCTCCTGCAGGATGGTTCAGTCTGGTTTGAGAGCATTTACAAAACACTTAATCACGAATTTTCCTCCAAGAGGGTCAGAGTGGCACATTCCCAATCGTTTGCGCCTCAGCAAGCTCTTGGAATTCCTCAGCTTTAAAGGAGTGAAAGGCACCAACTAAAAAGAGAGGGGGAGCAGTTCATTCTCTCATGTAACAAACGCCTGGTAAATCTGCTATTCAGCAGATAATTAGTTTGGCTCTGTCAGGTTGGTTTGTCTCTACACTCATTTCACACCTTGCAGGGCTGTTTTCAAGTTTGATCAAAAGACGTTGAGGGTTTTAGTTAACAGTGTCAGCATGACAAAATAAAAGATCTCAGCAAACTAGTTTTTTATAGTTTGTTTATCTGGTTTGATTGCTGGAGTTTCTACAATGGGACTTCTGGTAGTGTAGGATGGGATGCTGTGCATGTTTGTATATCGGCCTTAGGTTGTGTGAGCAACTGCTTCATACTAATAGCAACCTCAATATCTAGAATAACCTGCATAACAGCAAAGTAAAGTCCACTTTATCTAGATGTGTAAAATCACAACTTTGTCCTAAAGTATGTACAACATGCAGAGGTGCTGTATGTATGTATGTATGTATGTATGTATGTATGTATGTATGTATGTATGTATGTATGTATGTATGTATGTATGTATGTATGTATGTATGTATGTATGTATGTATGTATGTATGTATGTATGTATGTATGTATGTATGTATGTGCAGAGTAGACAAAGTGGTAGGAACAGAATGTGGAGAAAACAGAATTACAATATTAAGTGTTTTATTATAAAGTACAAAACTCATAGAATTAAGTAAATATTAAGTGCAACTATCAAGTGTTTGAAGTGAAGACTAAATGGAAAGAGGAACATTATCTTCATGCTAGTAATCTTATTTTAAGACATAAACGTTTTCTAAAAATGGAAATTCCAAAAATAGGAAAGATGCAGAAATTCTCACTGATTTTCAAAGAAACACAGTTAGGATCAAGATGAACATTTTTCAAGCTTTTTTTTACTTTATACTCGGGGTTGAATTCTTTAGTTTGCTTGAGTCCAAATTTAACGTACATTTTTTTTCAAGTGCTGATTATCCGACTTTTCAGTACTGAAGATGTAGAGGTCGGACATGTTGTCATTGAGCTGTGGAAAGGTCTCTGATTGCACACACCATACAGAGGTCAGATACACTCATGCCAGAAGTTCTGTAATTTCTCTTCGCAGAGCTTTCCACACCAATATTTTTTTGTTTTTATTTATTTTTTACTTGTTGTCTGTCTATCCACCCGGTGTGCTTCAACACATAGTTTAGCTGTGGTTTTTCCTAAATAGAGAATTACACATTGTTGGTGGCCCAGTTTGACTGTCAGCGGCAGTTGAGAAATAAACAAGCTTTAGTAAATTAGATTTAAATGCACATTCAAGACTTTATTTTCAATGTATGGAAGCTTTATTTCAGATGGTGGTTAGGCAGCTATGGTTCCTCAAGTGGTGTCTGCTGTTATTTTAGTCCGAGAACTGAAACCCAGTCTAAGGACAAGTGTTCACTCACCCCACCTACTGTATAAACACCTTATACTTTATAATCATTAGAGGTCCAAACTGGTATTTACAAGATAAAGTCCACCACAAAAACAGATTTTCTAAATTCCATGAGTTGACTCATTAATGCTTGATCTTATCTATCAAACATGGATGTAGTTTCTAGATATGAATTACTTTCTTAAACCTCTCGAACTCTTCTTAAATTCCCCCTAAATGTTTTAGACAATATTTTGAACACTACACTTTACTTTATTCAAACCCAAGAGGCCTGAAGAATACAGTTACATGGATTTGAAAAAAAGGCTTTGCTGCACCAGTTTGTAAAGACATTCCCATTACATTACAAGTCATTTAGCCAAAGCAACTTACAACTGCTAGGTCACACATCATTGGAGCAAATAGGGGTTAGCGTCCTGCCCAGGGACACATTGGTTGATGTATCACAGTGGGAATCAAACCCAGGTCTCCCACATCAAAGGCATGTCTCATATCCACTGTGCCATCACCACAGTGTCAGAGTTTATGAGGTTAAAGGCTTATTATATACGATATGAGTGTCACGTAAGCTACAAATCTACACTGTGTCTACTTTGGACCATCAGTGTGTTTTACACTATATGATCACTGTATGTGAAGTCCTTCAGCCAGCAATGATGGATGTGTTAACTTGAGGTAGGGTTTCAGGGCTGTAAGTCACCTGCTGTGGACTTAGCTGACAGTAAATACCAGTAGAGCAAATGCAGATGGGAGAGACCAGAGATAAGAGCTGTAGAGCTTGTCTGTCCGTCGCAGTTCTTATGTCTGTGGCAGCAGGAGGTGATTGGTAGCATCTTCAGCCACTCCATGTGGCTCTGTTATTTGCAGTGCAGCAAAATCAGATGTTTGCATATTAGAATGAACTTACATTGTACTTTGTGTATCTAATTAAATACATATTATTGTATTTAAGCCACAGATCAGTTGACACCTGAATCGACTTGCTGCTGATGAGTGTGAGTATTTTTATTTGCAGATGATAATAGATGCTCTAGACTGCCTCAGGTGGTCTGTCTACCAACAGTTTACATGTTTTATATGTGTGTAATTATTTATCCAAAAGCTCACTGTGTGCTGAAAGACGAATGTGGTCTAATTGGCCCCTCCCTCTCTGATTCCAACGCTCTGTGAATCAGGAAGCCACAATACCCAGCCTGCTCCTCCTCCTGCTCCTCCATGCCCAAATAATTACAATGACTAGTTTGATGGATTAAGTTGACTGTATGCAAAGACAAGGTTCCAGGGCTGAAATCACTGCTTAATGTACCCACCTGAACCGTGTCTATCGCCACCTTTTTGCGATGCATGTCCCTCGTAACAAATGTTGCTTTAAATGAATTGATTGAGGCTTCTTTTTACTCGTTGCTCTGGACATGGGCCAACATACAGGCTGTCTAGCACATTAGGCACCACCCCCCTTTGCAGGTTTGAAATGTGAGCTGCCTGCATGTTTTCCCTCTCCTCCCTCCCTCCTCCTCTCCCCTCCCTCCCTCTCTCCCTTCTGGCGAAGTGGCTGTGGCTGCTTCTGTGTGATGTGTGTATTGGGAGAGCAAGCAATGGATCACTAGACAGAAAAAGAAGATACATCAATAACTGCTGCATACATCCGAGGTGAGGAGATAAGCATTTGGTTTTCTCTCTCCCTCTCTGCCTGTCCTCCACCCCCACCCCCTGAGTCTCCCCTCCTCTATCTCTCTCTCTCCCCCTCTTTTTAACCCTTTACTGCTGCAGATGCCGGCACCTAATTTTCCTAAATTATATGTGACGATACGCACCTTTCTTCTTCTTCTTCTTCTTCTTCTGACCATGTGTCCTCCTTTTCTCTTCATGGCTGTTAATGCTGTATGAAGTTTCCTTTTTCCTTTTTTACAGATTATCCCTGTTTTCCCTCTCATTGTCTCTGGGGTATTTGTTGCTTGAGTGCAAAGAAGCCGGTGGCAAGTACAGCAGGAGCCCATTAGCAATGACTCCATCTGTGATTGGTTTTGCCTGCGAAACGGAGAGAGCAGCCATGAATAATTGATGTGTATTGTGCAGTCAGTCACTGGACACGCAGGGAGAAAGGGGAGGAAAACAGAGAGAAGCTGCTGCCTTGAGACACCGAGGGAAACGTGGGGAAGGGGGGTGAGAGAGAAAGAATGTTAGAGAGAAAAAGAAGAAGGTGGGAGGGATAGTAAGACACAGAGAAAGAGCTTTGAAATAGCTGCTGGCTTCAGTAGTGCAGAGATTAAGGCTGCCCTGTATCGCCTTTGTTCTGTTGTTGCAGATTTGTGCTCAGAAGTGTTTCTCGACACATGAGTTCCCCCTTTTTTCCATGCAGTGAAGAGTGAGAAATAAGCAGGAACATTGCTGGAGTAAGTCTGGTTGAAATGCGGGTGGCATTTTAGACATGGAGGGGGGGAGTTTTCTCTGCTGTGAATAGGACAGAGCTGCAAAGCTGTAAGCTGTCAAAAGGAGGAGACAACACTTAAAGAGGGTTGTGTTTCCAGGGGGTGTATTCAGTGACAAGAGAGAAGGTGGATCTGCTGCTGCTGAGAGTAACTTCACATTATTTCACCCCTGGGGGGGGCAGATAGAGGATTGCTTGCTGCGTTGGTGGGTGCAGGCGGGCACCCCGCCACATCTTAAACTAACGGAATGGAGTTTGACAGTATGACGAGCGCCTCTCAGCGCCCTGCGTGATAGAGTTGCAACAGCTGACCCACTTACAGCTCACACAGAAGAGGTCAAAATGGCCTTGATTATCTCTCTGAGTCGAGCTGACCTACTTGAGGTGGCATTTTTTGCGAGACTCGTGGCAGTTTATCACACCCACTCCCCTCTGTGCCACACAGCACAACCAGCCAGGCTCACTGCAGAGACATGCACACATGTTCTTCCTGTGTAGTAATTCACTAGTTTCAGATCAGGAATTCATGGTCCAATCATGTGTGCTTTTTTAAAAGATGACCAACAGGTTTAAATTTTTGGCATTTGACTGCATTGAGATGCTAATGCACCTGTTTTGTTCAACTTAAAAGAATACTTCATCAAATCATTTGAGTATCTTTATTTGGGCATTTTGGACTTATTTTTGCTGTGACTGTAAGTCACCATCAAATCCATGCAAGCTACAAACTCTGGTAACTAACAAAATATAGTAATATCCCTTTAATAAAGGAGTTCCTGTTCCTTTTTCTCCTATTGACTTAACTTGAGAATTGTTGGTTGGTTTCTTTATTGTTCACTTGGATTTCCCACTTCTATTAGGGATTTTGTTTAGCTATACAGTAAAGTTCTGGTTTTGGCAATGAGATCAGCTAAAGAGGGTGGCAGGGCCAGTGATACTTCCAGCCAATTAGTGTAGTGGATCATGAATAATAATATTTTTAGGTCAATGAACTCCAAATAGTCAGTTTCACTGGAGGTTAGTGTGGAAACCCAGTGACGTTTAGTGAGAGCACAGCAAGTTTTGGATAAAAATAAAAACTGTGCTTGATAGACAAATATTTGTCCAACCAAAACTTGTCAGAAAAATGGTACACCGTGAGATGTGATCTCTGAAAGTACTAATCAGAGTATTAAAATTGCATTGAAATGCCAGGTGTAACTGTAGGTAGAGTTTCCTCTTCACATCAAAGGGGGAAGTTCATCTGCCTACTTGTTATTCTTGCTGTAAGTCCTTTAAAGGACAAACAACAGCAACCTAAAGCAGGCTTCAGTGGGTGCACTTTCACTGGATCTTAATTTATGATCAATCCCATACAGTAGGTGGAAAGTAATCATACATTTGGCGTGGATCAGGTATCAGAGTGCAGAGCAGTAGACACACTTAACTTGGTCTGTATCTACAGCAGAGTGAGTTACCCTTCTGCAGAAAGCAGCCAAGGCCTTTACACAATCTTTTAAATGTATTGTTCCGAAGGCAGTGCAAACATGATTTCAGATATCTGCGTCCTCAAGTTAGGGTTGGCAGTACCTCAGTCCGCAGGGAGTTGGGTTGGAAACCGGGGGGTCGCTGGTTCCAGTTCCCTTATGGACTAAAGTATGGCGTGTGGATTGGTAGCTGGAGTGATGCCTCTTTACTTCCTGGGCACTGTAGCCCCCAACCACTCTGGTCTAGCTAGCAGCCCACTCATCTCTCCATTTGTGCATGATTAGGTCCTGAGCATGTGTGTGTATTTCAGGCCTTTGAGTAGTGATTACTAACAAACAGAATGTAAATTGTAATTTCCCCACTGGGGATCAATAAACAGTATAAATTATAAACAGTATAAATTATGTAAGAACCAGAAAATGAGGCTGAGACAGTTATGAGAGATTACAAATGACAGTATTGGAAGATGCTAAAGCAGCACATTATAGACACATTAAGTAATCTATAACCTTTATCGACCTGTATAGGTGAACCGCAGAGATACCACATCAATAATTCCTCTTTCACATGTCTATGGCATAACCCCCACCTGCACACACAAACAATACTTATACTTAATTTCCACTTAATTGCCTAGCATAGAATTATAATCAAGCCTTGTTAACTGCTCAGATAAAGAACTACATATTCAATCAATAGTAATAGAGAAGTGTAGACTCTATAGCAAATACGCTATAGTAATTAGGTTCACCACTACGGATAACTATAATTAATAATAATACTTTTTTAGTCATTTCTTTAGTGTTTGTAACAGGAATGTCAAGATGTGATCAACAATCCTTAAACTGTCTGCACTCAATATTTTCGTCATTCTTTTACCATAACACAGTCAAAGTATCATCTATTCAAAGTGTTTTGCAATTCTGTTTATTCATATTTTTTGGTCATTTGAAGTATAGTATGTTCAATCATTCTCTCCTCTTCTTAGTAGGTTTTGAAGTCACTCTGTGAATAAAATAACCTGACTTATTTCTCAGTCACCCTGTAATCTCATAGGGTTTGTGTTTGAATAAGGGAGAAACCCCTAATCAAATGTCTGTCATTTACTGAATATCTTTAGACGTGTTTGAAAAGTACAGTAAAATGTAAAATTTGAACCCTACAGAAACCAACTGCTGCAGGAGGTGTCAGTCTGACTCAGGTACTTGCTGTGTGTCGCACAGGAAACTCATGCACATTGGCTGAATCCAACCAACCATCCTCATCACAGTCCTTGCATTATGTCCTCACACTGGACTGTGTCGACATACTGTACATGGAATGACATCAGATGTGCTTCTTTTAGTTGATCATTTAGACAAAAAAAAGCTACATGGCTGCTGTTGTGTTGTCTGTCGGAGTTTTACAGTATGAAGCATGTCACACATGTTGTTTCATCATCTTGCCTGCGTCACAGTTCACACTTGTGTTCTCAGATGTTCATTGAAGCCATTAACAATCTAAGTTTATGCCTTGTTCTTCTCGGTGATTTGTATGTTAATTTTGCCCCCCCCGCCTACACACACAAAACAGTAAGAGTTGGGAGCAGAGCTTACATCAGAGTCAGAATAATGTGATGAAACTTTAATGATCGCTCTAAGGAAACTGGGACAACAAGCAAAAATGAGAATATAGCATATGCTAAATAGTTTCAGTAGAGGCCACATATTAAAGGGCAAATTAAAATGATAATTATATAGATTTTGTATTTATTTATATGTAGACAAAGTACCAGCAACTTAATTTAGACAATAAGAATGTGTAAAGTAATCTAGAAAACAGTTGTCTTAAGACATCTACAGTGTGACCTCCATTATGAATGAATGTGTAAAATAGATTTTAAAGTTATTCAATTTGAAGGAATAAGAATATGTGAAAATGAAAAGTATGCACATTATTTGCTGAGGCCATACATACCATTTGGCCTGAGTGTTTATCATTAGAAAGCTTTTTTATTCAAATGCTGCACTGTTGCACATATGGATGACTTTAATGAGCCTAGAGGGGTGCCAGGACCCGACCCAGGCTCCTCCAGTGTCTGTTCCGTACTGTACTTCTAAGGGGAGGCTTTGTCACCAGCCCCACTGTGAAAAGGTCGCAGGTGAATCAGCCACCAGCGTATGCTGCCATGATGCTACCGGCTCTGCCCAGCACCCTGAGGTGGGCACTAGTCCGGGCACATCTGCTCCGTGCCTAATTAGTATCATTGTAGACGGGGGCTTAAGGCTGGGCCTTCGCTAATAGCAGCCTGTTGCTCAGGGAAACAGTCTGGCTCCTGTAAGCAGCTTCTTTGCTGGTCTGCTCATTTTATAATCTAGTTACAAAAGTGCATAAAGGGCCATGGAAGTTTTTGTTTAGCTCCCTAATTACAAATCATGTACAGAATGTATTATATTTTTACTGATTTTTTCAAATACATGCTCTACTGGGGTTTTTTTAAGATAATTTTTTGGGACTTTTTTCCCTTCATTATATTGATAGTAAACTGGAAAGGGGGAGAGAGATGGGGGTTGACACACAGCAAAGGGCTGCAGGTCAGATTTGAACCCTGCGCGCTGCAGGACTCAGCCAACATGGGGCGAAAGCTCTTACTGGGTGAGCTAGAGGCCACCCCCATGCTGTACTTTTATGTATGTATTCTTTCCACTCATTTTTGCCGCATGAAAATCAATCAGCCAACTCTTAAAATTTCAGTAAAATCATATTACTCTTAAAATTTTAGTTAAATCATATTAATCACATAAAGTTTATTTACATAGCACTTGTAGATTCTTTAGAAAAGCAACAAAAAAAGTCATGTCTTATTGACATTCGAAGTATTATAAACAAAACAGATGCTAGCACGCCCCTACCTCTTCCTCCTCATCCCGTCCCCTGCCCCTCCCTTCCGCAAATACCCCAAATCCTTCTTGTCGATTATTGGCTGGAACACTGTTTATGTGTTTGGCGCGGTTTGTTTTTGTTGGCGTTTGTGGAACCTAGGTTGTCTACAGAGACCACTCTTTTTTTACAGTGCGTTCAGGGGACAGGCAGCTAGCGGATAGTGAGAATATGTTTGCTCTAGGTGACATAAAGTAAAGGTAACAATAAAAACTGTTAAAATAGACAAAAGAATGAGCATCATGTCTGTTTAAGTTAACTCAAAATTACATGATCACTACATGGTAATGCTGTCCCAACTTGCATGCTGCAATGTATCTTTGACCAAAAAACACACTAGTGGCCCTATTTCAACAATCAAAACGCACGGCGTGAAGCGCCTGGCACAGGTGCATTTGGGGCATGTACGAATCCACTTTTGCTAGTTTAATGGCAGAGAAAAGGGTCCAGGCGCAAGGTTCAAAAGGGAGGTATTTAGTGTCTTAATTAATCTTAGGTGTGTTTTTTGGCGTACCAATCAGTGTCCGCTCCCATTCCCTTTAAAAGCCAGGTGCGTTTGTACCATGGCGCATTGCGATTGTGATGGCGGATTTGCTAAGCAGGAAGGAAAGATTTTAGGGAGAAGAAGTTGCAAAATGGTTAGTTAAATAAATGATTCTTAGTAGATGTGCTAAAACATGCAAAACCATCGCTATGGCTCTTTGAAGAAACTTGACCTCAGACACTTAACACACTGTTGCCAGATTGTAGCTCCTGAATTAAGACATAAAGATGTAGGTTTGGAAGGAGGTTTTGCTCCCAATGAGCTTACTGTAGCAAGGAGCAACATACAGTAACAGATTGAAGATTGAATGTTGGTCGGGAAGATGTTTGGCTTAAATGCACAAGGAATTAATTCTCACCAGGGGGTGAAATGCTATAGATTTCCACCTCCGTGCTTAGCACGGACTCTGAACGGTATGCCCTGTTTTTAATGAAGAGATTTGTTTCATGTGCCAAGAGAGATTATCATTTAAATCACTGGCCTGCTTAGATGCGGGTTTGGTTCCTGTAAATCTATGACCAAGAAATGTCAGTCAGAGTGATGAGATCTGCATGAATCATCTTGAGATTGTGGCGTATATTATATGTTCCAGTTGGTATTCAGCTAGTGCCAAGTGGATTACTTTAAAGACATACAGTATAATCTTTATCTCAAATCTGTATACACAGATTTTATTTTAAATTTCTTATCTTTGACATTTAGATTTTTATTAAGAAATCCTGCATTTGTATAGCTATATAAATCGAAAAGTTGTTAGCTGGAAATTTTGATACTGAAGTTATTATGACAGGAGGAGTGGGAAGTTAAGAGGAGTAAGGGACAGTTTTTTCTATCCGTCATTCTTAAGAGGCTTTTAATGTTGCAACAAAGACTGCAGGATGTCAAAACAGCAACCCAGAAACACCAAATCTGCAGCATTTTCTTTTTTTTCCTTGTTTGCCTCCACATGGCCACATATGCTTGTGGCCTCAGTAAAACCTTGAATCTGGCACGAGTCCAAGCGTCCCCCCTTCTCGCCGGATGGACATGGCACGACATTATGGCCATGTGGCCAGCAGGAGGCTGTATTTAAGCTGGGGCAGCTCTGAAATGGGCCATAAAACCTAACCAGCAAGTCTGGCTCCCCATGAGGCAACCGGCCTAAGTACTCATTGACAAGACTCCAACATCACTGACTTCTGAGCAGCAGAGGAAATAATGCAAGAAAAAAGCAGCAGACAAAGATGAGGTGCAGACAGGAATTGGTTGTTTTCTAACCGTTAGCGCTAATGCTTTAAATCCAAAACATACATCTGCTTTCTCATACTTTTCCACTGCTACACACTGTGATTATTTAATTTGGTTCTCTCTCAGCCAATTTTTACTTAATGAAATAGCTCCTTGACTGCGTATGTTTAAAGGACCTCAGGGGAAATATGTCACATTTTGATGCCACATGGCAGCCATGACATTCACATGTTTCCACTTCACACATCCTTCCCACTTCATCAGCTTTCTGAAAACATCAATCACCCTAAAATATGTCACGAAATGACTCATCCAACTTTAAAATCTTTGTTACTGAGCTAATGAAGTCAGTTTACAGACTCAGTTTTACGACACCCAGTTTGCACTCCCTTCCGTGCCAAAGTGTAGTAGAGTTGAGAGGGTGACCAGAGAGGGAAAATGTGTTCCACCGGTGAGCTTCCATCTAATTATCCCCCATGGATAAACAAGTATTGTAGCACAATCATGGTCTGTCATGGGTTGACAAGTCCGTAACCTGTTATACCCGCTCCTCAAAATACTGCATTATGGACAAGTTGCTTCCATTTCATTATCAAATTGGCTCTGTGATGACTGTGCGAAGTGTCGTGAGGTAGAGAGGGAGATGATTTACAATCCAGACTGTAGTTTACGCAGGATAGCTGTAAGTGAATGTCATAGCAACCAGTTATTCATGTAGTTTTCCATATATTATGAGGTAAATCGCAAACATTTACAGTTCCAGGAAGCAAACACAAGTGAGGAATTCTTTGGCTAAAACTAAACATGGCTGTTTTGCATGGCCTCTTAGGGGCTTTCAGTAACCAGGGATGCTAGGGCTCCCTAGACTCTCTCTTATTTTAATTGACTTTGGCCTGCAGGAGGCTTGTGTCCATTCAATCCTTTCTAGAGAGAGAGACAAACAGAATGAGATTTGAGCTCCCTCAGAAACTAAAGAGTGTAGCCCACTGGAGCCGTTCTTGTTAGTTTGCTCATGGTCTTTGTTCTCCTTTCAGCCCTTCTAGCTAAATTTCTTCAAACAAGCCGTTTGGAGGTTGTGATTCTCCCTAACAGGTTTAAAGCAGTTGTTACAGCAGTTGTTCGTTGTTACAGTTTGTATGGGAATTGTGAGGAAGTATTGCTTATAATTGAGTGGGATGTGATGACTGGGTGTATAGTATATGTTTGTGTGGGCGTTAGTGACCAAGCCATGTGGATCGATGCCAGGTGGGAGCCTGGGTTGACAAGGGAGCAGGTGTCTATTAGATACAAAGCAGAGAGGGAGGGAAGGGAGGGACGAGGATCATAAGAGCTCTTGGCATCTGCCTTACCTGCTGCCTTCCATACAGTCCTCCTGACAGTAAACAGAGAGAGTGAGGAAGAAAATAAAAAAATGTGTCGGAGGAGGCAGCAAGTAAAGGAGTGACCTTTTGGAAGCCATTCATGTCGTGTTTGTAGCATTATCCTATCCCACAGGTTGTTCGTGCAGCACTTGCCACTATTCAGTGTTGGATTTGCTGTACATCTGTTTTAAAGGGTTGACTCACCCAAGTTACAAAAACACATTTATTTTCCTACTGCCTCTACCCTAAAATAATTGAGATGAATGGAATTTCATTTGTCGTGCTCAAAGTATGGAAAAATGAACACAGAACATGTCAACATTTTTTTATAGGTACTATTGCTTTGGGACAATGGATTTACAGTTGACGCAAGGGGATAACACATAACAGGAGTCTGACTGTAGATACCCGGAGCATAGGTTTTGATTTATTCTGTTGCTTCACTGCAGTAGTAAAATGTATCATTAATTAGTCTATTGTCGCCACAGTAACTAGCTTTACATTCTGGTCACTTTGTAATACTAGTGACATTGGTGAAGTCTGTCTTTTTTGACTTCATGCTTTATGTTGAATTCACTCTCAACAATCTCTGCAAGCAGCCCAAACTGACCAGTCACAATTACCGCTGTACGTGATATATCCATAGCTGCCATAGCCCCGACTTGTTGTTATGTTTTTGAGAGCTAGGATACCACGCAGCTCTGGAGCTCCATCCAACAAATATTATTTTGAGCAGCACAAATGGAATTCTGTTCACATCCATTGTATTGGGGTAGAGACAGAAATCCCTGAGTCAGATATCTCAAAACATTGACAAACTACAATGGCTAGACATTATGTAATTTGGGTGAACTGACCCTTTAACTTAGAGGCCCCTGTCATTTGGTGGAGCCAAAAGAGGCAGAATAAAAGGTATTTAATCAGCTCAGATTATCTGTTTCTCCTGGCTGAATGTGTGGCAAAAGTTGGGGTGGGGGAGCATTATCATTGGAAAGAGCATTGAACAACTGTTAGGGATGCAGTCCATGTCGTTTGTCATGTTTCCCCGGGGCTTTATGACAGAGAGTGAAGCTGGAAGCTGCAGGCCCAGCCACTGAACCACCCATCTAGTCCCAGCAGATGCGTTTACCGCCATTCGCCTTGGCTGACCATCAGGCTGCACAGCTGAGCACCAGAATATCAATACGGCTCAGACTCAGCCGAGCCCCTGGGACTATCTACAAGGCAAACAAGATAGACTCATCTCCTTATGGAAGACAGAGACCCAAAGCCGCCAGGGAGACCAATGTAAACGGAGCAAAAAGATGCTCTGTAGCACCAAACGGCAGTTTGATTCACTCCAGAATAGTCATTTGGAAGAGCTACACCTGAGACGATTATCTCCAGTTTTGGCTCTTCTCAAGGAGGAAAACAGATGAGTCTATTGAAGGATCGTCTGTGGGAGGAGAGGAGAAGAAAAAAAAAACAGTAATCCTTTTGTTTTCATCATCCGCACTGTCCAAAGAGATGCATGGGAGGAGGAGGAGGAGGAGGAGGAGGAGGAGGAGGAGGAGGAGGAGGAGGAGGAGGAGGAGGAGGAGGAGGAGGAGGAGGAGGAGACTGTGAGGTGTTGGCTGTTCCTCCTCCTGTCATATGAAACCTGAAGTTTATCCTCTGAGTCAATGAGTCTTCTCCCTTAAACAGGTTGGTGCTCAGCAGAGGTGATCATTTTGTGTGGTGATAAGCCCTTTATGTAATGGTGGGGTAGAACAATTCTTCTATAAGTGGCAGCACTGGTGCTTCCCTCTCCTTTTTTTGCCTCTCTTTCTCTTAAATATGTATTGTCATTATACTGCTCAGCTCAAAGCTGTTGTTGTTTTTGTCCTGCGGCTGTTGATGTTGGTCTCGGTGTGAAACGAGGATACCATCCCCTCAACCAGACGGCCTCACGGTGGCACAGTTATGGGATAAATTGTGGAGACATGTTTATCAACATAGAAGAAGTGCAAGTTACCCCTTGTTGGAAGAGAATAATGAGACCTAATTGAGCTGTAACATGCTGGCTGGTCGCCAGGCCCTTGAATTTAAAAACTCAATCAGAAGGGGGTCTAGGAAGAGTGAGGGTGCTGTTGAAACGCTGCAGGACGTTCTAACATAGATCTGAAAATGAGAAAATGATAAAGCTTGCACTTGGACCCCGTTATATTTCATCAAAACTAACCTACAAATCAGTACATCTACCTGTGGGTGTGATGTTTCCAGTAGAATAGCACCTCAGAGGCCTTTTCTGTCAAAGCACAGCCGCGGTAAAGTCAGATCAATCCTCTGGAGGAACAGCACAGCCTGTCTTCTGGCACCTGCCTTGCCAAGAACAGGAGGCAGGAAGGGGGAGCATGAGCGGGTGGGAAGGAGGAAAAACCCAGCTGCCTCTGCGCCTGAGCCCTGTGCTGCTTTTAAAGGAGTGGAAGGGAGGGGAGGGAGAGGCAGAGAGACTGCTGGCACCATCTGTACATGTCTTTTGTATTCCAGCCCTCATCTTTACACAGAGTGAGGCTGGTGTGCTCAGTGTTCAAATGAAAGGAGAGGATGCGCTTTTGGGAAGCAATGCTCTGAAAAGAGAAGGTGTGTGTTTGTTTGCCGATGCTGAAATTCTGTTTTGTCCTCGGAAAATTTGTGCACTCAAGAGGACATCTCCTGTCCTATTTATTTTACCTCTACAATATAAGCCAGTGTGGTGTCTTTCCTTACGTGTGTGTCAGTAGGCTTGCACTGTTTGCAAGCACCTAAGTGTGGGCAAATCTCTGGGTTGCCATGTTTGTGATGGGAGTCAGAAGCTTTTGTTTGTTCCTCCCTCCCATCAGCCCCATTAGCCTGATGCCCCCTCTCTCACTGACTCACTCAACGTTTATTTTTTTATTTTTTATCTCCCTCTCTGTCACTCCACTGTCCCTCGCTGTGTAATATGTGCTGTGGCAGCCTATCCTTGCATGTGGCAGCAGGGTGGATCTGCCTGTGAGGACAGCCTGCACTGTCTGCTGTCATATTGACGTGGCTTTTTGCACGAGCCGCTGCTGAAATCACCAAGAGCTCTGTTTAACCCCCCCCCCCTTCCCTCCTTCCCTTGCTCTTTAGTCAGCCTAGAAGTGCTGTGAATCATAAGAGGAGGTGGCTGCCCTGCTCTTTGATTGAATCCACATTGCCTTTCTCTTCTGCCGCTGCAGAGAGAGGCTAGAAGGAGACAGGGGAAGCGAGAGAGAGCGAGAGAGAATAAGGAGTAGGTGGGTGAGAAAGTGTAGTTGGCACAGTACAAAAACATGCACTGCAGATGAAAAGCATATGATTTGATCAAACACACTCTTAGGTGATGGCTACCTAACCAAGCGGTTAGGAAGGTAGGAAGGAGGAGAGGAGGGAAGGGCTGGAGTCCATCTGCAGGCCCAGAGTGAACCCTAGTGGCCAAGAGCTAAAGTGACATAATTAATTTAAAGCAGGTATTTTATATTGCAGCATAAAGGTGCCACCTTTTGTCTCTTACTGTAAGAGGAGTTTTCTAGTATACAAAATACTAAGTTGTTTGGGAAAGTAGGATTCCCTCATGTTACATTGAAAGTAACCTGCTTCTTACCTGGCAATATATGCATTTAAATGAACTAATAATGCAACACATTTTGGATGTTTTTGGTTAGAAAAACATGTTTTTCAGGTAAAGCCATTCTTGCTGTAGGATATAATTTGGGGGTTACTTTTTTTTGTCAATCTATTGCAAACATTGTTGGCTGTAAACACAGAAAATGCACAGAGAGAATACTAATAGAAAAAGGACCCTCACATGACAGACATACATTTACATTGAATACTACTGATGAAGACTAGCCTGAAGAGTATGGCAGACAGTGCACATGAGTGGATACAAAATTGAGGTTTAAAAGACAACAAGACATTATAGAATAAGAATTAATAATAGAGCAAATAACAGATGTGAATGAGATTAGATTATATTCAATTGTATTGTCATTACACAGGTACAGGTACAAGGCAACAAAATGCAGTCTAACCAGAAGTGCAATAGTAGCAAGTGCAGGATATACAATGGTTCCAGGACATGGATATGTACTGAATAAATATAGAGATGAATACTATTATAAACAGAATTTTACAATAGATTTGTCCTATGAATATAATGTATAGATAACTAGTATTGTGAGCAAAATTTACAGCTAGATATGTACTGAATATAATATAAAGGTGGATATTACTATAACAGAGTTTACAGGTGACTATGTACTATGCATATATATACAGATGGCTATTACTATAGACAGAATGTGAGCATAATATACAGATGGCTATTACTATAAACAAAAATTTTTACAGATAGATATATATAATAAGTTAGGCTAAAATGACAATGGATTTAAGGTAGTATAAATAAAGTTTGGACAGAAACTATCCGAATTAAAGTGCAGTGGAAAGTAATTGCACATGGAGCAAGAATCCGAAACTCAATCGGATAAAATGATCCAAGTGTACAAACAAATGTTATTTTATTCTGTTTGATTCATCGGGAGAAGTTCTATGCTGTCACTTTTGTAAAGTCTGTCACTGTTTACATTCATTCCCCCACAGAAAGTCTTCATGTATGTATTTTCCTGGAAATAGTAGTGAATTTAATTGCAAATCCATTGAAAGCACAAACAAAAATGCGAGTAAAGAGTTAACATGCAGCTAATTTGTACCTTGCTGCTCGCATGAATATAAATAATAAATGTAACCTTTAATTTAATGTGTGGAAAAATTACCCTTCAGCTGTTCATATAAACAAACTAACTAAAAATTAATACTAAAAATACACAACTGCACAACTGAATTTTGAATTCAGTTTTACCTTACTCAGCAGATAATTTCAGAAAATGTTCTCACATTTTGTAGTCTTTTTTTTTTAATGTTTGTTATTCTTTGTCACCTTATTGGATGTTTAATGTTAAATGTTGTTGCATAGTTATGTGGAGTGACTGGCAGTGACTGTAGACCTTTTCTGTTTTAAAGGTACCTTGCACAGACGGGACTCCTGGTTTTGTCATAGTGTATTTTGCACAAAGATGTTACACATCATTTTGTCAGTCAGGCCATTGCTTTTTTTCAGAGCTTCTGTTCTTAAGTTGCTGTTCCGTCTGCCTTGCTTGTCTCACATAATCAGTTTTTGCAGGTTTTTTGCAGCACTTGCAATAGAGGGCTGTTACATCTGCAGTTATTTCTCACAGGATTCCACTGATACACTCTTCCTCTGCTCTCTTTCCAGCTCTTCTGTCTTCATGGTGTGAGGAGCTGGGACGTCTCCTCCTCCTCCGTCATCAGAAGAACAGACAGAACGAGCCTCCGGGAAAAGTGCCCATGCAGCCCCCTATGAGCTCCATGAAGCCCGGCCTCTCACACGGGTCAGTGTTCACACTGCTGCGCTTTTTGGCACGTGTGTGTGTGTGTGTGTGTGTGTGTGTGTGTGTGTGTGCGTGTGCGTGTGTACAGACAGAACAGGCCCTTGGGAAAAGCCCTTCCTCTCCACATGAAGCATGGTGTTGCTTATGGATCAGTGGCCAGACAAACTGCTAGACTAGCTGCCTGTAGCACAATCAATAGGGACAAATTGAAAAGAACACATTGTCTATGCATTTCAAGAGGAAGAACATGCTTCCATTTTATAATCCTAACAATAAAACCGTTGTCTTTCCCTATTGTTCAGCGAATGCAAATATACTTACTACAACTGTACTAATGTACAAATATGTGTGCAGTGAGTCCGGCCCTATTTTGATTTGTCTGTATGATGTGTTTCTATCCATTCTCAGCAGAGATGGGTCTTTTCCCTATGACTCAGTTCCCTGGCAACAGAACACCAATCAGCCTCCAGGTTCGTTGTCAGTGGTGACTACAGTGTGGGGCGTGACCAACACGTCGCAGAGCCAGGTGAGATCCCATACCTGTCCAACAGAGTCTGTCTGAGTGGACTGCATCTGAGAAGAACACATTTCTGTTCTTTTAAAGTGCCACTGCAGGAGGTTTCTCCTATTCCTCTACTCTGATTTAGAATTTTTCTGTATTAATATAAATGCATCCAACATTTACATGTCTCTGTATGTGTATGTCCAACAGGTGTTGGGAAATCCGATGGTCAACAACAACAATCCCATGAACCCTGGGGGCAACCCTATGGGTTCGGGTATGTCTGGTAACAATCCTGGGATGAACTCTTCTCAGTTCTCCGGTCCTCAGCAGCAGTTCCCAAACAAAGGCAACTCCAACCAGGGCTACATGCAGCAGGGCATGTACGGACGACCCAACTACCCTGGAGGAGGAGGCTTTGGTGGCAAGTAAGTGGACAGTGGATTTGTACCTGTCTGTAATTAAAATTGCTAAGAAGTCATTCGGACAGTTAAAATGAGTGCAATCCTCCAGCATGATGGTCTGAGCTAATTAACTATATTGTGTTGCTCTTTGTCATAGTTATCCTGGAGGGCCTAACACTGGACCCGGAGGAATGGGCATCCCTCAACACTCCCGTGCTCCGTCAGACTTCACCCAGCCTGCCGCTGCTGCTGCCGCCGCTGCAGTTGCTGCTGCTGCCGCCACAGCAACCGCCACTGCCACAGCAACCGTAGCTGCCCTACAAGAAACACAGAACAAGGACATGAACCAATATGGACCGGTAGGACATGACATCTTTTTTGACTTTTAACTCTTTTCACAAGTCAAATTTGCCACATTGACATTCAACTCAGAGATGGTTGATTGAACCCATTTTGTCTTTCAGATGAGTTCCTCTTTCCAGATGGGTCCAAACCAGGCGTACAACAGCCAGTTCATGAACCAGCCAGGACCCCGTGGACCTCCGTCCATCCCTGGGAACATGGGCAGTGGCATGAATGCATCCAGCATGAGCGGACCCCCCATGGGAATGAACCAGCCAAGGGGCCAAGGCATGGGGCCTTTCGGGACTCATGGCCAAAGGATGCCCCAGCAAGGCTATGCAGGACCCCGGCCTCAGGGCATGGCTATGCAGGGCATGAAAAGGCCGTACCCAGGGGAGGTAAGTGGATGTGAATAATTTAACACTTTCATCTTCAGGGTTCAGCTTGTTTGCTGTATGTTAAATATATGTTTGTCTTCTCTGCATCCACAGCCAAACTATGGTGGGCAGCAGTATGGACCAAACAGCCAGTTCCCTAACCAGCAGGGGCCGTACCCCTCACCTAACCCTTCGAGGCCACTGCCGTCACCTAACTACCCGGGCCAGAGGATGCCAGGACAGCAGCTGCAAGGCCAATACCCGCCACCCAGTGGTGCCATGGGCCAGTACTATAAGGTGCAATAATACTGCTATTCAACCAAACGTTTGATGATTATTTTGAGTATCATACCAAAAACCTTTTGGCAAGTTGTCAGCAGTGTTTTGGTACAAATAATAGAGGATAATTTGGAGAGAAAAATAATTTTGAATCCTTTTTTTTATTATTACTACAGCAAGAGCCACCTTTTAATGGCCAAACAAATAACTTCTCTGGGAGTGGATATCAGTACAGCCAGGGTAATATGAATGGGGTAAGTCCATGTTTATATTAATTTTGTTTCTTCATATTATCATTCTCTTACGTTGTGCCGATTATAGTCCCATGAACATTTGATATATAATCGATTGTCTTCAATATAGCCGCCCAGACCGGTGGGTAACTACCCTCACTCCCCAGTGCCAGGCAACCCCACCCCTCCAATGACGCCAGGAAGTAACATCCCTCCATACTTGTCGCCAAACCAGGATGTGAAGCCACCTTTCCCTCCTGACATCAAACCAAATATCAGTGCTCTCCCTCCTCCCCCAGGTCAGTAACTGTTACGATATCCTCACTGGAAATTTTCCAGTGAATTATTCCTCTAAATGTTTATGATAGTCTGACCTTGGCTCTTCTTTAACCAATGCAGCCAACCACAACGAGGAGCTGCGCCTGACGTTCCCAGTGCGGGACGGGGTAGTCCTAGAGCCTTTCAGGCTAGAGCATAACCTGGCTGTTAGCAACCATGTCTTCCACTTACGGCCTTCTGTACACCAGACGCTTATGTGGAGGTAAGACATCATACACTGAATTAATGTACAGGATATTGTTTTATATTCTTCCTAGATGTTTTTTTCTTCTGAGAGAGCTTTTTGATAGTCATTTTCATTTCACCTCATCCTGTAGCGTCCTGTTGACAGTTGCAGTTTTAAGTCTTTAAGGTCTCTGGAAACGGTTAGTGTTTCATAAAGTAAAAAATCCAGCTCTTACCTCCCCAACAAAACATTCTATGGCTCAGGCTTAGTAATAGGGCTTTTCAAAAGACTAAGAGAGAACAGGGGCTTATTGGAAGCGGTATAGAGAACAAGAGAACCTAAACTGTGTTTAAAGGTGTTACGGCTCTTGAGATTAGGTGGAAATACAAAAATGAATGGGCAAAAAGAATTTTAATCCCTGATTTAGTTCCTTGCTGTTGGTTCTTGGGGCTCACAGTGTATGTTTTGGGACTATTTGGTCAAAAAGACCTAGAAGCAGTATCCTATGGGATCCCACAGTCACCTCTAGGGTCCGTACTATTTTCCTTTGACATGACCAGCCTTGTGCACATAATCCTTATATATTCAAGCCTCATCAAATACCACTAGCATAGATGGGTGGGAAGCCAGTAAGGGCTCATCTTCATGTAATTTGAAGGCTGGTTGTAGAGGTAGGAACTTAAGATGGACCAAGTCAATAAATGGATAATATAAATTGATAATGTGTAATGACCTCTATTAAACTACCCAGGAAGGGGCTGAAGGTAGCTCACATTAATATATGGAGTCTTAGAAATAAATTAATTGATATCTCAAATATACTATCAGAAGCAACATACATGTCTTAGCAATAACAGAGACTCATCTGGATTTCTTGTTTAAAGATGCTGTGATAGTAGTAGTATTCAAGGGTATAATATATATATAGGAAAGACAGAAATGCAAATGGAGGTGGTCTGTGTCCAAATCATATTCCTGTGAAAGTAAGGATGGACGAAATGTCAGCAGAAATAGAAGCATTATGGCTTTAAGCACATATCCCCCATTCGAGGCCTTTAGTGGGCTGTTGTTATTGACCACCTAATGCAAATTCTAATGATCTAGATACATTGTGTGATATGATAGATACAGTATGTGATCATGCCAATTAAATGTATCTCCTTGGAGATCTAAATATTGATTGGAAGTCTTTACATTGTACTAGTGTCACTCTCCCATCCAAACCTCATCAAGCATCTTACAATTAGGATTCTTTCTGGTGACATATTGTGAGATGACATTATTTTATATTTAGCTTCCCATCACTGGTGGTCTGTTTGTTTTAGAATTGATCAGGAGGTTGGAAAGGACAAAACATCTGCTCCCACAACAACAGTTATTAATGAATGTCTATTCTTTTACTTGTCTGTGCAGATCGGACCTCGAGCTGCAGTTTAAGTGCTACCACCATGAAGACCGTCAGATGAACACCAACTGGCCAGCTTCGGTCCAAGTCAGCGTAAATGCCACACCGCTCACCATCGAGAGGGGCGACAATAAGACCTCCCACAAACCCCTGCACTTGAAACATGTATGCCAGCCAGGAAGGAACACGATCCAGATCACAGTCACTGCTTGTTGCTGTGTGAGTACAAATCTCCAATACTAATAAAAAGAGGTTTATAAAAATACCGATGCGTAAAGTGGTTGCCAGATAATAAAAGTCAGACATAAAAAGATTTACTTGCAAATGAAAAATCTGGTCTTTTTTCTCTCTGGATACACATGTTGAAACTGTAAACTAACACAACTTAAGAGGATGTTCGTAATATTGACAGTGATGTTTCCTCTTGCAGTCGCACTTGTTTGTTCTCCAGCTGGTCCACAGGCCCTCAGTTCGCTCTGTCCTCCAGGGCTTACTAAAGAAGAGGCTTCTGCCTGCAGAGCACTGCATCACCAAAGGTATACGAATAAGAACACGGTCACATTTTGCTGATCGTTCTCAGAGCCCTTCTTTACGCACTGTATTTGTCTCATCCTGCCTCCCAGTTAAGAGGAACTTCAGCAGCGTAGCAGCGTCATCAGGGAACGCAGCACTCAACGGAGAGGACGGCGTTGAGCAGACGGCCATTAAGGTTTCCCTCAAATGTCCTATCACCTTTCGGCGAATACAGCTTCCAGCAAGAGGCCACGACTGCAAACATGTTCAGGTGAGCCCTGAAGGGATAAACAAAACCACTGAGAGTCAGGAAATCTGATGCCCTAAAGAAAGAAGGGTTTTAAAATGTACTGTTTAACAAATGTGACTTTTTTTCTTCTTGCAGTGTTTTGATTTGGAATCGTATTTACAACTGAACTGTGAGCGGGGGACATGGCGATGTCCTGTATGCAAGTAAGTTTATCAAGCTTAAATACAGTATTTGCCCAGTCTATAGTTTTGACTGTAATCCACATAGGTGTCTCTTTCAGCATTTTAAGCCCTGTCTCTCCTCTTTGCTTAGTAAAACAGCATTGTTAGAGGGACTCGAAGTGGACCAGTACATGTGGGGAATCTTAAACGCCATTCAAAAGTAAGTTGGAAATAAATTTGTATTGTAATGCAAATAATATACTCTATTTCTCTTAATTATCTTGTATCTTAACCCTTTATTTTGTATTTCACCAGCTCTGAGTTTGAGGAAGTGACAATTGACCCAACATGTAGCTGGCGGCCGGTAGCTATTAAATCTGATATCCACATCAAGGAGGATCCAGATGGACCGCTGGCCAAGAGGTTTAAGACTATGAGCCCCAGCCAAATGATCATGCCCAATGTGATGGAGATGATAGCTCAGCTCGGCCCCGGGCCGTCACCCTACCCATTATTATCTTCTCAGCAAGGGGGCAACAACAGCGAATATGGCAGCCAAGGTAGGATACAATACCTACCTTAAATATATATAGTATACAAAGTCATGGTACCTCAGTAAACAGATTCTAAATGTTAATGGTAGTAACACAACAAAAGTAATGTAAAATAACTGTAAGAAATGTACTCATGTATTTATTTATTTATTTATTTTTTTTATTCTGTGTGCTAGGCAACAGTTACCAGGGGCATGGGAACTTTGACTTTCCTCACGGCACCCCTGGTGGGACATCGATGAATGATTTCATGCATGGTCCCCAGCTGTCTCACCCACCTGACATGCCCAACAGTCTAATGGCCCAAGACAAGCCACTCTCACACAACATGCCTGACTCAGTGAGTTCTCCTAGCATTTAGTTTATCAACTCTGCATTTCTGCCTCTCTTTGTCTTTTCAAACAAAAATCAAATTTTCATTTTACATTTTTCCCTTCACCTTTTGCTTTCTTGTTTATCTGTTAAACTATTTTGTTAGCTTCTTTAGTTAGCTTCATTTCACAGGTGAGAGCAGAGGATATACACCAAAGAAACACACTAAGACACCTGAATTTATATTTATATATATATATATATATACGTGTGTGTGTATATACTTTACTATATACTTAACTATTATTAAAAGTGAACTACCATGCAGAATGAACAGAGGAATCCCTAACAATGATTTTATCGGTATAAGGAGACATTTGATAGCAAAGATGTTCCCCGTCTCTCTACAGATACCTCACTCTGCCGGCAATGACCAGTCGCATGGTCCTCTGCAGAGCTTACATGCATCTCCACACCCTGGGAGCCAATCAGGGCAGCAGCTACACCACAGCGGGCCTCCTCAGCCTTCACGACAAGCTCCGCCTCCTCAGCAGCAACAGCAGCCGCACGGCCCCAACAACCATCCCCACGGCGACCTGGCCTTCAACCCCTCCAGCAGTTTGGACAGCCAAGCAGGGTCTGACATGCCTGAGCCATCTATAGACGTGAGTTCCTGACATTTGGGGGGAACAAAAATGTCTAAAATAGTCTGTGGTCACTTCAATGCCTAACCAAATTATTCCTCTTTTCTTCCAGCTTCTTCCAGAGCTCGCTAACCCAGATGAGCTGTTGTCGTACTTGGATCCACCCGACCTCCCCAGCAATAGCAACGACGACCTTCTATCGCTCTTCGAAAACAACTGAGGCAATTCAGACACACAAAAACTTTTCTGACTGCCTGCAGTTTCCCTGAGAACCCAGGGCAGTTGCTCAGTACTTGATAAACACAAAGATGCACTCCCTTTCTCTTCTTCCTCTTGTACAGTTTTCATTGGCCAGCACAGATTGACTGAAAGAGGTTAAAACTCCCAAGACACGGCGGGATGCGAGGGAGGGGGGGTTGCTCCGCCCTCCTACCCCAGTGGCGATACTTTTGAACTGTGCAGCTATAATCTGTTGTTTTTTTTTTGTTGTTTTTTTACGCCACACACAAGTGTATGTGTGCACATTAGAAACGTCTTGTAGCATTTTTTATTCATGGTTTGTTTCCTTTTGAGAAAAAAACAGGATTTCACTGTATTAAACAGAAAAAATAACTGAAAAAAACCTGCGCTATCTGACCAGTGTGTGCTATGTCCATATTGTTATTCCAATCTGAGAGGCCACGGCTTCCTGGTGTCACAGCTCCATTCCCTGACTGGTCTGGTTAGCCGCACTGTTATGTCCACCACACATCATTTAAAAGCACAAGAGATTGTTGGCAATGCAAAAAAGAATAATCTGTCTTAACGGAAGTAAAAAAAAAATAAATAAAAAAATCAATTAGATCACCGGATGTCTGTCCTTGACAAAAGGGTTTTTTTATTATTATTTTGTTCAACATTTTAAAAGTGTTTTTGGGAATGATCGGCTTACATTTTGTCTACAATTGTGATACGTACATATTTTTGTCAAAAAGAAATATCCCTGTTTTTCAGTCCTTTGGGGGTTGAAAGCTGCAACGGAGAAGATTGTGGCCCCATTAAAAGTTTATATTGCATACCAAGAATAGCAGACCTGTACTTCTACACGTGGTATAGTTATCGTCCTCCTTTGCAGGAAAGTGATTTAAATAGAAATGAAAGGTACAATATAAGAGATTGGGGTTTCTGTAAAGATCCTGCAGCATTTATTGCCTTCTGCTACGACTCCTTCCGTGTCGTCTGCTCTGCGTGAGCCCCCGCTGTCGCCCGTGTCAGCATTTTTGCAACGTTGCATCTCTCTCCCTGTTAAATGATGTGCTGTTAAAATAGTCTACAAAGTGCATGTGTGCCAAGCCCTTGTCTAGTGCTGTTCCAAGTGGTAAAAAAAAAGATAGTGTGGTTTTTCATCAGTTGCTGTTTCCACAGCTCTTTTCTTGTTTGTACGTTTGTTTCTGTCAGATTTAGTATGCTATATTTAACACTAACATTGAAGGGATAATGCTGATATCAGCAATGCATTTATCATGTAATTGCTGAATATACTGTATTATGTTTGTTTGTTTTGCTGGTTTTTGTTGCTGCGTAATTAAACTATCCATACATCTTTTGGGAAACTGCTCAACCTCACCAAAGTTAGAGGGATAAGAATGGAGAGGTTTGTTTTGCTTGGTCCTGTGTAAGACTGCGATTGTGTGAATGTGTGACTGTGTGTTTCTATTTGTATGATGGGAGAAAATATTGATTTCAAAGATATAGGGGAGGACATATACAGTTTATCCATCACTGCTGTTTAAGAAGTGGTTTTTAAAGCAGTATTGGTGCAGACCTTTTTCCACATTTGTTTTCAATTTCACTTTTTGAGAAGAGTGCTGTCCAGTATGCAAATGTATTATTTTTTAAGAAATGCTATTGTACTGTAAATATCATTGTGAATATTTTTGTATCATCTTGATAATGTTTGTCCTTTGATCATTAGTCATCCGACCTAACAGCGTATGCTCCAAGACTCCCATCTAACCACTGACATTGTTTGTAACCAGCATATGACAGCTGTCTCGCCTCCTTGTTGTGGGGAAGCCAGTCCAAATGTCTCATAAGCTATTTTCTGCAGGTCGCCGTGCTTTCTAGTCACTTTCCTCCCAGTGCATTCTGTCTCACACCTGTCGTTAATTGACAGGTGTCCCATTTTTTTATGTGCCCCCACCCCCTTTCCTGCATCAGCTCCAGGTGATTGTGTAGCATCATTTCAGTTTTCAGATGTCAAACTCAGTTGGACGCAATATTTTCTTTCACGCTCAGATGTACTTGATTGAAAATGTTGTCTATTCATGAATTTACATTGACATTTTATCAGTGATACTGAACAGTAATGGTTTATAAAAAGATGTGGTATCGGCTGGCTTTCAGTGTAATTAGTGAGCTATGTGAATATCATAATTGTTGCTAATTGTCAATACACAGTGGTATTTTAAAGATATATCACATCCATATTTTAAAGAAATCCATGATATTGTTTATATTTTTGTTATAGAAAATGTTGCTTTTTTAAAAGCACAAGACCATATACATTTTTATCCCCTTTTTGTTTTTGGTAAATTATTTTGTACTGGTTTTCGTATTAATCTGTAAGGCTAGAAATCCAATTTCCTTCAACTGTAGCATTGTGCTGATTTAACCACCCTGGTTTTATGTAAACATTATTTTAAACGTCATTTAAAAAGTATTTGTTCCAGTTCAGCACACTGACATGTTGTTTCATATTTATGTCACAAAGAGACATTAAATCAAATAATCCTCTTTCAACAGTACACCGCCACATTTTCATTTTTTTTACAATCTGAATTGAAACTTTTGATCAATCCCTTGGAAGTCTTCGTCATTTCATATTTTCTTCCTCACTTTCAAGTGAGTCAATTAGGTGTATAAGCACCCCAAATCTGTATTTGAACAATCACAATAAATGGCCATTTTTCTGGAGGAAGTTGTTTAAAAAAATAAGGAAAATAAATAAAATATACAGAGAGAAAGGGCACGTTCATAATTCTGGCCTGGAAAGGATGTTGAGGGCAAGGCTAGATCAAACGTCCCAAGGATGCCTGTATATATGTAAATGAATATAGAGACATGTGAACAGAAATGTATTCATTTTCCCTGGGAATGTGCATTGTTTCTTCAGAATAATAAAAAGCTTGCAACCCCTCTACTGGACGTGGCTGAATATGGAAAATTAAACTTGTTAGTTAGTGTCTGTGAGTATCTCTCAGCATTTTGTTCCCCCTCTGTAATATATTTTCACCTATTTTGTTAGGGGAACTGGGACAACTATGTTTTACATGTAATATTTAGCCTAAGTGTTCTAGTCTGTCATCTGCATTCTCTGAGGTGCGAAAGCAAAAAAACAAAAACAAAAAAATCATGATAAAAGGTTACAAAGAAAATCGTTCGGAGGGATGGGAGGGACAGGTCCAGAAGATTGTAACCAAATCCACAGTTTGTACAATTTTTTGATATCATGAGCAGTTGGCAAAATGATACAATCTAAGGTGATTCATGCAATGTGGCCATTGTCTCTATTGTGTACATTGTATGTACAATCATTTCATATTCTAAACTGGTCAGAAAATAAAGGAACTAATTGTGATTTTTAGTCTTGCAGAACTGTATGTAGTTAGATGATGTGACAACCTAATATTTATCTAATAAATATGTATTCAGATGATCCCTGTATGTCACTGTGGTCTTGTCTTTTGTGCACTTGCATCATAGTCTGACGATTACACCTGCCTTCCTCTTCTATGCTGCTTATCCTAGCAGAAGGTATAAATTATGGATATCACATTTTGAAAAGGATATAGCTTAAGGACAGCTTGCCCTTATGTGGAAATTAAATGATCCCACATAAATGAACACAACAGAATGCACATAACTGTTCATAATGTTCATACTGTTCATATTGTAATATAATAACATAATACTATTTATCCCAGAACCCTTTGCACTATGTTCCACATTTAATTAATTATTCTTGCACTCATGCCACTATATTGTTTCTCTTTAGAGTATGTATATATTAGTGTGTATATATTGTTTTTTTTTGTATGTGTATGCACATTGTGAGCAACTATGCTCCAAAGAAAAATTCCTTGTATGTGTCTTCATACTTGACAAATAAAGCTGATTCTGATTCTGATAAGGGAGACATGGTTTGAAAAACTTCCCCCATCAAGACTTTGAGGATTTGAGCAGCTATGGGACTTATAATGATATTGTTAATACTGATGCATTGATGTCTGAGCAGGTTACTGCACTGGAGGAGCTAAAGGATAAAGTTATGAACGTTAGTGCAGTGATTCCCAATCCAAAGGTATATCACTTGAAACAAAAAAACTCAATTTGCACTCATGAAACGATTATTATTTTTAATTTTTTTAAATGCATTCTTGTAAGTAAATGCTTTTACCTCGTGCTACTTATATATTGATGATATTTCTAAAGCAATCAATTTGGTACGTATGCTTTTGTGAAGTTTAGTCTCGCGAGATTTAACCGTCTCCGCTCTGTGAAGATGTACATCCGGTTGTGTAAGAAGAACTTCTTCCTGGTCTGTCTTCCTTGTAAGCGTGACACTTGCTCATTCACGACCCCAGCGAACAAACTGAGTAGCATTAGCTTGGAAAATGTTAATTTTATCAAACAGGATAAAGTTATGTTCTCTAGCGTTTACCGCCGCGCGCATGTACAGCAGCGGCCCTACAGCCGCCAACAAAAACCCCACAGTTTACTTTGACATTGCTGCAGACAGCCAGCCTCTCGGCAGGGTAACCTTTGAGGTGAGGCGATTCAGACATCTAAACAGCTTTTAATTTCATTCATTGCATTTGAATGCATACGAAAACGCTGCTAAACACCTAAAACATGTCGCGTCTTTTCATTAAGGTTCACTGACATTCTTTGAGTCTCAAGTTTTCCAGAGAAAACTGTTCACATTTGACCCAGAGGGCATTTTTCTTTTGCAGCTCAACGCTGACGTTGTGCCAAAAACCGCAGGTAAGAACAAGTATTTTGCTTGAATATTTCATGTTGTTCAGCTTCACACTCCTACTCCACTTTAACTTACATTATTGTATTTTCTACTCCACTACATCTTTAATTAATTTTTAGATTACTATTAACCTTCCTGTCCAGTGATGCAAATAATCAACAGAAGGATGTGTGGATGGCTGTTGTGTCTGTGTTTGATTGTGTTTGTGTGGACCCCAGGATGTATAGCCAATGTTTATTTTAGTGGTAAAGGGGATCCAAATAAAGTAAGAAAGCTGGAAAATGCAAA
Organism: Percina caprodes; assembly: GCA_013375575.1. NCBI lineage: Eukaryota > Metazoa > Chordata > Actinopteri > Perciformes > Percidae > Percina > Percina caprodes. The sequence goes on from JABXJD010000010.1 coordinate 5,189,022, forward strand.
CTGAAAACAGGGCTGTTTTCTGAGCTCATGAAAAGTTGACTTTTAGAGATAAGTGGTTCTCACAGGACAGAGACGCTGCAAACAGCATAGTAATGACCTTAAAGATTATGATGCATTGCTTTAGATTAAATTATTCAACAGTATATAAAGGAATTTAAGCATAACCATAAACCTCTAGAGTAGAAAAATGCAACATGCACATTAATGCATCATTAATTTTAATCCAAAAAAATGTCATATGAATGATTGTAATTTAAGTAACAGATCATTTCTTCTATTAAAAACCTGATATAATGATTCCAAAACATTATTTTCTCTAAAAGTCTTGTGTTATGGACACAATTTTTTTGTTTTCGAATAAGAGGGATTCAGTCATACATTCAAGTTATTTTTGCTGGGATCTACTTGTGTTCCTGCATAATACTTTGGGAAACCGCACACCTGTGTGTGTTGTCAGAGAGAGAATTTGACACAAATCTTTCTCTTAGAGAACTTTAGAGCGCTGTGCACGGGGGAGCAAGGCTTTGGTTACAAGGGATCAACTTTCCACAGGGTGATCCCTCAGTTCATGTGCCAGGTAGGCCTTTTTCTTTTGTGTCCCTATTGTTGTCCAGCTTTACAGCTGTTGCAGCCAGTGCAATGACAGTGATATTTTTCAGGGTGGAGATTTCACTAACCACAATGGAACTGGAGGGAAGTCTATCTATGGAAGGACTTTTCCTGATGAGAACTTTAAGCTGAAGCACACTGGACCTGGTAATCATCCCATTCTGTTTGATATATATATATATATATATATATATATATATATATATATATATATATATATATATATATAAAATGTTCCTTGAATATCTGATTTTGCAGAATATGGAAAGTCCTTTGTATATACAAATGTGTATATGTATATACAAATGGTGTTGGATATACAAACGGAATGCAAACCGTGGTGAATATACAAATAGACAGAGATGCACAAATGGCAGCATTACAGGTTAAGGAGCCCAGCTGATAAAGGATTTTTAAGACCGATACGAATATTTGGTTATTTAAAAATTCGATATGCCGATATAGATAGATAAAGTTTTTATTTATTTAAAATTTAAGAAACGCATTATAAAACAAACAAATTTCCCTAACATTAGTTATTTGTAGTTATTTATGAGTTCTCACTAAAATAATGATGATAATTAGTTTTTTGAACAGTTGAACAGAACAGAGGAACATCAAAATATATTAAAGTTCTGATAAATAAAATGTATAAAAATACAAACTTAAGAACCAACACATTAACAAAAAAAAAATTAGTGTTGCCAACAGGGACGTTGTAGAGTGCCCTCTGGTGGACAAACTATGCAACGCCAACGCTCATAACATGGTCGGGCTCTAATTTGCACCCTATTTGTCTACGTTTTGGTGTCCATGGTACTGATGGGAACAACAATCTTTGAAATTGGTCCAGTATTATGTAAGAAAGCTGCAGTTAATAGGGCAATTAATCAGCTTGTATTTACCTTCACAAAAGTGCTTGTTTTGCCGCTGACAGACTCATATTAATATTTTAAGTGTCTGACAACATTATGGAAAGGATCCCTTCAAAGCTAGACTTTAAAAACCACTTTGAGTGTATAGAGACAACATATTTTCACATGTAAATCAGTAGTGTAAACCAAGTGTTTATATCAACCAAAACTAGAGTTGTGATGTTTGGAAAAGTGGAATGACGACGCAAAACTGCTTTACATAATTTTATTTTGTTTATTTAAATGGATTTTGGTCGGCTTAGCAAACGCAATTTTGCGGATGTTATATGTTCAAAAAAAAGGATCTTACTCTTAAAAAGAAAAGTTGACTTTCTTAGAACTCCTTTCCATAATGTTGTCAGACACTAAGAATATTAATCTGAGCCTGTCATGGGCTAAACAAGCACTTTTTTGTGAAGTTAAATACAAGCTTTCCAATTGCCCCATAACTTACAGTGGTGCTCAATGCTTTTGATAAATCATGTTAAATATGAGGTAAATCAAAACACCAGTGAATGAATAACTCAGGCAGATTATTAAGTTATTGGATTCAGGATAATTTGGCCTTTAGAATTAAAATAGCTCATCATACTCTTCACCATGCTTAGAGATAGGCATGGGATACTTATAAAATCATCTCTCAATGCAAATCAAACCAGGTATTAGTCTAACTGAAATAAAACCATGCCTATCTCTAAGCATGGTGAAGAATATGATGTGGGGCTATTTTAATTCTAAAGGCCAAGGGAACTGATGCATAATATCCTGAATCATGGCCTGCTAAACATAGCATGACTGTATTTTAAATAAGAACATTTATTTATTTATTATTCATTCACAAAGCCTTTCCAAATTTAGCCCATGCAGTCAACTTAAGCATGTGTAGAGCACCACTACATTATTTTGCTGCTGCCAACTGCAGCGATCTCGGAGACAGTCGACTTAATCACTGTAGAGTATAACGAGATGGTGGGATACACAGCACAGTGCAAACGCATTAAATGTCCCACAGACGGATAAGATAGTGTGTTACTCTATAGAAATACATTGAAAACCAGGCTGATAAATATATTAGAATCAAATCAAACACAAAGGAAGAACAGATTAAATATGAAACATGTTGATGTAAATGTTTAGTCATGGCCACTGTGGCTGCCTCAATATCCCTGTAAAACAAAATGTTATTTACTGTAAAATAAACATGATGCATACTGTTCCTCATTGCAACAAGATGCATGTCATTACTCATTTTCACCACCAGGTGGCAGAATTATGCAAATAATGTTTAAGTAATCCGTTATAAATTAATTTAGTGAAGTTTTAGATAATGGTGAAATAGTCCTTTTTTCTCTGCAGATATTTTGACTTGTCACAGAAGGAAAAATACAGGTGTTACTGATAACATTACAAATGGCTAATATATACATTATTTTTACTATTAAAGTGTTCCAGGTACCGGGGGCGATGAGCCAGCATTCACGATACCAAGACCCTGAAACTGAAGCAGCTTAATGAAATTCAGCCATCATTCGTATTGTATTGTTTACGCCTGTGCTTTCTTTTTTTATGACATGTCAAAATGTCTTCTGTGGCCATGAGATTCAAATTTACATATATGAATGCTAGTGATCCATGAATCACATTGATCTGTTGTTTCTCAACTGGGATTCAACACATTGTAAAATCAGTTCACTCAGCACTCTTTGTAGATCACGTGATAGTAAACTCTGCAGGTTATTTTTGTTACTTTAAACTAAATGCATGACATGATTTAAAACAACTTTTTAATTGGTGCATTGTAGGTATCTTGTCTATGGCCAACGCTGGACCCAACACCAACGGATCCCAGTTCTTCATCTGCACCAGTAAAACCGAATGGTATGTGCTGACAAACAACCCTCAAAGGGTTGATGCTACTGTAGTCATTCTATTTCATTTCACCCTTATTGGCCTGTCTGGAAAAGTGTGCAATGAGCAAACCTGAACAAAAACAGAAACATCAATACTTAACCCCAAACTATACAGGAATATAATGGGAAAACGCTTTTATTCTTTTACTCTTATTACGCTTTTTTTACACCGTGTCAGTTTCACCACAGTTTAAGCTCCCATCCTCAGGGGTCTAACTCAGATGTAAAAGCGTCTGTAGATTTGCCTTTTTAAAGTACAGATCTTGAGAAATGTGTGTTTCTGGCCATTTTAAACTTGAAATGACAACATAATTATGGAAATACAAAAACATGATAAACAAGACATAACTAACCACGTAGCTTACATTCTGAGTGCAGTTTGGACACTGCAAACTTTGAAACATTTAGTACAGTGTGAGTTTGGTGAGTCCCACACGATACGGACAAAAAGAGCAGCTACTCCGGGACAGTTTGTTTTAGGTCGAGTATTGTTTCCTTCCCAGGATCCTAACTTGAAAACACTCCAATTCACTGCCTCAATCTTTACAGTCCGGATATGAACAAGTAATTGTGGTGTGCCAGAGGCGCCTCTCTCACCTCAGCTATATACAAAAAGTGTCTTAAACGTTTTTAACAGTAATGTCCCAGAGATTCTCTTCAGTTAAACAGCTTTGGTATACCATCCAATCTTAAAATGCTGCTGCCTTTGGAAGGCTTTTGTTATTGCAGCTTTTTAAGATATGTATAAAGAAATGTCCAATTATTGTTAAAATACTGTTTCAGGTGTTTTTTTTTCTCACACTGCTGGGAATAAAATTCTTGGTAGAGGATGTGAATTCTTGAAATGTTTGCACATGATAGTAAAAGTAAAAAGGATTTGTGAGACTTTGATTGATGGCCCAAAAGAGCAGAATCAATGCTGAAGTAGTGGCATCACCCAGCAGAAAGCCATGAGTCAAACCCGGTTGGGTGCATCATGGATTGTCTCACAGTCCGGGGCTGTAATAATAAACCTCTTTCTTCATTTAGGCTGGACGACAAGCATGTTGTCTTTGGCTGCGTGAAGGAGGGAATGGACGTGGTCAAGAGAGTGGAGTCGTATGGTTCACGGTCTGGGCGAACCTCCAAGAAGATCACTATCGCAGACTGTGGAGAGCTTGAGTAGACTCTGAGCAGTGGACACAGTCGTAGTCTCATCTCCTGCTGTCATTTCAACGTGAATGTCCGAGTGAAAGAGGCTCTTTCTTCAGTCGTGGCACAGAGTTCTACCTCTCATTGCTGGCAATAGTTATTAACACTTCAATTCTGTGTTAGTCTTTCTCCAGGTAGCATCTAACCCACTTAACTCTGTCAAATGTGAACTTGTAATATAGAATACAAAGTAAGGCTTCTTTGTACTCAGATATTAATACATGAATATTCAGGGAAACTGGTTTGTGAAAGAGGTTGTAATTTGCTAAAAAAATGAAATAAAATTCAAAATATGTGAGCCTGTTCTTGCCATGTTTTTATATTGCATGTCAAAGTATCACAAAAATGCTTTCAACTTGCAAAGATTTTCTTTTTTTGTCACAAGCACTTGTACAACTGAAGCTGTTTTTGATTTAAAGGTGTGTCCATTTATGGGGGAAGGTAAATGTTTTATTGACAGTTGAGGAATGATATCAGTGTCATTCTTCCCACCTCCTCCTGTTTTCCTCATCAGCCGCAGTTGACTAATGGTTTTATTCCGCTAAGTATTTATTCTGCTGACAACGACCCAGACAAATTAAGGTCTACCATGTCAGATGCTAATGCTCCTGACATGGTAGACCTTCATGTTTTTTTGGGAAATGTTTCTTTTTGGGGTGTGGGGGGTGGATTCTCTGCATGGCATTTTGTGTCACTGCGTACTGAAGGATCTGCCAGAAATGGTATATTAGAGGGTGATGAAGCTATAAGGAAATTTTACCAGATGCTTGAAATTACTAAGAAAGCTGGAGATAGAAATGTATAACCTCCTAACACATGGATATATTAAAAACCGTGATCTTAATAGTACTAGAGACAAACGGTTTTAAAGAATACCATAGAAACTGTGTTTAAATACATTTTAATACAAAAACATTTTAGGGAGATCAAGAGAGGAATCTCATAGGTCACTTAAACTAAGGCACATTAAATAGTGTTTCACACATTTTAAACTATTAATAGTCAGAGTGTATTTTGTTCCATGTTCATTTATCATTACAATTTCATTGAAATACAAAAAGGCCTCGAAATCAACATGCACATGCAACCTTCCACTTAATCCTCCATGATCTTTGGTACGTTCAGATTTTTACTGCTTTTTTGTCTCATGTTACTTTGAGACATCACTACCCCTGACCCATAAAAAACACTGTTGAGTCTTTCTTGGCACTGGGTGCCAAAATATAACAGCTGTTATTTATTCTATTTTTCAGGAAACAAAATGTTTCTATCATATTGCATTGCATTGCTTTTAGGAAAGACGGCCTTCCTAAAAGGTGTCTTTAGAAATACAGGCACATTCTTAAAAATAAATGTTAGTTGGCTAATATATTCTTTCACAAAGTGTAATAATAAACAGTAATAGCTTACAAAATATATTCAAAAGGTATGTACCCTCCAGTACTGGTAATACAGATAATAATGCAGATACACACTAATAGTGCATATCCTTCTTAGTAAAGACTTGTTGCATATTTTATACAGAAAACATTTCATTTAAGTTATTTCTGGAATATACAAACATGTAAAGGAGAATATTCATCTGGAAACTTCACTTTAGTCCCAACATGTTGGACATGAGCGAAAACAGACAGAGCAAAGTTTCTTAATTCACAGTTGGTGAGATTCATAGTTAAGAATATTCACATAATGATAACTAAGGAAGTTACAAGACCCCAGCCAATGCAAAAATACTCGTCTCCACTGAAAGAGACTATAAAAATGAGCCTCCTCTACTGAGAGTCACAGTGTCAAAGAGAATATGACATGACAATAAACCGTTAGATACATTACAGTACAATAAAGTTAATCATGTCGTTTTAGTAATTCAAATACTTTGATAAAACTTTGGAGGAGTACGTCAGGCGAGTAGAGTGTGTTATTGCACGCGGCGGCAGTAGTAGCCGAGGACTTTGCATTTTTCACACAGGTGTTGTGGATGCTCTTTGCTCTGGTCTGATACATCTAGCCCGTCCGGTTTCTCCAGAGGTCTCTGGAACAAAGAAACAAGCAATCACTCATCACAGACAGAGCTGTTAAGGTTTAAGTCCGTTTAAGTGTTGTAACGAGTTTACAATCTATAGTTACAAATTATACATGTCTTTATTTTGTAGTACATAAAATCAAAGTTCAATGAAATAATAGCCTTTTTGTGTTTTTAACCCTAACCTGAGTTACATTCTTGGCAGCGTGGAGAATTCTTTAAAACTGTTAAGAGCATCATGTAGGGAGTTCAACCAATGTCATTTTTTGTTATGGTCACAGACTATGCAACAAACAATCCTAAAGTATGCTAAATTTAAATACATGTTTAGGCATTTTTGCAGATGCAAACATTTTGCCTGCAACAGTATTTGGGGTGTACGATTCAGAAAATGTCACAATTTGATTCAATTCAAAAATGGTTCACAGTATGTAAATGTAGTTAGTTTTTCCATGTATGTATGTATGTATGTATGTATGTATGTATGTATGTATGTATGTATGTATGTATATATATATATTCATGTGGATTTGTTATTTTATCATCCTGTTATGATGTACAGTATGTGTATGTTGTGTGTGATGTCTGTAAGCTACTGGAACCTTGAATTTCCCCTTGGGGATCAATAAAGTATATATCTATATAGCATGTTAAAAAAAAAAAATACCCCCAGTCAGCATACAGTACTTTGGATTTCTGCCATTTGTGCAGTGAAGCATTTTCCTGTATATTTTCTGATTCCTTCTGTCTATAGTTCTTGTGTACTTTTACCTGCTTATGAGGGTAAACGTTGATGTGGCACTTGATACATTCTTGTCCCATGTTGGCCCAGGAGTTCCCGCTCATCCACTTCCTCTTGCATTTAGGGCATTTATATTCACCGAAACACCTCTTCTTTCCCTGATATGGGGTCAGGCCTTCACCTTTGGGTCGAGCCTGAACAGAAATATACAACAAGCATTACCGACCTTGTGTGCAACCTACTTGAAGCTTTACTACGTTACTTAGTAATTAAAAACTAGACATTTCTCACGTGTAAATGTCGACGGCTTTGCAAACATTTTGGCTTTTGACTCTTGCCACCTTTAACTGGAGGAAACTGACTGACCTATTTGGTGTCTTTGGACGGCAGCCAATTCAAAGCTCTGTGTGGTTAGAACGGGAAGTGATAGCAGCCCTGTTGGTGGTTAAGAGAGTCAAGTTTATGGAGTATTTTTGTCTTGAAGAAGTGAGATGATTATTTGTGGCTTCTGTCAATGCAAGTTAAAGAGCTCATTTGCTTTGATGCTTTGATGCTTGATTACTGTGGCCCTGGAACGGTGAGCCTTGCATTTTAATGGAACCTAAATTATCTAAACTATAGAAGGCCAGTGTAGAAATGTAGAAGGTGGAGAAAAGTTTAAATTGTTTTAAGGAAGTTGGGATGTATTGTAATGTTTAGTGTAATGTATTCGTTGGACAGGAATGAAGGAGTCTCAGCTTTCCCATTAGAAATGAACTCCGTCCCTCCAGCTGTGTTCCCGAGGGACCGTAAAGGAGGCCCCAGCCTGTGAGGGGACCAATGGGAGAGGCCCTCCCTGCTATAGGACAAATACCTTAGCCTCTCAGTCATCCCTCCCAGCTGGCTCCGACCCACCAATCAGGACACAAAAGATCTTAGCGGGGAGGAAATAAAACCCAGATGAACTCTGCACTTGTATAACATGACAAAATCTTAAACCCATCACAACAAAATCATTTCGACAAGACAGGTTTAAATTAAAAGCACCTTGGCTGAAAAGTAGGGCAAGTCAAAATTAAGAATCTGCACCACCAGAGGAGCCAAAGTTTAAATCTTGTTTTGATTTCACAGCAGGAACATATGTCTGGTTCAAAACTTCTTACAGATAATTTTATTCATTTCCAGGACTACATGTGTTTAACAAAATACGTTTAAGGTTCAACAGTCAAGTCCCTGACTGTGAAGGCCACTGTGAAGCATTTTGATTCCTGAGTTTTCATCACTTAGCCACCATGAGGCACTGTGGGTGGTCACTTTTGATGGCAACCCTCTTTCCTAAGCGCCTAAAGGGAAAGCAGACGAAGCATCATCTTCCTGAGGGAGGAAACAGCTTTCATTCTGCAGAACAAGCAAAACAATCTCTACCTAAAGTCTGGAGCCCACAGGGCAGAAAAGGGCATAGCACAGATCGGAGTTTCCACCGGTTCCATCAAAGATGAGACACTGACAACCGGCAAATGAAAATCAAACTCATGACCAAACAGTGACTGGAGGCTCTTATGGAAAGCAGGAAAGTTTGAAAGAATGCATAGAAATACACAAATCCATCGTCAAGCCTTCTACACTCATGACACAAGTATTCAACACACAGGAATGATTTTCATTGTCTGCCTTGAAGATGCATTTTTGGATAGTTCATATTTTTTAAATAAATATTTTTGGAACTAAGACACTGTGTGTGGGATGGACAATATAGCCAAAACTGATATCTCAATATTAGCCCGGGTTTAATTTTCCAATATCTATATCACAATTATAGGCTTTAGCTAGTGTGGGCAAAATGATGGAAAGCAATCTAAATGAAACCATTTTCCACTGCTACTGTAACTCATTTGTAAGGCTAGTTTTGCCATTTTAGTTTTTTTGTAGAAAAGTAACATCACAATATTTCAATGAAAAAGGGTGCAACACTTAAAATGGAAACTGTATTCAAGTCTACGCATGTCTCTCGGCGTTGCATTTCCCCCCCACACACACACACGCCGTTTCAACGCACACACCAGCGCACAGGTATCAAGGCCGTTTTATGCTTCTGTGAAGGCTCCACGCAGAGCTTTCACCGTAGCCTACGTAAGTGACCTGGTGTTTATACTTGTGCGCTGGTGTACACACCGAGCCGGCGTGTGTGTGTGTGTGTGTGTGTGTGTGTGTGTGTGGGGAGAAGCGCGTGTCCGCTACAGTCTGATAACTTTAGACAACATAGGGAACGAAACGGGAGCGGGACGGGATTTGGGAGTCTGTCTGTCGGGATTTTGTAGGACAGAATTTTTTGGTGGGGCAGTCACGTGATCGGGATATGACGGGAGTATTTTTGTGGGCTCGGGATGGGATGGGAACGACAATTAATTCCCTTGTCACCCTCTAGTGTGTGGTAGAGGGAGAAGTGAGAGAGTGGCGGCAATTAGCTTTGGAGCGAGTACTGACCATAGTGAGAGAAACAAAGTGTCTCCCCTGTGTTTCTGATTAAGGTGAGACATCTTTAGCAGGAACAGTTAACCCTCTCCTTTATTTAATGTGGATTATGAAGAAGAAGAACCAGGAAATGAGTCGGGGAAAAATGCAACACTACCAAGCCACGGGCAAGAGACATGCATCGCCGTGACATGTAGTTACATTTTTCGAGAGGTGCATGTCAGTCTACAGCGTAGGGACCGGCCTAGACGTAGAGGGGTCTGCGGGGGTACGCTGTTGATTTGACACAGAAGCATTAAATGGCCTTAAACACCAGGCCACTAACAAAGGCTAAGGCAAAAGCTCTTTGTGGAGCTTTTGCAGAAGCATAAATCGGCCTTTAGTTTGGTGTGTTAGCATAGCATGCAACACAAAGAACAGCAATGTCATTTGCAGCTATTAGAGAAATCTGATAATGGTGCTAAATAAAAAGTTATGGGGTCAACAAAGTTACTACTATTCATCCTGGGGGGGGACATGAATGCCTGTACCAAATTTCATGCCAATGGTTGTCGGGACATGTCACTTTAAACCATGCTACCAGTGACGGACTGGCCATCTGGAATTTGGGCAAATGCCAGAAGTGCCGCCCCCCCATGGACCCCTATGGGCCACTACTGATAATATGTCTTTGGTTAATTTTGATAAGTTATTTTATGCATGCAGCCACAGATATTCAACATTGTACTGTGGTGAGCTGCGTGAAAATATTTACTTGGAAGGTAGGGTTACTAATTTCTTAACTAGGTTATTGACAAAAATAAGTCTGGTGTTTTGCAAATGCCAGGGCCGTTTTTTGATCCCAGTCTGTCACTGAGCGCTACAAACTACAAGTAAAGTCAAGGGATCTCCTAAGTCATTAGGCTTCATTTTCTGGGGACAATGAATGTCTGTTCCAGAGTTAATGTTAATCAATCCAATAGTTTTTAAAGCTGTTTTAGTATGGACCAAAGTGCTGGATCAGCTGAGCAACTAACATTGCCATCCCTAAAGCCACGCCAGTAGTATGGCTAAAAACACAAACAAATTATGTTTTAGGCTTAAAAAAACAGTTGATTTTTGGCCACATTTTTTTTTAACAGTAAATAATTTCTTCCCGGAACAGATTCTTCATATTTGATGGAAGATCTTTGCAACCTGAGACCATGTGTGAGAAACTGCTTTGTTTTAAGATAAATAGATTAAATTAATGTATGATGTGCATTAACAACTCATCCCATCCAAAAGCCATAACTCCCCAGAGTATGCAGAAAAATGTAAAGCCAGATTTTAAGGGCTGCAGCAGATAAGCGTGGCCTGGATCCTTGCAGCCTGGTGAGAGAGGCCCAGGAGGTTGGCTGCCTCCCTCTGCCATCATCTGGAAACCATCAGGATAAACAATGGACAACTCCAAATCCTCACCCTCCTCCTCCTCCTTTCTCTCTCCCTCATTCACTCTCTGGTAATCATTCCATAACCCCATGAGACATTCATCCTGGAGAACACAGCAACACCAAGCCTATTGGATACCATGTGGTCAATTACTCCACACTAACAAACCCACAGTGCTCTCTCTCCCTCCCTGGGTTTAATTTGTATCAGACCCCCACAGCATCAGGCAGAAGCCCAGCTGTTACCAAAGCAAAACAACACATTACTGCCCGGAATGAAATCCACAGCAATAGGTCTCCTATATTTTAAAGACTCCTGTGTTGTCTTGAGTTATACTTTTCATTATCTTATGAAATTAATAGAAGGTTTAAAGCAACAAACAAATGACTTTGGGAGACGAGAGAGAGAAAGAAAGAGAGCAAGAGAGAGAGAAAGAAAGAGAGAGAGAGAAAGAAAGAGAGAGAAAGAAAGACAGAGAGAGAGAGAGAGAGAGAAAGATTTATGGAAGACAATTATTAAAAGACAGGTGAAAATATTAGTTGAGTAATTGTTAACAATAATCAATGAATTGCTGGTTATTTATTCATCTCCAGATTTTCAACAATTATTGACCAAAACACACTCTGCTCCATCCAGGGTCAGACTGAGCGCCAATCCTTGCAGTGGGCAAGTTGATAACACACACAGCTGTAAAGTGGCGTTATGTTTCACAAATGGTGACTGACAGAGGCAGGTGGGCTGGCAGACAAACAAGAAATGCAACAGCACATAATTCCCAACATCTGTTTCAAGAAGCGAAAATCTTACAACTGTAGGTTGCCAATGAGTTTAATTTCCTTGTCATTTTCAGTAGGGTTGGTGCAGTTACAGTCAGTGTTGCACCATGGGAATGATACATTTTAACGGCTATCAATTTTGAAATGGCAGTCAAAATGTCTGATAGGTGTACAGTAGGCATAACAGCATTTCACAGCATCTGTTAATGAGTGAATTGCTACCTGCATCGCCACTACTCAACCAAATGCAGACTACCTGCTAGGAAATAAGTGTGAGAAAAAAAATCCATTAAGAAGATAAATCCTTTCTCTCTTTCTGTCATTAATCCTCCCTTATAATACATGCGTAACTTTAACTTTAAGCAGGGATGTCCTAAATATTAGATAGCAACTCAAATCCCCAACTTTGCTGTAGAGCCCCTGAATCCCACAATTGTGTATTTAAATTGATTATAAAATGTACTTTTTATAATCACAAAATTTAGTATGGCACTCCCATATACCATTAGTTAATATTGTTGTTTTAAAATCTAAAATATGTGTAATAGATCCCACAAATCCAAAATGTGCTATACCACCCCAAAATGCAATTTGTGTAATCACCACATTAAGAAGTCATTTTAACTAATTTTATAACCAACAACAGCATTACACACAACGTAATGAATACTGTAAACACAAAACGAGTTTAAGAAAAGAAATGTCCGTTTGAAATTCTACAAATCCATGACAACGGAACTCTAACTCCTGTATGAAGATCATTTAATATTATTTAAACCTTCAGAACACTTAAATAGTCCAGGTTAGATTGTTCTGTCAACAGCTAATTGCAAATTCAAATGAGATTTGAACCTCAGGAATAACTTTATTTTTGACAGGTTTGACTTGGATTAAATCATAGATATTATTGTTTTATTTAAATATTGATAATGGGATCAGTGTTGTGTTTTTGGACAGGACACTACTTCAGGTGGAAGCAATACAGTTCATTGCCGAATACAGTATGTGGAGAATCTCAAGCAACACTGTCTGATTACTGGTCTTTTTGTTTTCACTGCTGATAAACGTCTTATCTGTCTTCAGTATGCTTTCTGTTGCTTTTGGCCAGATCATCTGTTGAGGAGGATGAGCAAGATAGAGAAAACCTTGGTATGTGGGGTAGATAACTAGACTCCCTCTGATAAACAGAGGCTGTAATCTACTCAAAGCTAATGAACATACTGTATAGGAAAAGAATGCTGAGGAGCTCAGTTTTTACATGGTTGCATGTTTTCAAGATACATCCCTTTATCCCGTTATCCTGGATGGTCATTGTGGATTACAGAGGGGGAGGAAATGGAAATGAAGGTGAAATAATAAAGCGCTGCTAAAGGATACTCCTAGAATTGTGTTGATTCTTATGTTGTGGTGTTAGATAGTGGTCCTAATAGTATAGGTTTTCCTGAAGAAATCTGTTGGAATTACTAAATACTGTGGGATATTATTTTATGTTAAAGGAAAAGTTTGACATTTTGGTAAATACACTGTCTTGCCAAGAGTAAGTAAGCAGGTTGATACCGTTCTCATATTTCTACGCTAAATATGAAGCTACTGCCAGCAGCCAGCTAGCTTAGCTTAAGGCAAGGAGTGGAAACTGGGGAAACAGCTAGCCAGACTCCTTTATAAAGTTCACAAATTTACACTTTGCATTTGGTCTGTTTAATCCGTATGAAATGAAGGGGGGAAGAGCGCTAAGGCTATTTCCTGGTAAAAATGTTGAACTTTTCCTGTAATGAAGAGCAACAAAATAGAGTTATTGTAAGGATATTGGATAATGGGATGATAAATAACGTAATTTAAAACTCTGTTTCAATCTTCAAAGACCAACTATAAACCAAGATATTCCTTCTGCAAGCCTTGCAATTATCACAAGTTCCTCTTTCCAAAGTAATTATTAAAGCAGACGTTTGCCTTCCATTCAAATCTGATTGAACTGTAACTGTAAAGACATACACCCACTTCCTGTGCTACCCACTGTTTCCAAAAACACATTCTGGATGCAGACATTTACTGGAAAGCTGATCACTGGCCCTTTAAACGAGTGTCCTACAGCCGTTTCTCTGCATAGACAGGGACAGAGACAGACGGAGATGACTGCAGCCAAGCAGAGCTGAGCGAACAATACAGCCTGACTTCCTGACCTTTGGTTCCACGGCCCCTCTGGAGAAACAATGCTCTCCTTATTTAGCCCAGGCTCTTCCCATCATACACCCATGTACTGTCAGCACACTGTCACTAGTGTATTCTCTTTACAGTAACTGGGTTCAGCCACTTAATTGGCAAAGGGTCATTAAAATGTTGTGACCCTGGGTTAAGGGGTAAAAGGTGTTAAACGTACAACTCATTTGGCCGCTCGGGTGAAAATGGAAACATTTTACATTCACAGTACAGAAGATTTGGAGATGATTTTCAGATGAAGACATTAAGTTAAGAGATTTTTCTGCAACCCAACACATAATAAGACATCAAACGTGTACCAACAGTAGGTATTTCAGAGCTACAAATGCCTCAGATTCCAGCCAACAACAACAAAAAGCGGTTTGTTCATTAGTTACGGCTTCAGAAGAACGTTCAGCTCAACTTCAACTGAAGAGGTCTTTTGTCATGACAACGGCTGTGATCTTGCGATGGATCTGAAATATTAGCAACACATGATAAAATCTGACATCATCTTTCTAAAACAGAGAGAAGTGTCTGAGAGCCAGCCAGCAGAAATGATTTCCAGATTTTGCACATTTAAAGGGGCGTAACTGCAAAGAAGAATCGTAAATATCTCAAAGTAATCCTTTGACGTCTTAACCCTCTAGTGAAAAAAGTAACCCAACTCTCCACTACGCTGTCAACAGGATGTTTAACACTCACATGCGGAGCACAGCATGGATAGCATATCTAATACCTTTCAGTGGGGCTGCAACTCAAATGCATAGGCTCCATCTTAAGTAGCATTATTTTTCATTTCCTAAGGCTTTCACTGATGTACCATGTGTTCCTTTATCAAAGAAAGCAGACTTTTTAGAGTTGACATGGGCCCCATTCCACCCAGAGAGAGGCTGTTAAAGGCCCTGCACACCCGCTTCCTGTGTGCTTCTTCTCTCATCTTACTGAGTCGTGACATTCTTTGATTCCTGTCCACTGCAGCTCCATTGCAAATCAGTCAGCTATGGAAGCCTGCAACAAACAGTCCAAAGGAACTCACTGCTGCCAATAATATGTTTTCTTCCACTCCATTAAAAAAAATGCCTTTAAAGTGATTTTATTCTTTATTTGAAAGAAACATGTTAAACTGGTGTTTTAAGGATGTAGCCTTCTAGACAGGTTAAACTTCAATGAGGCCCTAAAGACTGATACTCAAAAAAAGATGTTAGAAATAAACTCTCAGCCATTTTCAAACGTATGTCTGATTCTGACTAAACCAAAAACAATCTGCCGCGTTAGTCAAGCTATGCACAGATGTGAAAATGTTAAGACCTATAAGCTTACTGCAAATTATTTTCTCCACATTCCTCACATTCCTCCACTGTCTGTGTTCACTGCTGAACTGCACCAATCTCCTCTGTGTTGGCAGTGATGAAGGTGACAAGCTCTTGGAGACAAGGCTAGAGGAGAGAGTGATCAAAATGTGGCCAGGACAGATGTGAGCTGATAGAAGGACTCTTCCCACATTTCTGCTCCTTGTTTTTTACTTAAAGAGATTTGCATGAGACGATTGATACCGGTCTCGTCTGTACAGTCAATATGTCAGCTAGCTGGTGTCAGCACTGGGGAAGCTTAATTTAGTTTGGCTATCACCAGACCAAGCCAAGCTCAATAGAATTGAGTTTGAGCATTGGTCTGAGAGTCTGCTCTGTATTTTCTCTGCACAAGAGGCGTGACCAACGGGCATTGTTCAAATGATTCTGTTCGTAATTGGATAGTCCTTCAACACATCAGACCAACGATCCGGGTGGCATAGAAGCGACAGCGCCATCAACGGGTTACTGCGCTTCTGTGGCGTTCGGTGGCCACTATGTTGAATGTAAACAATAAGCTGCTTGGTTGCTTCTCTATCGTCATCGTGTTAAACCCACCAAGAGTGCGCCAGTTTGTGATTGGTTCCAAAATGATTTCCAAAGTTTTGAACTGAAGCAGGAGAATTAAAGGTGCAGGTTTCCAGACCAAGCTGCAGGGTGAAATCAAATCGCTGGCAGAGTGGGCGGGGTTTACCCAGTCTAGCTTAGCTTAGCATAAATACTGGAAACAGAGGGAAGCTGCTAGCCTGGCTATGTCCAAAGGTAACACAATCTAAAGCTAACTTATTAACGTATCTAATTTCTTTAATCCATACAAAAAATCAAAGTGTAAAACTGACAATTCACTGATTTTGAACAGAGCCAGACTTGCTAGTCTCTATGCTAGGCTAAGTCAACAAGCTGCTGGCTCCCGCAAAATATTTACGGTAAAGACGTCAGACTCTTAACTCTCACCTTGAGACCAAATGTAAATGAGCAAGTGTATTTCTGGAAAATTCCAACTATGGTTTCAACCTCACACAGCAGGAATTTAACACACCAATGAATGTGGCTACCTGTGTTGTAAAACTAAATATGTTTAAATGTTATAGCATATAAATTGATCTCTTGCATCAACAACATCTTATGTTTTAACAATAGCCTACCCCCTATCAGATGTTTGAAAATGACGACATTGCAAGATCACTCCATATATCTATGGAATTATGTTTCAGCTTTCACTCTAGCCAAAGCAGTTACACATACTAAAACTCTTTTACATAAATTGACCAGTAAAAGTTTAACAGCTATTTGAATTTCAACTTTTTGCTACTTTGCTTCCTGTCCATCAGTCATGTGATTATTTGCATTTCATGTAACAAATGTCAGGCATTTCTCTATGAACATGATCAATGGGGAACCACAGCGATACATAATGCACTGGTAATATTTCTCTCTTGTTTGGAGTAGAGGTCGTAGTTCCACATAGAAAACCTATCATCTTTCATTAAAGCCAGCTCCCAGATCCAATCTGGCATCTGCTGCTCATTACCAACCTGCGGTGGTACATCTAACTCAAACATGTGCTGAGGAATCTATTTTACATTGAAAAAAAACTTGTGAATTTGAAGTGAGAACCAGATCAAGTATGTCATCGTATTCCCATAATGACTTTCACCTCATCAGACAGCACCTCATATGTTCTTTGAAACACACTGACACATTTTATGGACAGCTCAACACACTGCACAGCAGTTTCTGCACCTGACTGATGTGCAGTATCACTGACTGGCTCACCTGAGGGCAATCTTTGATGTAGTGGCCTTTGTTGAAGCAAAGGTGGCACAGGTAGTTGGGCGGTGGCCTTTTGCTGGGTTTGCGTGTCTCAGGGGACAGAGAGAGGTCAGAGAAATGGTCCGCCAGAGAGCTCAGGCCGTCCACGATATTGTTGAGGGACCCGTAGGGTGAGGAGCTCTTGTAGAAATTGTTGTTTAAGGCCTGTCAGAGAAAAAAGAAGTATATTGTTGTGAGTCTTCAATGAAAGAGCATTTCATGTAGCATGTCAGTCCATCACCCTGATTGATTCTCCTGTTTGTGTCTCTGACAGTAGCTGACATTATTTCAATTCTGCAGATGTGTTGCCTTTACTGCATTTACACTGTGGGCCAATAGTGCCCATTTCCTTGTCAGAACAAAATGCCTTTGTAATGCATTCTTCTAACTTGTTCTATAGGCATGGCACAATCAGCAGCATTGTGTGCATCTGGAGGAGACGGGTGCTATGGCACCAGAAGGGCAAACATGAAGAACAGCCTGCAGACACTGGCTGTTTACTCTGAAGCAGAAAGAGAATTGTGATCAGATGCACAATGCAGTGGGTAATGTTCTGCAAGAGACATCAAACCACTGCATGTGTGTTGCATGTGTGCAGTAAGTTACAGTATGCCATTTGAATTGTTTCATTTATTTTTGGTTAAAAAGTGATTTTCTAAGTTAAAGTACAGTAATAAATTGCCAATATTTTAACCACAACTCCCTTTTTAATGAGTTATGTCCATTTTCCTTACTTTTCCTAAATGGGTCAGTATTAACCCTCATGTTGTCCTCTGGTCAAATTGACCCTTTTTCCTATATCAATGTTCTTTTTAACTACCCAATTTTAATTACCCAAAATAACATGATTGATTCCACACAACGCTCTTTTGGGGTGATTTTGATAAGTAATTTTAGGGTGTCTTATTCAATTTTATAGCATTTGAAAAAAACAATTGAAGTGGTTTTGAAATAGTATTGAGTAAAAGTTGACATATTCCAGTCTGTGATTATCCATCAACATACATTGCTTTAATTCTGCTTTTCTAACTCAAACATTAGGTAGGCCTTTAATTTCCTTATTTATTGACCATAAATCCAAAAACAACTTTAAAACTAAAGTTAATAAGTTAGTGTTAGGTAGTGTTGAAAACGTCAAAAAGTGACAAACGTTGAAAAAAAGCTTCAGAAACATAAGAAAAAGTTTTTAAAAAATTGATAAAAAGCATCAACAAAATTGTTGATTTTCCATTTTGAGACAACACAAGGGTTAAATTAAGCAGCCCCAAGCCCTACTGAGTGAGCACAGCACACTCCTCTGACCAAGCACAGGCCGGCCAGGGTGAACTCCTTGTGAGAGGTCTTTCTCAACCTGCCATTCCTCATCCAGCTGCACACTGACACTGAATAGTCTGAACACACTCAGGCACTATACCAGAGTACAAAACACATATTCATGTAGGCTACTACCCACTCACCACAGTGCGACCCAATGAAAGCATGCAGGTGAGGTTTACTGTATGGTTAACAAAAATAGGCTGGAGTGAAAAGTCTAGGCCTAGGCCTATATAATATTCATCTTAAGAGAGATGTTTTTGACATGCAGCAAAAGAAAAAAAAGAATGAGTGGATGAAAGTTTTAACAACGCGTGCATGTTGTAAACTACCATGCAGGGTGTTAATCACTACTATGAGCGCGTTATGACAGCGTGACATGACATGAATTCTACCTCACTCCTCAGATGGAAGAAGTTGTTGAGATAGTTGGCGCTCAGATCAGCTGCGCTGCGCTTGGAGATGTTGATGTCCTGAGGAGAACTGTCCGACTCGGCTTTGAACGCATCAAAAGTGCTGCTCTGAGTGTCTTGCAAAGACATATAGACCCAGTTGAGCAGCTGTGCAGGTTGGTACACAGGGGCACCAGTCTCTATTGCAGACATCATATTGTTTTGGAGGACTGCGCCTCTTGGAACAGCACCGTCAGTACCGCCTGATTTTCTGGATCACACAATTTCTTTCAGTCATCCCCCTTGCTCCGACTGGATGGGTGTGATCCTTGTGTTCACTTGGGGAGCCCTGATGGACCCCAAGTAACAGGACAACAGTCACGGGGGAGGGTGCAGTGGCAGCATGAAGCACAAAAGCCTAAATGCCAGTGGGAAGCGGGAAGCAGCGCTCCAGCCAGGACTCTGGGCTGCGTCACAGCGAATAGGAGGTCCAACATGAGTTCGCATCCTTCTGCTTAACTTTTCCTTTAGGCCTACATATAGGCTATATCTGACAAGGAAGGGGGAAAGTGAGCACTGAATAACGTAGGCCTATTTTCCAAACACTTTAGGCCTATATTGTTGTTGTCTTTTTTAGTTTTTTGTTTGACTTTTTGTGCTAAATCGTTTTGTAAAAATCAATGTTACAGTTCAGTTTTTGGAACAATTCTCTAACAACTGTTTGCAGCTGATGGCTGTCTTGATTAGGCTATATTGCAAAGTGGATGTACAAAATAATGATATATTTGTTAAAGGAAAACCATTTTAATTCATTTTGGTTCGCATTGATACATTGCATTGCGGAGAAGTAGACTGCTGCCATCTAGTGTTTTCTGTTGATACTGAGTGTTTAACATTATTCAACTATTAGGAACAACTCCATATTAGCAGATTTAACTTTTGAAAATAGTTTATTGCCTACAGGGCAAGGACTATAACAATCTAGGTAGGCTATTCTACGTATTTTTTTAAATATTTTTGGTAAACAACATAACCACAATGTCGTGTCTGCAATAACATCACCATACAAACAAATCTAATAACTTCCTGACAAACATGTAATTGTCCTCCATAGTGAATGACACGTTCCAGCCCGCTGACTCAACAACAGGTTTTATACTTGTCAGACTGATAATAATGAAGCAAAGGTTAGTCGTTAGCAGCAAGATATAGGATATATAAGAAATAGGCTCGTTCGAGATGAGCCAATATGCGAAGAATCTTAACTGCTATTTGTCTGATTTAAAGTCATATTCTGTTCAGAAATGTTTTGTGGCAGATAACGTTCAGAAGTCAGAGAAACTAAATCCGTTCAGATCACGGATCATCTACAGTCTGTTGTTAATTAACATCAGCAACATATTGCATGTAGAACATTTTGAGAGCTACTCTGTCATAATTAAAACAACTAGAGACTGTACCAGCTGATATGTGTGTCTGATTATATTTTATTAAATCGGAATCACACCACAATGTTTTTGTCACTTCCTGTTCAGCTTGAAGGCGGCTGGAAACTGTCCGACTTTACCGCAGCTTTTTGTCCCCGCCCCCCTGCTGCTGCCCCCAGCTCTCGTCCACTTTACAGGCGAGGCGCAGTTCATCTTGAACGAGCCGCCTCCGGCACGCCCAGTTTTTTTCCTATGATGGCGAAGGCATAACCCGCCTTACTCTCCCTCTGATTGGCTAGTACTCATTGTCTGCTCTGGTTGGGCTGGTACGATTCAGGCAAAATGAGTGGTTAGGGTAAAATATGTCAGGCTAAGCCAATCAGAGGCAGAGTAGGGCGGGCCATGGCATCGCCGTCCTGGGGGAAAAAATCTTCGGGCGACGGGGTTACTCCTACTCCGGCTACTCCTACTCTCTCTGTGCTGCTCTCTCGTCTCTTCCTGGATTGGAAGTCAATAGCTGATACGTAAGTAACCTTAAATATGTTGTGGTAGACTGTAAATAATCGCTAATCAACTCTTTCACTGCTATTTAGGCGACTATGACGTTCTAAAAGAACAAATGCAGCGGTGTCTGCGAGCCTGGTGTGTAATGTAGGAAATCTGGCGGGGCCTAATTAAATCGACAGAGGTGTTGAGCTGTGACGTTGCTCAACTGCAACAGACGTAGGACTTTCTTCATTTTAAACCTTAAAAATTACGTCCTGACAGTTTTAACTCTATCAAACGTGTCAATCGTCCCTCCCAGTAATGTGTTTACATTAGATGCTAAATTTTTGAAACTTTGTCCGGGAGGATTGGTTAACGTTAAAGCGCAGGGTTGGTAGAAACTCTTGGACATCAAAGAGTTTCAACTCGTATTTGGCCTTGTTATCGAGATTACACATACGAGCAGCCTACTGTAAAATCTTAGCATCACAGCTAGTTGGCGAGTTGAGAAAACACAGGCCTGTGATCCTCTTTTCAAATTTTTTTTTGCTGCTTTCCAGTGATCTTCGTAAAAACAAGCCGGACGTGTTGGTTCTATGACTTAATGACGTGTAAACATCATCATGTAGCAGTATGTTGGTTACGGATTTTGTATAGAAATCAAGAAGTTTATTACGGACATTATGAAAAGCCCATCGCGCATTTATACATCTATACATCTACCATTATTGCGTCGTAATATGTGCTGTAATGGGAATACTGGTATTTACGATAACACATAAAAGCCTCACCAGTGCCTACAAGGGTCTGGGAGAGGGCTGGAAAGGGAAGTTGACGATGAAACGCCCTAAATGAAGACACAGCGGTGTGCTTATGATCGCGTAACCAATGGTGCATCTATTTACATTTAAACTTTTACCAAAACTAACAGCTCTAAATGAATCATAATTGTACTACTAAATTACTATAAATAAGTCGTATATATTACAGTTGTGGCATGACCCAGAAGCAATTGAACAGTTGTAAAATTCCAACAACTGGTCAAATGACTAGAATCCCATCACCAGGATCTTAGGGATCCCTATGGGTGTAATTAAAAAAGATTCAGCGACCTTTGCTATTCTGCGTTATGCAGTGGTGGTTGGAAAAGGGGAAGGAAAAGTTGAACTCAAAAAACAATGAGCATGCTCTTTTGTCATAGTCCTGTTGTGGATCTAGGCAGGTGGAAGTGTGTTTCAGTCGTCATAATGGAAATGTGACCATATTTCCATTAACAGTGTAATCTGTAAGAAACCCAAGTAAGGTCCCGGTCTAATGTCTAAAGCTCATTCAAGCATTACAGCAGTTGTGGGTGGACGATAGAGCATGATGACATTATGATGACACCAAATGGGTGTGGGGTTGTGTGTCTGTTTATTTTAGACAAGTAATGAGAAGATGGCATACTAATAATAGATGGTTGTTTTCAAAGAATTGTAAATGACATTTTTGCTGATATTGGATAGCTCCCTATTCAGTGTTTTGGCCTTTTTGACCAAATAGTTAGGTAAGTACTCAAGGAACTAAATCAGGGACTTAAGTCCCTTTTCTACGTTCTTGTTTATGTGACCACATCAGAAAAACAATTAGGATTAAGCAATTTAGGAACTAAATTGAAACCTAAATTTATCTTAAAGTGCTCATATTATGCTTTTTGGCTTTTCCCTTTCCTTTATTGTGTTATATATCTTTTTTGTGCATGTTATAGGTTTACAAAGTAAAGAAACCCAAAGTACACCCCAAAGGGACTTACCATCTCCAACAGAAAACACTGTTGACAAACTGCTCCAAAAAGTTCTTTCGTAGTCCAGCCTTTCCTTCCATGACGACTGTGTGTCACTTTGTAACACGTTATAATGCTCGCCTGGTTGCTAGTTTGGCACCCCCTATGAAGTGTGTGTATGTATATGTATATATATATATATATATATATATATATATACACTACCGTTCAAAAGTTTGGGGTCACATTGAAATGTCCTTATTTTTGAAGGACAAGCACTGTACTTTTCAATGAAGATAACTTTAAACTAGTCTTAACTTTGAAGAAATACACTCTATACATTGCTAATGTGGTAAATGACTATTCTAACTGCAAATGTCTGGTTTTTGGTGCAATATGTACATAGGTGTATAGAGGCCCTTTTCCAGCAACTATCACTCCAGTGTTCTAATGGTACAATGTGTTTGCTCATTGGCTCAGAAGGCTAATTGATGATTAGAAAACCCTTGTGCAATCATGTTCACACATCTGAAAACAGTTTAGGTTGTTACAGAAGCTACAAAACTGACCTTCCTTTGAGCAGATTGAGTTTCTGGAGCATCACATTTGTGGGGTCAATTAAACGCTCAAAATGGCCAGAAAAAGAGAACTTTCATCTGAAACTCGACAGTCTATTCTTGTCCTTAGAAATGAAGGCTATTCCATGCGAGACATTGCTAAGAAATTGAAGATTTCCTACAACGGTGTGTACTACTCCCTTCAGAGGACAGCACAAACAGGCTCTAACCAGAGTAGAAAAAGAAGTGGGAGGCCGCGTTGCACAACTGAGCAAGAAGATAAGTACATTAGAGTCTCTAGTTTGAGAAACAGACGCCTCACAGGTCCCCAACTGGCATCTTCATTAAATAGTACCCGCAAAACACCAGTGTCAACATGTACAGTGAAGAGGCGGCTGCGGGATTCTGGGCTTCAGGGCAGAGTGGCAAAGAAAAGCCATATCTGAGACTGGCCAATAAAAGAAAAAGATTAAGATGGGCAAAAGAACACAGACATTGGACAGAGGAAGACTGGAAAAAGTGTTGTGGACGGATGAATCCAAGTTTGAGGTGTTTGGATCACAAAGAAGAACGTTTGTGAGACGCAGAACAAATGAAAAGATGCTGGAAGAATGCCTGACGCCATCTGTTAAGGATGGTGGAGGTAATATGATGGTCTGGGGTTGCTTTGGTGCTGGTAAGGTGGGAGATTTGTACAGGGTAAAAGGGATTCTGAATAAGGAAGGCTATCACTCCATTTTGCAACGCCATGCCATACCCAGTGGACAGCGCTTGATTGGAGCCAATTTCATCCTACAACAGGACAATGACCCTAAACACACCTCCAAATTGTGCAAGAACTATTTAGAGCAGAAGCAGGCAGCTGGTATTCTATCGGTAATGCGCAGTCACCAGATCTGAACCCCATTGAGCTGTTGTGGGAGCAGCTTGACCGTATGGTACCAAGAAGTGCCCATCCAACCAATCCAACTTGTGGGAGCTGCTTCTGGAAGCGTGGGGTGCAATTTCTCCAGATTACCTCAACAAATTAACAGCTAGAATGCCAAAGGTCTGCAATGCTGTAATTGCTGCAAATGGAGGATTCTTTGACGAAAGCAAAGTTTGATGTAAAAAAAAATCTTATTTCAAATACAAATCATAATTTCTAACCTTGTCAATGTCTTGACTCTATTTTCTATTCATTTCACAACGTATGGTGGTGAATAAGTGTGACTTTTCAGGAAAACACAAAATTGTTTGGGTGACCCCAAACTTTTGAACGGTAGTGTATATATATATATATATATATATATATATATACTCTGCTTCTGACTGGCTAGTAGTCCTTTCCTAGCTACTGCGCATGTGCGACTCCCAACAAGATGGAATAGAAGTGAGATGACTCACTCTGTAGCTAAAACAGAGAGCTCAACACACAACGTGAAAAGAGGAGCTGCAGCATTGTGCAGTACAACAAAAATATCGTGTTTACACTAACTACACTTACACTAAATACAATTATGAACCTGAAAATGAGCATAATACAAGCACTTTAAAATGAAAACAATTCCTGTGTTCCCTTTTTCAAAGGTTTCCGGAAATGGCGCTGCGGTCAAAAAGAACCATGATGATTGTATATTATTTTGGCCCCTACGTCACTGTAACAACCCACAACTTTATGTCACCTCCAGGTTCTGAAGATGAGCTACCCAGGATACCCTCCTCAGTCCGGTGGATACCCACAACAGCCAGGGGGTTACCCATCTCAACCAGGGGCATATCCACCCCAAGCAGGCGGCTACCCTCCAGCAGCAGGGGGCTACCCTCCAGCAGCAGGGGGCTACCCTCCAGCAGCAGGAGGCTACCCCCCAGCAGCAGGAGGCTACCCCCCACAGGCAGGCGGATACCCACCTCAGGCTGGTGGTTACCCTCCAGCAGCAGGAGGCTACCCCCCACAGGCAGGTGGATACCCACCTCAGGCTGGCGGTTACCCTCCTGCAGCAGGCGGTTACCCTCCCCAGGCCGGTGGCTACCCTGCCCCAGCTGGAGGCTTCCCTCCCCAGGCAGGAGGATATCCAGCACAGTCTGGAGCAGGAGGCTATCCCTCCATGCCTCCAGGAGGTAAGGCTTCAAGATAGTCTTTTGACTTGTGAGGATAACAAGCAGTATTTCTCTTTATGTATGTATATACTGTATATAGTCAGACTTGTTTGTTAAAGGAATTGAACTTCAACATCAATATTTTCTTTGCAGGTGGAGGCTGGGGTGCAGCACCAGGCGGCCAAGGAGTGGTACATTCATTCTTATCTCACTCTAAACCTCTGCATTGCCACATCAGTAGTAACATATGGATGACTTAATCTCTTGTTAGCTTAAATCACCTTATCTTCTACTGAAACCTTATATGTGACAAACCCCCATATGATGTTTGTCCCATGGACTTAGCACTTACAGCTGTCCTCTGTTTGCAGCCAGGAGGGGCTCAGCAGGGATACCCAGGGGGCCCTGCCCCAGGCCAGCCCATGCCAAATTACCCAGGAGCCCCCGCAACTAACCCCTCAATGCCTGCATATGGAGGTGGAGCTCCATTCAACCCTCAGGCACCTGCTATCTCTGTAAGAAACATTTGTCACCATTCTAGGACTTCTCTGAAACTATGTTTAAGTGCACACACAGCTAATGTGCAGTATTTGTTATGTTTTATATCTATATATAGCAAGGATACAGGGGTTCTATAAAAGACTTTCCAGGAGCTGATCCACTGAGGGATGTTGAGGTTCTTCGAAAAGCTATGAAGGGTTTTGGTCAGTAAATGGTGTTCATTTGAACATGCTAAACCCATCAAAAATATTGTCACTCAACATTGATGAGCGCTGTATTTGCTCAATCCCTTTTGTTACACATCACAACTTGAACCTGAAATATATTTTGAACAGGCACTGATGAAAAAGCCATTATTGAACTTCTGGGAAGTCGTACCAACAAGCAGAGGGTTCCAATGGTAGCAGCGTACAAAACAACTTATGGGAAGGTACGGTTCCTAATATCTAAGATTTGTTTGTTTTGTTTTTTTTACGGTTTAAATTCATTCTGTAATCTGTTGCTAATCATTGACCCCGCATTGCAACTATATCTAACCGTGCTCTCATGGTCTTTTTATTTTGTATTTTTTTGTCTTAGGATTTATTGCACGATCTGAAGTCTGAGCTCACTGGAAACTTTGAGAAACTTGTTTTTGCTATGATGAAGAGCCCTTCACACTTTGACGCATCGGAACTCAGAGATGCTATAAAGGTTGGAAGCTGGAGTTGTTGTCTCAGCAGGTGTTTCAATGTTGGTTTTGTGCTCCAAACTGCACTGTGTGACTCATCATGCTATGGGGAAAATAAGAACAAAAGAAAATCCTCTGCATTTATGTAAAGGCAAAACAAGTTGAAACTTGAGCCATGGCTGGGGACCTCAGGCTGTTAAGTTACTCTGTGAAGCAGGTGTGTCATTGAATGTTTTACTGAGGCTTTTCTATATGTTTGCAGGGTGCAGGAACTGATGAAGCTTGTCTGATTGAGATTCTTGCATCACGCTCCAATGCAGAAATTCGGGAAATCTCCAGAATCTACAAAGCTGGTGAGTTCCGGTCTTAGCGTTTTTATATTTTTTAAATAAAATAATAAAAAAAAAATAATGTATATTTTTTAATGACATTATCTGTAGTCCTATGTCATTTTATACAAAGAAATATCTAAGACGATACATAAATAATTTGACTATGTATATTTAAGGGTGTATATCCATATACCTTATAAAACCTTTTATTTATTCCCCATTTGATCATTATTCAATATACAATATATGCCCTTGTTTCATCAATTGTTCATTTACGGATATACTAGTATTAGTCATTATAGTTAAAAAAAAAAATAAAAAAGTGTAGCAGTTACAGCACTTTAAAATGTTTTGATTTTAGGTAATGCAACAACCCCGGTAGGTGTACTGAAAATGGATTGTGAAAAAGTAGTGTCTAAACAGAATGCAAATGAATGTATTTTCCTAAAAAAAAAAAGCCACACCTTTATTACAGAGTATGGGAAGAGCCTGGAGGATGCCATCAGCAGTGACACCTCCGGTCACTTCCGCAGACTTCTGATCTCTCTCTCTCAGGTAGCTGCTGCACCATTTACACCTGAACCACATTTCAGCTCATGTGATCTTTGAGTGTTGACTGTGCCAATGTACTCCACCCACGTATTGTGTTTTAATGCACACAACATGCCTTACTATATCTAGGGTAATCGTGATGAAAGGGAGACGGTTGATATTGCCATGGCCAAACAGGATGCGCAGGTACTGGTTTTAAGTTGGTTTGCTGTTGTAACATTCTTGGAAAGCAAATAGAAAACCTGATCATGTTTGTGTGTGTCTGCGTGGGCAACAGAAACTGCATGCTGCTGGGGAAAATAAAGTAGGAACTGATGAGTCTCAGTTTAATGCCATCCTGTGTGCTCGCAGCAAGCCTCACCTTCGAGCAGGTGAGCATTGTTGTACTTCTACCAGATTATTTCTTTACCTCCCAATACTGAAGTTCACCATATGACTTTTGTTTTTCTAGTGTCATAACTGCAGCTTTTTGTTAAACATGCATTTCATATGTTTTCAAATATTATAGCTGAAACTGTCTTGCCTGTGATTCTTGTCTATTAGTCTTCCATGAGTACCAGCAGATGTGTGGGAGAGACATTGAGAAGAGCATCTGCAGGGAAATGTCTGGCAATGTGGAGTCTGGCATGGTGGCTGTGGGTACGTTCTTTGGGTCTGTTTTCCAAACCTCAACCAAACTGAAGTAGCTTTCCCAAAAAGAAACCTGTTAAAGCTTTAAGTGTATATTGAAGTCATTCGTCAAGATGTTTGTTTGGAAAGGCTTTCCTAGACTAAAAATACCTCACTGATGCAAACAGGCGTCTGTTTGGCCTAAAGACCTTGTAAATTATTGATTGATTGATCACAAGCGAACTCTCTAAATGTGTTGTTTTAAAAAAATAGTTTACAGCAGCATCAGAACACCGAATGATACCGTAGGTTGCATTTTGGTGAGAGTTACGCTTTACATTAAGTAATTTTCGGGCTTCATCCAAATATGTTGTCTTAAATGTAGTTAAAGATTGGTTGAAAAAGTTTAGTTGGATTTGTACAAAATTGTTTTGCACAAATTAAAAATGGCTTGGAAATAAAAAAATGTACTGTTAACTCTAACAGAATAGGACTGAGAGCAAATGCAATAACATACTGTATATACATGAATTATAATATACTGTATATAGTACATTAATTATAACACTAACATACTGTATATAAATGAATATAATACAATACCATAGTGTATACATGAATTATAACACAATAACATACTGTACGTGTGTGTGTGTGTGTGTGTGTATGCATGTGTATATATATGAATTATAATACAGCAACCTCTCTTTCTCTAGTGTAGTTATTATTTGGCTGCATTGACATTGAATGCACGTTAGTGTCTAGTGCTGTCCGTCTCAAGCAATCAGCTTTTAATTCTCCTTGTCTTTTTATTTATTTAACTTTTTATATTTTAACAATGTCTGTTGTATCTTGTCCCCCTAGTAAAACAAAAGTGGAACATTTGCCTGGTTGTGCAGATTCATACAAGACTCATCTGTTTGCATCTGCTCCTTTTTTTCCTAGTGAAATGCATCAGGAACACCCATGCCTACTTTGCAGAAAGGCTCTATTTGTCCATGCAGGTAAACCTGTTCTGTCTATCATCCCATTTTATTCTAATAATCACAAACCAACTATCTCCTGCACTGATGTTGTTGTGGGGAGACAGAGCAAGGGCCCGTTTCAGAAAGAGAGGTAATTTAACCTCAGAGTCAGTTACTGTGAAAACTGAGCCTGTGAACCTAACCTGGGTAGGATAAGTGTGTTAGTGCAGTTTATCTGCATGAATATAAAAACAGGGTTGGTTTATTAACCGTGTTAGGCAGACATGGCATTTCCTTTTGTCGACGATCCCGTTGATAAAGAAGCTGTATTACTTTGCAGACAGTTAAACATGCACCGGCAGATGATTTTGAGGCCCCGACTATAGTTGTATTTTCATTTCAAGATATGTACCTATTTGAGTGGTATCGTTTTTCTTCCCAGTCTATCAGTTATGTAGCCTACATAACCTTATCTGTCCTCATGTCACTCATGTTACCCATTGTGGACATGCTCTTACATCCTAGCGCGTTCTTTGTGCCGCATTACGTGTTTTTGCAGATGACAGTTTTCTTTGCATTGGTGAAGTGGAGCATATTAGTAAGGCCACTGTATAGCAAAGCGCCGTCAGAAGAATGTGACTCGCTCTGAAACGTTTATTTTTTTAAGATTTTGTAGTGTTCCCTGGACACAAACCATGATGGTGCTGCAGCCATAGAATGGGTTAGTAGGGCTAGGACTTTTTCGTCCACAGGATTATACTAAATGAAATAGATTATAGGGTTAGTACCATTCCACCAGTAATATTATACTTATTAAATATTAAGTTAATACACTATATTGGTACTTATGCATTTACACTAGCAGCAATTTTCTCCCACGCAAATTCTCTCCCTCTTGCCGCAGCCGCTGTGTTGCTTTTTTAACTAAATATATCTTCAAACTCGTTGTTTTTGTTTGTGGTTGTTACCATGATGAATTGTAGTATCATTGCTCCATTCATGCTGCCTTTTTGTAGTGGTGGTGCACGCACTCAGAGTGAAGTTACTCTGAGTGGATTGAACCAACTCAAATCAGTTGTTCTGGAACCAAAAACTCAGTTTTCCATCTCAGGGTAAAACAACTCAGAGTTCAGGGTTAGACTCAGAGTTTGTTAAACCTCCTCCCTGAAACGGGCCCCAGAAGATCCCACTGCTGCAGACAATTAAAGTGACACATTGTGATGTGTTGACAGGGAGCAGGGACCAAGGACACAACCCTCATCCGCATCATGGTGTCCCGCTCTGAGGTAGATATGTTGGACATCAGACAGGCGTATGTGAAGACTTACGGAAAATCACTGTACACTCACATCTCAGTAAGTCCCATCAACTATGTTATTACTACAATCACAGTTACAGGTTTCCCTTTTTATGTAATACATTTGAAAATTCATATTGATTTTGCTTCATCTCTCAGAGTGATACCTCTGGGGATTACCAAAAGCTGCTGTTGAAGCTGTGTGGAGGTAACGACTAAAAGAAAAGAAAGATGACCCTTCATACGGACAAAATGTATGTCCACACTAAAATCATTGTTTTAGGACCATATATCACCTCTGATGCATGCAGTTGAAGTTAGTTTTCCTATGAAAACAGCCAATCATTATTATTCCTTTTGTATTCTCTTTAGTGAAATTATAGATTCATATTTAGCTACTGTATGTAGTAGATGATTGCCAAAAAGTAAATATATATTAATAAGACAATATTTTTTTCAAAGACACAGTAGATGGCTTTGTCATGATTGGGTATAAGGTGGGGTCATAAAGCAAAAAGTGGATGCCTGAAAATCTCCAACTTGATGAAGAAATTAACTATATAACTATGCTAATATTATAGAATAGTATTTAAAATTGCTAAACTATAGTTATCATAAAGGAAAACCTTATTTGGAAGAATAGCTTTAGAAAAATTGAAGAAGTAGAGCAAGGCAAGTATATATAAAAGGAACTATATAGCACATGCATTACTTCTGTGTTACTGAGAGGAAGTGTACCTTACCGCCACTGTGTCAAATTAATATATACTGGGACTAAATTTTAGCAAATTATGCATGAGCATGTATATGACCATTTAATGCTTGTTAAACGTGCCACTATTACATTCTATGCAAATTAGCTTTTCACATTTATGGTATATCCTCTATATCAGTTTTACAAAACTCTTCTGTGTTCTTGAAATGTAAATCTTTTCCAATCATTGTTCAACATTTGCAGACAATGTTGCCTTTTTCCTGAATGCTGAAAAGCCAAAGCCTAAAGACAGATGATTTTGTGCCTTTTGTCAGGGCTTCCCCTGTGGTTTATCTCGCAAACAATATATAATTATACTTGCACGGCTGCAGTAATGTGATCCTTTCCATCGTTTATTTGTTTACATTTTCCTAGTCTTTTACCGGTTTGGATGTTTTACTGCCTGTAGAGGGCTCTTGATTCTGCTGCCAGTTTGCCTTTTAAGCTGAATATCTGTTGCACCTACTCTACTTTGAAAGCATACTTTTCACATAATGATGGTTAAAATACAACTGATGCCTTTTTAATATTCTAACATATTGCCATGTCATAGTGCCAGTCTCCTGAGACTTCCAAAATGGCTACTTTTCATTTAAATAAAAAACAAAAAAACAAACATTGTGGCATATCTGAATTGTCTTTGTCAAATGGGATAATGTGTTTTGCATGAAACATTGACTGGATTTTCATCTCTGAGCCGGCTCACAATAAGCAATTTGCATTTCAAAGCCAACCTCACATTCACTACCTTGATCTGTATTACGACGAGTGAGCCAAAATCCTCGGAGCATCAGAGGCTGCACGTTTTGCTAAAAGGTGAGAGTAATGTGCCTTACATAAGTGAAGCCTCTGTGCATGTGATTTGCTGTATTTTCTGAAAGGAGGAGAACATGTCCAGGTTTGCTTTGCAGCTCAAGTGATATGGCACAGAGCTTTTTCTTAGGGCTATATATAGTGTCCATATTGGAGACACGGATGTCCTAAAATCGTCTTTCTGTTGTGCTCACTGGCCTCAAAGTGCAGCCTTGCCTGTGATGGGGAGACAAATGTCTTCACCAAACCTCACTTATTCTACAGCGTTCTCACTTCCCTGCTTCTCATATACACTCAAATAAAAAGCCCCCACCAGCAGGGGAACAAAGAGGGATGAATATTTGATGTTTACATTTGTGTAGTTTCTTTCAAGCCGAGACCTCCTGAAATATATAGGTCGCCCCACCTACTTTTAGAGACAAAACAGAGCACTTCCTTGATCCTGATTTATAGAAAAAATGCTTTAATTATTTACATGTTGACTTGATAGCAGGATGCTGCACGCTTTCTGAGGCTTGAACACACCTAGATGCACATGTGTCTGATATATTGGAGATATCAGACACATGCGTACAAGAGATGTGTCAATCGACAGCATCTGTCTGCGTCATCGGTATTGGTGGGAGTCTCTGAGGTCAGCCTATTGGTAGCCCTCACACTTCCCATCACACCTCTGGAGCTTTCTCTTTTTATCTTAGTTAAATGACAATATAATGGACTATAAAGGAAATTTTTTTGTTTAAATTTTGAGTGACTGCAAGAAAATGTGACTCAAATCTCATCACAAAATGAAATCAAATGTGTAACTATTTTAAAAAACGGGTGTCATATTACCCATGTTTTATTAGTAAGTTTCTTGTTTTAAATGATTATTATGAAGAAAACAACAAAGAAAGATAAAGTAAGCATTTTTTTACAGATACTTTTAACCATAATGACATTTTTAATTTTGTGAATCTATTAAGATTAGTCCATGTTCTGCCTTAATTCACATTCACATCACTGGCCTTTAATGTTAATGCTGTCTCATAGACAATCAGTAAAAGTAAGAATTGACCAAACTGTTGATTTGCAGTGGATTTTCTCCAGCTGTCCAATGAGGAATGTGCGGTTAGGAGACATTTGGTTGCCAGGGACATAATCCCACGTTAAACTTCATGAGTGCATATAAGCAAATTACAAACCCAAGGATTAGATGAACAACACATAATGAGATGTAGCCGCAGCTATCACTATCCAGCTTGCACGGCTTGAGGTTCATCCTCTGATATTTTACACATAGGAGCATAAAACCCATCCAACCGGTTTTTATTCTTTTATTTTGTATGTGATATGCAAACAGACAGCAGAAGAAGAGCAGCACACTGTCTGCCAGAAGTAACATATTCCTCTATAAATGGCTTCAACTTAATGTTTTCACTGAATGAGTTTAACATTTTAAACTGCAAGAGCCTCTCATTTCAATCTAGTGTGACGGTTTTAAGAATTTACATACTTCCTAAACATTCCAACTAGTTTTCTTGGTGAGCGCCAAATGGATTTTCCCTGCAGGAAAAATAAATTATTTGAGTTGTTACATAACCACTGACATTGTTCAAGCTGTGCTAAATGTAAGTGTGGAAATGTATAGGCACACTGTGTACCGTATTAAGCTTTAAAGCCAGGCCCTGTGCGCTAGCTTGCTCCAGATGAGAGTTACAATCCTTATACAGGCAATACACTGAAGCCCCTTAATAATACAGAGCACTGTCAGTAATTATGGTATACAAGCTCAATGTAGATTTCCACATTCAGCATTTCTGCAGTTTAGCTGTACTGAGGCTACAGATAAGCACATGTAGATAATCTCATATATGATTCCATTGCTTATAGATCCTTTGTTTCTTAAGATATGAGTCTTGTGTGACGTTGGCCTCATGTAAGATCTGATGGATTATGTGGAGCAGAAGAACGCTCACAGAGAGGGGCAGATGTATCAGGACAATCCAGAGGAAGAACAGGGAATTATATGATCTGGAGGTATACAATCTGCTCTGAAAGACATCAAATCAGCAAATAAAAGTTCCCGGATTTCCCTAAAATAATGGCCTATTCAGAAGTGTATATCAATAACTGCATTCACTGAACAGATGGGGCTTTGGAAAGCAAAGTACAAATCAATAAATGAAACTTCTAATATTTATATAACTGTAAACACTGCTCCGTTTTCATGTGCATGCACAGTTTTGCTGTAGTGATTTAAGAGCAGTGGTTCACAATCTTGTTGGCTTGTGACCCCCCTCATAAAAGATAATGGTGTTAATTATTTATGTTGACATGAATTGTGATCAGTTTAACAGAAGAGCCATTTTTCCTTCTCAGATTGAGTCCTTATAAAGGATTTTTATGGGCTCAAAGAGAAGAAAAAGAACTCAAATAAATTAGTATTTAACCAGAATAAAGAAGCAAATAGAGAAGTCATAAAAAATAACCTTAATTGTGTGTTACATAAGCAGTTTTTTCATTTATCATCGC
Source organism: Percina caprodes (assembly GCA_013375575.1). Taxonomy (NCBI): domain Eukaryota; kingdom Metazoa; phylum Chordata; class Actinopteri; order Perciformes; family Percidae; genus Percina; species Percina caprodes. Next base: position 5,223,432 of record JABXJD010000010.1, read on the forward strand.
TTTAATCTTCTTGTGACCCTTCTGATCTATGTTTAAACTACCAGTTTACATTCTAAAATTACAAATCTACACATGGAGAGTATTTCAGAGGCTAAATCTGACGTACAGTACTGTATACACTGTCATTTGAGATTAAAATTACATTCTTGACATGGAAACAACAGTTGTCTCACCACAAGGTCCATCATTTTCTGGAGCAGAAGGAAATAGTCCAGCTGTCATGGAAGTGTTCAAAATCCCATTTTTATGTCATTTTCCACAATAACTAAATACAATAGTAATTTTATACACAACATAATAAACAATTATCCATTAAGTAGGAAAAATGTCTTCAGTAACACACATCTGACCATAATGGTAAACTACAGTAGCCTACTTAGGTACAGACTGTACTTTACTTGATACAGAGTACTTTCATGCTACTTTCTACTCCTACTCCAACAGTTTAGAGGGAAATATTTTACTTTTAACTCCATTGAATTTAAATGAAAGTTTGAGTTACTTGTTACTTTACAGATAATTACTTTTTATACAAAGTAGGCTATACAGTATATATGTGCTTTAAATAGCCTTTGATGCACTCTCTTAGATCGGACTTCACGTCAATTAACCTCTGAAATGTAGTGTAGTGGAGTAGAATAAAGTAGCATAAAATGAAAATACTCAAGTAAGGTACATGTGTCTCCAAATTGCATTTAAGTATACTACTTTAGTACTTACATGTTACATCCCACTACTGGGTAAATTATTATAATATTTTTCTTAATGGAATTTAAAGCGATGGGAACCAGGTGCGTCCAAAAACAAAGCCCCGCCTACGTTTACCTTAAACGTCCATAGCACGGAAATATGATTGGCACAGGGCTACAGCTGCTCTCACGGTGAGACATGGCGGAGTTTGTTCTCTGACGGAGAGAGGCTCGCGAAGAGTTCTTTTACACTTTTAAACATGTCGAAAGAACTTGATTTCAGGGCGACAGTGTCTTCGTAACGTGTGCATAGCGGAGCTTAAAGAGGCAAAGACGGCTTTTTTTTTTTTTTTTACTCTGGAAGGACGGAGGTGGTTTGGAAAATGTGTTGTCATCTTCGTGCAGTCAACAGCCTTGGGCAACAAATATGGCTACTTCTTGTGTATCCTTCAATTCGGGTTGAAACCCGTCCCGACTGGTCGAGCGGGATAGTTTTCGGGAGTTACCTAGTACGAAGTGAGGTTGACTAACAGAAACGTAAATAAGCTGGATTTGTCCCGAAGCTGATTTTGGTTAAAGCAAAGCAAAGCGAGATGGAGCCTAAGCATAAAGAGTTGTTGGAGAAATGTTACCAGAACTTGGTGGAGTCGATTACAGATGCGGACCGAGTTGTGGATGTTTTGGCTCACTGCGGAACCATAAGTCAGTCTGAACGGTACGAGCTGGGACACAACTGCTCCTCCAACCCCGAAAAAGTGGACCTTCTCCTGAAGATATTGATAAGTAAGGACAGAGACCATTTCGCAGAGTTTTGCACGGCCCTGGAGAAGACGCACCCTCACCTGCACTCTGTGCTGCTGAATAGCAACGGACCAGTGGATCATACAACTGGTAAGAAGCAGAACACTTATCTGGCACATAACAATGAAGTAGTGCATTGTATAAAGGCATGCAGAAGCATTTAGCCTATATAGCTTTATTATAGTGATGTGTTGTGACTTATGTCCTTTTTTTTATTTTGGTTGTGAGCCAACCTGTTTTCGATCTTGCTCTGGGCATGCTCTGACATTAGGTGTATTGACCATATGACAACTTGATTAAGGGCATGACTTTTCCTTTGGGCAAAAAGAAAGAGAGAGGTAGGGCCCATCTCATGTGACGTGATGCTTATTTACACACACTACTGTGCTTGTTTCCATTGCTATATCACTAAAAGCATAGCCTGCCAGCCTTTTTGTGAAAGTGTTTAGCCTAATGGACCTAAAAAGACTCAATCAATGTAGTGACAGCTGTGTGTGTGTGTGTGTGTGTGTGTGTGTGTGTGTCAATAACCCACTCTCAAAGTCAAATTAATGAGTGAAGAATTCAATGTTTGTTAATGCACACAGTGACTTACTAGAAAGTGAGACTCTCACTGTGAGAGTAGAGAATGAAAGATGTCAGTTTCATTTAATTCAACTGAATATTTTGTCATGATCAAATAACCTGTTATTAATTTAATAATTGTTCTACATGTCAGAATATGCCATCACAACAACCACAGAGCCCATGTTGATGTCTTCAAAATGCATGTAGGGCTGCAACTATTAAGTGATTTTCATTCTTGATTAGCCTGCTGATATCCCACAACCCAAGGTGACTTTTTGTCCCACCAGCAGACCAAAAACCCAAACCTATTCAGTTTACTATCGCATAAGAGAAGATTTGACATTTAACAGTTTGGACAAGGAAATATTTGGCTTTTAGTTTAAAAAAAAAAAAAAAAGTTGCTTATTCGTTTTTCAATTGATTGATCAACTGACTAATCATTTCAGCTCTGTCTTGTTTTGTCCCCACAACAGTCCAAAATGCTGAGATATTTGCAACAAAACGGAGAAACAAATCAGCAAATGTTTGGCTTTTCTGCTCTATAAATAATGTGGATTAGCTAATCAATTTACCACCTACCTATTTCAGCAATGTACAGCACACACATTTGTAGTAAAACATATTTAGAATAACCTTTTCACATGTTTTTACAACTTTTAAAAGGGAATATTGATAGTTCAAGCTATGCATTCAATTCTTATTCTACTGTGACATAAAAATGGTCATTATGCACCATTTTATACAAAAAATGGCTATATTATACATTGAAATTAGCTTTAATTACATATTCCACATTCATGCCATCTTATCGACTGGACAGCAGTGATTTTTGTTTCTTACCATTAAAAACAAGTTGTAGACAATACATGTCTCAGCCTTCTGTAGAAGTCCTTTGGGATACCCTTCTCTGCAGTTCATTCAGACTAATATGAGTGTAATTCTGTCCTGTTTGCTCACAAAAATAAACCACATTTTCCCACTCAGGGAGAAGTAACATTTTAAATGTGTTTCTTCCTCAGCTAATTCCCAAAGCTACAGGAAAACTCTTGTTTGTTGCTGATTCATTTATCATCCAATTCAGCATAAGCCCAACCGGTCGTGATTTATGTCCCAAAACCTATACAAGCACAGTGTTCCCCAGTAGTAATTCTTGCACACTACTACATGGTCCTTGCTCAGCACCTCTACTGCACCTTTTGCATTTCAAAAGCAATATTTGCATTGCTAGTTACTTTGTTCACACTCAGTTATTGCATCATACTCAGTGAGCTGACTAGTGAGGTGTTAATTATGCATTTATTCTGTCCTCATTATTCATAAGAGAACTGAAGCTGCAGAGTGATTCTATTTTTCTAATCTTTTTCATTTTTGCGCTGCATTTCACAATTGTGCACCGAGTCTAAAACGGAGTACTGAAGGCTTTCTGCTGCTGTAGAGGGTTGCACACACATGTTCTGGGCTGGTTAAAGTAGTGTGGTTAGTCTGCAGCTACATTTTGGTAGTCACACAGGACCCAAATAGGCTGAGCTGCTTTTTGCTACTGGGCAGACAGGTTCCTCCACGCACAGCCATAAGAAGGGCCTTTCCCCAGGAAAATGGTAGCTTGTTACAGCCTATGTTTTTAAATATTGTGTGCTGTCAGCAGCCTGATCTGCCAGAGGGTGAGAGCTGGATCATCTTTGAAATCAGAATGTTAATGAGTGAGAGCTTCATTAGTTAACCCCAGCAGGTATAGAGATGCCAAATATAGCCTAGTGAAATGATCACCAAGCTGCAAGATTTTCAAGATCACTGTGATGTGGATATGATGCATGTCAATACAGTACTTAAAACAGTGTATACCACAGAGGGCTTTTATTTTTTTTAAATTTTTTTTAATAAATATTCTATAGGTGTGTATAAAACCATAGCTTAAGGGCTTGACGTGAGATACCTTTTTGTTTACAGACTGTTCTAACTTTTATTGAAGAAAAATGACATGACAGCAGCACATCATAAGGGTGTGTGTATCGTGGCTGACATGCTCACTTGGCTGTGCCACTGCAAAATAAGACTGGTAGGAGAGTTCTATTTTCTTTATACAAGAAAACAAAACAGAGTTTACAGCCAAACTAGCGACTCTATACAGTTGTAATGCTCAAGTAAAATAAATTCAAACTGTTAATTAGAAAAAGCTAATTTTTGGAAAAATTGAAATTTGGGCTTGATAATGGAGCTAGTCACTAAGAGAAAAGTCACCAAAGTTCACAAAGACGATGTCTGCAATAAATTATTAAGACACTGGATTAATTTTCTGGGCACTATTAATGTCAGTACCAAATTTCCTGGCAATAGTTGTTAAACTGACTCTCCACCGATTTTACACATCAGTTTGTTTACAGGTCTTCTTGTGGGTGGGTGGGGTACAGGCCAAAGGTTTCGAACCACCTTCTCATTCAATGCGTTCTTTATTTTCATGACTATTTACATTGTAGATTATCACTAAAGGCATCAAAACTATGAATTAACACACATGGAATTATGTACTGAACTGAAAACATGTCGTATTCTAGTTTCTTCAAAGTAGCCACCCTTTGCTCTGATTACTGCTTTGCACACTCTTGGCATTCTCTTGATGAGCTTCAAGAGGTAGTCACCTGAAATGGTTTCCCAACAGTCTTGAAGGTGTTCCCAGAGATGCTTAGCACTTGTTGGCCCTTTTTCCTTCACTCTGCGGTCCAGCTCTCCCCAAACCATCTCGATTGGGTTCAGGTCCGGCACTCCATCACTCTCCGTCTTGGTCAAATAGCCCTTACACAGCCTGGAGGTGTGTTTGGGGTCATTGTCCTGTTGAAAAATAAATGATGGTCCAAGTAAATCCCCAACATTGTCACCAGCAAAGCACCATCACACCTCCTCCTCCTCCTCCATGCTTCACAGTGGGAACCAGGCATATAGAATCCATCCGGTCAGCTATTCTCTGTTGCACAAAGACACGGTGGTTGGAACCAAAGATCTCAAACTTGGACTCATCAGACCAAAGCACAGATTTCCACTGGTCTAATGTCCATTCCTTGTGTTTCTTGGCCCAAAGAAATCTCTTCTGCTTGTTGCCTCTCTTTAGCAGTGGTTTCCTAGCTGCTATTTGACCATGAAGGCCTGATTTGCGCAGTCTCCTTAACAGTTCTAGAGATGTGTCTGCTGTTACAACTGTGTGGTATTCATCTGGTCTCTAATCTGAGCTGCTGTTGATTTGCGATTTCTGAGGCTGGTGACTCCGCAAGGGAGGTGACTCTTGGTCGTCCTTACCTGGGGCAGTCCTCATGTGAGCCAGTTTCGTTGCAGAGCTTGATGGTTTTTGCGACTGCACTTGGGGACACATTCAAATTTTTATTTTATTTTATTTTTTTGCAATTTTCCGGACCGACTGACCTTCATTTCTTAAAGTAATGATGGCCACTTGTTTCTCTTCACTTAGCTGATTGGTTCTTGCCATAATATTAATTCTAACAGTTGTCCAATAGGGCTGTCGGCTGTGTATCAACCTGACTTCTGCACAACACAACTGATGGTCCCAACCCCATTTAATAAGGCAAGAAATTCCACTAATTAACCCTAACAAGGCACACCTGTGAAGTGGAAACGATTTCAGGTGACTACCTCATGAAGCTCATTGAAAGAACACCAAGGGTTTGCAGCACTATCAAAAAAGCAAAGGGGGGGCTACTTTTGAAGAAACTAGAATATAAGAGATGTTTTCAGTTTATTTCACTTTTTTGATAAGTACATAATTCCATGTGTGTTCATTCATAGTTTTGATGCCTTTAGTAATCTACAATGTAAATAGTCATGAAAATAAAGGAAAAACATTGAATGAGAAGGTGGCTCCAAACGTGTGTGTGTGGCTGACTTCTGCACACTGTAAATTGTTTGCTGTCATTTCTTTCTTTGAACATTAATTTTTATTTACCATTGTTGCATATCCTGCTCTAGCAAGACAAAATGTCTGCTGTGGAAAAAGCATGACATTACTACAGTTTATTACTACAGTTAAGGATTCATTTGCACATGTTCCTGAATATGAGCACAAGTTGACAGAACTACACAAACTGATGCTCATTTATCTTTGCTTAAATGTGCAGCAACAACTTTCATCTTTGAATGCTCAGTGCCCCTAAGATGAATTCATAGATTTTGACTTCCTGAAACTGGATGCCAAATGGGCAAGACTTAATTTGCTTTATCAAGGGACACACCCTAAAACAGGATCAATAACTCATGGATGTAGACCGTATGAAGTGTGTTGAAGCTTTTAAACCCAAATTACTCTTGCCCTAGCCCTGCTGTAGCGCTGTCGGATCCGGATACAAATGTGGACCTGTTTTCATTGAAAAGACGCAGTATTTTGAGTTTCTTATTCATTATCAGTGGAGCAGAGTGTGTGGTTTTTTTTTATTTTTTTTTTTATTAAAATATGAAAATATCAGCATCTTGTGTTGGTGCTCCTGCTTTCAATTTTAAGAGAATGTTTCAGTGCTGGTCACAATATGCATCAGGTTTGCTGTGACAAAAAAAAGAGATCCACCTAAAATGAGTGTTTTTGAGTGAGGGTCAGACCGCAGTGAGGTCCATGTCACATGACGCTATGACACCAAACCTTGCCCATTGAGACGCTCTCTGTTCAAACATAGTCATGGGAAACTTAAGCTAGAGCGAGAACAAAGAGAGCTTGATCCATGGGATGCCACGGTTCCTGAGGCACATCAGTCTTCTCTTTTTTCATTCAGTCCTTGGCTGGGAAAAAGAGGGGTGAGCCATGGCTCCTTCCAGTCTTAATCAAACTCATAGTCTCCTTTTTAGCTAGTGGGAACTCAGCCAGGCAGGGATTGATTTAGAGTACTGGGAGGTGGGTAAATAGTATTGTTTGTCATGCTCCAGCTTCTAGTCGAGCGCTAGACTTAACATCAGGGGTGAAAGTTACTGATTTAGGCTAACTGAACTATAAGTTGCTCATCCCACAGCCAAGTTATCTCAGTAAATGTGCACTTGAGCTGTTTAACAGACTGCACAAGTCATGATCAGACAGCCAGTCTGAGCATGACTTGTGCAGGGTTTTATTTTATTTATTTTTTATTTTTTCTTTCTGACACACTTAAAGGTGGAAATGTGTGGAGGTGTCTATTAGATTCACATTTGATGAAGAGTTAACACTTGGGAGTAGTGTTGAAACAATTTAATCAAAACATTAATACACTACAATTTTAATAGTCTGTTCATTGTTTAAGTCAAACATGTAAAATATTCCGTTTCACCTGCTACAATAAAAAAAAATTGTTTTTAAACAAATTTGACAACTTAATCTTGAGCTGTGGGGAATTGGAATGGACTGACTTTTTTTTTTTTTTCTGACATTTTATAAATTAAAAATAATTATCTGCTGTGTATGTCTTGAAATTTCAAACTATATCCCAATCAATACAGTATATTTGAGACCTAAATAAATCTGACATCAGTCAAGTAATTTTTTTTTTTTTACATGAACACTTAACAAACATTTTTGTTACCATTTTGACAATGATTTGTCCTGAATGCCACTAGAATGATTTGAAATATGCTTTTTACACATACAATGTGTAAATAATCAATAGGTTTACCAGTGACGAAAACAATAACTGTCTTTCAGATGTTTTTCAAATAACACAATGTTCTCTATAATATTTAATATGTTGTACTGAGGCTTCCATTCTGTACTGTTAATTATGAATCACTGTTGGCTTTAAAAGAAGGTGCTTTCACAGGGGGACTGTGTGATATTGTCAGAGGAGATAAAAGGCGAAGCTCTGAGGTTGCAGCCTCTTTGGGGCCCTGGCTAGTCAGTATTCTAGCTCCCTGCCCAACTGATAATTAGCCACACTTTGCTGTCAGCCCACAGGCCTGCCATCCCAAACTGGGGAAAGTCCCAACTTATTATGCCTCCAGCTGGCCTTTTTTCAGTAAAGGCCCCTGGATGTAACTCAAGCTCCACAGCCTTGATGTACCATACAATGCTGGAGATAATCATCAGACTATAATGCAGACATGGTCGAGTACACTCGCATCTGACTTTAATGTTTTGTTTGCCACACAGGGTCCACTTACAGCATCTTGTCCACTATGCCATCGGACTCAGAAAGCAGCAGCTCTCTCAGCAGCTTAGGTGAGTGTGGCGCTCATTGTGGTGGTCAGGTGTTCAGAAATGTTAAAAAAATAAAAACATCATCTTAAACCAAGTGTCAAAATATTTTTCAAACAATAGTCACTGGTTGCTGCTTGTTGGACTATAAGCACATGCAAGTGGTTACACAGATGTGAGAAGGATTTTTTATTTATTTTTTTATAAACACACACACACACACACACACTCACTCTCTCTGACCTGTTTCAATTAGTCATTCTCTGAGGGAGACAAGATTTGACTGGTCAATACCAGCAAAAGGAAAACGGAGCATTGAATTGTATTAGTGTGGGGATTTCTGTGTAGTATATTATAAGTACTGAGGTTAATGAGTACAATGAGGTAGATGAATAAGGAAGTAGAACATTAAACTGACTTTGGCTGCAAAAATGTGAGCAATGATTAAAAATGGTACTGTAAGATAAAGGTTGAGGCTTGTAATGAACGTGTAGATGTTTGGTCCCGTAGCTGCAACAAAGAGCTCTTGCTCATGATTGGTTAATGTTTAGACCAAGTAAGTTCAGTTTGAGACTCTTGAGCCTTGCGAGTACACAAGTCTTTTGTCAGTGTTTTTGCACATTTTCAGTTAAAAGTTGAAACAGAGAACACATCAGTTAAAGTGGTCATTTAGAAGAAATTGATGGAGCAGCACTAATACCCCCCCCATCATTTGAGCTTTGTGAATGGCACATGCCACCAGTGACATGCTGACTCACACAGGTACGCCTGGTCAAGCCTCTTCACCTCCGCCCACTCACCTGGACAGCCACCAGGTGAACGAGAAGATGGAGACGGTTCTGTTCCAGCTCAGACATGTGACCCGCGAGAGGGACGAACTGCGTAAACGTCTGGCGCTCTCTTCACCCGGAACAACCTTCGATGACTGCAGGTACTGTTCCGATCTCATGTACCAGATTGCCTGTTTTCCGAAACAAACATTTACAGAAAAGTGCAGTAATCCTGTGTATACCTGCACTCTATGAATAGAGGCATTTGCCTGGTTCAGCTTTTTAAAAGCAACAAAAACAAAGGAAGTGTGCTCTTATGTGATGCAAAATTGTTTTAAAATATGCTCAACTCTGTAAAACAAGGGGTTGACATACAATTTTAATGACGCCTCTCTTCACTTGTGTACCCATGAGCACAATGTTTCTATGATGTTTAACTCACTCACGCTTTTCTCATCCTCGATGTGGCATCTTAAAACTCAATTTGAATGCCTCTCCCTTCTTTGCCCTCTGTGGAAAAAGACCAAACACAAAAGCAGGTCATGACTATGAGCGTCTGAAGCTGCAGTGCATGAAAGCGATGGCAGACCTGCAATCCCTGCAGAACCAGCACAGCACCACCTTGAAGAGGTGCGAGGAGGCTGTAAAGAAAGCAGACTTCTACTAGTGAGTGAAAAGCCCTACTACATGCCCTTTTTTGTAAATTTTTTAACAGCCGGAGCATTTGTGCTGTATGCCTTTGCAGTCAGCCGGCAGGGTTTTAGCTGGTATTCCGTTCTTCCTCTAACATATTCACAGCAGATTGCATAGAACAGATTTTACTTTTGCGAGAGTAATAGGGATTTATACAGTCCAAAAGCTGATGAGTTAAGCCTTGAAAAAAATCCTCACAGCCTTTCATCAATTTGATTTCATATTTGATTGTTGTAGAAAGACTGTTTCTATTGTCGTCTTAGCAGCACAAATCCTGAGTCGTCTTTTCAGACTCAAAGGTTGAGAGCAGAGATTGAATTACTTTTCTATAAGTAATACCCTTCTTTAAGAATTCATGCCAAAGCATGCTCTATAATCATCATCTGACCGCTGTGTGCATGGCCCGGCATCTGTACCATGAGGATAACGCTACAGACACAGCATTTGTTGTCCTGTGAAATAAGCTGAGCTGAGTCAATGTGAAGGGAAGGCTGGTCCATTTGTGTGATTTTAATGATGCCATACTGTCTCCAACGTGTAGGGAGTCAACATCTGGCCCCAAATGCAAACAGACCGATGAAGGATTATTGCCATTTTTAAGCCTCTCCTTCTGGGCCCTGTTTTTTCATTACTGCCCTTTCTTTGTCTGTTACTTACCCGATCACACTAAACACTATCCTCTGTGAATGGGAAATGGGACATTCATGTCAGACTAATGACTTGTACTAAGATCAAAAATGAACACCACATAGGCTTTTTATTTAAGGCAGGCAAGTAAAGAAGTAAATAAGCATGTTGGATTTGAAAGACCTTTTGTGTGTGTGTGTGTGTGTGTGTGTGTGTGTGTGTGTGTTTCACTGAACAAGGGAAATCATGTCTATTTAATTGTGTAGCGCTAATTCTCTGTAGTCCTGAAGTCATTAGCTAAAATTATATGAATCAACAGCAAATTTATGATCATTTAATTAGTCTATTCAAATAATTCCAAATATCTGGTTTCAGCTTCTCAAAGGTGAGGATTTGCTACTTTTAGCAGTTGGGTTTGGTTAGTTATTGGTCATTCACAAACAAGCAACTCGAAAACATCACCTTGGGTTCTTGGAAACTTGTGATGGGCATTTTTGACATACCAGCACCTATATAGGCTTAAAGTACAACAAAACAGTGTTTTCACACAGGCACTAATACATAAAGTCTGTATTCATACATAGAGTTCAAACACAGAACAACACCCCCCACGGGCAAAAAAAAACTTCATGAATTGTTGATTTTTAGCTATGGCTGGCAGTGACCATGGTCTGATGATACTGTTTGTATCTCCTCAGTACGCTGCACAGCCGTCTGGGGAGCGAGCATGGCCAGCTGAAAGAGGAGCTGGAGGTGGTGAGACAGGACAACATCCAGCTGGTCAGGGAGCACAACCACCTGAAACAGGCCTGCGAGGAGCTGAGGAGGCTGCATGACGACGACCAGAGAGAGGTGGTTGAAATGAGGATGCTGCACCAGCAGGTACTCATGGAACTGGCAATCTACATACATGCGTATACATCTACAGATTAGAATACATTCACAAATATAAACGTCCATACTGTCTGTGCGAGTACTGCAGTGTGTGCACTCATTTTCATCTCTGACTGCACTTTAGGCTCAATTTTGAGTTTAACATTTTAGACAGAAATCAATAGCTCTCTGTGACAATTACTTCCAAGACATCATTCAAAGAAATAGGGTCCGATAAACTCGTCCACCCATGTCTCCATCGTTCAAAACCTTGTTTCAAATTAGAGGACTTAACCTCGTCTTTTACTGTTCCATCGTCGGACATGTAGTCTGACTACAGTGAGGTCATTAAATGTTTGCAGTACCTTGCGTTAACATGGGGAATATCTTTCATGGCTTTTTGATAGCAAGCGTACATGCCTGATTGTCCTCAAAGCTCATGTCGTCATTAAGTAAAATAATGTTAAGCGTCAGTCAGATTAGCTCAGTGATGTCAGTCCAAAGTCCACTTATGGCGTTTTTCCGTTAATGGTACCTACTTGCCTCGGCTCGACCACGTTGCCCCATCTTCCTTTTTCCATGGCAGATTAGTACCACCTCATGCGTGAGGCGAGCCGTGGTCGTCATAGCAGGAAACTGCCGTGACCTTAAGCGACACATACACAGAACGTTAGAGGTGTGTTATTGATTCTCGGCGCGTTGCCACAGCCAGAAGGCGAATTAGTTTCTAATGAACCTGGATGCAGCAAAAAAAAAAAACGCTGGGATAAACTATTTGCTGGTAAACAGGGCGGGTTTGTTTAGGACCCCCACCCCTGTCTGTCACTAGCAATGATGACGTAGCCTCAGCTCGCTTGGAACCTCGACTGAGGTAGTACTACGAGTACCTGTTAGCAGGTACCAGGGACTTTTTTTCGTAATAGAAAACCCAAAAAGGCGAGTGTAGGTGAGTTGAGTAGATACCATGCAGGGGGAAAAATTATATAAACAGTACCAGTCAAAAGTTTGGTCACGCTTTCTCATTTCATTTATTTGAATGGGAAAGTTTGTCCAAACTTTTGACTGGTACTGTATTTGGAAGGATATATAGGTTAGATGTAGGCCTACCTAACTGGGCTGCACCAAATTATACACTGATGCTTTTAAGTTAAGACAAAAACAAGGAATGTAAATATGATGTGATATGTAGACTGACAGGCATCTCATTCATTGAGCAATTTTGGTGACTCATGTAAATGCAGGTTATTGTGAAAAGTATTATTCAAGACTGCAATTTGATGCCATGTCATGAATAATAACAAACTGAAGGAAACGGGTAAAAAGCAAGGTGTTTTGCAAACATATACTATTATGGCAGGATTTTACGATAATGATGTACTATCAAAATCTTTTAGCATGGGAAAGAATAAGAAGCTTTGTTCACTTTCTGATTTATTGGGCAAAGTCTTGCACTCGTGCTGATGTGCAAATGTTTTCAGATTTTTCTTAAAGAGCAATGAAAACGCACACATCCAATAGACCTGTAGTACAGATCATCTTCAACATTTGAGAACACTTTGCAGTCCAACCTTTCTGAAATCAAAAGCATTAGTGAAGCCCTGCCATCTTTAGTTGAGATTATGTAACTTTTCTGTGCAAAGACACTGTTAACAAAACATTCCATTCCATCCTTATTCTTCTCATTAAATGCACCACAACTGGATAAAATGAGCATCCCCTTGTACCCTAACTCAGTAAGCGCATGAATGATGCCATTTCCAGGTAATGAGAGAGGGGTCATCTGATGTCCTCAACAAACTTTATGACACCGCTGTGGACAAGTTGGAGGCCATGAAGAGTGACTACGAGGCTCTGAGGAAGCGCTACAACGAAAAGACTGCCGGTCACAACACAGACCTCGGTCGTTTGGACCAGGCTGAGGAGGAGAACCACCGGCTGCAGAAACAGCTAGACATGCTGCTGAAGCAGAGAGATGCTGCCATCCACTATCAGCAGCAGTTCTCTTCATCAATAAGAAGGTAAAGCCAAAAATATCACTTACCAATCAGATCAGCAGAAATAGAAGCTGCACATGCACAGACTGAGCCACTATAAAAGTCTAGTGACAAACAGCAGTTGCAGCAAACTTTGCTTCAAACTCCGTACTGCCGAGTGTAATACCAAGGTCAAAGTACTTAAAGGTGCCCTGCCACACAAAACCGTTTTTATTTTATTTATTTTTTATTTTATTTTTTAATATGCTAAGTCATATGTGTTTGTGTTATGTCGTGAATGTGAAAATTAATTGGTACCTCTGCTGTCAGTTCTAGCCACTGAAAAGAAATGAGCAGAAAAATCAGGCAAATTACAAAAGCTGGTCAGTCTGACATCATTTTGCCTGAGCTCATTACTATTCACGAGTTCGCCCAGTTGCACTGGGTTAAAGATGCTGATAGCCAGGCTCTCATGGGCTAGCTGTTAGCCAATCAGAGTCAAGCAGTTTAAGTCATTGAATATTATTAAGAACCGGCACAAATGGAGCTGAGTCTTCCTGCAGGATTTCTATATGCTATTCTATCATGCTAGAATGGCTTGAAACAAGGTAATCAAGGCATTTTTTCCTCAAATTTGTTTCCTTTATGATGCTGACATTGCAAGCTGGGTCACTTGCTGTTTTTGCCCTTGTAGTATTATTTATTTTATTTTTTTTTTAGCTCAACTCAAAAAATGCATCTGCAAATGGTGACGAGTTACAAAAAGCTATGTGTACAGGTTTGACAACACGCAGCAAGAACTGTCCAAGGCCGCATCCCAGAACAAGGAGCTGCAGCGAGAGATGGAGCGGCTGCAGTCGGAGGCGACTCGGCTGAAGACGCAGCAGCTCAAGGCGGCAAAAGAAGGCGAGAAATACAAGGAGGAGCGGGACTCTGTGATCAACGAGTACCGTCTGATCATGAGCGAGCGTGACCAGGTGATCAAAGAAGTGGACAGGCTTCAGACAGGGCTGGAGATGGCAGAGGCGAAGCTGAAAAACACTTCCTCGGAGAGAAGGGTGGCCGGTGAGGAGCTGGAGGCCCTCCGACAGGTAATGGCTGAATCAAGGGGTTCTTCTTAGTCCCATACTAAGAATTCAATTAGGTTAAGCATTTTCCATTTAAAAATAAATAAATAAATAAATGGGAGAACAGACCTGTTTAGATAATGGACTTGGTAATTCATATCTGTAAAACCATTTTTTCATGATTATTTTTTTTTCTTCAGTTTCATCAATTTCATGATTGCTTTAAATTTACAAGGGTACATGTGTTGCATAATATCTTTGTGACATATGTATCAACTGTAATTAAGCTGGTTACAACTACCGTCATTATTTATTTGGGCAACACCCAAAGCTTTATATTTAGGGTGAAAAGAAATCATGTCGTCATTGGCATTGAAAGGCTACAGTTCAACATGAGTCCCCCAGCCAATAAAAAAAAAAAAAAACTCAAAATTGACAACACAAATTCTACTTCTTTTAAAAGAGGAAAAAGGTCTTTGTAATCCTCGGTTTTTCACCTAAAAGGAAGTTTGTATTAGTAGCACCTTTTTAGTTCAGTGAGATAAGATTGTATTGATCCCCAAGAGGGAAATTCCAGTGTCACAGCTACTGGACAAGAAACGGGACAAAGAAGATAAGTATTTACTTCCTTTTAATCCATCATCCACTTTTATGTTTATGAAGGAGCTGGCCTCAGCACTGGTGGACAGGGACCGGGCCATCTGTGAAAAGAACGAGCTGCTGGAGAAATACTGCCACGAGGTCAAGGACAAGGCCGAGGCCCAGAAAGAGCTGAGCCAGGCCTGCAAGGACATCGAGGTGGTGCGCGAGGAAAGAGACGTGGCCCGCAAGGAGAGGACAGAGGCCATCATCCAGAGGGACCAGCTGCTGCGAGAGTATTACCAGGCCAGACAGGTAGCCAGACAGACGGGAGATTTATTATTACAAATGGAGTGATGGATTTATACCCCTGACAATAATCCCTTCATCCCATCTCATAGAGTAGTAGTAATAGTAGTAAAGGTTTTTTTTCAGCAGCTGGCGGATTTCCACACGATTTCCATTGATTTTGTTGAGTCTGTATCACCCATCCCACTTTTCATTTCAGTGTGATTGTCAGATTAATTGCAATGAAAGTCCTGAGATTCCTGCATTAGGAAATTACCGCAATTACAATGAAAAGGCTCTCTGGCTTTGAAGTGCACAAACACTACATCTGAAATGGATAATTAAGCCAAACAGTACAGCAAAGTCTAATGGAATAATTTAGCTATGGACTAAATTAATGCTCTCACTACTCTTGGCTGTCTCCCTGCTTTACAATTAGCGAGAGACATGGAGAGCATTTACTACAGACACACCAGCAGACTAAGTGAGACGTACACTTTTTATACTATATCTGACCCTATTCAAACTAACTGATCCAATCGATGAAACCTCAAACTCCCCTTATCATGGACGGAAGCTTTTTAGCTTGCAGCAATTGTTTAAAGTGGGTTAAACATGATGTAAGTTTCATCTTTAAGTCAGTTAAGTTGATACATCAATGGGTTTGAAGGCTTCACACGCACCAAAAAACTGCACAGTGGCTTAATAATACCACAATACAGGATATTAAGAAGAATTGCATCATTCATCCTATAAAGTGATCCATCAGGAATGTGTTTGCATGTAAATGATTGGCCACTGGGATGAGTTGATAGAAATGATTAGGTGACTGCCTTTTCTTTTATACACTGCTAATGTTGGGATGAACACAGACTCAAGTCTCTCATATTTCTTGCAGGGGAAATGTATGAACTTGCACAAACTGTAAAATTATCAATTAGTCATTTTTTAAAATGAGTCTACCATAACATCAAGCTCAATATTAAATTAAAAGCACCTTCCTGCTCACGCCCTTTTGTCTAGCCCTACGTTCACACTCGTCATTTTACATTTCCTTCCACTCCTCCAGAAACAAGACTCTGCCACTCTGGACATGGAACGATCCAACAAGGAGATTGAGATGCTTAGGAAGCAGTACGAGGCCATCTCTCAGGAACTGAAAGAGGCCGTGCAAGAGGCCGAGGTAGCCAAGTGCCGACGAGACTGGGCCTTTCAGGAGAGGGACAAGATAGTGGCAGAGAGGGAGAGCATACGGTAAGCGAGTGTGTTCAGAAGGTGTCTGTTGGGTTTATGTTGCGTGTAAAGAAAGGCTTGGATGAAAATAGATGTGTTTACATTTTGTCTGTCGCTGATTTATGTGTGAAAATGTTTGCATCTGTCAGCACGCTATGTGACAACCTGAGGCGAGAGAGGGACAGAGCTGTGAGTGATCTGGCAGACGCTCTAAGGAATCTGGATGACACAAGGAAGCAGAAGAACGATGCTGCACGGGAACTCAAAGAACTAAAGTGAGTCATTCCTCCACACTTTTTTGTTGTAACTTTTTGACATGCACTTTTTTGTTTTTTTGTTTTTAGGTTGAATGTTATTCACCAAGTTTCTAATTGTCGGTCTGTGCTCCACTTGTTTTTGGGATATAGAATGATTTCATACCAGATCTTTTGTGCCACCCAGTGGAGGAAGTCTGTTACCAACTGAGCAAAATTTCTTTTAAACGTGATTGTACTAATTTAAGTTAAACATTGTTTGTGTCCTGCAGAGAAAAGATGGAGGATCAGTTGGAAAAGGAAGCACGGTTTCGTCACCTGATGGCTCACAGTTCACATGATTCAGCCATCGACACAGACTCAATGGAGTGGGAGACGGAAGTTGTAGAATTTGAGAAGGACAGAGTAAGAACCACTGGGACTCTTGTTATTTTCTTAATGTATATTCACTACATTAACTATAACTGACCCACATAACGTACTATCAAACTGTAAATTAATTATGCTTTGTCTCATTCAGGACATGGATTTGAAAGCACTTGGGTTTGATATTGCTGAAGGGGTAAATGATCCTTATTTACCAGGAGATTGTGGCATATTTGTCAGTAAGGTGGATAAAGGAAGTATTGCTGAAGGTAGATTAAGGTAAATGTCTCACTGCTTTCTCAGTAATTTAAGCAAATGTTGTATGCCTTGGGTGTCAATTGAAATGTTTCTATATTTATTTGGTTCTGAAAAAAATGCAGTGTGTTAAATAAATAAATAAATAAATAAATAAATAAATAAATAAAATATTGTCTAAAGTTTCCCATGTTCAATCAAGAAAAATCGCTTCAAAGAAAAGAAACAGCCCAAGAATCTGAAAAAAGATGTTTGATACTTGGCACTTTTTGATACTTAATGCATCAGACACATTTTGGTCGTAACTCAAGAAGCACTGAGATGCGATATCCAGTCCTACGTTTTATTTGTCCTTATTGTGTTTTGGAGAATTTGATTCATTGACCGTTCACAGTGGTTCTCTCTGTGCAGGGTAAACGATTGGTTGTTGAAAATTAATGATGTGGACCTGACCAATAAAGATAGGAAGCAGGTGATCAAAGCGGTGCTGAGTGGCGAGGGAGTGATGAATATGGTGGTGCGCAGAAGGAAGTCACTGGGAGGACGGATCATCACTCCAGTCCAGATAAACCTGGCTGGACATAAAGGTCAGATTAAAGCTCCAATTAAGAAATAATTCAAACTATTAAAATGCTGCTGTAAACAGGCAACTAATACTCAGTAGTTGTTTATCTTATTGAGTACTACAAATGAAATAATGAACAGATGATGGATATAGATGACATATTATGTTTTTTTTTTTTGAAAGATGGACAGTTAACATGAAATGTTACATGGTTTATGATGATCCTGTTTTACCTCTCAGACAGCGGCATAGGTTTGGAGAGTGGAGTGTTTGTTGCCATGTTGGCTCCGGGAAGTCCAGCTGCAAGAGACTGCTCTCTTACTATTGGAGATAGACTTTTAGCTGTGAGTATGCTGTCCAAAAACTTAAGTTAAATGACAAGAGGCGATGTCTATTTGTTGCCATGGGAAGGAAGGAATGCACTATATACCAATACTTTTGAAGTGCACACAATACACTTATCTTCAAATTGTACTGTCTTGACTAAGAATTTTTTTTTTTCTTCTCCACCATCTCTACAACAATGGCACACTGCCTATTTACTATACATGTTGTCATCTTCAAGAATAATTAGTGAAAGAAACAGAATGTACAGACACGCTTGGTGAACTTTGTAATACCCAAACATGTATACACATTACATGTCTAGTATGTTGTCTTTGATGCCACGTCGTGACTGCTGGAATCTTTTTGATCTTGTCCACTACAGATCAATGGCATTGCCCTCGATAACACGTCGCTATCTGAATGTGAGTCTCTACTGAGGAACTGCCGTGATTCTCTCTGCCTCTCCCTCATGAAGGTGAAGTCCTCAGACCTACACACCCACGCTTGTATGCTTTAATCTCTTGTTGCTTCAAAAATAAGTATACTGAAAAGTTTTTATTCACCTCCCTTCATCAACAGTTCCTCCCACAAAGCTGTTCGGGCCAGAGTTTATTTGAAGGTTTGAGAGACTCTCGGCTCCAGTCCTGCGAGATCCATGCCAGGAACTGCAGGAACTCCAAGCACAACTGCTCCACACAAACAGACATTTGCAGCTGTGACTTGGGCGGCAGAGGGGACAAAGTGTGTCAGGATACCTGTGACTCTATGGACTGCAGCAGTTCTCACTGCCACCTCAAGCCTTTTTCCAACGGCTCTCTTCACTCCCGCTCCCTTTCCACCTCCCACAGTCCCTCAGAGCCCCACCCCGACTTCTGCTACAGGAGGCAAGAGCTCCACCATCGCCCTTTCACCCCCATCCTCTCCGACTGCAGCTCTCCTCAGGCAGCTGTGGACCAAGTGCAGAGTTCATCGGCAAATCCTGGTGGAGGCACATGGCCTAAAGTCATAGCTGTTTCTGAGTGTGCCCAGCTCTCCATCTACAAAAAAGCCAAACAGAGAAAGTCCATCTTTGATGTGAATGCTTTCAGGAGACCTGAGGTGTCCCCGAAACTGGACTACATGTCTCTTTCTCAGATGCCCAAGCACTCTCCACAGAGCTCAATATCTGAATCCGCTCAGACCCCTCCCACCCCGCCAGCAAGGAGCGACTCATTCAGGTTCAAACATCGCCAGCAGAACAGCTCAGCATCAGACTCCACCATTACCACCAGCACTCCTCCAGCATCCCCAGCCCAAGCTACAAGCCCACAGGACGAGGGGAAGGCAGGGAACCAGCACTATTACAATGATGCTCTACAAGGGGAGATCAAGAGCGTCTTCAAGAAACCTGACACGGAGGGGATGCGACACAGAGCAGAGGAGCGGCAGAAGAGGAGGTACCGGCCAAAATCGGCACCGGCACTGCGGCGAAATGTTACTCCATTACACATCCCTGTTCCCATGCAGGTACAGTAACTGAGATGCAGCCTTATCTGATCTGGCATTCTTGTTGATGTGCGTGTTTCTACATGTTATAGACATCAATTATGAATTGAATATATACAAAAATAAAACTCCTTGATTGCGTCTTGCAGGTACAGAGTTTCTCTAATGACGAGCACTCCCCAGAGCCAATGGACTTGTTACGCTTCTCTCCCATGCGAACCAATCGGTACAGCATGCCCTTTGCACCCCCCAGCTACAGCAGCGTCTCATCACGTAAGTCATCTGAACAACTTCACCTGTTCTGTTCTGCATCCAGGAAACGCATGTTTGATTTTGTCCTTTGTTCAAGCTTCAATTTAAATGAATGGGAGACGTAGGACGGAAATGTAATTTGACCGTACCTTTTTTTTTACTTCTTATCACAGTGTCTGTGTTGAGTCTGATTTGATGTTTGGTCTTGTTCCGTGTGCTCCTCCAGACTCAGCACAGCGAGGTTTAGCCCCATGTCCTGCTGTGACGGCAGTGATGAGGAACCCTGTGTACACCGCCTGGAGCCATGAGATCCAGGCCAATAACTGTCCTCCAGCTCCCAGTTCAGGCATCCACCCACAGTCACACACAAGGTGTAAACATCTGCCAGTGTTTTTAATTTTCCAGACTCCTTCCATTTTTCTTTGTTCACACTAATAGTTCTTTTTCACTGCAGACATTTTTACTCGTCACAGTAGGAAAAGCACCGGTGTTACTAATAACATTGTTACGCCACAATATCTTCTCTATTTAATATAATTATCTGTCTGTCTGTATGTTTTGGACTGCTGGTTGGACAAAACAAGACATTTGAGGATGTCACCTTGTGATGGACATGTTTTGCTATTCACTGACATTGCATAGATTTGACAATGATTATTTATTTTTTTTTTTGACTTGAAAAGTACTTATTAGTTGCAGCCCTATAGTTTTTTTTTTTTTTTCTACATTGATGTAGTAATCCTGTGATGGTGCATTTTATTGAAAAAAAAAAAAAACAACCCTGCCCCAGATCTCCACATGGCATGTAGCAAATTACATCTTGCTCTGGGTTGTCTGACCGGAGGGTGACTTACTGAGGCCTTTTTCTCCACTTTTAGCCCCCAGCATCAAGGTCACCTCAGCCTGGACCTCAGCCACAAGCTCACTGGGAACTTGACTGAGACGAGCGGCAGCCAACCACCACATAGTACCAACTCCCTGCCCTCCAGTGCCAGACTGGGTAAGGATGCAGTCCTAGTTTAGGAAAATCTTATATAATATGTCGTGTAAATCAGCTCTTGTATATTTTCGTGTTTTAAAGAGTAGAGAAGATATCAGAAACCATATCCGGGTTACTCTGGATGACACACAGACCTCATTGTAAACTAGGGAGGAGTTTTATTATTTTT
This sequence comes from Percina caprodes, assembly GCA_013375575.1. Lineage (NCBI taxonomy): Eukaryota > Metazoa > Chordata > Actinopteri > Perciformes > Percidae > Percina > Percina caprodes. Next base: position 5,244,416 of record JABXJD010000010.1, read on the forward strand.
TTTTTTTTTAAAAAGGAAGTACTAAGTAACTAGGACATTATTTTCAGCACACACCTGTACTGCACCTCTATTGTAGTGGGATGGCTGCAGAAAGTATGTATGTAAAAATCTGGGGGTGTGGGGTTAGAAAGACTTGAGCTTACCACAACTCTGTAGCCCTCCCTCATAGGCCTGCACGATATTGGAAAAATCTGACATTGCGATTATTTTTTTTTCCCCTGCAATATATATTGCGATATGAAAAAAGAGTAATTTTAAAAAGATGACATAAATAGCTCTATTTGGAAATAATAAATCATTCTCGACTACTGCGGTGATTTTTGTAGGGGAGCGCATCTACATAGAAGGAAAAAAATGAAAAAGGATCTTTTCTAATGTGAACCATTCTTTGTTAAACCTAATGCTTTACAAACACAAAAGCAAGTAAGCGCTGTGACTAACATTACTCTTCTGAAGTGGTTTTGGAGGGAAATTGGGTAGAAATACGCTGGTTGACTAGCATGAAACCATTGTATTCATATAATAATCAATCCTGGCTAACGTGAATGACAGTGACTGCATGTTGCTTCCTCTAAATTTCAGGTTGTGGTGGACTAGCGGGGCCAGCTTCTTAGATTGATCAGACCTGCATGTCACGCGCACTAGCAACACACTCCGTATCCAAGAACAATTAAATCATGACGTTAGATCAGACTTCTGTATGTTACGTTTCCAGTGTCGCGGCTCTGAACCGTAACGTTAGTTGGCCCAGACGGACCCCTTGGTTCTTTATTAGCTGTAGCCTGGCTGGTAGTAGCTTTCTGCGGGGGGAAATGGCCGGGAGAAGTTGTGATTATGTTGCATTAATCAGGTGATTTACTTTGTATTTTCAGCGAATATAAAACACTGCTTGCTGTAGCTTCACTGACTACACATCAAAAACTATGCGCATCACTGTCAGCGGCAGCTGCTGCCTACGGTACTTTTCTACACACGGAGAGCCTCACTCCCATAACAAACCCGTCGGACTAACGTCACACACACGTTGCCCACATGGCTACCTGTCTTTAAAGGGAAAGGGTCGGACGGTAATCATGTAAAAGGAGAACGGTGAAAGTTACTTTTCTATCAAGCAGCAAAAAAGGATTAGCGTCAACATCGCAACTTCCTGCGATGTGACTATTGCGCATGCGCACATCGCGATGTCGATGCTAAAACACAATATCGTTCAGCCATACTCTCATCTTTGCTAGAGGCAAGCGGCTCAAAGCTATGTTAGCTGCTAATAGTATAACAAAAGCTGCATTGTGGGTATTGTAGGGGCCAGGTTTGGACGAGGAAGAAGAATACATGGAATAAAAAAAGACAAGCTCACATTCTTATAGTGTTTTTTTTTTTACCCTTTTCATTTTTGGTCTGAATTTATTTTAGTAGTGCTAAATCGGTCAAGACTATCCTTGCTAACATTGGGAAAAAATAAAAAATTTTATGAAATAACTATCAGTGAAAAAAGGGCAGCAGCGTTGCTGTACATCACACAGAAAAGACCATTTTATGAATGTTTAGATGACATCTGGCAACAAAAGTGACAATGAGATGTATCGACTCAGAAGATGATAGTGACTGATCGGCCACATTGTATATTATCATTGTAGTAATTCATCAGAGCAGTGTATTGCAATGTCGTGGAAAACAAATTACTACCTTCACTTAGCAATATCCTGGGGGAAACCCTGAGTCTGCATGGCTTAATAACTACATAGGCAAGTGAGAAAATTATTTTTGTTTTTTCAGTGATCTGAACCTTTTTAATACCTTTCTTCTGTTTGTTGTCCTTAGGCTCCTTCAGTACATTACAGTTTAGGGCAGAACGCATTAAGATCACTCCAATTCGTTATCCGCGCTCCACTGGATCTGACAGAGGTACCGTTGAGTTTGGCAGCTACATCGTCTGATAACGAGCATCACAGCAGCAAACAGCAAGTCTGAATTCATGCCTGTTTCCTCTGCCACTCCAGGCTCTCGCTCACATTCGGAATGTAGCAGCCTGACACCTCCAATGTCCCCTGTCAACCTGGAGACGTCGTCTTTCACTAGCAGCCAGTCGCATTGCTCCATTTCCACCCACCCCAGGATATCAGTCAGCCCTGCTCCAGTTGGTGACAGGCGGAAGGATGGGTATGCCAGCCCCTCGTCCTAGTCGTTATGCTGCCATCATTCAGCCAAACACGACATGTTTTCCACCATTTCTCTGTACTTCTGTCTGGTTCATTGTGATTAAATGCTTGTAAAGTAGTAAATGCAGCTGTGAGTCTCCATCCTCATAGCATTAGAACACTGACTACTCATCTATCATTTCAATCTCCTCTCTGCTGTTAATTACAATTTGAAATATTTCCCTCCTGCTTTGGATGATTACATTTCTGTCTTTCCTCTCTCCATCTCCTTCTCAGATTTGTCTCTTATAATACTTCCTCTGTCAGACTTCCATTGGCAGCAAAGCCCAAGTTCCTCTCTTTAAGAAGCTTGAGGTTTGTCCTGTGCTGCTTGTAGTGCAGACAATATAGGCACTACCTGCAAGGCTGTTAGAGCAGGGATATCAAGACCTTCTGTGTACACACTGCAAAAATACAATGTAGCGCAATGATGCCAGATATGTTTGAATGTTTAATAGCCATAATACAAAGAGCTAATGGATGTGTATCCCTTAAGTAATATTTAATTTGCCTATTATTTATTCAGAATGCTGTTGAATTTTGTATGATTGCATGATTTAGTTGGTTTCTGAAATCCACTTGGAACGTCCCACACAGCTCCCATATCTTTTTTTTTTTTTTTTTTTTTTTTTTTTTTAAAGACTAATTTAACCTGAAGGCTTGCAATGCATCTGTGCTTTAAAGAAATCGTTCAAAGCAAATCACAGTACGGAGAGATGCATTGAAATCTCTAATTGCAGGCAACAACTTGTTTTAAATTTTGTATGGAATTATGAGTCTGTCATTCAGAGTTGCATCTTGCCAGAAGCCTCATGGTTTCCCACAGATGTCAGAACATTCCAGTTGAGCATTTTCCCTTGTTTGTCCCTAAAGGCCATACTTGGAGGAGCCACGCAATGTGACAGTACAGAAAGGAGCAGAACCACTGGGGATCTCCATTGTAAGTGGAGAGAACGGGGGAGTATTTGTGTCCAAAGTGACAGCAGGCAGCATTGCACACCAAGCTCGTTTAGAGTACGGCGATCAACTCCTCGAGGTACAGCAGCCACCACACTATCACTTACTAGATATCTAGATGTTTCTTTCTGTGTTTAATGAATCACTGTCGTTTCAGTTTAATGGAATCAACCTTCGCAATGCCAACGAGCAGCAGGCACGGCTGGTTATCGGGCAACAATGTGACACAGTCACTATTTTGGCTCAGTATAATCCCCACATGTTTCAGCTGGGCCACCACTCTTGTTCAGGGTAAGAAGGCGAGGAGGAAAGAACACCAATAAAAATAACTTCAAACAGATTCATTTCGTGAATTTCAGGTCATCAAATGAACCATTCTGGCAAAAAAAAAAACCTGTCAGCACAGTATCGGTAAAATTTGTTTCAGTATAATGGAAAATAAGATGGAATGGTTATGCTACTATGCAAACTCTTAATGCATGAACACATCGATGTGTCCACAGCAAACAAACATTAGGAGTGCACAACCAAATCACAACATACTGCAGTGACAAACAAATCAGATGTCAAGTAACAAATGCAAACGCTAATTATTCAGTGCACAGAGTATATCATAGCTTTTGTGTCCTTATTTCAACTTCTGTATTTATTTTTTTTACATTGACTTTACTTGAAAAGTTAAAAATAAAGGGTGGAAAAGATTTTGACTCCCCTCCTGTCCTTAGTTCTCGTATAGAGTCCATCAGCAACCAGCCGACTCCCCGTGACAGCAGAGCCACCACCCCGGACAATCACTCTATCGTCGACACACTGAGTGAGCATGACGAGGGCGCCATGATGCCGACGTCCAAACAGACAACTCCTGCCACCAGCCCTCAAGACTCCTTCAGGTGGGACTGGGACATATTTCTGTGACAGATACTACTATTTTTACGTTTGGTGTCTTTTAGTGTTTCATGTTCTGTTTGTATTTCACTTGTGACATTTGTTTCCTGTTTTGTCTTGTGGTAAGTGACAAATTGTCATTACTATAGCCAACACATATACACTTTAAAGCCATTGGTATGCATTGTGGTGGGTTTAAGGTGGAGGTACAGGCAAATTCAAAGCTTGACTGAGAGGTTTTTCTTTAGGCTTCCTGGTTCCATCAGCCGCCGGGCTGCAGAGCCTCGGCTGGTGAGGCTGAAGAGGATCCAGGTGGAGCTAGGAGTTCAGGTCTGTGGAGGAAACCTTTACGGGATCTTTGTTGAGAGCCTGGATGAGGACAGCCCTGCTAAGAGTCCTGATGGCCTGCTGCCTGGAGATTTGATACTGGAGGTACCTGTAATGAAATCACTAACTAAAAATGTCATGTGCATAATAAAAATTACTTGGGCAGTTGGCATACACATTATTAGATTACATTACAATGTGGGAATAATGACCTTTGCACTGGTCTATGAGTTCTTGCGTGGCTTACATCACACTTTTTCTTTTTTTTTTTCTTTTTTTAAGAAATTTAAAACCTCAGTTTCATTGATTGTGAAGCCAATCACTTCAAAGCAAACATTATTTAATGAGAAAAATTACATGGAAAAAAACACATAAATACAAATGCTATTAAAAATGTAAACAAAGAAGTTCTACTCATCCTACTGTAGTTTCACCCACTTTGTGTGTGGCTTACCGGCATGTGACTCATAGTGCATTGTCTGGCTTACTTTTACTGGAAATGAGTCATTCTGTGTTGGCAGCCAAGCTGCTTTTGTCAACTGTATAATTGATGTTTTCAAACAGTACAATGGCATCAGCATGAAGAACAAAACTAAAGAAGAGGCTTACCTGGAAATGTTGAAACCAGCTGAAACAATCACATTTAAGGTCCAGAACTGTGTGGACAACCTCTCTGCCATCAAAGAGTCCTGCGGAGATGGATTTTTCATAAGGTACACTCTCACTATTAATTAAACAATCCAAAAAGATCTTGCAGTATGAGACCCATCATAACTTCAGTAACATGATGCATGAATGAATGAATGCTTTATTTTGAACATGTTAAAATAATAACAAAACAAAACACAGAAACAAAATATGTATGTCAGATCAAGTTGGACACAAATCTAACCGGCATGCAATGGGCGGTGATTGCTGGTGATCAATTCTGCGCAGACCTGGCTCATCTCGAACGAGCCTAAGACTTTACATCAGACGGGTAATTAGTTATTAAAAGGGGCGTGGCTAACTCATAGGGGACGGGTCAAACTATCACCAATCAAAAACAATATGCCATGCCCACACAGTTTGACGAAAAGTTTTTTTTTTTTTCAAAATGGCCGCCCCGCACGGCCATGCCCTATGACAAAGTTTTTCTTTTAATAAATTTTCATTTTTAACATCTCAAGATGGCACAGACCATATTTGAAGTTGATCAGAAGAAATCTCTAGAAATAGTTTGTTAAAGTACGACATGGAAATGGCCAAAATCACACTAACTTTGAACTTTCAATTAAAATAACTGACTTCCTGTTGGGTGTACTCCAATGAGCTTTTTTTGTAAGTCTTGACATGCTACATATGGGTACTCTGTTTTGTTAGTCTCTGTAACAGGGATTATGGATTATCCATATTGTTCTTTTTTGCAATATTGATAGTGATGATAGTGTACTTTTATAAGTATTGCCCCAAACCTCTGCACATTAATTTAGATATGATAATACGAGTGAAGAGTAAAGTGGGGAGCGATTTGTGGTACAGAATGTGTTTTGCCTTATTGAGTAGGGAATTATAATTACTTCAGTACTCTTTTTACAATTACCAAATAACATGATTTTAGTTTTTACTTAAGTGTAATGATATGGTTTGTTTTTGTCAAACCACTTTTTTTTTTTTTTTTTTTTTTTTTTTAATTTGCACATTTCCAAAGTAATAACATCCAGTAGTTCCTTTTTTTAAATTCCTCCCAAAGCAAAAATAATGTCTGACATCTGCGAATAGTACTAATTTTAATATTTTTGATACCTTGCAAATATCACTTGTATAAAGAATAAACTGTTTTGGACCAAATACTGACTGCTGGGGGATGCCACAGGCAATGTCCAAGCATGACTATGAATAGTCTCCCATATTCTCACAGTTTCCTGTCTAAGTTTTCACCCAGTACAATACTACCACTACATTCAATTTGTTAGGAAATCTACAAGTTCAAAATTATAGATTACAGATGATCTTTGGCAATGTCAAAGAGGCCTAACCAGACACAAAAAAATTCTCATACCTTATTTTGGTGATTTGTGTTTTTGGTTGAGACTAAATTTAATCTGAATCTATGAAAGGGTTGAATCTTAAGCACAATCTATTTTATAGACTCTTTAATGTTTATAACCTTCTGTGAAATTGTCTCTTTATCTGTTATGTCCTTGTTTAGAGATCAGCGGAATGTATTCATAACTGCTTCATTATTCATCTTGTCAGAGCACTTTATGAAAGGGTGGCAGAGGTAGAGCAAGAACTGAGCTTTAAGAAAGATGACATCCTGTATGTTGATGATACGCTGCCAAATGGTAATTTTGGCTACTGGATGGCCTGGCAACTCAACGAGAATGCACAGAAGCTAGAAAAGGGGCAGATTCCAAGTAAATACATGTAAGTCCAGCCAATAGTTTACTCTACTTTTACACATTATCAAGCGTTGTTAAAGAACAGAAGTGTGATTGCAGTTGAATATGCCGATCTATCTCCCTAAGGATGGACCAAGAGTTCTACAGGAGACATGGCATGGCCGATATGAAAGACGATAACGGCACTAGCAAGACTCTGTCGGCCGCTGCACGGAGATCCTTTTTCCGCCGGAAGCTGAAGCACAAACGCAGCGGTTCCAAAGACGGGAAGGATCTGTTGGCTCTGGACCCCATAAGCATAGATTATTTACCAATCGCAGAAGGTGAGAAATCAACTGAAGCCGCTTTATCCGAAAGGCACAAGGAAAGCATCGTAATGACTTGTCACAGTAGTAGAGGAAGAGGTATTGCTGCTGTCAACATTTCTAATGTTGGTAAAAGGAAAGATTTATTAGCTGAAAGGGAGCCTCAATTTCCGAAATAACGGTACTCATTGTAAGGAACAGTCAAATGTGGTTTTGCTGTGGGTTGTGAATCTTGGATCTCCAATTTATGGCAAACATTAGATTTGCAAAAAAAAATACTTACAGAAAAGAGAATTACATATACAGACATAAATAAATGTACTGAACGAGAGTCTAGAACACCTTAAGTGTCTGGACGTCCTTTTTCTCATTGAGCTGAAACTTAGCTGTTTAAATGCTGTGAGGTAAATAAGGGGCAGCTGTACCTGTATGACCTCTTGTGTATTTTGTAACCAGTTGTATTTCTGTATTTCCTGCTCAGATGGTGTCAGCCTGATGTACCAGCGGGTTCAGAGGGTGGAGTGCTCCTTCCCCAGACCAGTGCTGATCATGGGTCCATTAGTGGAGGCCAGTAAGGACATGTTGGTGAAAGAGGCTCCTGCCCAGTTCTGTCGCTGTCTGCCTGGTGAGTCCATACACACAGTCTGTTTGTTTATTTATTCATTAATTTATTTATTTATTAATTACTGTAGGATTTTTGCATGAGTCTATCATTGTCATACTGCAGTGTGGGGTTTCACTAAGAGCTACTTGGTTATAAAATTTAAAGATGAAATTCATGTAACAAGTAGAGGTAACCTAATCAATGTAAATTTAACAATTTTATTTTTTTATTTAATTTGTTTTGCTTCCAGAGATTATGAAGGCATCTCAGCAGGCAATAGAACGGGGAGTAAAGGATTGTGTGTTCATCGACTACAAACGGAGGAGCGGCCATTTTGATGTGACAACTGTAGCATCAATAAAAGAGATCACCGAGAAGGTAAATTCATCTCACTGTGGATCAAACTGCATACAAGAGCCATCAATGTGAGAGCTGTGGACTAGAAGATCGATGGCAATTGTCTTTTGAGTTTTCTAACTGCCAAGTTTGTGCACTGCTGTCTTTGTAACATTCACTGCAATTACTCACTAGATCTAAAGACTTTTAACAGCACATCTGTGCATCAGTGTACAGATGTAATGAATTGTCTATAATCAATATAATATGGCTGAACTGCCAATTTGATCAAAATAAGATTTTTTTATTGTTTTTTAAAGGGTTTTTGATGATGATTTGCCCAAATTTGGAGTCAAGCAGTTGTGTGTGTGTGTGTGTGTGTACTACTTTGTGCTTGACCTGAGTTTAATAAATCCAAAATGCAGCTTAAATGTCAACTTTATGTTGGATGTGAATTATATATCCAAAACCCATTGCAAAGTATGATAAATAAATATTAGTCATTTGGCATATTTTTTTTGCAACATGCTGCTGTGAACCCCACCCCCATTTCTTCTTCTTTTGCTGTCATTTTTTTTCTCATAGGACTGTCACTGTTTACTTGACATTGCCCCTCATGCCATTGAGCGTCTTCACAGCGTTCACATCTACCCAATCGTCATATTCATTCGCTACAAAAATGCCAAGCAGATAAAGTGAGTAATCCCATGACTCGAAAGATGTTTGTCTCAGTTGCTTTCTTGTCTGAAGATATGTCAAGCATGCTTTGTGTTTTGGTGCCACTGCTGTTTACCAATTTCAGTTCCAAGTTCAGATCTTTCAACAACATGCTGAGAAAATCATTCATCCAAGGCTTTTAGTTCTGGAGGCTGTTTATGAGAATATAATATTTGGAAAATGTGATTTTTATTTTTTTATTTATTTATTTTTATTTTTAAACAGACATTTAGGCCAGAAATAATGTCAAAATATGAATTATTAATGCACACATGTCCTCAAAATATACTATAGTGTCTGTAGCATCTAATTTTATTACATTTTATTATTTTGCAGTTAACTGTTTGGACATTAGGTTCTTGTGTAATCAAAAATGGAACATCTTTTCCCAGTCAGGAAAATGTTTTGGTCAAGAAAAAAATGGCTCTTATCTATGTTGTTGCCAGTTTGCCTTCCAGTAAATATAATTTTTGATTATTTAATTTGCTTTCCATCGAGACAGACACTCAGGAAATTGACATCCGCGGAATGACGTGATCCTATTTATCCTGCAGAAACAACAAAAACTAATTGATCAGTTTGATTTGATCACTGTGTCATTAGTTCAGAATCTACAGCCTGATCTCTCCCACCACCCGCTGAACGTGATATTTCAAAGGTCCCTCTCCTTTTTAATTTGTAATCGCTTGGGAAGATTAAATCTGCTGAACCCTCAGCGTGGTAGTTTTAACACACACACCCACAAAATAAAGACCCACTCAGATCTGGCAGAAGCAGGCTTTCTTGACTACACATGCACACACATGCACAAATCTATGAAGTGGTGCAGCAGGCAAACATGGAGATTGATTCCTGCTAAGCTTTCGCTGTCATCAGCTGAGTGCCAGCTGTCCAGGGAGAGCTCGCAGGACCTGTGGCTCCGCTTTGTGGTGTGGGCGGCTAAAACACTCGCCTGCTGCAGCCGCCACATACACACAAATGCACCTCCCACTGCCTGCCTTCTGTAGCGATTGACAAGCTCAGGATTTTTCATGGGTTTCTTAATCCTTTGGGAGGCATCAGCAGGCTGATATGTTGGCTGCATACATAGTGCCAGGGAGAGATGGGAGTGGGATTCTGGGTTAGTTCAGCAGCTCCCAGTGGATAAAGACTGGGGTAAGTCTTTATCCACTCTTGTTCTTCCTCTTCTTCTTCTTCGTATTCTACTAATACCAACCAGTGGGCTGGAAGGGTTTGCAGTAGAGAGATCTCATAAAAGCTCTGTAGTGGTTTGTCTATTAGACTTGCTGTAAGTAGCACCTATCTACAGTAGGTTGTACAGTTTGATATAAATTAGAGATTTTGCTTTACCATATATTAAAATGTCCCTTTTAATAGACTACGCTTGATTTAGTCTATTGTGCGCAATGTTTCAGCTTAATCATATTGAAGCAAATATGCTGTAAATCCAATACCAAATCCTACTTATTACGTACTTTGAATTTTCAGGTATTTATTACCATAAATTACCATTAGTTATTCTTAACAGAATTATCAGGACATGGGGCAACCTCTAGCTCACACAGTAGAGCATGCGCCCGTGTAGGCTGGCTAGCCCGGGTTTGAAGCCAACCCGAGGCCCTTTGCTGCATGTCATCCCCTCTCTCCCGCACCCATTTCCTGTCTCTCTTCAGCCACTCTAATAAACCCCTAAATAATATAAAAGAATTAACGGGACATTTTTCTTTTATTTTTTACGTTTTGAATAAGACAATTTTATCCGTATCACCCACACCTAGTACCTCCAGTATGAAGTCATATCCTACAGATACACTTGATTCCAATGTAAATTTTGCCATCCGCTCTCACGCACACACTCATCAAAAGAAAGGTGCTCATGTTGTGATTGGAATTTTAGGTAGGCTTGAATCCATTTAACAATCATACAATCACAATGCCAAGACATGGAATGGGAGAGGTTGTAGGCGTGAGAAGAGCAATCCGCTTTAAAGCCATTCAGTAAGAACCAATGTTCAAAAATGATTTACTGGTTATGACAAACGCAGAATCGTAAGATGGTGTAGAAGCAGTCCGTGTGTGAAGTGAGATTTTCAAGGGTGCTGACAGGTGCTGTTTTCTCTTCAGAGAGCAGAAGGACCCTTTGTACCTGCGGGATAAACTCTCACAGAAACATTCCAAGGAGCAGTATGAGGCGGCACAGAAAATAGAGCAGGAGTACAGCCGCTTCTTCACAGGTTGGTGGAAATTACTTCTTTTCTCTCTGATGTACTAAAGATGGCATGAACACAGGAATTACTCTAATCATTGCTATTAATGAACAGTGAGTGTCATTGCAAGGCTGAATACCAGTGTAAATAAAAGTTCTTATTTTTACCGCTTGTATCACCAGCACAGACCAATTTTTAAATTGTAATTTTAGGAGACCTTTTTTTAAGCACTGAAAATAAAATACTTCTCCATTCTATTGCAATGGTAGCAGAAATCTCAGTAGCTGACATCTCAAAACAAATAAGATTCAAATAAACCAAAACTAACTCAGTCTCAGTCTGCGTAAGTGGTATTTGGGTGAACTGGCCCTTTTTAAGCCCTCTGTTGCATAGCATACCAAAAAGAAACCAGAATACACAATTTGCAAACACAGACACAACACAATTACAATAAGTTCCTGGTAACAAGTGTGAAATTTGAATGCGGTCTCCTTAAACCAATGTGAGTTTCCGACAGCACTGTAGGTTATCTGAGGTTTTTGGACCAGTATCTCTGTGGTCTTTCGCAGATCACAGATTTGGTATCTGGAGCAGCAGCCAGTCTGACACACCTGACTGTCCAGCTGATTAATGACTCTATAAGAAGGAGATTAATGGGGAAGGGCAATGGAAATGAAAACATAACGCTGCTGATCCCCTCTAACAGAGAGAGGTGGCCGGCCAACTTCTGCACACGAGCCACAACAATGAACTGCAAAAATCAGCAGATATAAATCTTAGTTTTATGAATTTATTTTGTAAATTTATATGAATTGGTTTGCTTTTCAAGCTGATAGTATGCAATGACGATATCCATGCACAGAATTTCTAGCAACTGACGACATTAGAATCATAGGACCTGTGTCAGATTTTCCGTCTTGAACACACACACACACACACATACTTCTAGCAAAGGCTATAGATTACAATTAAAGACTCACATGGAAAAGAAATACAAAGCAAAAACAAACGAGGCCTGTGTGAATGACAAGATCCTGCAGGAAGTGTACATTGAATGTTGTTTCACTTATAGCACACGCAAACTACACACATCTAGAAGTGTACAATACAGATTACTGATTGGCAGAGGGGAACTAAATTGATTTTGGATGTTCAAAAAAAGGATTCCATATTTTGTAGAATTTAGTGGTTGAACCTTGCTATATAGCCCTCATCTTCTCTAGTTTGGAGTAGGACTAAAGATCTCTCAGCCAGTGATAAACTGTGGGAGGAGAGGAGGATTTCCATCGGAGTAAGATAAATCTCATAGCCAACAGGGGGGCAAATGCTACAAAGTCAGCCTTGAATTTAGGCACCACTAGGGTAGAGGGCAGCAGATATAAATCTGAGTATATGGTGGCATGAAGTGAAGCTTATCACATCCCTGTAGTCCGAAAAGTCCAGGACTGAAATAATTTGGCTGTACAGTCCTGTTTGTCCATGAGAGCATTAGTGATGTCTATAGCTCTGAAGTTATTAGACAATGGACAGAAAGTTGATGCTTGTTCCTGTTTTATATTATTGAATATGTTTTGTGTTTTTGACTGTTACTGAAGACATCACATTTAGGTTTAAGGAACTTGTAATTTGCAGCTGTCAGAAGTCTGATAAATTGCCTCAAGTGATGTCACTTGAAGACTGCAATTTTTAAAAAACGAAAATGTTAAATGTAACTTGCTCAGGGCTACATTAGCTGCTACTAGCATAACATCCAAATCTCTGACAGAACTGTTGAGTTACATTACGGTAATGTAGGCAGTAGGTACCAGATTTTGCAAGGAAGAAGAACAAATAAAAGTCAAAAACTTAATTTTTTTTAACTGTTCATGTCTCAATGAGACAATGCTATCACGAGTGCAACTCTAAATCAGTGATGTTCTGTTTCAAATATATATATATAAATATATCATTAGTTGAATCCCAACATTATTCACAATGTTGTATGACAAAGGATAAATGGAATGCAAAAAGACTGATGAATTAATTATGAAAATCACTAGTTGCAGCCTTGATGCACATATACAGAAGCAAAGTTTCAGCCCCCCCCTTTGTTGCAGGTGTTGTCCAGGGAGGCAGCGTCTCCTACATTTGCACTCAGATCATCACCATCGTGGAGCAGGAACAAAGTAAAGTTCTGTGGATTCCAGATGGAGCACCATAGAAATTTCACCTCAACTTTCACCGCATGTCACTCCAAAAACATTAAGAGAGGATATGGATTTTTTTTTTTTTGATTTTTCTTTTTTATTATGGGATACATAGTGAATCGGTACAGCTAACGGACATCATGCTTAACTTGTCTAATGCTTTTTCACATTCAGCAAAATCAGCACTGATGAGTAATATTCCCACTACAATAGTGATGTACTGTAGTACAGATCAATTTGTTTACACTAGTATTTAATACTTGAATGTTTTATTTTCAGTAGCACTCCTTTTCATCCCACCCTGTCCAATGAATCTGTCGGACCACAGGAAGTCTCCATCGATGCAAACTGAAGACTTTATTCTTGAAGTAAAGATAGTGGGCCACTGTGTTCCCTTCTCTATATTTATATGTATTTTCCTGCCATTTAATTTATCTAATCAAAGATGTTGGTTATGAACTTGTGTTATACACATGTAGTTGTCTAGTTAATAGGAAGGACATTTTCCGATTTAATGTTATTTATAGAAAAATTGGGGCAAATTTGCTTCCATTCTTCACATTATGTTGCAGTCTTCTGTTTGGTTACTCTCTGGCACTGTTTTTTTTTTTTTTTTTTTCACTCATTTCAGTCCTCAAAAATAATGTGCAAAGCTAAAATAGATTTGCCAATTACTATACATTGTTGGATTTATTAACACTACAACTTCCATTATAAATCACACAGCGAGTATTTTCAGTTTGTCTACTGGTAGTGCCAATATTGTTCCTCTGTATGTGGATTTTTAAGAAGGGATATTTTATTTGTGGTTCACAGTTGGCTGTCAACTAAACACATTTATATGCACCTCTTGGATTTTCAGTACATCACGTCAACATTTCATGTTCAAGTTGGATGAAACACTTTTGGTCTTCTGCAAATGAAAGTTTATTTCTATAAAATATTAAAAACAGTAATGGAATGCAAGTTGTCTTGGTTTGCCATTGAAATATAGTCTGTTTACTCATCTGATAAATTAATTACATCCTCAGCTTCTGATAGAAAGTTGGATCTCAACGGTCAATGCACTTTGTCCACTAGGGGGAGTAAACCACCACTGTGTGAAATGGTAAGCTGTCCTTTTATCTCTTTCCATACCACATTATCATGGCTGCCTATTCTAATGAATACATTGACTTGTTAAATAACTCAAGTCGATATAGTGTCCCTACATTGTTTTTATTCCAAAGTCAAACATCTGTTTGGCTCCTTTTTACAGCAAGAGCTGAAATATGCTTGAAATGCTTCTGTCCTTAAGTATTAGGTTAATTCTTTGAGTTTTTTTTTTAACCCTTAGACGTTATAACATGTTAAGTTTAATCTCTGCTTCAACATCTTTAAAAGGTTACTTGTATTGCTTGCCCACATACTATAATTTAGAACAAGAAAACTCGTGATACATAGGTATGTTTATTTAAAAAAAAAAAAAAAAGTAGCTATTATAATTGTAGCTACGGCCCAAGTGAGAAGAAAGGGGGTTAAAGTTAAGTACTGGATGTCATGCGTTATAAAACTGATGGTGTCTCCACAGAACTAATAGCTTTAAAGTAAGATGGAGTTAACAACAAAGTTAAAATCATCAAAAATTGATAAAGCGGTCACTATAAATAACCAGACATCCAGATAAGCATCGACGTCTGCCATCGATGGCTCCTCCCTCGCTACCTGTAAATCTGCGATGCCATCTCCCGACGAATGGATGTGACAGGCAGCCGTCGGAGACCGAGAAAGACTAAATCCGCTTTTCGACACAATAATCACCATTTTTATCCCCCCCAAACATTTCCTTTAAGGATATCTATGAACTGCGAGCTTTAACGCGAGGAGCGCATTCAACAGTGCGCGGCGCCCGACCTGCTGCAAGCTGCGCTGTTAAACAAGGTGGACGAGTGAGTGAATCATCGACTGCCGAGGACGACACGTCTCGTCAACATAATACTTAACCAGTGTTACCCATCGGGGATCAGGACAATCGTGAGTTTTTGAGCAGTTTGCAAGATTTTATTTTTTTTTTTTTTTTTTACGCACAGATCAAACGGATGACGCGCAATTCCGGCCATGAACGCGCATCGCGAGGCGCACGACTGATATCTTGATTTCAAAGGAAGTTTTTATTGGTATTACTGTGCGTGTGTCTGCAGTCGCCTCAACTTTTACGTCCTTGCTTAGTGGAGCCAGATGAGAAGGCAAGGGAACGGAGGTTGACTTAACATGGCTGAGCTGCTGGGGCATCAGGGGGCGCTGGCTGGAGCTCCCCAAAACGTCTGAGTCCCAGACCAGTTGATTGTTTTGCGGGCTGGCAGTTGACCAGAGGCCGATAATGTCGAAGAGGGAGAAATTCAACCCGGATCCGTCCATTCACATATCGAAGATGAATGTCATCATTCCGTTTTCATCAGATGTGCCCTGTGACAGCAACGGCCAGCGGATGTGGTGGGCTTTCCTCGCCTCCTCTATGGTCACTTTCTTCGGGGGTCTCTTCATAATCCTCCTGTGGAGAACTCTCAAATACATGTGGACTGTGTGCTGCCACTGTAATGCCAAAAAGAAGGTACGCCTGGTCGTTTCATAAACCACCACACCCCACTGAAATCACTTATTTATCAAAGGGGGTTTTGTTTAGCAGTGAGCGCTGGACATCAATGTGTCCAGCCAGTTTGATTTATGAAATGTGCTCGTAATTAAATTTGGCCCCATCAACAGAGAGCTATAGTGCATGACTTTGAATAATTTACTCTGCTACTTTTGGCTTAATGTTGCGCACAGTAACAAATAGATACCAATATACTAAAACGATGTCACACTACTGGTGAACGATAGTGTGTTAAGGCAGATTTTTAGTTGTAAGTGCAGCTGGCAGTTGTTGGAACCATTAGGCCAACATATCTTTAGCTTTGCGCTTGTTATGTGGTGTTAATGGAATATTTAAAGACACGCACGCACACACACACACAAAACATTCCCCCTTTCAAATATATTTTGTGATTAGTCATACAGATAATTTGGTTTTATTTGCCCAGGTTTTGCGATATTTCCCCATAGAGATTTCTGCCTCCACCCAGTAGCTCCAACAGAGGTGCATGGAATATTATTAGGGCTACGGAGAACAGTAAAACATAAATACAAAATTAATCAATGGCAACTTGTGGTCTAGAAACATCATTCTTGTTATTCTGCACCGTCCACAGACCACACTGTGAACATTTAGCACTGGAACTACTTTTGTATTGAATAAATTGGTCCCAATGAAAACTGTTCAGAGTACCAGAGAAAGTTCTTGGGAAGAGATGTTGCTGTTGATTCGTATTTCCCATTGCTGGGACCAGAACGAACTAAATGCCCTGCCCATTTATTGGGGGTGAAGACAATTTATTTTGTAATTTGAATGAACTCACACTTTCAAGATTCTAGGACCAGAAGCAGACATTTTTAAAAACTTTAGGATTTAAAAGGGTAAAAAAATGAGTCTTGCCTATAAGACCAATGGTACATGTAATTTAAAAAAAAAATAGTCATCCATAGCATCCTATAACATCAACATAGTCAGAGGTCATTATTATTTGCTACGTGAAACCATCCAATAAATTGTGCAGCACCATTTGTTTGACGCGTTTCCAAAAGTCAGGAATAGTTTTGCCTGTTTAGGACACGCAGAGCATGTCAGCTGTCATCCATTGTTGGATGTCCAACAGACATTCTATTACCAGTGGTGTGTATCTGTCTAACACGGTGTGGAGGCTAAAACTCATGCCACTGTGTAATCCCTAGAAATCATTTTCATAACATTTAAGGCAGACCGCCACTAAAATCTCTGTTTCACAATTGTTACGACACCATCTGCCCGAGGTCGGAGGCAGTCCTGCATTAGGAAAGAAATATCTTGCAGTTTTTCTGTTGTATGGAGTGTTCATCGGGCTCAAACTCTTAAAGTCCGTATCCATCTTCCTATATAAAGGACAAAGATGGACTAGCAGATGTGGCAGTTTATCTTTTTACCTAATGTACTGTATGTTTGTGCATTTATTTCTCAAACAGGCAGGGAAGACCAAGAGAAATAGCAGTAGCTGCATGCACGGTGGTGCTGACCTTTTTTGAAGGGAGATTTCATTGCTTTGGTTAAAGCTGGTTACGATTAGGGCTGCAACTAACGACTACTTTCAGTGATACATCTGCTGATATATTTTGCATATTTGATTAATTGTATAGTCTTTAAGATATCTGACCGAGAAGAGCTGCCAATCTTCACATTTGAGAATTAGTCTTGGCTTGTTGTGACTTAAAAGAAAGATCAGTATTTCACCTATAGTTACAAAATGGAAAAGAATCCATTAGCTTGCATCAAAGTCTTATTTATGCACAGCACAGAAATACATCTGTGAAAATAAGATCAGGGTGAGGTTGTTGATTTTATAGTCCACGGTCGAACACTGTTCATGTGTGAATACAAGAGAGCAGTCAGATTTTGTTCAGACTGTGATGCTGGTTAGCTCCACCAACCTGTTGTGCTCCTCTGTGGGAGTCAGCCAGAGACGGGTCATTCTTTCACTTCCAATCATCCCCTCTTTGCCTTTTGCTCTCATTTATTTCGTAACTTCTGCCCTGTGTTCTTCTCAACCTCTTTTTTTCTCATCCAAGAATCTACCTTCCTCCAAAGTGTCAGAAATGCAGTGTCAGGCGCATATGTGCCATATGAATTAGGGTTTTTGTTGCTAAGCAACTAGCAAGCAAAGGATTTCATTATAAGAGTAAATCTCTCTCTCTCTGCAGTTGTCTAGGCTGTGAGATGTGGCAGGTTGTGTTGGAGAAACACCTCCCAACTCCCTCCCGGTCTGTGCATGTCATTAGCAGCCCAAACATGGAGCTAGTGCACACTGTTATCATTCATAGATGGGAGTTGATAATCAGTTTCCTCCTTTTCTGATTTTCAGTTTGTTTTCCTCTCTCTGCTGGGCATTTGTTCTGTTCTGACAGCTCTGATGTCTCTGAGACTTGAGCTTAACTGTGGATCTACCTTCCCAGTCTGATGGTAATCAATGAAACTTGAAATAGTTTGAAAGGTTCTGATGAATGACTGCTATTATATGTCTGGAAGAAGAATGAAACTGTACTCACGATGGAAGGATGACGAGCTGTGGCAGCTTCTAATTCATTTTTCAGACTCACATTGAACAAGTTTCATTGAAGGAAACACAGTGGACTGCTGTTCAAAAGTAGATGTGGCATTATTCGATGTGTTGTGTTCAAGATATTGAAAAAGGCCCCTCATCTCATATTTATATCTCGATGGATTGCCATGAAATGTTGGACACACATTCATTGTTCCCTCAATATGAATTTTAATAACCGTAGAGATCCTCTGACATTTTCTCTAGCACACACCATTAGGTTGACATTTTTGGTTTTGAGTGAAATGTCCCGACAACTATTTATGGGATTGCAGTGAAATGTGCTACAGGTGTTCAAGGTCACCATATTAATTTGTCAATACTATGACAGACTACATACCTGCAAAACTAACATTCCCATCAGTCTCAGCTGTACTTTGTGTTTGGTGCTAATTAGCGAATGTTAGCAGGCTAAACTAAGATGGTGAACATGGTAAATAGCATTAACGTTAGCGTTCGGCTCAAAGCACTGCTGTGCCTACTGGAAGTAGAGAGAGCGGCTAGATTGGCTGTAGAGTCTGTGTAGAGAATTCTTTTTGTATTAAGTTTAATTTTACATATTCTTATTCATTATTTATGTTTATATTCTTGTTATCTTCAGATTTATTTTAGCATTTAGTTGTAAGTTGTACAATGTTTATGTGAAAGTGTCTTGTTCTGCTAGAAATACTATTTTTCACTAATTAATAGGGGTTTCACCATTCTCCAAATCCATGAGTTGTTTTGATTTTTAAGGTTACAATTTGATAATAAAAAAGCCAAAGCCCCAGCCCACACCTGGATGGTGTTTGTTAATTAACTACTAGGGAAGGAAACATGTTGCCACACTGGTGACTTCAAGAAAGCGAAAGGATTTTCCAGTTCGGTTGTTTCTCCAACATCTCCTGCAGTGGACATAGTGTCTGGAAAAGTGCAGCTGCAGACTACCAGTAAGCTAACGTTATGCTGTGCCTTTAGCTGCATGCTACCGGCCTGTCTGTGTGGTTAGACGTGCGCAAGTAGGCAGAGGTGGGAGAAAAAAGAGAAAAAAAAAAGTGGGAGATTGCTGATCCTGCTTTAATTTCGATGATGGAAATTGATTGCTCATTTTATTTGATTTTTGATTTAGAATCAAAACATTGACACCTGCAATTAAGGTTGACACCGTTTTCTTTATGTCTAAAAAGGCATAAAGAAAATGTCGTGTGTCTTCTGGCAGTGACTCAGTGTCCTTGGATGTGTCAGGTGCATTGGGGGTTGGTGGGGTGATTTGAGGATTCAGATGGAGAGTCACTCTCATGCTGCTTTAAAGTGCTATCTGAAATATTGTAATTATGAGCCGAGTGCTCATGATCCAAAGGTAGTAATTACGAGTCAGAAAGTTGGAATAGCTGAGTGGCACTTTGCTGTGTCTCTCTCTTGCTCTCGCTTTCGCTCACACACACACACACACACAATGGAAACAAGTCAAGCACAGTGAATATTAATTCTGGACAACATAAACTACTTCAGCTTTCACAGATTATTTTTAAAACTAGTTTATTTTATCTGTAACCTGGAGCTTTACCCCTTATTCTTCAGTATTAACTTTGAAGAAGCATTTTATTTAATAATGTATCCGTTATTAGTCCCACAAGGGTAAATCACAATTTACACTCAGTTGTTATTACATACACACATGCTCAGGACCTAAATGGAGAGATTTCTGAGTGAGGAGTCCACCACCATACTTTGGTCCCTATGGGGACTTGAAACAGCGACCCTCCGGTTCCCAACCCAACTCCCTATAGACTGAGCTACCGCCACCCCATCTGACAATAGTCTCTGCACTTTAGCTTTTCAGTCTACTTCTACTCTGTAAACAAAACACATATATATTCCTTGTAATGTCTTTTTAATTGGCTGTGTTGTAATTTGTTAGGCAGGTATTAGCTACTCACATTGCATTATATAAGCAGCATGCTGCAGCTTGGCTGTCATTACACCATCTGGGATCCAACAGGTCTCAGATTGACACAAATGTTAAACATCTCGGCGGTGCCAGAGCCTGCTCTGTTGCTTTTTGTTAGTCAGAAAGATAAAAGATGCACTTGGTTTTGTTGCAAGACAAGTTTTAGGACATGGTTAAGTATGTATATATGTAATTTCTGTAATGAAAGTTACACTTTTTAGGAAAAAGATGAAAGCAATCTACTGGCTTGTGCTGACAGTCCTTAACCATTTTCACTGAGTTCCATATCCACATTTCACTGTTTTGCTGTTTTTCAAATAGTTTGTGATAAAGTTGAGTCGTTCATTAATACCCAAGCATTCTACTTGTGTCCAAGTTTAGCTTCTTATTCCACATTATAGAGCGGTGGTGTACTGCTGACTAGAGGCCTAGTTTCCCTGCTCTTTGATATTTGTATTCATGTAGATATTAACAAAATAACTGTGTCCATTCATTCAGTGAGTCATGGATTGAAAGGGCATAGGGGAAATTGCCAGACAATACAGATAATAGACTTTCTTCACACAGTCAAGGGGCCATAGATCAATTATGAGTCTCGGAAATTTCAAGTTTTTTTTCTCCTCTGAGAATGTCTTGATTTATTATTAATGTGATTTATATTAATATCATTTTAAATAATGTATTCACTTTTGCAGGAATTGTGTCACAAGCCACATGTTCTATTGTAGTTTAATGTGCTTGCCGTTTGAGAAATGATCATGGTGGATCCTGATAATAGGCTAGCAATGCTGATCAATGACTTGTGGTGTCAGTAGGACTAGATTTAGGGGACACAGTGAAAACTATATTTGGAGGTTCAGACTATTGATCAAAGTGACAAGGAGGAGATGTGCTGCCTGAGTTGGTGTAATGACTACATCTACTCTTCTGGTGTCTGCTGCTATAAAAAATGTATCCCGTCTATTTTCACTTCATTAAAGTAAAGTCCAGTGGAAGATTTTCTAACCTCTTGATGTGTCGATAGCCAACTAAAACTACAACTTCTACAAAAGTAAATATCACATCTGCTATATATATATATATATATATATATTTTTTTTTTTTTTTTGGGCTTTTCCACCTTTAACGGACAGGACAGCTAGGTGAGGAAAGGAAGAGAGGGGGGGGGAGACATGCAGGAAACATAAGTCAGACTCAAACCCTGGACCTCTGCGTCAAGGCCATAAACCTCTATGTAAATGTGCACCTGCTCTACCAACTGAGCCAACCCAGCCACTGCGAAAGGTTTTTATAATTATTAACTATTATATGGTATTATAAATACTAAACGGTTTTTTTCTGCAGGAAGGAATTTAAATGTGAAAAACGCAGCGCTCCATCTTCACATTAAAGGTATCTTTCTGCATGTGACCTTTAAAACCCTGACCCTTTTTTTAAAAAGAATAATTGGACAGAAGCATCTCATGACTCACAAATCATTTATCTTTGAACTTTACCTTTAACTGGTATTAAAAAAAAAAAAAGAAATGTCATGGTCAAAGTGTTTTCATCGTAAAATTTTAGATTTGGTCATTTAAGTGCTGGGGAACAGCGTGATGCCAATTAAGCCTTCTTAAAATGGCTTTCCTCAACACAGCCTGTGTCACTGGCCCAATCACAAAGTGAGCCCTGAGGACTAAGGACTAAAGACTCAAAGACTTAATTGATCTCAGGTGCTAAGTGAGTGAGTGTGTGAGGCTACATGGGCTCAGAAAAATACACTTCACGAGATCACATGTTACCATGGTGACATTTAATAATTAAGATGTTGCTGACACTTGCTGGTTTGGGTATTTTTGTTTTAGGTTGGTTGCTTTCCACACGGCCAAGGCCCGGGAGATGGCTGGTTGACTTAAAATAAATAAAATGAA
The DNA here is from genome assembly GCA_013375575.1 of Percina caprodes. Taxonomy (NCBI): domain Eukaryota; kingdom Metazoa; phylum Chordata; class Actinopteri; order Perciformes; family Percidae; genus Percina; species Percina caprodes. The sequence continues at coordinate 5,266,563 of JABXJD010000010.1, forward strand.
TCGAACTCTTGTTTAACAAGCTGGACAACAGGTTTGATTCGTGGTTGTGTGTCGTGCTGTTGTTTACCATTTCGTAATTTCCGGATTTCCCTATGGTCTCCGTGGTAAATGTCACAACACTTTGAACTCTGGGTAATTCCTGTTGGTGAATCCTCTAGGGATTTTACATGACACGTTTTATTTCTTCTACAAATGATTCTCATTTTACACAATGTAGCCGATTCAGATGATAGAAAAGACACTATAGGCAATCTATAAATGAAAAAGCATAATCACGATATTAAAATATAATTTTAACAAAGACAAATACTCTAAAAAATCTAAATGTATATATCAATGTATCAACAGTTGAAATATATCTGATCAATAACACCTAAAACTTACAGAGCCATCTACACTAAAATACTAAATTAATTATGAAGTTTCAATTAAGCTATTTGATTGGTCAGTTTTTGTTTGTTTTTTTACTTGCAGTCAAATTCCATAAAGCATCTTTCTCTTTGTGTGTCTTCTGCATTCACGCTTTTTTCAGTGATTTATTATTGCACTTTCATAAGTTTGTGGGATTCAAAAATGAACAATCAAAATCAAGCTCCAAAAAACATTGAATCCTACATTTATAATAAGGCCAATGGATAGTTTATTTCATTAGAGCCACCTTGTCTTGTAAAGGCGCTGCATTCAATGTAGACAGTAAATATTTGCTATGGAGATAATAAGCAGAGTAGAGAATGAAGTCACACTTCCTCTGTGCATGTTGTAATCTGAGCTTCTTTGTTTAAAAGCCGGCCTGGTCGCGCATGCATGTAAGTGCCTGGTGGGTTTGCATCTGATGCCGAGGGCCATGATAAAGTGTTGGTATTTGAAGAGTTGGGGATTGGTTTGTGAGAACCGTGTGCATGCAATCCCAAAGCATTTTTTTAAATCTGAATATCGAGTACAGCCCCCTTTTAAAAACCCTCAGTATAAACTCTATGCCCCAAATTATGATTTCTGTCAAACATTTGCTATGCTATGCTATGACATGAGGGTCATTTTCTGAGACTTGGAGAGGTCCAATAGAGCCATAGAAGAAATAAGTAACAGGCTCGTTCGAGACGAGCCAAGTCTGCGCGGACTCGATCACCGGTGATCACCGCCCGTTGCATGCCGGTTAGATTTGTGCGCGACTTGACCCCGACTTGCTCTGACGTCATGCACACGTACGTAACAATAATCTCACGAGAGCAAGGTGGCCGCAAATCAGAGACACAGGCAGCGCAGTTGCTTTTCACCGACTGCAAGACCCAAACGGACCCAGAGCATGCTGGGAAACGCCGGCCTTTAAGCTGATTTAACAGCTGATTGGTTCACAATTGACATGATGACGTTTTACATAAACTTTTGTTTTTTTCTGAATCTGAGGGATTTTAACTGCTATTTGTCTGATGTAAAATCATATTCTGTACAGAACACATGTTGTGTGGCAGATGGTAACGTTTAGAAGTCAGAAAAACTAAATCCGTTCAGATCACGGACCATCTACAGTCTGTTGTTAATTAACATCAGCAACAGATCGCATGTAGAGCCTTTGACAACTACTCTTTGCTAGCTGCTCTTTTTCATTTTTGGTCTCTAACCCATAGTTTTATGCATTCACCCTGATCTCCTTAAGGGCATTAAAAAGTGAGATTTAACTTAAACATTCCACCAGAGGCTCTGTTTCATGACCAGCCTAGGACCTTGGATGGTCTTACAAGCTTGGTTCACAGTGTGAAATAGCTGCTTCGAAAGTGCCTGTTTACCCATTTTATAATAGCAAAACACGCAAATTTAAACTAAACTGAGTGCAAAACACTGCCTGAAAACAGCTGATACCAGCCTCTCATCTCTAAATTGCCATTTCACAGAACTTTCCGTTCCTGTGTCTCGTTGACTGCTTTAGCTACTGAGTGAGCTGGACATGCTATTATAGTGTCATCAAGTTAGTGCTGCAGGGCTCTGGACAGGCATACGAAGTGTCTGCTGGTGGTCTCTTACTAATGGCTCTGAACGTGATTGAATTTCTTAGTGCGGCCAGCTATTTCATAATAATAATGGAGACAGTTGAAATGGGTGCCGTGTGGTTGGGCACCATTATAGAATGTGCTAAAATTGTTTTATACATTAAAATGTGTAAAATATGTAACAACTATAATCCCATTTCCATTTTCTGAAATCTATATTTCTGAGGGAAATAATTAAGTTTTTACTCCACATTTATCAGCACAGAACATTTGTTGAGCTCATCAAGATTGTTCACGCTTTTGATTAATATGTTGTTATGATAATTAGTATAGTAGAGTCTGCTGAACCCCTAACAATGGTACATTGTGGGGTCTTGACACACTCTCATACTCTGCTGGTGGGAAATGTTAATTGTATTAGGGTTGCACCTTTACACCAATGCTAAAGACATAATAACATAATGTTTAGGGCACCCTTAAGCCTTTTTACATTCCTTTTTTGCATAGAATACTAAGCTCTTAAAATAATTGTTGGCATGGTTATATAAATCATCTTTTAATGTAAACCTACATGTGGCACAGTGAATCCTTAGGATTAACAGTATCTGTTGATTGCTAACTTAGTGACTACTTTACCCATAGGCCAGTAAGCCTATCATCAGTGGGGATTTATATTTGCTGTTGTTGTATTCATGTTAAGACTTTTTTTTTTTTTTACTTTAGCAAACATTTACTCAAAGTAGTCAGGGACAAATTTCAGTGGAAGATTAATACACATTTGGTGCTTTATAGTATTTCAAGCCGCACAATGCTAAGGTAATGAAGGAACATGTCACATAATGCAAGAGTGTGGCTCATTACTGTGTTTTTTTTTACAGTGGCTGACACAAATGCCCTGCAACTTCAGAAAAAACAAATGTAAATAGACAAAACACAACCAAATTAAGAAAACAACTCCATTAATTTGACAACACATGCGCAGCATTCAGCAAATATGCTGCAAATATACACAACTAAATGCATACATGTGCTGCAACTATAGAAATGATGCATAAAAGAAAAGCACACAAACCCCAAAAAAAGAAGCAATGCAAAAAGAAAAACAGCCAAACCCCGAACAGCAACAAAAAAACGCTGCATCCAGATTACACAATGGAAGTTCCCTAGGCCTCTAGAGGGAGCGCTAAGTAGAAGAGCTTGATCTTTGACCCCACGAGGAGAGAGCACTCTGTCTATCTATTTGAGTCGGGTACGGCTGCAGCCCGTCCATAGACTGTAATTATTATTAATATAATATAACCTATTAATAATATACGGTCTATGCTCCCGTCTCATGCCCTCCCAGCTGGTGCAGACTTTTCAAAATAAAAGCTTGCGTCTGGTCTATGTCTTCATACTTGTTTTGGATATTTTTTAACAAAACAGTACGGCAATCATGCTAATGAATACAATAAACTTTTCAGCAGATGTCTTACTTACAATACAATAGAGTTAGCAGTTTTGTGTTTGTATGTGCAAGGGGATTTATTCAGTTTGATGAATCCCAAGGTCTCTACAAATCTATAGCTCAAATTGGATGGTCTACAGGGAGGGACTAGAAATCCTGTCTGTTGTTCTTTTTATTTTATTTCAAAAGCAAATTTCTCCACAAAATGAATACAGATTGATCACTTATTTTGTTGGTAACTGTTGTTGTATAATGACAACATTACACTTGAGGAGGCCTACACTTCAGTGATGTGCCTTTCGGACCTCGAAATTAAACCCTCTTATGTAATATGGCTTAAAGGTCCCATGACATGGTGCTTTTTCGGATGCTTATATGTAGGCCTTAGTGGTCCCCTAATAATGTATCTAAAGTCTCTATCCCGAAATTCAGCCTTGGTGCGGAATTACAGCCACTTTAGCCAGTCTCACAATGAGCTTTCCTTAGGACGTGCCTTTTCTGTGTCTGTAGATATTGTGGAGGGGGGGGGCTTGACCAACTGCTACTTTGCTTGTTTGAAAGCCATGATGTCTCTCTCTTTCTCATGGGCGGGCCAAATTCTCTGTTTTCTTAAGTTGCAGGGCGTTCACCCCTGTCGGCCACAGTAGTTTTTGGACAACAATGCAGGCTCCATGGCACAGAGGAATTTATCAGGCTTTAGCTACACAGGCAGTGCTTTTAAAAAATATATCACAAGACTAATTATCTAAAAACACATGAAGGAGCTGTATCTTTGCACTTGATGGCAATTTCCCTCATTACGATGAATATGGGCACTACAGTTGTATTTCGTTTGATCCTGTATACACCGTCCTTAAATACTTACTAGTGTGCCGACTCCGCAGACCATATTCATTCATTTATTCCATAATTTCAGTGGTGCTGCACCCCCTCCAGCTTTACAAAGATTTATGGGGGAGTGGAAGCACAACACATGTTGCGAGGTTGCATGCCATGAGTTCTTTGAAGTTATAGCTGCCCTATCTAGTAGACACATAGCCCATTCTGCATTTGGAGAATGTGGCAAGTTGAGCTGTTGGGCATTAACACTACAACAAAAAGACTGGCGCAATAGTGTTCACACACATTCATGGAAACCATATAAGCTGTAACTTTTAACTGTTAAGTTTTTTTTTCTTCCTCTAAAACTCTGTGAAGTGCATCAACTAATCCCACAGGACTAGCCGAGCTGCCGGAGAAAGGCCTCAGAGAGAGTGATGTGTGACACCATTAAGGTAGCGTAGGAGCAGGATGTCACAGGGTAAAGAGTCTAAGTCATGTTAGCCTTGAGGCTGTGGGGTGTTTCATCAGGGAGCATAGACAACCTCTGCATCCTGTCTCGATTTCCTGCTCTGTGAATCATGCCGGTCCCGGCAGACTGAGAGACAGACGGATTGAGAGACAGACTGGTTGAGAGACAGACAGGCAGGCAGGCAGCCCACTCAGTGGAGCAGAAACACCAGGAGCTCAGTGGCTGCCATGGATACACTCCTGGAGTCTCTTTGCTGCTCTCACTCTGTATGTTTACTATATGCATGTGTGCATGCATTTGCGTGGGTTTATTTTGGAAGCTTTGAGACCATGTTTTTTTAAGTGGTGATTTTTTTAGGTATTGAGGTTGTTCGTGTTGTGTTTTAGCATAGCTGTCAATCAAACACCAAATTTGTATTTCTGTAGGTGGTACTCTACTGCTTGATGTCAACTTAAAACTGATCTAATCAATATTTTTTTTATTAATAAAGTGACACTTTATAATATAATAGTGACAATCCCACAGAAGATTAACGCCCAACTGCAGTTCATCTTAGCTTGAAGAGTTTTGTGTCTTTCCGCTCCTTGTTTTGGTTTCATTAACATTTTTTCCAGACGCATATGCCACCATTGTTAACATAATGGAGGCATTTGGAGTTTAATATTTCATTTTATATATGATAATCCATTTATATTGCTAGATTTGAGTCAAAGATTGTCCATCACAATAATTACTTATTAGAGTAAACAATTATTTTTTGTCCCTTTTGTGTACCAATGTTGTCGTCATATTAAACTACAGGAAGCACAATCTTAAAGCTGCACTGGTCAGTATTTTATTTTTTTATATTGACCAATGGTTTACATTAAATGACTGTAATGTAAAAAGGTGTGACTTGTAACAAACCCACAGAGCATTATTACCTAACTCTGCAGTTCTCCTTAGCTTTACTAAGTGCTAAAGTGCCTTTATGCTAGCTCATAGTTTTGGCTTGATGTCCTGCAACTTTAGAAAAGTTTAGAAAGTTAGCAACTTTCTGGTGAATTGAGCGGCGCATTTAGCAGTTGAAGAGCAAGATGTTTTTTCTCAAAGGTCGTCTGAGACCAAAATGGAAGTAAAATAAGAGTGAATACTGGACTTACATTTGTTGCATGGCCAGAAACATGACTCCAAATGAATTCTAATGTTGCTCCATGTCTGCTAACTAACATGTTAGCTACATGTATAAGGGGATGTAATTAATGATGCTAACAGATACATGCTCCTAGCAACAGTTATAATAAATACTGAGTGCAGAAGCTAATTTTTGTGTATTTGGTTAAGGTGAGTCAAAACAATGTTAATTACATTAACCGTTAGCCTAACCATTGTTAGCCTCTGCTGTTCTGTTTTTTTGTGTTTCTGTGTTTACTCCCCATTAATGACAGATATATTACACTATGTGTCATACACAAACATTACACTATAAAAACACCAACTTTGTAGTCAAATGCCCTCTTATGTAGGCTGTTATATAACGGTTGTAGGTTGATGTACAAGGGATAGGCTATTGTATTGTAGCAATGAATGATAACAGGAAAACTGTAATTCTTTTTGTTTGTTGTACTCGGAGAGTTTCTATTATCTGTTACTGTTAAACTCTGGTAAAGTGTCAGGTTTTTCACCGTTACCTTCTGCACCCTTTCCTTACAGGATGTCCATCGGATCACCACAGGTGATGGCATCATCAAGCGCGCCGGCAAGGATGACCCGGCGGCCAGCGAGGTGGGCTGGATGACTTCGGTCAAAGACTGGGCCGGAGTCATGATATCCGCTCAAACACTAACGGGAAGAGTCCTGGTGAGTTCACACTCAGTCGTCATCCTTTAATCATCGTTTGTTTGATTGACATCCCAAGGTACTTTAGCTTACGTGTAGCAGGCCGTCGGTTAAGACGTCAGGGAAATGAAGCATGACAGCCGATCATGACCAGCCCCCAACTTCCTCATGAGCGCTAGGCAGTCAGGTTGAACTCCCTCATAGTATATTTAATATGTGTTATCATAGCATGGGCCAGAAACCTTACTGAGCAGGAGCTCGCATCTGACAAGCCACAAATTTTGCAAGCTTGAATGTTTCTTGAATTTATTTCTGCTTGTCCGACGCATAAATATACTGTACCGTTTTGAAGTGCATATCTTAGTAGCTTATCTCTCAGACAGGGGAGGCAGACACATCAAAACAAAGCCAGTGAAAAAAAGAGGAGAGATTTAAAGAGTATTAAGGTCATACACCCCATAATGCCCTCAGACAGCGGGGAGAAACAGATCCAAAAGGACGGAGGGAGGGAGGGAGGGACATGTACAGTTTACCAATTGCATTTGGTCAGCTAAAGTGGTTGCCATGGTGCCTGGATTGTCTGTTGACAGTGTAATGTGGAAAACACACGCCTCTTCAGCCACATGTTATGAGATCCTTATCAGATCCTTATTTTGCTGTAACCTGGCATCAAGTCAAGGACAGTTTCAGTATGATGGAGATTCTGCTGTACTTGTATGTGTGAGTGTTTGATTATTTGGATGACTTGGCAATGCAAGAGTAGGACTGACAGAGGAGTGATGAAATGAAATGGTATGAGTGGGAGCACCATGCCAAGGCTTGCCGCAGTGCTCGGGGCTGATCCCACTTTACGCACCCCACTAAATGTGGTGCAGCATCTCCAGTTGGCTCAGTACATGGACGTTGTTAATCATGAATGCTGGGTGGGCAGCCACACTCAAGCAAAATGGTTTGATGTGTGGAATATTAACGAACCATTTAGTTCATGTTTGTGGGACAAAGAAATCGGCAAAAAAAGCTACTGACGTTATTGGAAGTTGTTGTAAACAATAATGGTTTATTCACAACGTCTCTCACTGTGACAATCACTTCAGGTCAAGGGGTTTTGTCATGAAATGTGCATCATGTTTGTATGATAATGTTCCTGCTTTTGGTGTATGCTGTCATTTAAAACCCAATGAAGTGAAACATATTTTGTTTTGAGATGATTTATGTAGCCGTAAGCTTCTGCAAGAAGAGGATTAATACCAGGAAGGAACAGAATAAAACAATTTTTTTGGTCTCAGTTTGGGCTAAAAACAGAACGTTTTCATCATCTTCCTACAAATGTCATATAAAACTCTGATGACTCAGGCTGAACTCAGGTTGTCCCCACAGCATCTTGCACCATTCTCATAGCACAGACGCTAGTGATGGTTAATGGTGACAGCAACATTTAGAAGCAAGAATTCAGCTTGACTGCCATCCTATTTCCTTGTTTTTAACTCTTAACTTGTGTGTGTGTGTGTGTGTGTGTGTGTGTGTGAGTGGCGCTGAAGTGCCCTGTCTCAATGATTGCTTGACATACAACTGTTTAGCGAGCACTCATCTGTAACCATGGCAACTGCAGCTTACCTAAACATGGCAGATGTGTGTTTTCTATTTTAGCCTTTTTAGGGGGCACATTAAAGCCTATTTCCAGGCCATCTAATTAATTTTACAGAGAGAGAGAGAGAGAGATATTCGTATTTTATGCATCTAGCTGTGTGTTTGTTGAGTTGCTATTCCCATGTCTACACCCACGTTGTTGTTCTCTTTAAAAAGATAGTACTTCATGTTCTTTGCTCTTGAAATATTCTGAAACCGCTTTCACTCCCAGAAATTAAACTTTACCTGTTTTTTTACAATTACGGCATTTATTAAAGTGCTCATATTATGCTTTTTGGCCTTTCCTTTATTGTGTTATAGATCTTTTTTGTGCATGTTATAGGTTTCCAAAGGGAAAAAGCCCAAAGTCCACCCCAAAGGGACTTACCATCTCCAACAGAAAACACTGTTCACAAACGGCTCCAAAAAATTCTATTGTAGTCCAGCCTTTACTTCTGTGACGTACTCTGCAAGTGACATGCTAGCAGTACTTACTGCACATGTGCGGCTCCCAACAAAGATGGAACAGAAGTGTGATGCCTCACTCTGTAGCTAAAACAGAGAGCTAAACACACAGGGTGAAAAGAAGAGCTGCAGCAATGTGCAGTACAACAAAAATATGGTGTTATCTGAAAATTAAACCACATAAACCTATTCTGGTACAACCTTTAAATACAATTATGAACCTAAAGAAGGGCATAATATGAACACTTTAATAAAGACCAGTAGAGGGTGGACTTATTTATTTTTTTTTTTTTTACTTTTAAGCTCTCCATACCCAGGTAGGAGAAAAATATTTTCCAACTTTTCCATGATACATTTGGTGCATGTAAATCCAAGCGAAAAGTGTGTTCTTTTACATTCATAAAAGATGTGGATGCAGTCAAGGAGAGAATAACTCTTAACCCTTTACACAATTGAGACAGTTTATGCAAAAAGGAAGCTCAGCTCCAGGATACCTGCAGTATTTTGCAATTGTGATTTAGGTTATGGAATGGTCAAGCAGACATTGGTTGATTTCTCTGCAGACTCAGTTGCTCATATAGCACTTCTCATTTCACAATAGTAGGGAAAAAAAGATATAAAGAAAAGAAGATTTTAAGTTGTAATTGTGTTTAAATGTTTCTGTTAAATTGATTAAATGTATTAATAAACTCAGGGTGTGACATGAGACAAAGGTTAAGAACCTGGTTAAAGTTGAAAGTACACAACACAGGCCTCAGTTCTCTGATCTTACCATCAGATAGCTTTTGCGTTCGTGTGTGTGTGTGTGTGTGTGTGTGTGTGTGTGTTTTTTTCTTTCTTTCTGCACGTGTTTTGTTTCTCGCCCTCCCGTATTTTTTTTTGTATTTTATATTATGTTTCCTATACTATGTTTTCTGACTATAAAAAATACAAATCATCACAAAAAAAGATAGCTTCTGCGTTGGAGGTTTATGATTTTATTGTATTACATGAAATTAATTTCTCTCACATAATTTTCAAACAGAAATTTAAGGTATTAACCTCAACAATAGCAACCTGACACTTTCCAACCAATGTGATCATTGCTGCATTCTGAGCTGTTTACCTCTGACTGTGGATGTTGAGTGATAAACAGGTGCAGGCTGCCCCTTGGAAGGCCCAGTGGCCTGATGTTCATTTGCCTGGCTGGCCGAGCATCGCAGCTGATTTTAAAAAGATCAAACCTTGCCTTTAGGGCTATTTAATTAGCAGGGAGGACACTTCCCAATGACCTTTATGTCTGCAAAGGTTTGTCTGCTGGAGATCAGCGCTTCACTCCTTCTTCACTCACATAAAACAGAAAAGGCTAGGGCTCGTGTTCATTCTCTAATTTCAGATCCATCTAAGGACATGGTTTCCCCCAGATTGGGGAAGGATCCCATCTGTCACTTTATGTATTATTGTATTTTCCTTCCCCCTATCACTTTTGCATCATACAAGACCACCCTCCCTATTCATGAAAAACGTCATCACGTCACTGTTTGCTTATGTCAAAACAAACAAAACTAGCTTTGAGGACTGAACAGGTGGGTGCAGCTTGTACCTGCGTAATGTCTCAACTCTATTTCCTGTTCAGTCACACTTCCCAGTACTGGAGAATGTGATTGTCAAAAAATTGTAAGATGGGGAGTGTGTGATAGAGCAAGTCTAAGGTTAGCGTATTCTGGGGGAAAATGTGATTTCTCTTAAATGATGGAATCCTGCTGAGTGACATTTAGCCAGTCAGTTCTAGAGGCACACAGGGGAGGCTGGGATGTCGCAAGCTATTATTCTGGCCAGAGAAAGGTTTTCTATTAATGGAAGCACAGAGCTGCCCTCTGGCACTATTCAGTTTGCAGTCTTTGCCCCCTAACCCCAACGGCAGTCACAGGTTGAACAGTTGAAGATGTTAAAGTCAGATTTGGATAAGTTGTCTCGGCTTGTTTGCTATTGTTGTTTAACTCTATTTTTGTTCAGTTTTAACTCTTTTCTGACAAAGTCACTAAATGTCTCAGTCAGGATAAGATTAGGAATGCATGTAAGTGGTACTATACATGTCCGAGGATTGTTTTAATGCTATTTGAAATTACTTAAATCCTTTTTCCTTTTTGCCAAAGGTTTTCATCACAGAGCAAATATCTGTTTATAAATGAATCGATGGAGTGTCAGTGTTTTAGGAACATGAGAAACACATGGATGGGACATTCTACTGTCAAAAAAAATGTATTGGTAATCTTCGAGGCAAAAGAAGGAATTCCTGATTTTTTCTCCCCCCTCAATTATGTTTTATTTTATATCAAAAGGTTTTCAGTTTTTGGTACTAAGGGTTCCCATGATGCTTTGGGTGATGTAAACACAAGTATATTATTGCCGTTGAGTCAGCCATTTAGCTGTGGGCTACACCTGTTTTTTTCATTCAGTAGCACACTTATATTATGGAAAATATGCGTCATGGAAAGTCATGCTACATTAGCTACTAGCACTTTGCATTTTAACCATGGATGCACAGAGAACAAAAACAAGTAGGATTTCTTTGATCCTGATGAAAAAGTCTAAGCATGATGATTATGAGGCAAAATCTGTTTTGTTATAGAGAGCAGTGTTGTAGTACTCAAGATTGATCTTGGTCTTAAGACCACTTTTTGAAGGTCTCAGTCTCTGACTCTGTCTTGTCTCAGATAAAGAGGACTCTGGATTTTATTTAAAGACCGGTCAAGACCAAAACTTCCTTTTGATTATTTTATCAAGGCATTTCTCATGATACACTTATAGCAATACGGAAGGGGAATGAAGAAGAATCTTAATTAGTTTTTTTTTCATATTTCTTTCAGCGTCATTTTTAAATTTTTATTTAACCTTTTATTTATACTGGAAGGGCATTTTCAATGACGACAAGTTTACATCAAGAGTCATAATGTCCCCTGTCTTGTGTCTTTCTGTGTGTGTGTCTGTTTATGTATGTATTTGTTAATGTCTCTTTTCTGCATGTATTATTTGTAAGCTGTGGATGTTTCTCTTTCTCTCCTCCTGTCTTTCCTCTCTGTATGTTTTGTTCTCATGTTCCATTGTTTTTGCCTGTGGTTTGTTTGTGATTTTTCTTAATTTGTAGAATAAAAATTAAAAATACATTTGATCAGAAAAAGGAGTCATACACACAAAAAACAGCAAATGACAAATGAACATGAGCAAAACTAAATACATATAGTTGCATCTTCCACATTTTATCGCGGCATGCAGTGTTGGACTCTTGACTGGGTCTCAACCCTTCAAAGTCTTGGTCTTGTCTCGGGCTCAATACACTCTGGTCTTGGTAATGACTTGGTCTCGGTTTAGGTGATCCTGACTACAACACTGATAGAAAATGCTACTTTAATATGACTTCCAAGCAATTGTTGTAGGTGTTTGTCCTTAATGTACATCCGAGAAACTGCTATCGTACAGTGTAAAGTTTACCGACTTTGAAATTATTTTTATGACATGTGCATTTTGATTTGACTGTGTTATGACTCTGAGAAGAAGAGGTGCAATTTTTGATGCAAAATGTTTTAAATTGTTTGCTAAAATGCATAATTTTGTTTGATCTTTAAACAGTGTCTGCATCCAACCATTCTTGTAAGTTTCTGAAACAGACGCTCTCTTTGTGTAGCAATAGGCACCCAAGTGTGTTTCCTGATCCCCATCTGTATGATTCATTGCGTCTACAAAAACACACAAAAAACACGAGTTCTTTCAGAAAAGATCAAGGATTTAGTGGGATACAGCGTAGAGGAGGCTTTAATGGTAGTTTTTTGCCCCATCCCAAACCTTTCATAGGTTAAACAGTGTGCAAAAGGTGTCTGGGATGTCACCTCTCGCTCGTTATTACCAGCTGCCAAAGGAATAGTGCTGCAGAGTCGTCTAGGATTACAGGGGTCAACGTGTTGAAAACGTCCTATTAGATGACAGGGTAAAAGAGTCATCTTCGGTCCTAACCGCTGTCTAGATTTGATGTCGCTCAGGAGCAGCCTCAAGGGAAGAAAGGAGCACTGAACGAAATTATAGGTGGACCAGAAGGGCACTTTCAGCAGACGGACAAACTCACCTCCTACTCTGAGAGACTTGGTGAGCAGCAGCAATTGTACCACTACATGGAAAAGCTTTTTGTCTGATGAGAGTTGAACAAAAGAGAGGGAGAAAGAGCAAACTTGCTGTTTTCTTTGGCACTGCAGCAGCAAAAATATCCAATGTGCCATTCAGTTGTGATGGAAGCACTTGTCCTTTACATGACTGAGAATTCAGCTTAGTGCTTCTTTGTTATCACACATTTTCCAGTGTTCAGCTGAGAGGACTCAAACAACACTATATATACACTCACCTAAAGGATTATTAGGAACACCTGTTCAATTTCTTATTAATGCAATTATCTAATCAACCAATCACATGGCAGTTGCTTCAATGCATTTAGGGGTGTGGTCCTGGTCAAGACAATCTCCTGAACTCCAAACTGAATGTCAGAATGGGAAACAAAGGTGATTTATTTATATATATATATATATATATATATATATATATATATATATATATATATATATATACATAATATGTCTGTGTGCGTGTGCCCTTTTCTTGACATTCCCACTTGACTCCAGGCTTCAGATTAGGACGTCAGTGTTGTTGTTGTTGTTGTATGTAACATATATTCTACATGCCCCTGGCCTTGTGACAGAGACAGGATCATGTGTTACTTTCACCGCGCCCAGTGCAACAGAGTGAACAACGTGGAAGCGTCACTGAGGCTCTCTGCCTGCCTCCAAGTCTGCCGCTATTTTTGGGTGACAGCAGCTGCCAGGCCTGTTTTGTCAGGGACGGAAACAATGCCATGTGAGACTGCCCCAGTCCAAACAAAGAACATCGTATTAGGTCATTTCTGTCTATAATTGCTTCTTATAAACTTTTTTTCTCTGAAGCCATTTGCAAAAATCTGCAGGTGCAGTAAGAATATCTCAGCGTCTTTCCAATGAAATTCAACTTGTTTCAAGAATTTTCTAGAAATTACGGTTTGTGTCTTGATGCAAGAAAGAACATAGGCAGATCAGTGCACTAAAATCAATAAAAATTACACTTGATTTAAAACATGAAAGTTGATTTGAATTAGCTGAAATAATTATCCAGAAAATGTAAACTCAAAAACCTAGTTTTCACACAAAATGACCTGATGAGAAGAGATTTGGTGCTTTTTTTTCACAAAAAAAGGGCTTATCAGTGTTTCTTTTGATTATTTAAATGGATGAATAGTAATAATAGTTGGTTGGTACAGACATCCACGCCGCCCTCTGAGTCTTGCCGTTTCATCTTGTACCATCATCAGGTCAAACTTTCTCACAAACAGTTCTGGTGACAGTGCCAATTACCAAATGTTATCATCCTAACACATGGTGAACATGCTAAACATTATAAAGCACCATTGTGCCTAAGTGCATCCTCACAACGCCGCTAGGGACTCTTAGTCCTGTTTATACCTTTTTTTTAGATGGACCCTGGTGCATATCAGCAGCCTATTTAGCATTTTTGTCCAGTTTTTCTCTTTTTATGAACACAATACCTTTCTAAACTAAAATTCCCAAAAGGGCCTTGTTATCTATGGTTGTCAGTGCTTTAATGCAGCCGGAGACATACCCTTTGCCTGCTGATAATTGGTTTAAACCAATCCGGTCTTTTCAAGAAATCTTAAAGATCTTAACTGAGTTCATGCAGGTTAGGGTTAGTTCATTCTAATACTGGTTAGCTTTTTGATGGTGTCTGGAGTCCGTTTAGATTTAAAACATCATTGATATTTGCCCTCTGCAGTAAAACAAAATTTGGCGAGGAAATTTTGTGATAATAATCTTTAATAATATCCAATTTATAAGCAGTATTATGATAATACATCCTCAACCATCTGTCATTTCTATAATTAATAATAGTAATTTCTATAATTTGGTTCCCCCAATTCCATTAACAATCATTAGTTACACAATGACCAGACCAGCACTGCTGACACATAGTCTTCAAAAGTCAAAATCTTCCCTTTCCTCTTACAGGAAAGGCAGACATAAAGGAGGTTTAAATGAGGTTAACTCCTGGTTGTTGCAGCTGGCACGTTACATTAAATAGACTTTCCTTTGGCAAGTTCACTTTAATTAACACGGCCACTTGGAGAAAATTAATATATAGGTTATAAGAGAAGGTTATTAAAGAGGTTGCCAGCTGGTCACAAGACAAGTTCTAACTTTGTAAGTACAGCCCTTTGCTCTGTGCGCTTATTTGCAACCAAATTGTGTCAGATTGCAGAATATGAATCCAATCGTATGCATTAATATCTCAAAAACATTCTCCACCTGCTGCTGAGCTCACACCTCACGCATCCTGCAGCACCTCCACCCTTAAAAATACATGTGGCTGGTACAGTTATAGTGTGTCCAGCTTCCCAGATGCAGAACATGATTTACATTTTGACACATGACAGGAATTTCCATGTCCATTGTCCGAATAGGGCAGAGTCTCTCTCTCTCTCTCTCTCTCTCTCTCTCTCTCTCTCTCTCTCTCTCTGTGTGTGTGTGTGTGTGTGTGTGTGTGTGTGTGAGTGTGTGTGAGTGTGAGAGTGTGTGAGTCAGGAACCCCTCTTCTCTGAAGAGATGCCAGAGAGGTGAGTCATTGCTTAGACAAAAACATCTCATTTCTTTTATTAAATTTTTGTATCAGTTTTCCTTATTTGTCAGTTTCTTTCTCTTGCTTTCAAGACTCTGAAGCAAGTGAGTAACAAGCTCATATTTCAGCTGAGACCGACAGCCAGTGGCTGGGGGAAACACATCCATCCCCTTCCATTCTAAGCTCTTTACACCTCACTGTGAGTGTTGTTGGGCTGCTTCCAGGATGGCGTAAATCATGGATTAGCCACTGTGGGATTTGAGCTTCTATGCTGCATATTTTGATTGTGGGTATTTTAATAGCTTGATAATGATGTAAACTGTAGTAATTATAAGTCTCTTATTTCCAACAAAACAGAAGATGACGCTCTAATGAGAGTTTTGGATCAATTCCTGTCACACAAAAGAGATACAAAAAAGGAAATCTGAATCCCAAATAGACTTTTAAGTTGAGCAAGACCAAGAAAGATGTTCTACAAGGCTTGACCCAAAATGTTCAAAGATAGCAGCATTGTTTTCACAGCTCAGAGAGGATCAGATCACTCAACGTTCAGTGACCGATGTCAAACAAATAGAGGATCAGGTTTCAGGCCGCGGGTAGTTACAGTGCAACCTATACAACGTGAAACAAACTGAGAATTGTGTGTAGCTGCCAAGGGTTTAAAGAAGGATCCAGTTTCTAAGCGCTCTAACCGCCATTATTTTTATTTTTATTTTTTATCTGGCTAAATGTAAATGTGTATATATTCTTTGACATCACAATTTGAACTTACTTACTTACTAATTTAATTTAATAAAACATATGCTACTAAAGTTACTACTGCAGTAATACTACTGCTAATTATAATAATATAATTCTATTTGTATTTGTATTGCACCTTTGATTTCCTGTAATACGGGTTTTAAGGTTCCTGTTAAGAAGTTTGAGTTATAGAAATAGAGGAATACAAATAGCAGATGCACCATATTTATCACTGAAATTTGTGTCTGAAATGTAACGTCTGAGAGAAAGAGAGCCTTGCCAGGTCCATGCAGTGAGTGAGTGAGAAACAGTGAAATGTCTTAATAGTAGCAGAATAAGAAAACACACAAAGTCAATAGTAATGAAAATGGCAGGAAATACAAATATCGCTTTCCATTCAGCACCACAACCCAAGACAAAAGAACAGCAATGCAGCATTTATTTTTTGCACAATTTTAACTTTGTTTTCTGCAGTGAGCTTTAATAGCACCAGTCCAGTGTAATATGACTACAGCAGCCAGTATTACTCAGAATATTTGCACATCTCAGTATAATTTGCAGCAGGCTGTGTAAATATCCCCCCACTGTGTCTAGAAGACCAAACCACTTAAAAAATGTCATCCTCCAAATGTTGGAAGGAAAACGGAGAATTAAAAGTTGGTTTGAATGTTTACTCACAGTAAGTTACTCACTTAGTGACTCTGATTAATGTACCTTTTTGTCAGTGGGAGGATGAAGAAATGTTTAAAAGAGACTGCTCAAACTCCAAACAAACTTGGTGAGCATGCCCTAATTTGTACAATAATTTGGACAGTGACATGAATTATTCATCCAAACAGGAAAAAGGTTGCTTACCAATTTCACAATGGTGTATACACAGTTTAAAGGTGATCTAAAGTGTCCCTCTGAAATTTGTGCAATTAACCCTCCCATCGTACCTACAACACGAGTCAGGCCTCTGTCGAGCTCTGTGACTAACTGGTTTCATGGCCTTACTCCACTTTTCTACCTTTCTCCTGCTGCTGTAAACATAGAAATGTAGTTTTCAGGAAATAACCAACACATGTATCATCAACACAGCAGGCATGTTCATGTTTAAATCTAGTCACGCACTCACAAACTCCTGAACCTATTCCCCAGTCTGCCCAGTTTTGTCTTCATTTTTAGATTCTCAATAGAAACCTGCAGGAGTCTATTATACCAGTTCACTGAGCGGGCACTCGTTAGAGCTCGGTGTGTTAATGTTGGGGTAAGGAGTGAATCAGGAAGTGTGAGTGGCTATAGAGGCCCTGCAGGCACTTCCCCAGGCACACCTTGATTCTCAGGAGTATACTGTTTTATAGTCGACAACAACAGTCATTTTCCTCTGCTGCGTCCTCTGCACCAAGAAAGGAATATGGCTGGTTTTTTTTTTTACATGTACTACAAAAGTATGTGATTTATTCAGATTTCTCACAGTTGCAGTCATGTTGCATGCCACATTCAGAGAAGGTATTATTTATATAAAGTCATAAATCAATGTGCATCAAGCTGCCACATACTGTAATTTGGACAACAGCTGTTGGGAAAGTTCACCGGTTATTTTTGACCTGCGTTTTCAACACCAGAGTGTGTTTGCTAAAACAGTGTTAATAATTATAATGTCATCAACATACGATCTCTCTGGCAATGTGTGTTTAGAATATATGATAATGATTGAAAGAAGAAGCAACATTTGATTGAATATATAAAAAAGAAACAGTATTTTAGCCATTATCTTATAATATTTACCTAGCTTAAATTCACTTAACATGTGTTAAAGAAATGTGCAAATCCTAAAGTAGGACCGGAGAGTATTTAAATAGTGAGCTTGGAGAAGTGTTTGGAAAAGGTAAAGGCAAAAGAAAGAAGCACGTATGTTGTGTCTCAAAGTATACTCTTAATATATGTATATTATATTAAATAAGTATAAGTACATGTTTTACTTTCCATACTGGCTTTATCCCTGGTGTGCAACATTTGTCTTTCCTGCTGAAGTCTGCGTAGGCGTCTGTTAACTTCCTGGTTTTTAGTCCCTCTGCCAATTACAGCTGTAATGTTGAGATACTTTGCTGCAGCTCCAGGCAGGCTCTGTGTCTTCTAGCAGGAATGAAAACTTCACTGTATGGGAACCATTTTTCTATTGCCTCCCACAATTACCAAACACAATATTCAAAGATTGCACAGTGGCAAGTATTGTTTATGCTCTATCAACTGAATAAATCAGGGGCTGTAAGGGCACATTAAAAATCAAATAAAAAAACAGGGCCGAAGTTGTAGCGGTTACATACAGTAAGTGGTTGACAGCTGTGACATGTTTTCTAGCAATGGCAAGACACCTTGATGTAAAAGATCCTCAGAGTGATTGGGCTCAGACTCAAGGGGAAAGCATCACCATGCTCCTCATTTTTTAGGCATTTATTGTTTGTTTGTATCAGTCTTTAAGATCTTAGGACCCCGTTTGAATTAAGTTTTCCCACTTTAACATGACGACCTTTTGGATTTAATGTGTTCTGTTCAGTAGATCCATAAATTAATCAAATCAGAGGGTCATGGTGGTATGGCTGTAGGTCAGGGGCTTTTATTAATAAAGGTCTCTTAAATGTCAGACAAGACATACATTTCCAATTTTAGATCAATTTTGCTGTTGGGTACCTGTAAAGAAGGATACTTCAACTTTGTGAGTGATGATGTTATTACTGAATAGCTGGTCTATCCCTTTGGAGCTGGCGTAATGCTGGTAGTGATCCCTAATGATGCGGAAGCAGCTGCATGCAGCTCCACAGGAGACCTGGTAGACAAAGAAATAATCTGCTTTTATTGACAAGATGAGAGAGAAATCCCTTAAACCACCGGTTTTGCTCTCAGATATGAATGTTGCACGCACAAAAGGAAAGCCATTGATGAAGCTGTGCTTAGGGATACTGTACTGTCTGCACAATAGACTGTACTCATCCAGAGGAATATTCTGAATGATGCAATAAAAGCCTTAATATAACATTCAAGGGTTTTACTAGGAAAAGAGGAATAGTTCAGTTGAGTTGAATTAAATCAAGTTTGTTTTAAAATTACTTTTCTATTAATAATGTGTTATATTCTAATATCTTGTCATCCACAAGGTGAACAGCAGCCACACAGCTTGAGGCAAATAAGGTACCATTACTGCCCGATTGATGCAATTTTGTATAAAAGGATAATTCATTCTTGGACTCATAACTCAGTTAAACAGACATGCTATACATAGATTCACTGATACTAGGGATGGGCGATATACATTGCAGCCTCTTGCAATAACAAATATATAAATTATAATAGAACCATTTCAGACCAAGTTACATAGACCCTAAGGAAAGCCATTCTGCTAAATGTATTTTTTTCAAAAGAGAAAGAAACATAGTATGTATTTTTGAGAACATTTATTGTGCATAACTGTAATTATACAACATCATTTTGCAGATAAATAAAATTCAAGTACACTAGTTGCAGAGACTTTAACAAAGAAAAAGCTTAAAGTATTGGGTTTCTTTTCTTTAGTGCAAACCAATCTAAAAGGCACTAGACTTAGTTTAAGTCCTTGGTTCTTAAATGCCACCCAGGATGCACAGAACAGGAACATCTGGTGTCTTTTTAGTTAAGGAACAGACACTGCCTCTACTTTCAGTATTAGGCAAAGATGTACTAAAAACATATAAGTTTCTAACCTGCAGCCTAATGTAACGCATTTGAGCACACTTGTACACACTTTTATACACACATACACACACGGCTGATGTTCCGCAGGGAAGTACATCTGCAAATGCCAGCTGCCAAGATTCTAATTGTATGTTATATAATGAATTGTCTCTAAATTGTGCGGGTAGATTGCAACAATCATTATTGCGATATAATTAAAATCTGTATTGTAGGCCAATTTTGTGTCGTTTATATTGCATATCATTTCTATCGCACCCATTACTAAGTGTGACTTACACTTTCTGAGGATATCATTATTTCTATTGTATTATGTTCATCCTGAATACACATTCATAAATCCCCATGGACTCTTTATATCTCCAGAACACCAGGCAACATCATACTTCCTGTTTACATCCCCCAAAGCTACCCAAATTTCCAAAACGTATATCATGATTATCTTTTGCATTGAGGTAAGACAAAAAAATAATGATGGGAGTGACAAAATTCATTTCTAGTAAGTTTTTGTCATGTTTCACAATAATTATTTACTGAAGCTCAGAATGTTCCATCAATATATGTCACTATCTGTTTATCAGATACCAACACACTGCATAGAGGTTTATAATAGCATGAAGGAGGATTTTACAACTCTGGAAATTTATCTGAGTAATAGTGAAGTAGATTATTTTATTTTGCCTAGCAACATTGGCAGGTAAACAGTAGAAATGCAGTCTTTACAGTACAAAGTTCTTAACACTTTCAGGAAAATGTGCTTGCATGTATTTAAGTGGCCATTACAATTATATGCTGTATTATTTTATCTGGTAAACTGCCTGTCATTTTTATTGTTCCCCTTTTATCTTTTTAAAGAGTAGCATAAGAACCGGCTGGAATTTCACTATCTTTATTAGTTAGAACTTTCAAGTGTGTTTGACATCTGACCCCATTTAGCATCTGTGATGGGTGTGGTTAGATGGGAAACAGATACAGTCCACTTCATTGCTCTTAATCAATGAAGTGTACTGCAAAAAAAATGAGAATAAGATTTTCAGGGGGGGGTTTAGTTTCTTTGTAGTTACTCATTAAATAATGTTAGACTTGTTGGGTTTAATGCAAAAGAGAATCATCCCCTGGGGTTTGTGGTTTCTCCGTGGTTTGTTCCTGGATAGAAAAGTCGACCAACAGTATAATCTCTAGTGTTGTTTATTTCTATTATTTATTTTTCTCTGGCAGTATGTGGTTTTAATACACATTAAAGCTAGAGTGTGGAAGTTAAATGAACATCCGTTACATTCAAGCCCTTGCCAAACAAGTTCACACAATGCTGATTACGCCTATCACCACTAGGGAAAGCTCTCTGTATTTCTCAGTATACCCTAGTTGTGGAATCTGGTGTTTCTGTGGCAACATTCCCGCGCTGGCGCACCAGAAGAATGCCGATGCAAAATATTTGTTTATTATTGCTTGCTGAGTGGTCACATGGTAGGTCAGCCTACCTGTATTACCCAATACCTTGACAGAAAGGGGGAAGAGACCACAGCGACGCAGTGTTATTATGAATCTGACTGCTATTATTAAACACATCAACTGTGTTTGTTTGATTACTTTAACTGCCAGAGGAAAGAGTTTCACACTCCGCCCTATATGTGTTCTTGCTGAACATGATCTCCTTTGATTTGTGTTTTTTTTTTAACACTGCCAAAATGATAATTAAAAACGGCACATGAGCCAGTAAAGGCATAAAAAGCTATTTGGTGCCAAAAATGAAAGTTAAGAAAATCAAAGATTACCTTTAATGTCCTTATTTTTCAAGCTCAGTGCCATAGCTGGAGGTTTAATGTGCTATCTTTCTTTCTCTAGTAATGAGCCAACAAACAAATCAACACAGTCTTTCACCTCCTATTGATCAGTCTAATGTCTCTGACACATCAAACCTTTTGCTTCGCCTTAGTCCTGAATCACTAGATTGATAAAACAGCTTGGACATGATCAGAATGATATGATAAGCTACTTTATTACCACACACACACACATCTAGGGATTATATAATATTTATTGTCCTTCTGCTGCTGTTGTCAGTGACTGCGGAATTATGCAATCTGATTATTTTATCTTGTGATGAGTAATGTGACACTTTCTGCCAAACAGAGTAGGCTTTTCGTTGATGCCTTTTATATGTCTCAATACAGTACTGTGTATAAAGCTTCCTCCTCTGATAAAACTAATGAAGACAGCCCACTCAGACCTCATTTTCATTATTTTCTTCAAGTGTAAATGTAATCTATATAAGGGATATTAGCATGGCTCAAAGTGGCATGTCACTCAAATAAAGTAATAATCTACAAAAAATCCTACATTTTTTATTTATAGCGCACACTTTATTTGCGTTTGCACTAAACACCTAAAAAATGAGGAGCATGACGATGTTTTCTCTTTGAATCTGATCCCCAATCACGCTCAATCCCAAAGGTTTCTTGCCATTGCTTTTTGAAATGTTTTGGTTTTGACCTTTTAAACTGTGTGTATATATGTTTGTCTTTCCTGCCTGTGACCTTATCAAACACAGAACCGCTGTGATTTGGACCATTTCATTATAATTTCTTGGTCTGGCAGATGAGGCTGTCGGCTGCTCATGAAACACATGTTATACTTGGTTATACTAAGATCCTGCTTGAGGAGGTGTGCCAGGCCTCAGGAGAACCACCCAAGAGTCCATTAGTATGCATGTTGTGCTTTGGGGCACATGAAGACTCAGCCAGTGCACGCAGGTCTGAGTTGAACAGGGACGCAGTTGTCTCTTCAAGGCCCAATCTGGCTTTCTTAAACCATTTCATTTACTTGTAGAGGTTATACTTGCATTAAAATTGATCAGTTTGGGTGCCCAGCTAGCTCAGTTGGGAGAGCAGGCGCCCATATATAGGAGTTTACTCCTTGACGCAGAGGATCTGGGTTTGACTCCAACCTGTTGCCCTTTAATGCATGTCATTCCACCCTCTCTCTCCCTTCTCATTTCTTCAGTTGTCCTGTCGATAAAGGCCTAAAATGCACCCCCCCCCAAAAAAAAATG
This sequence comes from Percina caprodes, assembly GCA_013375575.1. Taxonomy (NCBI): domain Eukaryota; kingdom Metazoa; phylum Chordata; class Actinopteri; order Perciformes; family Percidae; genus Percina; species Percina caprodes. Next base: position 5,289,380 of record JABXJD010000010.1, read on the forward strand.
TAACTGTTTATTGATGAAAATGTTATTTACGTTATGTTAACAGATCATATTTTAAATGTTGGGCCTGTTTTAATGCTGTGTTCACAAACAGGACTGAGGTCAGCATCAAGAATATTTTTAACTTTATATTTACATGACAATGTTCATATAAAGATATTGACACATGCAACTTTAAGATGGTTCAAAATGTTAATACAGAAAAAGGGCCATTAGGTAACTGTTTGCCCTATTAGCAAAGATTGATAATTCTTATTGACATTCATCGACTCAAATCTAGCAATATTATCAGGATTATTATTTTAGCCATAAAGCCATTATTGTGTACTCTAAGTGCTCCAAATACAAAGTAGTATCCAAACAGTTGAGAACTTCAAAGTATCAAAAGATCATATTGAGGTCATCATCCATCCTAGTGCTTCAGCAGAAAATACTTTAAAATATGGAAACAATAACAATAGCTTTAAATCGCAAGGCTGAAGTCACATCAGCCGTTACAGATGTCCTGTCATTTGCAAAAAAGCAGGAGTTCAACAGTAAATATCTCAATGTTCATTCTGTGTCTGTGTCGATCAAGCCTGCCGTCTATCACGTTTATGGCTGTTGTAAACTTGCTAATTTGCTGTTATCACCCTGGGCAAAGGATAAACTGAGCAGGAGTACTATAAACATAGTCTAGTTAACGAAAATAGTCATGATAACCAAGGTATCTATAACAGTTCAAGGCCCATCACACATTTACAGCTGCTCTAAACCACACTAAGCATCACTAACTAAATGAGGTTTGTCGTTAATGAGTGTGTTGATTTGTATCTTTGCAGGATGATTCACAGCCAATCAAAAAAAAAAAAAACAATATAAAGAATTAACAATTACATTACATTACAATTACAGTCCTGAGGGAAACATACTGCAGACTAGAAATAAAATTCATGAACTGAATAAATACATTTACATGCAAGAGAAAATGTCTCTATTGTTCGGAACAGATAGTTCGAGTCACTGAAAACTTGTTTTCTAGCTTTGAAAAAGAAATTTGAAGAAGGAAAAGTGATGTTCCCTTATGTTGGAATTTATATCACAGTCTGTAATTGCACTATTCAGCTTATCAATGGCACATTGTTTTTTTATTTTATTTGCTGCTCTATTGTGCTGAAATGTATTTTTGATGCCTTATTAATCAATGTGGCATTTGAAGACAGACAGATAAGCTGGCTGGAATTCACCAGGATAGTCATTAGGTCATTTTATTTTGAAAGCAGCTGGGGGTCAAACAGTCACCCATAAGGAACACCAGGCCAGGTACTGGCTCCAATGAACATGCACACCGTTAAAAGGTGAGATGCATAAACTGAATGTGACCCATGGGAAGACACAGGGTTTAACAAAACAAAGACGGTTTGTTGACTGCACACGCACATCTCTGGCATCTCACGAATGAGAGCTCTGTGACCGCAGGCTTCAAAGGGAACAAACTGACCCCTGGTTCTTCTGAATCCTGTTTTTAGATATTGTAGCAGCTCACCGAGTAACACAACCTCCCACTGCAAAATTTGTAAAACATGTTTCTACTGTACCTGAATCTAAGCGAGCCCTCATCAGATACAATTCTTTTAACTAGACCACTGCTGTACACAAGGTTCAAGCGGGGTCTTAAAAAGTCTAAAATTTCAAAATCAAAATGTTTGGCCTTAAAAAGTCTTAAATCTGCTCAAGTATTGTGTTCTCAGTCTTAAATTATTTCAAATCAGTCTTAATTTTTCTACGTCCAAAATACATAATTTGTCTCAAAGTAAAACTCTGTTTCTTTCCCTACTTGCAAAAGTTTATTCTTATTCATTTTATTCTGAATTATCATAGAAACCACCTTGGACTTTGAACTCACTTCCCACAAAAAAGAGATTATTCTGCCCAAGCGAAGTTCCCTTTACTTTGGCAGGTTATTCATGCTGGTTGATGGTGAGTCACACTCCAGGAAGAGTGGAGGAGCATGAGTGGGTTCTCTGATGTTTGTAGGTTGACTTCTGAATGCTTGAGACCTGCTGGTGCACTCTGCAGGGACGAGACATACTGTGCATCATAGTCAGGATCAGTGGTGGCATTGTAATCTGTTGTGAAATTGGACCTAGGAGTTATTTTTTAAATATATGATTTCCAATGCTTTCACCAAGTTGTTAGATATCGTTTTTATATTTTTATTTATTTTTTTTATATATAAAAAAGAGTTTTAGCTAACTATTTCCAACTTTTCACAGATGGACATTAAGAATTCTAAGAAATTAATTAGTTTTTTTCAGCCAGCATTATTTTTGAACTTTTTTGTGATCTTGATGATGGTGTTCTCATTTTAGTTTTCCTCTTCAATAAGAGCTGTAGACTTGAGACATAAGTCAGACTTTTGTATAAAAAAAGGACTTGACTCATTAAAGACTTATTTTGAGACTTAAAACTCTCATGCCAAGGCTCTCCTGTAGTTTTTTATGGAGGGAAAGATGCTTGCTAGAAATTCACTAGAATTGTTGAACTGAATAAATACATTTTCATGCCAGAGAAAATGTATCTTTTGATTAAAAACTAAGAATTCACACTGCCACTCAAAACTCCTTTCAAGTTCTGAAAAAAAAATCTGAAGAGGAAAAATGGATTTCCACTTATGTTGCAGTTCGTCTCACAGTGTGTAATTGCACTATTCAGCTTAAGGATGGCAGCAAGTCAATTCATGTATGTTACCCAAACTTACAAATTGCCTCAAAGGACTTAATGATCAGTAGTACATACCCACGATGCTTTGACCCTCAATTCATTCCCAACTTTGCATTTGAACTTTGCTGCAACTTGTCCTCAAGGACTTGAGATTTGACTTGTCATGGATGACTTGAGCCATTTTTAATAACTTGAGACTTGCTTCAAATAACTTGCTCTGATAGACAGCAGATTATACTCTGACTTGGACTTTAATTTACTCTGTCTTGTCTCAAATAACTTGAGTTGACTTGGACTTCCAAATAAATAATGAAACAAAATAAGTGACTTGAGACTTGATTTTTCTTTGACCAACTTGAGAATTTACTCAAATCATAGTTGAAGAAACTGAAAGTGATTTCCTTTCTGGCGGAGAATCATTATTTTTTGAAATATTTGACTTTTCTTTTTTTACAATGTGATTTTCTTTTTCTTTGCATCTTGTTCTTTGCAACAGCAATAAATGAATAACATAAGAGTGTTGGCATGCAGTGGTTGCTCCCCTCTGTGAGTCTATGCTCACCTGGCCTCCTTGTATTGTACTGAAGGTGGCTGAAAATACAGAAGCATCATTATCTGCTGACAGAGATGAATGATGAATGCTGGCACCGTCTGCTGTCAACTCATTGGCAAACCCAGTCACGATTGCCCCCTCTTTGTTGCAACCTTTGTGTTTTATTTACTACTGTCACCTAATCCTTAGCATTTTTAGGGTGGAACATTGTTTCTAGTTTCTAAACTGGGATGGCCAGAAACACAAAGAGATTTTCTAGCTTTCAAAGAGGAAGGGTTGATTAAAATGCATGCAGGTGTTTTTTTTGTCATTACAGAGCCATCAATGGTTGCAGGTTGACAATACAATTTCACATCATGGAAATGAATTAGGCTGAGCTCATTCATTATGGATGCCCATTGGTTTCTTGTTCAGGATGGTCTTTGTGCCATTTCTAAATAGATGAAAGCCAGGTAGGGTCGCAGATAACCTGGTAGTGTATATCAGGATGTTTAACATTTGTTTTGCTGTCTGGGTCAGACCCTCCTCTACATTAGCACTGACTTTCACAAGGAAAAATTAGGACACTCATTTTACAACAGCATTAGTGAGTGGGTGTGCTTTTAGACTGCGGATGTACAATTAACATTATGTCTAAATAATTAAAATCTAGATATTTTTTACACCTAAATGGGAGAAAATGTGTTGCACTCATGAACTGTATTGCGGTTTTAGTTGTTTTGTAGCCTACTTTGTAATAAGTATGCTCTAGCTAGGTAACAGAGATTTTGTCCTGTGCACTCCATTACTGTTAATCTTCCAACTTTTCTGGTTAGACAAACGCAACACGACAGAAGTCACTTTTTAATTTTTACTGTATTATTCTGCATGAGAGAAGGTTGTCAGGTGAGAGCACAGGTTGTTTTCCTACACGTACTATTGATCTTCACCTCGAGCTCTGGTTGCCCCCTATATATATATATATATATATATATATATATATATATATATATATATATATATATATATACACACTCACCTAAAGGATTATTAGGAACACCTGTTCAATTTCTCATTAATGCAATTATCTAATCAACCAATCACATGGCAGTTGCTTCAATACATTTAGGGGTGTGGTCCTGGTCAAGACAATCTCCTGAACTCAAACTGAATGTCAGAATGGGAAAGAAAGGTGATTTAAGCAATTTTGAGCGTGGCATGGTTGTTGGTGCCAGACGGGCCAGTTTGAGTATTTCACAATCTGCTCAGTTACTGGGATTTTCACGCACAACCATTTCTAGGGTTTACAAAGAATGGTGTGAAAAGGGAAAAACATCCAGTATGCGGCAGACCTGTGGGCGAAAATGCCTTGTTGATGCTAGAGGTCAGAGGAGAATGGGCCGACTGATTCAAGCTGATAGAAGAGCAACTTTGACTGAAATAACCACTCGTTACAACCGAGGTATGCAGCAAAGCATTTGTGAAGCCACAACACACACAACCTTGAGGCGGATGGGCTATAACAGGAGAAGACCCCACCGGGTACCACTCATCTCCACTACAAATAGGCAGCAAACTCTTGGACAGTTGAAGACAAACCCAGGCTCTTGGTTCAGATGGTAGAGTCAGAATCGTAAACAGAATGAGAACATGGATCCATCAATTCAATTCAATTTTATTTATAGTATCAATTCGTGTTATCTTGAGACACTTTACAGGAGTTCTAGAATGAAGAGTGTCAAGCAAGCAGTGCGACAAAAATGGCAGAAACCTCGGACAAACCCAGGCTCTTGGTAGGCGGTGTCTGACGGGCCGGTTGGGGTTAGAATGAAGAGTGTCAATAACAGTCACAAAAAATAATAGTTTGTAGTAGTAGTATAGTGTATGTGTATAGTCTATGTAGTAGTATCATGCCTTGTTACCACTGTACAGGCTGGTGGTGGTGGTGTAATGGTGCATGGGATGTTTTCTTGGCACACTTTAGGCCCCTTAGTGCCAATTGGGCATCGTTTAAATGCAACAGCCTACCTGAGCATTGTTTCTGATCATGTCCATCCATTTATGGCCACCATGTACCCATCCTCTGATGGCTACTTCCAGCAGGATAATGCACCTTGTCACAAAGCTTGAATCATTTCAAATTGGTTTCTTGAACATGATAATGAGTTTACTGTACTAAAATGGCCCCCACAGTCACCAGATCTCAACCCAATAGAGCATCTTTGGGATGTGATGGAACGGGAGCTTCGTGCCCTTGATGTGCATCTCACAAATCTCCATCAACTGCAAGATGCTATCCTATCAATATGGGCCAACATTTCTAAAGAATGCTTTCAGCACCTTGTTGAATCAATGCCACGTAGAATTAATGCAGTTCTGAAGGCGAAAGGGGGTCAAACACAGTATTAGTATGGTGTTCCTAATAATCCTATAGGTGAGTGTATACTGTGTATATATATATAAAATATATATGCTGACTTATATGTATTAACAGTTTAGTCTGATTACCACTGGTGTTCAGTGTCAGAGCTATCACTGTGACAACTCTTGCTTTGTTCACTAACACCTGCCTCCCAGTCTGCTCTGAATGTCTCTCCACTGACTCCAGGCTTCGGTCTAATCAGCAGCGTCTTCCCCTGCAGAAAGGCAGAGTGACTGAGTAAAAGCAATGCTCTGGTTTTTACTATCATGCTGCTCCACTGTGGCCACCGAAAGCTTCAAGCTCAGCTGCATCAATCCTTATCTTTGAAAGCTGAAGCCGTTTCTGTCACCTCTTACACTCTTCTGCTGCCTATTTACATGACAAGCCAAGCTTGTGTGTATTTATTTATCAGATGTACAGTAACTGATGAGTCTGTTTGTGACACTGTTGTTCCAAACTGTCACTCTTCCTTTTTGGTTTACGTAACATTATTATATCAGACAGACGAGATGTATCATGGTCTGTCAATGCTGATTAATAGGCATTAATCATTTGCTACACACCAAATTAGTAATGACTGTTAATGTCTTAATGTCTCCTCTGTTCACTGTAAGTTTGAGATTGTCTAATAGTTTATGCTTCTAAGTAAATATGTTGTAGAACAACAGGTATAAAGTTGGCAAACTAAAGATGATTTTCCTCACTGGTTTATGTGCTGATTATTTTTTCGATTAGTTGTTTAGTCTTTAGAATGTCTGAAAATACTGAAAAACAGAGCCGGAATTGAAGTCTTCAAATATTTTGTCAGTCCAAAACTATTATTATTGCAGCTCTAAAATTATCAATTAATACCGTGTTTGAAAAATATTTGTCATATTCTGTGCTTCTCTTTTTAAATGTCGTTGCTAATATTTGATTTTTCCCTGATCCATTTATTTTTTCTGGTTTAATGTGTAAAGCACTTTGTAGCTTGGTTTTGAAAAGTGCCCTTTAAAAAATTATTTTAATTATCGAAAGTTTTTTTTTAAGTTAGCAATTTGCCCACACATCACTTGAAATAGCAGAATAAATTTGAATTTCCAGCCAAATAGGTCAGATGCATAAAGCTGGTGTCCTCCTTTTCCCATTTCCTGTATTGTTCTGTAATGCATCTGAAGATTGAACATCCACTGTCTAGTTCTGAACTAGTTTTTGTGTGAAAGGAAATAGTGGATGATTTATTAGTAGCATAACTACTTAAGTAAAATGCTCCTTTTTTCTTTTTTCCCCCCAGGTGGTGCTCGTATTTGCTCTCAGCATTGGAGCCCTTGTTATATACTTCATAGATTCTTCTGAGTAAGTATTCCTTTTAATGTTAGTCATTTCACTTCACTATTGATGGTACTCTGGCTTATAGGTCACAATGAACGCTGTTTAACATGTTCCACTGCAGAACACTTGAGAAATCAAGAAACTGAGCAATGGCTTTGAGTTTATCTCTAGGTGTTGCTTGAGGTCTTGCTGTCCCTCAAAGCTAGCAGTGGCTTTATTCAAGTTACAAGTTGTCAGTTTTGTCTCAGAGAAATATAGAAATTGACCAATTATGCTGTATGTATTATGGTCTTAGAAAACCCTGCTGTTTAAATGATGTTGCTTCAGTTACAAAGATTATCATGGTTTAATGGAAGGTTGCATGTATATCAAACATGTATGATTTAGATTAGCCTCAGAGACCTCAGCTATTAACTGGTTCCTATTAAATCCTCATATAATGCATATACTGTAGTTTTAGCCTTAATTACATTGAGTGCTTTGTGCTCTGTATTTGAGAGCACGCACTTGCTGGCTGTTTTTGATCTAATCCCCTTCCAGGTAAACTGCTCTGAGCTTACCCACAGTCTCTGCTGACGAGCAGCCAGTGTTCACAGATGAAATTTGCTTAATCTCTGTAATGAAAGGTTCAGACTCTCAAACGGACAGGAAAGACCCAAGTTCCTGTTCAACCCAATCACCATCGCTCATCGAACAGGAGGAAGTGGAAAACCCTTTTAGCTCCATGTGCAACAGTGTACTGTTACTGCAGGCTGGTGGTGTTTGGACAGGATGTGCCATTAAGAAGTAGAGCAGAGGATAAAAGCTTTTATAGCCCAAAGGGAGTCTCCGCTGGGAGTAATGTTAAGGCAGTGAAGAGAAATTGGGCTGTAAACTTGTGTAATCTGGCTTATGCTCCTGCAGGCCGGCATTTAGGTTATTTGTTATTTCATAAGACTGTATACAGCTGAGGGCTTGGCTTGCCCTGATGTGGTTTGCGAGCATGATCTCATTTCATTAACTGGACAAGCTGAGGTAGAGTTACATCCTCACCAATGCCATCTGTGGCCTCCTGTTCTCAGAACGTGCTCTTAGTGGTGCCTGATACCTTTTTCACCTGATGAAGGATGACCTACAACCTCTGTCTTTAACCTTTTCACACATAATAAACGGCATTAATAAACACACAAGAGGTATGATGCTGTGCCTGTTTAATGACTTATATTAATATTCATCTACAAGGCTCTCTTTCACAGTTTCCATTCTGTCTTGTCCAGGTCTTTTACATAGTAACACTTGTCCATTATTTACACAGTATTTTTTCACTACCTGTAAACAACAACAAGCCCAGTACTTAAAGCCAAGGAGCAGTCAGTTAGCTGCTCTCTTGCGTGCTTCTAAGTGGCAGCAGGCTGTAACAGATACAGCCCTTCCTGTAATTAGTCCTGTGGAGCTGCTGTGGCTTTCACATGATGGACAGGCTGACCTGGCTGGATGCGACACAGTGAGAGACGTCAACACAGCAAGACCCACTTAGATTCGTAGAGAAGAACTCAAGCTAGGATCTGCAGAGAAGACATCTGAAGAAGCCAGTTAGGTCCCACAGGGAGTTTTATTTCATAGTTGGGTCTTACATTGCACTCTATGCTTCCATGTAGTCATTTGTAAGACTCTTAACCCTCAACACTGAGTGCTCAACAAATTGAGTATTTAACGCTGGTGTTAAATACTTAGTCAGACTCTTATTCTTGTTTAATATTTGCCTTGATGTTAAAGTTTCATTCATAAATTGCTATGTCCACTAGGGGGCACACAAACTCCACAGCAAGCAGACAAATCCACAGTCTGGCATGTAACTGTTTTATGAATTAAAGTTCATCTACCATAGATTAAGTGTCTTAGTTTGTTTGGATAAATTTGTTGTCCTATTAGTAACTGACTTTTCAGGTTCGTTTTAGTCTGCATTCACTGCAAAACAGGCATTGCAGCAAAAAAAACACCAGTCTTCTAATTCATTTGAAGGTGGGTAATGGGTGTAGGTTGTGGTCGTAGGGACCGCAGAGGATGCCGGAAAAAAGAAGCGGAAACAGAATTTACTTTTGGAGAAATACAACCCAACATAATTCAATGGCTAATCACGTTACCAACCACCAATCAGACCAAACCCAATGCCGTGGGGAACATGACATACAGTATATGGGCCATTTAAGTGACACTACCACACCGCCACACAACCCTGCGCTAAACGCAGCAATGCCTGATTTGGTGTAAATGCAGCATTACCAACTACTGAGTAAACTCTGTCTTTTTTAGCTTTTTTTTTTTTTATTAGTGAAGCTTTAAATCAAGGTGAGTTTAAAATAATTATTTTGTATAATGAAAAAAACCCTGGTTAAAGTCATATTTGAGGCCTTTTCTTGACCATTAAGGTTGTAAATCCTGTGCAGTGTCATCAGACAACATTAAGGTCTATTCGTCCTGTTTGATCTGAGTCTGAATTAAATGACAGCGAGGGAGAGACCAGAGCAGGGAGGGTTTGTGATCCATAACAGGCTTAGTCCTCTTTCAAACAAGGTCTACTGGAACTCAATTATTTAACACTGCAGGTTTGCCATCCGCTATATGGTCTGTCACCCTGCAATGACGGGGATTTGCCAGGCTGACGTGTCATTACCGCGAATGAGGACAGAACTTTCTAACGTTCAGACTTTTCATAGAGATGCTTAAAAAAGGCTCTTTTTTTATCCTTATCTATCGATTTATTCAGATGCAAGACATTTGAATATAGCAGTTAAATTAAACTCAACTTTTAGGTTAAATAATAGAAGAAAAATAGGTAGCACTTTACATTCCATCACAGTAATAAGATGTAATACTGGGGTAATAAGGTGATGTAGTAACATGCAATTACCAAGGTAATAACTAGAAATGGGTTTGATGATAACCAAAGATGTATATCTGGGTAGTGTTAATATAGTTATATTAATATTATAATTATTATCCACACTTTATGCTCCAAATATATGATAATAATGGGGTAATATATGTTGATGTTTTCAAGGTATTATAGGCTATCAGCGTAATACCTTCCAAAGTAGATAAAACTTCTTGGAATTTAAAATGAGTAATTACCATATTATATTGCTAAAATTTATCCACCCTTTTGCACCACAGATTCATGGTTATTACACAGAAACTACGAGAAGCATTGCCAGGTAATCTCTACACCTCAGTTATTGGAATATTACCATGTAATTAAATAGAAATAGGCAGTTTTGCATTTTGCACCACTGATTTATGGTTATTACACAGAAAATACCAGATGTGTTTCCAAGTAAGAAGTAACAAGATTAAACATACAATTTGTAAAGTATTACCTTGAACAAAATGGAAATATTTGGAACATTAAGGGTGGACAATAATTACAATATTAATATAACTATATTTACACTACCCAGATATTCAAATGGTTATCATCAAACCCATTTCTAGTTTTTACCTTGGTAATTGCATTTTATTACCTTATTACCAGTATTACATCTTATTACTGTAATGTATACCCCAGTTATTACTTTGGGAATTACAAGTTATTATATGTTATATTACCTCTTTATTATTCCACTGTTACCCCACTATTACCATCTTATTACCGTGGTCTAATGTAGAGTGCTACCAATGAATAAATATACACATTTTGCTGAAGAGCTGCGAAAATGAAACAAACAGAGGAAAAAGCAAAACATCAACCAGTTGTCTTTACATTATCAGATAACCAGTGTTAGGACCCGACCCTTAGGCCACAACAAATGGGGGACACACAATGATAACGTTTTCTAAACCAAATTAGCCCAATTTAAAGGATGATCAACGTGTTTGGTGAGGTTGTCAGTATAGTCATTGGTGTAATTGTGCATGAGTGATGGATATGTTTGTGTAAAATGCAGACAAAGCAGGGTCACCCCTATGTTCCAACAGCTCAATGATCCCACGTTTGTGGTCCCTATTTTGAAATAAACCTTAGAAATGTGGGAACATAGGGCTGTGGGAACATATGCACACTCCCAACAAAGCATATATAACATAACCAAACCAATGGAGACACAGGAAGAGCTGGAACAGCAGCAGTAGGCAGAGAGACCAGAGCTCATATACACTCAGGTGTTCCAGGTTACACTAATGAGCACCTGCAGAGTCAGCAGAGTCACAGGTGAATCACACAACAAACGCGCAACAGCAGGGGTGGTCACACCTACAAAAGATGAAGTGCATCACTGTTTTCCATAAGTATTTTTTGTAAAATAGCTTGTTGGATGTTTGAATAAAGGGAAACAAGTTATCTTACTTCAAACGGACCATCGAGGATTCAAGATAACAGAATGGCAGTCAAACACTACTGGAGCTACACCTCCAGCCAGCCTACAGATTAACACGCATGCATAGGACAACTTCCTACTAGTACGGCACCCACAACAGCTCAACATAGACTGTGAACAAGATATACTAAACACAGGGACTGAGCTACATTGCTTATCTTTTTTTTAAGACAGGCCAAGAAGTCCCTTTCAGAAATGTACAGGGTGAACAGGGAATAGGATGTGTATTGTTGTGATTTGAAGATGCAAAAACTAAATACAGATCTTTGGTTTTCTTGTGATCATAAAGCCCCTAGGATACATACTCAGAACACATAGTGAGAAACTTCTTTACCCATTTTCTGACGTATAAAAACCAGTAACATTTACAAAAAGTTGATCATTTTTAGACGCACCCAAATACAGTGGAACAAGTCCAGTTTACAGCTGGAGTAATGTACCGTCTGCTGGTCAGGATTTTAGTAAATACTGCCTGTATTAGACAAAGGATGAGATGTGATGGTTGTGTAAGGGCTGGGAGGATAGTTTGAGTCACATCACCGACCGAAGTGTCACTGCTGTGCATCCGATCAGTTCAAAAATAATCCGAGGTATTTTAATGCTGCTTTATTGCAACTCCACGAGGACAGTGATTTATCAAACAGAGTTTATTAGATATTTTTTACATAACAAAAGCGATTTGCTTTCATCCGAATGGTATTAAACAGCACAGGGGGGCGTGGCTGTTGAGTGATGTGGTCTGCATCAGTGAAGCTGTGAATGTGAGTCTAGGGATCCTTCAGGTAGAAGACAAAGAAAGAGGCATAAAAACAAACTAAATGAATGTACTTTTTATTTTGGCAAACAACTAACTGATTCATTACTAATACAATTAACCATTATAAAAATCTTCTGTTCCATTTTTTGTTTCACTCAAATATTCATTTTAATGATATATCAATCAAACATATTCACAGCTGTACACTCAGTGGTTTAACTCTTTCTCTACTGCTTTGTTTAATTATGAATGTACAGTTAACCTGTGTTTTTATGTTAGGTGTGAATCATATTTTGAGAGGATATCTTTTAACTTCCAGGTCATCATTTTTATTACATAATTCTACTAACCTGTTACAGTCACAATTACTTGGTTAATTATTTCTCTTTATTTGAATTCTTAGTGCCAGATACAAGCTTTTTGAGGGTGAGACTTCACTACATTGCTAGCATTTGCTATGGCTGCCTGATTTCATAAAAGAAGACATGAACCCTGCATGCATTTAACCCTTAAACTACTGGCTTGGCTCTGCATTTCCATCATGTTTGTTGCCTATGAGATCTGAAATACGGGCCTAAAAGGAAAACGGCACCATTTTCATGATGTGATCTTGCACCTGGAATATGACAGATTGTTTTGCAGTTATTTAAGGGTTAATCAGGTGTCTCGACAAGTTATTGCTTGTGTGAAAATAAATGCATGTCTTTTCTCAACAGAAGAACCATTGGAAAATACCAACTATTGCACTTTTTCAACACTTAAGTTCCTCTTCTTTTGGAAATCTTAAAAATGGAAAAAGGAAAGGAAGAATGCATCTTTTATACTTTTTGTTATACTCTTGACATCTATGCATTTTACCAACCTTTCCTCACTTGACCATCAATGTTTTCAAGACATTAACATACTTTGTTTCTCTCTCTGTCTAATAGTGATATTGAGTCCTGTCAGAACTTCTACAAAGACTTCACGTTGCAGATTGACATGGCATTCAACGTGTTCTTCTTGCTGTATTTTGGCCTCCGCGTAAGTAGAACACATACTTCTATTTCTATTAAAAGAAAATATATGTATATGTATATAAGTTGACATTTATCTTTACTCTTATCTGTGTACCTGAAAACTGTCAATCTCACCTTTGACCCTTTACATCCATCAGTTCATTGCTGCAAATGACAAGCTGTGGTTCTGGCTGGAGGTGAACTCGGTAGTGGACTTCTTCACGGTTCCGCCGGTGTTTGTGTCGGTGTACCTGAATAGGAGCTGGCTCGGTAAGGAGGTTCAAATTGCACGCACAGGCTGTACATTGTACTGTGGATTTTTGGGTTGTAGTCCCAGGAGGCTGTGCTGCCACCCAGTGGATATAACAGGTCTAACAGCAAATTGGTGAATGCGACGCATAATCTCAGCCAGTCACTAAAACTGAAAAAAAATGTAGTATTTTGTGATCATTTACATAGGTACACCTCCAATATCAGCCATACAAGTTTGAAATTTTTTGTCATGAAATTAATTGAATGTGTCATTGCATGACATGCATGAAAAGTTTGAATGAAACTCACTAATACAGTGATACAGTGCATCAAATTACAAAACTGCTACACCACAGCATAAAAAACTGAAAAGCATGGTGGCTCAAAAAGCTTTATGAGCTTTACCCGTCAATCTAATGCTTGTTTGCATGACAACCCTACCAAATATTGTATGGCTGTCATCTGGTGTGCCATTTAAAATGTGCCTTTATGCAAGTTGATTTAAAGGAAGATATAATGGGTGCCATGTCTTTGGCCATGTGTTGTGAGCAGTGGGCATTGTGCTGCAGGTGTCACATGCCCTTTACCTCTCCAGTACACCTGCAATAACACTCGGATGAAATTATCCTGTGTTCGAAAAGTACACGAAAGGATGAAAAAAGGTAATGGGCTTTGTTGTGGGCTCGAGAGCTAGAATAGAAGTCAATCTGCTAAATGTGTGAAGCTCATCTCTCGGAGAGGTCTGTGAGGAATTACAGGATTAGGGGGGGGGGGTCTTCTTTTTTGCTGCATTAAAGGTTTTTATAGCTGGTATTCTCTTGTCAGCTTAGGAACAAACCTGCTGTGTAGCCAACTCCAGCAATGAACACTCTTAGTCAATATGACAGCTTGATGGGTACAGTTGCATAACGTGCCTGTGTTGTTCCCTGGGCTAATGTACTGGGATTTATGGTGCAAAAACAATAAAAGTATAACTAGCGAATGCTAGTTGCTTGCTCCATCTAGTGGACATGTTTGAGTATGACAGTATTGTCATGTTTTGGGCATCAGTGTAAGTGTCCTTGTCATTGTTAGTTGCATTATACTGAAGATTATTGGTTTGTTAGCAACAGGGCATTTGTATTGGTCATTTTATTTCTATTGTTTGAAAGCAAACTTAAATGAGTCAATATTTTATTTTATTTTATCTCCAACTCACTGTATCCACTGGATTTGTCATGAGGTCAATCTCTGTGTTTTCTTGTGGACATTTATGTGCTTCATTTCAAAATATGTGCTTTTTTGTATCCTGTTTTCAACTTTATCTTAAATCATTTGCATGCACATTTGCTACTGCACTACTTTAGTGCTATTTAGTGCTTTTATTTCTCCTCTGATAAAGCCTATGCTTCACTTGTCTACGCAGATATCATGCTGTAAGGCTGGACCAATAGAAAAATAAATTCTGAAGCTGTCAACGTATTTTCCCATCACGATAAGTTTGATAATTTATTCCTGTTGATAGGCCTACTTTCTCCTTAACAACATTCTACCGCATGTGTAGTCACGTGAGGACCAGTCAGCTGCATGGAAAGCATATTGGAAGATAACTTAAACCCTGAGTTGGAGTCAACTGAGCAACTTGTGCCCAACAAAAATGCAGTGTCTATTGTCTGGAAACATTTTGGCCTCAGAAAAGATTAATTATTGGTCATTTATTGTTATTGAGGTAAAATGTGCAATTAATCCTGATTTTGATTTTAGGTAATATCGTGCAGCCCTACCATGCTGTCTTAAAAAATTAAGCCCTCAGACCTTTCCTCCCATACATGGCCTCTGTTAGGTCTATGCGTGCATGCGTGTATAATATCATATGAATTGACCTTGACACCGAACTAGAATGATATAGGCCTACTACAACTACTCTTTGTTTGGTGTTTTAGTGATGTTCTGGGTTCACAGAAAGTTATAAATGGTTTTCAAGTTGAGGGCACAGGAGAATTATTATTTACTGAAGAAGTTGTCACAGATATGATGGAGGAAGGACCAACCCATCACTTATTCTAGAAAGATATTCACATGATATTGCCATATTTTCTCTACATTATTGTTTTGGCTGCATTTCTTAGAATTCCTGAGTCAAACAATGTGAGCATTCCTGCAATTCTGTTACTGTTCCCATCTTGTTAGGTTGCTACCGTCTGTGTAGGTGTTGCTTCTCTATTTTCTGTATTTCACACAAACCAAATGCAACACATCCTGCTAGACTCCAGCAGACAGCAAACAAACAAGTAGCCATGCACGTAGTTGACCGTGTACTATTTTGAATGCTTTTGTATAATTTCTGTTGTTCAAATGAACATGAAGCTTAAAAGATATACTGATATTTCCTGTGATTTTTAGATCTAATTCCAGTGGAAAGAATTCTCTTTCAGACATAATCTCAGTCAGTATAGTCAGTGAGCAGTTGGTCGTGGAGGATTAGGGACTGATTTAATGTTTAGTTAAACTGAGGTCAAACAGGTGACTAGGTCATACCAGCTCAGCAGCAGCTGTCCAACTCCCACCTCTAACCAAAACTCTATATTTCACCAGGCACTCAGCCAATCTGCCAGTCTGCCAATCCTCATGTCTGAACATGTTGACACAAATTCACACTGTATGTGCTAATAATAATAATAATAATAATAATAATACATTTATTTTATAGCGCTTTTCTAAACAGTCAAAGATGCTTTACAGTTTAGGTTCACAAACAAACGAAAGGTACGTAGACATAACAGACAAAAAAAGAAAATAGACACATAGGTGCATGGATGAGTAAAAGTAAAGCAGGAGAGGTGGGCAAAGAAAAAGAGGGAAAGCATTGGGAAAGTCTGTTAACATGACAAAGCAAGTTTGAAAGTGAGTTTTGAGGGCTTGTTTGAAGGATGGAAGGGTGCTTGACTGTTTGATGTGGTCGGGGAGGGCGTTCTAGTGGGTGGGTGCAGCAGCTGAGAAGGATCTGTCTCCCCAGGTCTGGAGCTTAGTTCTGATTATCTTGAGGGTGTTGGCATCGGCAGGCCTGAAGAGGCTGGTGGGAGTGTGGCGGGTGAGAAGGTCGGAGAGGTATGGAGGGCAAGTTATTAGTTATTCAGTGCTTTGTATGTGAGGAGAAGTATTTTGAAGTTGATTCTGTGTTTGACTGGGAGTTAGTGGAGGTTGCAGAGAACAGGGGTGATGTGGTCTCAATGGCAGGTGGAGGTGTTTGGCAGTTGTTGATTTTCAAAATTTCCTTTTAAAAGGAAGCTCTCTTTTAATTTATATTTTATGCAGGTTTGACCTTTTAGGCTTACAACCCCCCTTAAATCAAAAAATGTTTTCTTTGCAAACCCTTAATCACCTGACACATAGGTCTCCCACCTGTGACCATTTTGACTTTATGTGGAGTGAATAAATAATTAAAAGAGTCCTGAAGAACCAAAGTGTTCCAAAAATACAACAAGAAAAAGCCAATATTAAAAGAAAATCTGAAAAGAATAGCATAACTTTGTGTAGCAACTTTATTTCTTTTAGTCAGATTTAAGTTGCAACCCCTTTGGGGGTCTGCTCTAGGCTGTGCCAGCAACTCACTGAAATCACAGTACCTAACCAAAGTGTTCCAATTGAACATGTCTAAAATTAGCACAAACCATAGCCATAACATGCATTTGCAGTTACTGTATATTGCAAGTTAATTTATAGGAAATGATAAGAAACTATAGCACCTGTGACATGAAATGTTCTGACATTATGTTTAATTTTTCTTCTTTGCCCTCCTTTTTTAAAAACAAAAAAACAAAAAAAGAAGTGACAATTTTTATTTTTTACGTTTCAGCTAAAATGGACTTTGCAGACTTAGATTTCCATCAGCTGTTGCATTTTCTCTATTTGCAGTGATGGTTTTCAAGCTGCGCATTTAGATTTTAAGTCAAGTACAATGGCGGTTATTACATCAGCTGTGATTAATTTAGGGATTAATGCTGAATCACTAAACCCATAAAAAAAAAAAAAAATGATTGATAGCTAAAGCTTGTCTTTTTCCCTGTACACAGCTTTGCTGGCTGTTCACATGGCTTGTTTTTTGCTATAAAGGCAAGACATGCTGTTCTTGTCCAAGATTAGAGAATGAAATTTGTTTTGTCAAGAGCAGTTGTGGAGTCATAGGGCTGAGTTGTAGGTTACACTGTGAAGCCAGCTGATGGACAGGCTAGCTGTCTGGTCCCTTCCTTTCCCTGGATGAATCCTAAAGGAGCTTACACTCTAATATCCTGATGGGAAAAGGGTTTGCTTTAAGCTTGCCGAATGCGCCTGACCACAGCGAGGATGCTATGAAGGTCTGAGGTGAACATATCAAAAAGGTTTCCACAAAAAACAGTCCTTTTTGATGCCAACCTGTTGGGTGCTAATATCGTAAGAGCACCTTCTTTTTGTCCTATTTTTCTCTTTTTGGAGGAGGATCTTTTTTTTTTTTTTTTTATATGGTAGCTGGCCACGTGAAGGTGTGGATTTGAAGCAGTTTTTGGACTTAACGTTGGAAACTTTTGCCTACAAAGAGTAATTTCCAGACATGATTCCCACTAAGATGTTAGTGTACAGGGGACCCGATGGAGGCACACACTCTCAGACAGTTTGTAACACAAGGAGGCGCAAGAAATCGACCGGGGAGCTCTTCCAGAAGGGCTACAGAGTCAAGATGAGCCATGCGCAGGTCAGCGAAAAAGAGGACCAGGACAGCATCTGCTACAGTCTCAGTGCATGCTTCCATGTAATCTCCTACTGGGGTAAGACCGGCAGGACGTGGGAATGGGGGGAATCTCCACTAAAGCTGAAGGCTGGCATGTCCAGAGGTATTTGGACTCCAGCTGGAGCAGGTTCAGGTTCAGGATTTGCTCTGTATTATGCTCCCCATCTGGCAAACGCTCACTTGAAATGAAAGATGAGCTTTGGCGAGGCAAACCACAGTTCACGTCATTTCATAAAAGATTGTTTATTTTTACTTTCCTAGCTGAATGATTGCCCGTAATTTCTTTGATTTGTGTCATTGGACAGTCACACAAATCTGTTCCAGCAGGAAAATTTGTCTGCCGGATTAAAGAAATGGATTTTACTTGATTGCTCACTCTTGGTTAAAGTGGCACTTAATTGTTCATGCCGCACCGGCACTGCAATGGATTCTGCAGTCAAATCAAGGAATTATTTCGCTTTTAAACTCAGGTGGGAGGTTCCATTGAGCAGGTAGTTTATTGCAGCACACCTAATGATGAAACATAAACAATAAAAAAAGGTATTTTGCTTAATAAGTCACGTTTTTGTAGGAGATGATTATCTGACAGAAACAACAGTAAACTGGTTATAATGTGGTTGTAATTTCACGCATATGAGGCTTAAATGATGTGATGCAGTCAATCAGAAATCGTGTAGAGGAGCTCAGGGTGGGGTTGTCACGGCTGATCTTGCTGGTGTTTTGCTGTCCTTGAACTCTTGGCAACTAGCATAAGTTTTTTTTTCTTTCCATAAATATCCTCACATGTAGGATTTGACGTCACGTCTGGTTAATCAGTGAGTTTGGTGTGACAGTGTCCACCTGTCTCTAATCCAGGTTTTCATCTCTTCCACATTTCATCCAGCAGGAATGAAACGTGTATCGGGTAGATGCCGGCGCTTACCGTGGCTAGTGAGAATAGAGAGTTGTGGGTTGGTGAAGCGATATCTGGGATGTTGAGCTCGTTTTCATTTTTGCCCCGATACATTTAAGAAAGTTTCTTTTAAGATACAGTAAGGCTAAGTATTGCTTGATCAGCTGGAGTTTATTTTTTCTAACAATATGAATCCAATGAAGCTGATAAACATGGATGAAAGTATAAAAGGTACGGTGTTCTTGTAAGGTCAAATTGCTTTTGATGTCATTTCTATTGTTATTAATCATCTCTGATAACTTCTTTATGATCTTTTTTCTCACAGGCTTGAGGTTTTTAAGGGCCTTAAGGTTGATACAGTTCTCAGAAATTTTACAGTTTTTGAATATACTAAAGACAAGGTAAGTGTATTCATATTTGATTTACTTTTTGCCAATGTAGCAGACGGTTTGCAGTTTTATGTGTGAACATTGCATGTAAAGTGATGTAAAGCAAACTTTTTGTAGTTATAAGCATCAATATAGCTTTATTTTGAAGGGGAAATGTTTTTGCAATGTTTTCCCTGAAGCAAAATATGCATGAGCACTTGCTTTCATTTGATTTGATAAACATTAATATTAAGTTTACTCCTCAGTACTGCAGTCAGTAACGTGTACTTATATGATGGAGTGTTGAACAAAACAGCTTTCTGTTTGTCTCCTCGTTGCTCAGAGTTAAAGCTTTTTGCACAGATGTCAGGAAGAGCTTATAGAGTAGCAAAATGCTTTAGAATAATCTCTTCTCTCATTCATTCAGCTGAAGGTAAAGACAGAACACAGAGTAGGAGAGGACAGAGTTCAAGCAAGGACTTGTACTGCATACATATTGTATTATTTAAAGAACTGTCACACACATAAATCTTACAGTACATACATATGAGGAAGACATTTGCTAACAAAGTGCATGTGTTTATATTTACATTAGTCATGTTTTTTATATCATAAGATGCTTTTTGTGTGGCAATTGCATGGAAATGTACGCAAACTCGTGAAAATACATGGTTCAATTACTAATAGAGCTGTAAATTACAATTTTTTATGACAAAAAAAATCTAAGTATGCACTTTAATTCTATACTGTTAGTTGAAACATTATTTCCATTACATTAAATGCAGTAGCTTTGAAGCAGGATTTGTACGGCATGCTTTTGTTGAAGTCAAGCTTTTTTATAACTTCTATTTATAATTTAGCATTATTTAGTAATATAATAACAATTTCTCTCTGTAGCTCCTTTACACAACATCACTCTCCTGACTGAATACAATTTGAAAGCTATATAACCCTAAGCATGTATCTTCCAATCTAGCAACGTGCTTTGACATTTTGGACTATGTTTTCCTTATACCAATGTCTAGAATAATATAAAATAATAATTAACAACTCAAATGTTGTTGTTTGACTCTTTTTTAAATAGCAACTCAATAAAGCTGGTGAACCTGTGTTCAATCTTCATAAGCACATGGCTAACTGCAGCAGGATTTATTCATTTGGTAAGTTAGAGGGAGCCATTTAATTTTTTTAAAGCCTGTTGGTATTGCAAATGAGCACGCACTTTGTACTAATTTAGTTTTTACTTTTAATACTTTTCATACTACACACTTATTTTGTCCTGGTTGTTGTACAAATTTCGACCTCTGTTCCAGGTGGAAAACTCAGGGGATCCTTGGGAAAACTTCCAAAATTCCCAGGCACTTTCCTACTGGGAATGTGTCTACTTACTCATGGTTACTATGTCCACTGTTGGCTATGGAGACGTTTATGCAAAAACCACCCTGGGTCGCCTGTTTATGGTCTTCTTCATCCTCGGTGGTTTGGTAAAAATCCCTCTCGTTACTTATTCCTGCTTAATATCCTCCATGCAACCAATCATCACAGCCTGCCTGGTGTTACAAACGCATGGGACGAGCTCTCAACTCAGGACACCCTTCACCTGTTGTTTACACTGAGGTGTTTTTGTGGCTCACCACGTCACCACAGTATGTTGCATGTTGTGTATTGTTTGGATTGTCAGTATTGCAGCATTCATTCAGGTATAATGCTGACACTTTGTTCTGTTATTTATTCATTCTCATTAGAGATGTAGAATATTTGAGATCTTTTTTGCATCTGTTATTAACTGTAAAAGTACTGCGGTTTCAGGTGGCTCCACCCTCCTGCCCCCCCCCCCTCTTTCCAACAAACACAATGATACAGATGTGATTTATTATAGCCTAGTTTGATGGATTTAGCGACATTATCTCGGTTTCTGCACAATCGTTTAAAGGCATATTAGGTTAGGAAATGCATAAAGTGGAAATTTCACAAAAAAATGAGATGATGATCAAATGAATCCTTAATCTTACAGAAAGCATTCTGTGGGATTTACTACAGACCTGTGTTACCTGATTTAAAGAGTAAAGACAAAGATCATTTCCAGATCATAAAGCATTATTCATAACATAATGGTAACACACTGTAATATGAGTAGAGCTGAGTATAAAAGAAGTTTAATTGGCATATTATATGTCCACTGAAAGCCAAAGTTAACTTTCAATCGATACATTTTTACACTTAACTGAATCCTAAATTAAAGGAAGTTAACAGTTTAAAACATGCTAACCGAGTTCTTCCGGTCGTTGTGCAGCAGTGTAGACCATCAGAGTTAAGTAAATGTCTGCTATCCATTTGGCTGCGCTATCCAAATCAACCTGACATGTGTTTTTTGGACGAAACATGGCACATAAGGCTTTTTCTTGATTTTTATAATTTTTATTTCTCTGTCACAGATTGACATATCGCTCATCAGCTGTAATTTTTCTCCTTTACTCTTCCAATATATACGTAAATATTGGCTTAAAATGTCCTTTTTCCTTTTCATACTTTTCTTGATATTTTGAATGTAACTGTGATATAACTTCAGGCTACATTCAGTCAATTTATTTGGATGAACTTTTTTTTCTTCTCCTTTTTCCTGTTAGCAAATAAATACTAATACCTCTTCTGCACACACAGTAGTGTTCCTCTCTTAGACATATGTCTTTAAAAATAGAGGACCTGCTCTTCTTTGACTATCTTTTTTTTAGTCTCTTCTTCTGTCTCCTATCTTCTCCTTAGGCCATGTTTGCGAGCTACGTCCCTGAAATCATAGAGTTAATAGGAAACCGCAAGAAATATGGTGGTTCCTATAGTGCGGTTAATGGGAGAAAGTAAGTATTCAAGGAGGCTCTACTGCCTCCGCCGCAGTAGAACCTTCTCTGCATGCCCTTTTCTTTTTCTTTTTCATGCATGTAGGCCATGTTTGCTCGCTACGTGCCAGAAATTGCTGCTCTCATCCTTAATCGGAAGAAATATGGAGGGAGTTATAACTCGACCAGAGGCAGAAAGTAAGTCAAACAAATGAAAAAAACAGCAAACTTTTAATGGTGTGGTTGTGTGTGACTCAATTGGCCCTTTTGTAAAGAGGTGCGATACCTTGATGTTTGCTTAAATAGACATCATGAAACTGTAATTTGAGATGTAATGATCTCAATTAGCACTAAAGTCACACTGTGACTGAAGAACTTGGCCATGATCAATGTGTAGAGTTTGTTGTATTGCTGCTGCTTTTATCTGTGCAAGCTGTCATTGCTGCTTGTCATGAATGAACGTCTGCGTTTACACGGCAAAAACATCTCTACCTCAAAAAGTGATTTTTGTCTGTTCTAAAAGTCTTATTTTCTTTAACCCTTGTATTGTCTTCACTTTCGGGACCCTCTCGTATCCCTCGGGTCAAATTGACCTGTGACTTATTTGGGGTTTTAAAAACAATGCTGAAATAAAATTTTACTTCATGATCTATTAACAAATATTGAGATAACATATGTTTAGGGAATGCAACCAGTCTCTACTAGAACACAATTAAAAATGGATGTGTGATTCGTTTTTGTCATAAGGTTATAATTCATGTTAAAAATCCACTATGTGATCATTCTGATCTTGGAAAAAGTGGTCATTTCTGAATTGAGTCAGGAATACATGTTTATCACAGAAAATAAGGCAAGGCCATTGATTTTCAGGTAGAAAAAATGTAACTTGTACCATTTTTCTTCTTCTAAAAATTTTGACTGGGTCAATTTGACCTGAATACAATACAAGGGTTAAAAAAGAAAAGAAATATGGTAGTGTTTTTTTTTTTAAACCTGTCAGTATGTTGAATAACTTTATAATTTTAGTTTTTTTATGTTGATTTTTTTAAGAAAAAAGGACTTTTAGAGCTCAGAAAACAGACAAATATGACTCGATATGACAGAGATTTTTGCTGTGTATCCATGTAAATGTATTATTGTTGATGGGACATGTAGGATTTTCTCTCTTATCTATCCCTGTAATATAAACTGTGATTATCCTTGCCAGAATTTTATTTTTTAAATATACTGTATACTGAGTAGCATATCTAATTAAGCAAGAATATATTTTATTTTTTATTAATTTTAACATTTTAAGAAATGCTAGTTTTGCTTCAGAAATCTGTAATTGTTATGTTTGTATCTTGTAGTATGATTTTAATGGACAGCTGCCAGCCAGTCAGAAATATGTGTTGTCCATGGCAACAATACAAAAGTGATAAATTACTTTAGTTTTTATAACAGTATTCCCAATTATACTGTGTATAACATTATTTAGAAACAAAAGAGAGATTTAAACAGGTGTAGCACAGTTTATTCTACTGTGACACGTTGAAAATCCTACATCTTTTGTGGTGTCTTACTTGTAATGAAGCTGCTTATTGTCAATCTACATTTGTGCCACATTCGTGTTTCTAAATCAGGTTTTCATTTTCATTCCATTCACACAGTTTGATTTTGTTCACCCATCTCTCTGTTCACCCACCCAACCTCATATTTCTATACAAGACAAATTGCCCAAATAACATAACATAAAATAAAGAAAATATCTTTTCGAAGGAAAATAAGGATTGATAGACAAACCTACAATACTTCTCACTAATGATCTTTTTTATACAGTATGGAGTTGCTATAGAGATTAATCACTTTATGTATGTATGTTTTCTCAAATGGTAAGAATTTATTCATACCAGTGGGGGGAATTTAAAGACAGGAATTTGACAAAATTATAAACTTAATAAACTGAAGTTTACCTGAGGTCAGTATTTTTTATTTAATTAAACGATCAAACTCATACATCCAATTCCTTACGCCCTTGCTTGCTTCGTGTTGATCTTTGAAACTTTGTTTTTCTGTTCATGAAAAACTCTGTTGTTGCCATGCTTGTCTATTTTTCATGCTTTTGCTGCATAATATTCTTGGCCTTTATCTTCAGTCGGACCTACACCCTCAGGACTAAATAAAAGCTATGTTGAGTTTACAGGAATAGTTAGAAAAGTTAGATTTTAAAATCAATCACTCTTATGTCTGTATGATAAAGCTAGGGCCAGGAGGCTATTAGCTTTGCCTAGCTTAGCATATAATGGGCCTCACTGGCTTTAGTTATTTCAAGCGATTTGGATCACAGCGGTAGATGTATGAAGCAGTTGCCGCATGTAAACATGCACAGATATTGCTCTGCCGCGCGGAGTTCACTGTGCTGAACTTCTGCCAGTGACAAGCCACTTTGGGGAACGCTCTTGCATGTAGGCGGTTGCCGCGCTGTGGTGTGAAAACATCTTAACACCCCGTAAAAATATAACTTATCTCTTACATACATTTTTGTACCTGTATTTTAAGTAACATGTTAATTAGTGATCTTTAGATGTGCTGGTATGTGTATTTCTGTCATTAGACAGAATAAGGCTAGCTTTTTCCTCCCTGCTAAGCTAAGCTAATTGCCTCCTGGCTCTAGCTTCATAATTAACGCACAGATCAAAGATCAAATAAGTGCTTTTCCCCATCTATCAAACTATTCCTTGAACATATACACGTTTCTAAAGATGAGATTCTGCTGGATGCCTCCAAACAAAATATGGCTTCTTACAGCATGCTTTAGGTACTTGTGCTCATTCACTTAGTTTTGCAGACGTTAGACTTGGTTTTGGAAACTCTTAAACCAAATCTTTGCTTCTTTTGTTTTGTAGAAATCTAACAATTGGAGCTTCCTAAGTCACGCTTGTGCATCTTGTACAATTCTGTAGCCATTATTCTGTCAAATGTTTTAATTATTTGTTAACAGTCAGCTTGTTTTTGTTTTTGTATTTGGTTAGATTTACTCACCTAAAAATCTGGTCGACATAATGGCTTTACAGTTTTAACAGCTAACATAGTCCCAACAGTTTTGAGAAATTTGAACCATATGTGTCTAATTTTATCCCTGTATGGTTTTATTTTCAACTCCTTACATTTAAATATTAATGCATTGTTATTTTTCTATTTCCCTCTGTCTTCTTCTTCATCTCTACTTGTCATGTGCGCCATTACTTTCATAGATGTATCATCCTCTTGACTGTTTTCCTTTTACAAATTAGCGGAACAAGTGGTGCAAAATAACAATGATTCCGATGCATTTATTGTACATCAAAGTCACAAAGAATCACTGCAGTACAGTGAAATGCAACCTGAGAAAACAACCTGAAACTATTTTCTAAATAATTTGTAAATAAAAACATAAACACATAGGAAGAAATCTAAACTGGGTTCCTTACATAATGAATCTGTGATGTGTGGGAATTATGATAAACTGTGCTGATTACATAATCTCCATCTAAGTAAACTGATCCTTTATAATCTGATACTAAAATCTACAGTGTTCTCTGACCTCTTCACTCAGTCCTCACTTGTCACGACAGGAGCATCTATCCTGTAACATAGTTTTTAACATTTCAAATAAATCACATAAATAAAAACAGTACTGATTACTGAACCATTACATCTCTCTCATCTCAGATTTACCTTTTGATTATAGGACAAAGATGAAGATAAAACAACAACTTGTGTGTGTGTGTGTTGACTTTTGTTCAGACTACATTATGTTTCATTATGATTCTGCACCTCGTTTTCCAGGCACATCGTGGTCTGTGGTCATATAACACTTGAGAGTGTGTCCAACTTTCTAAAAGACTTCCTACACAAGGACAGGGATGATGTCAATGTAGAAATTGTTTTTCTCCATAAGTAAGTACAAAACCGCAAATTTCCTCACTCAAGAAAAAACAATCATTGCTTCAGGAGAATAGAAATAGTGCTCCTCCTCAGAGTTAAGAGTTTCTCTTTTTTATCTCAGTATTTCCCCTAATCTTGAGCTGGAAGCCTTGTTCAAGCGCCACTTCACTCAGGTGGAGTTTTACCAAGGATCTGTCCTGAACCCACACGACCTGGCCAGAGTCAAGGTAACTGACAGATGAGACTTTGTCCTCCATGGCTCACAGGGAAACTGTGCCATAAAGTTACTGACTGATGTTTGCCATGTGTGATTTTTGTTTCCAGATCGAATCAGCTGATGCCTGTTTGATCTTAGCCAACAAATACTGTGCAGACCCTGATGCCGAGGATGCATCCAACATCATGAGGTAAACCAAAGCAGCTGCTCCACAATTTACGTTATTTATTTAAAACCCTGTGACCAATTTATGTTCAATTTTGATGTAGCATCTGAGAAATGTACATGGTTTTGGAGTGGAAGAACTGAAATTGGAAAAAGTTCAATGAAAAATAGGACTGGATGTGCTCAACTCACATAGATACTTAGACAGCTTTGGGCGCTGGATCTTAAAAGTGAATAATCATAAATAAAGCTACTAGGACAGCACTCCAATTTGATAGTTTGTTGCCACAAATAGAAGTTTTGGACAGCGCCCTTCATCAGCGTGTGCACAGGCAAATAAAGTTTTCAATGAGAAATTTGGATGAGGAAACAAGTTACTTTAATGGGTTTCAACTTTAGTTCTTGGAAGAACTGTTTCTTCAAAACATGCATTACTATATAAATACAAAACACAAAAAGCTTAATAGAGAATTGCATTAAGGCAATAAATATTTAGCTCTTTAGAAGTCAGAAATTCATTAATATAGCATTATACAACTGTTCAATAATCTCTCATGACACAATACAGTGAGAGAAAAAAGTATTT
The DNA here is from genome assembly GCA_013375575.1 of Percina caprodes. Taxonomy (NCBI): domain Eukaryota; kingdom Metazoa; phylum Chordata; class Actinopteri; order Perciformes; family Percidae; genus Percina; species Percina caprodes. The sequence goes on from JABXJD010000010.1 coordinate 5,316,416, forward strand.
GATCCCCTGCTGATTTTGTACGTTGCCCACTGACAAAGAAATGATCAGTCTATAATTTTATTGGTAGTTTTATTTGAACAGTGAGAGACAGAATTACAAGAAAATCCAGAAAAACGCATGTCAAAAATGTTATAAATTGATTTGCATTTTAATGAGGTAAATAAGTATTTGACCCCCTCTCAAACAAAAAGATTTCTGTCTCAAAAAAACGTTTTGTCTTGAGCTTTAAATCTCATAGGCATAAATAACTGCCAGCTGTAATGCATCCATTGTGTTAATCATATATTTATACTTTTTTTTTTAGCTGTTAGAAGTTTTTATGTTTTGAATTAAACAAACAGTAGTAGTAGACAATGACACAGGAAAAGTCTCTGCAAGTGGTCTGATTTTGTTTTGTCCTTCCTGTCATGCATCAGAGTAATATCTATCAAGAACTACCATCCAAAGATCAGAATAATCACTCAAATGTTGCAGTACCACAATAAGGTTGGTATAGTCTGTTGCTTTTACTTGATGTATTAATTAGATGAGGTTTTTTGTTGTTTTAAGCATTTTGATATGAATATTTCTGTTTGTTAGTAGTGTAAGGCTACGTTATTTATTTTTCTTTTTTTGCCTTGAGGCCCACCTTTTGAACATCCCGAGCTGGAACTGGAAGGAAGGAGATGACGCTATTTGCCTTGCAGAGCTAAAACTGGGGTTCATTGCTCAGAGCTGCCTGGCTCAGGGCCTCTCCACCATGCTGGCAAACCTTTTCTCCATGAGGTCCTTCATCAAGGTAGCCACAGCTAAGATGCACCCATCTGTGCTCCCTGGATTAGGTTCATAAGTAAAATCTGCCATACATACAGTCTGAATAGATCCTATTGATAATCCCAGATGAGGCCCATGTGCAGCATCTGGGGAGCTGGTGGTGATGAACTTGTAAAAGAAATATGTTAAGCTTGCACTATTTTGCTTTTTGTCTTCAGTTATTATTAATGGTACAATCTTTCTGTATTTTGTTATCAATCTTTGTTATAGATTGAGGAGGACACGTGGCAGAAGTATTACCTGGAAGGAGTATCCAATGAGATGTACACTGAGTACTTGTCAAGTGCCTTTGTGGGCATGTCCTTCCCAGTAATTTGCGAGTAAGTGCACTAAAACAAAGGCTTTTTAGTAAAAGTAATGCTTTGTGGCCTCCTCTTTTGCAAGAAATTAACACTTGTGGAAGTTAGTATTAGTCTTTTATTTACACTTTTAAATGAAGCGTCAGTATTAATGATGGTTAAGATGTGTGTACAACAGTGTGGAAGTCTATGATGAGATAATGTTTTAACCTTAAAGTTACAAGTTTCTATGGAATCTGAAAGTTGCCGTGGTTGCAATTGTTTCAATGACTTAATTTATCTCAAGATTATTAGATAATAATTGTTATGTCAGAATAATTCAGTAATTTTCTTGAGATAGTAAGTTAAATCGTTTTATTTTGAGAGAAGAAAAGGCTGTTTTCTCAAGCCTCACAAATGATCCCTTTACAAGAAAACAACAATAATTGTAATGATTGATATTGTGACCTACAGATAATGGAATAAAAAAGCAACAATCGCTAGCGATGAGTATCTAGGATTTTATCAATTCCAATATCGATATTGTTCATCATTACAGATACTTTTATCAATACTACTGACTATAATTTGGTGCAACGCTACAAAAAATATATATATATATATATATATATATATAGATGTGGAGGTGCATTATGTAATACTGACAGCTAGTCTTTAAAATAGTTACTGTTGTACAAATTCGAAATATTGGAGGGAGTTGTCTCCCCTGAACCACCTTCCCCAGACTAAAGTTCAAAGAGGTTGCCAGGCTGAGACCGCAGCATCCACAACAATGTTGCTAGACATTTGTCTCATTGACACTCATAAAAGCCCGTGCTCACGGGAGCTCTGTACCTAACTGACAGGCACATTTTTTCAGCTTAGAATTACAGCAGGAACTGCTAAAAACACAATAACCTCGGTGTCCTCTGCACCTGACGGACAGTCAGTAATTGCATTACACAAAATGTTGAAATGCCATAAAATGCCCGTCCGTTATAGCCATGATAAATTAGCCTGAAGCTAAAGCTTACCTGTTCAAGAAGAAATTAGCCAACTCAGCATCCTTTTTTGGGCTTTAAGCTGTTTCCATCTTTCAAAAACATCTCCAACATTTACCCGTTACGTATCTGGTCACGCAAGAAACAAGACGTTTTTTTTTAGGATGGGTTATTCTGTCCTCTTAATCCTGTTAAGTTACAGCTGTTGCTGGGTTTACATTTTTACAGATATAGCTGGCAACCCGGCCCGGCTGTCAAACTGGGCAGTTGATAACAGTACACAGGCCGAAACACAAACATAAATTCTGTCACTGAACGGAAATTTCAAAAGGAGAAAATACTGGCTTTAACATTGTTGTCAGAAAAGATAGTATTTCAACTTAACATGTTTTCTTAATATCTGATGACACATTGGGGTCATTTTTGGATGTATTACAGTACATTTATGCTCTGTCCATTTTTATTAACAGTCAATGGTCTAACAACTATACGCAATACAAAGTTGTATCTGGTTGCAGTGGCGGCTCCAGAGATTTTCTGTCGCAGGTGCTATGGGGATGCTCAACACTTAAGACAAGGTGCTTTGAATTTTGGGGCACTTCATTATGGGGGTCACATCTGACCACCCTTAGTCTATATATAGCCTATATACACACGTGTACACGCCCGCATTAATTATACTCGTTCAACGACTTTAAGCATATATATATATATGTGTGTGTGTGTGTTTGCGTGTGTATTCATCACAAGGGCTATAGATACAACATACATAAGCTTGCCAATGTAAACCTCTGAAAATAATATTTCACACAATTCTGTCATAGTCAATTTCAATTCAATTCAATTTTATTTATATAGCGCTAAATCACAATAACAGCTTTTCATAAAAGAGCAGGTCTAGACCGTACTCTGTGATGTTATTTACAGAAACACAACAGTTCCCACCAAGAGCAAGCACTAGGCGACAGAGGCTAGGAAAAACTTCCTTTAAGAGGCAGAAACCTCGAGCAGAACCATGGCTCAGGGCGGGCCTCGAACGGTTGGGTTGTGAGGGAGGAGAGAGAGAGAGAGAGAGAGAGAGAGAGAGACATGGAGAATTTCAGCAGAGGGTGTTGAGCAGGAACATGGAGGCAGCAGGTGACTCCAACCACAGATCCAGAGCCAGAAACACCTGCAGGAAGCGATAGGAGGAAGAAGCAATAGGAGGAGCCGAGCCCTGAATACAACGGAGCAGCAAACAGCAGCAACAAAAAGCAACAGACACGCTTTGGCCTAAAATGCTCGGCTCACAAAATCACACAGCCAGTTACCACCACTAGTCTAATGATGAATCAGCAGTCTTCCTATTGTTGGAGCATCATAGATGTAACTATGAGGTGCCAAGATTTGTGCTTAAACCACCAAATTAATTAAATTTTTAATAGCAAACAGAGGGGAAAATCAAGCACTTACCAGCAGATGTCTTCACAACAAAACAATACTTCTGTTGCTGTGATTGAGTGCGAAGGCATCAATGATGTTGTCGCAGTCAAGAGTCCTTGTTTTCCTCATGTTTATAGCCAAAAGTGCCAGATTACTGGTCTCCACTGCTGTTCCTCAGGTAGTTTTTTACACGGCCTAGGCAAGAAAAACTGCACTTTTTGTTTGAACTCACTCCGTTGCATTGCAAATGTGTGCCCCATACTTTCATGATGGCTCTTCAGAGATGCTGAAGCTTTCCGCCAGTTGTTAAATCCGTTGCTGGTAAATGTTGGCTCTAAATGAAATCTGTGCCCTCGTTTCTGAAAATGCCTACAAGCAAAACAAAATGCTGCATTTTTTGCCACGCTGTATTCCAGCCATGAATACTGATCCATCCAACTTTTGTTAAAACTTCTCTGCTGATTCCCAAATTGCTGTGTGGAATATTTTTGAAGGACTGGCCTTCTTGAGGATGGTTGCTAATATCACCTGCAGCACAAACCGTAACGTTCACTGGAAACCGCCGCCGGCGATTCTTCTTTGTGTTCATCCCTTCATTCTTGGTCCTGGGACTCTGTGACGACGAACAGTGTGTCTCCACCGTCACAGTCTCGTTTCCCTTCAGATTGTGACTCAGAACGTGGACGTTTAGGGAGAGAAAAACGATCCATTTTGGTGTATTTTAATTTGCTAAATTTCCAAACTCACTATCAAAAACAAACTGCCCTGCGTTAAGGTCAAAGGTTTACCGGGCGCTGCGCCCATTGGCCAAAGAAGCTCACCTGTTTGTTATTTTAGACTAAAATATATATATTTTTAATTATCATTTAATTCCAATTTTTAAAAACATGAAAAAGACTATTCAAACACGACATTAAAATATAAATATAAAAAATTACAGACATTTCTTGGGGGTGCTAGGCGGGTGCTATGGCTATTATAGGGGGAGCAACAGCTCCACCTAGCTCCTCCCTGGCGCCGCCACTGTCTGGTTGTGAGAACAGCTTACACTAACATTAGTTTAGCTGAGCAGCTTGTCACTAATAGCTGGTCCACGTCTGGTCTTGCTGGTCTTGTGTTGTTGTATTGTTTGGTCGCTGACAAATAGCCTAAATTGTACACACACTACTACAGTAAGTCCAAAGCTATAATATTGCTACTCAATATATTCATCACCGCCGTCTTACACAACACACACTCCCATGTGCACAGCTGGTCCAAGCTAGCTAGTTTCATACTCACCGTCACACCTTCTTTGCAAGGGGGTAGGCGATCATCCAGAAAGTGTACCTCCTATGGGGAGATTCTTACGCTAACAAGCCATCACCTGCCGTTAGCATTCCATTGACTCCCATTCATGTTGGCTTCACTTTGACAACAAATAACTTTACATCTGAAGCATTTAAAAACTCTATTTGTCCATTGTTAATTTGTAATGAAACACGACAATGTATAAAAGGCTTCATGAACTTGTATCTCACATTATTGCCCCGTACCAGCCGTTATTGTAAAAATAGGCTAATGATTGTGTCATAACCACGCAACTTTTTGTTGCACAGTAGAGAAATTACTTTATAGTCAGGAAAGGCTTGCAGGCAGTTTTTGCTACTTGTTTTATAGCCTAACACATTATAGTTAAAAACATTTCCAGACAATTAGACACAGCAGTTGACCTGGCGGCATTTAATAAAAACTGATAAGCAGTGCCGTTATTGTTTGTTCAGGAGCTTATCAATACATTGGTATGAACCAGTCCGATACCCATGCCTAAGCCACTCTGGCTTCTGTACATGTATGGGCCATTTTTCTACAAAATCCTTGATATTCCCTTGTATTCATATTTTAATTAAAATACTTATCTTTTCAACTACTGAAATTTGTTTTGTTAGTTTAAGACTCAAAGAAGCTAAGATTGCAAAAAGGACAACATGCAGGACACATGCAAGGACACAAGTGCATTAACGTTGTACCAGAAAGAATGGTTGATCAGCCTCAAATCTGTTAAGCAGACCTCTAACGTTACATAGAAAACGGTGGCACTTAAAGCTGGGATGATTTTCAGAAAACTACACATTTTCAGCATCCATTAGGTCTAATTATATTGTTCTCTTTTGCAGACTCTGCTATGTGAAGCTAAAGCTGCTACTGATAGCTATAGAGTACAAGTCTGATCAAAGGGAATGCAGGTAAGTGGATATGCTCACTGTGGATTATTGAATCCATTACAATTCATGGATGCAAAAAACCTTGAATAGGCATGTGTGTTTGCTGTCAGTATTTGCTTTCAGTGGTGACACTACTTCGAATCAGCATCTCTGTTTGACTGCAAACATAAGCTGCTTTACAAAACCTGCTAAATTGATTTCTAAATTAGTTTGTTCACAGACATAACAGGGGTTTCTGATTACATCCTGACAAATGAATGGTGAAGGTGGCAGTTGGTCTCATTAAACACAGTTGAAGCCTTGTTTTAGTGGTTTCTCTATTGCACTGCTCATTTTATACCATTGGAAGTGTCACTGCTATCTGCTTTCATTGACTTAATATAATGAACAGAGGCTATCGTGCCAAATGAGTTATGAAAACTAATCCTGCCAGCATGTCACACTGCCAGTGATTAGTGCAAAGCCTAGCAAATTCTGTGATATAACTTTCTTCTGGGAAATCTTTGGTCTATAAATCCTTGCAGCACCCTAATAAACCCTGGAAACCATATGAAAATGCAGGAGGGGACATTGGGCTTCTTCATTGCCAGCGATGCCAAAGAAGTAAAGAGGTGAGTGACCTAAGATCCAATGGTGTCTAAAAGTGAAACTGCTCTGACAGAGCCTCCGCCATGCTGTAGTACAAAGAGCAAAGATAACTTTCCCAAATTTCATTGCAATGTAGACAATTTGTAAGAGGGCTGTATAATTTAATTCCAGGTAGGTTAGGCTCCGTGCTGACAGTGCTTACAATATGATAGTTAGCTTAATTTGTTGCGAGCTGGTTGTTGCTAGCTAGCTGGTTGTTGGCTGGTGATGTTATAGAATCAGAAAATAATTTATTGCCAAGTAAGTAACAATTAAGGAAAGTTGCATTGGTGGATATGCATACATGAACATATTAATTATTTATAAAAAAACATTTGTTAAAGTTTATTCTGTAAGACTTAAGTTTTCCTAGCGGCAGCTTTGGGCGGTAAAATGGAATTGCAGGCAGGACACTGGGACCTCGTTTTCCAGATTTCTTTTCAAAAATGAACTGTGTCGATTGTGTGACGGTACACTGCAGCTCTCACCTGCCTGTCTTCACATGGTCCAGTCCACACTAATGGAAAGAGCTAAAACAAAACATGAAGACGTAGAGAGGCGTTGAGCTGATAGAGCTGATAGAGCTGGGGAGGCAGTGGCTAGCTAACGTGGCTAATCATGCTAACATTATAAACAGTGCTAAAGCAGCTAGCGGAATTACTTACCAAGGGTCTGGGTCTTCGCAGTGAAGTTGTCTCACCACAGAGGGTTGAGACTGTGTTAGCATTGTAACTGTGTTAGCACATTTAGCCACAGCACAGACAAACAAGTTAAGCCAGTGCACGCCCAGTCCGGCTAGCTAGTGACACTGTCAGGCATCTAACCAATGTGACACAAACACCTTACTAGCGACTGAGGCAGAATGTGAAATAAGCTTAGCTGATGAAGTGGAGGCCAAGAAGAGTGGGCAGCATGCACCACCTTCCCCTTATTCACCTCACCCTGGGATGAAAGGAACGGCGCAAGTTTGTCTGCCATTGTGAGTCAGCATTAATTAAAATGTTGGTGCCCCATTAACACACCGTTCTTGGCATCTTTCCTTGTCAGAAGCATAGACTGTATATATTAACGGTCTATGGTCAGAACCAACGTGTGCTAACTGATGTAAAAAGTGTCACTAACTGTGCGCTGTTGTATTACTTGCGTAAGCAGAAAATCTAAGCGCTTTCATTTAGGGCTGCACAATTAATCAAATTTTAATCATGATTACGATTTTGGCTTCCCACGATCAAATTTGCGTAATCAAGCCTTTTTTTTTATTTTTTGCAAAGCCCATCTACCGCTCCATAAACCGCTGTCTAATCATGAGCCAGTCAGAGTTGTTCCCTGCACCGCGCAGCTTAGTTTCTAGATGTAGACAGTTACAGAGGACAGAGTAACGTGAGGTAAATTCAACAGATAGCAGTCGCAATATTGTTTATATGGATATGTTTTAATGTTGCGTTACATGACCCATTTCTTCTGTAAAGCCGTGCCTGTGTTTGGCTCTCTCCTCTTACTCTCCGAGCAGCGACGCCCCCATTCACTCACACAGGCTTCCCAGCAACAGAGACAGAGCGGCGACAGCGCCGGTGTTATGCTTCTGACATTTGTCCACAGTTTTAATTGATACAATACAGCTGTATATTGTTAATGAGAGGCAAACCTGTATTTGTACCAGTGTTTCCGCTGGTAACTCTGCTATCGCGGCTGCCACGGCGAAAAACACAGAAGAAGTTATTGAATGCAACTAACTTCAGTTCGTAGAGTAATAGCGTGTGAGCCGGAGCCTGCTGGACCCATTCATAATGAGTCAGCCATCACTCTGAGTACGTCCATTGCACTCCCCCTCTCTCCCTAGCTCTATTAATCAGTTATTGTTGAAAACAAGTGAAGGAGCTTTCACAGATACTTTTTTTTTTTTTTAAATATATCCTAGGCTATTTATTTCAGATAATTTTTATTTACATGTATTGCAGCTGTATGTATGTATGTACAACATACAACTTCAACATAAGAGGAATGTTGCACAATATGGATGTGAAAGCAGTTATAAATAGCCTATGTGACTTTAAAATTTGTTTTGGTTAAAATCAACAAATAATCATGATAATAATCTTGATCACAATATTGATCAAAATAATCGTGATTATCCTTTTGGCCATAATCGTGCAGCCCTACTTTCATCAGTGGGTCCTATGCTCAATCAACATCTGTTTTTTCATTACTTTTTTTTTTTTCATTACTCGATAGATATGAACTTAACAGACAATTAAATAGATGGAAATCTTACGGACTACAACTTTAAAGGGTGACTGCAGTCACAAGAAACTGTTTTTTAAAAGTTTGTGTTTGGGGTGGGAGGGTTTGGCATGTTTCAGAATGTTTTGTTGCTTGCTAGGATTAAGTAGCCGGGGAAGCTTGTTTAGTTAGTTTCGTGGGTTAGAACAGTGCTTGCAACACGCTAGATAGCTTAACATGTTTTACTTTTGATACACAACTAAAATTGGGTGACCATATTTTGATTTCCAATAAAGAACACACTGCCGGCCTCGAAACACTAATTCAGACAGGTTTCTCAGAGGTTAATGAACATGTTTTATTATGCCTCAATGGTATAAAAATAACTTATGTGATAAAATATGTAACAACCTGTAACAAAATAATTGCTCTTTTCAAATAAATATGAAATAATGTTCTAAATATAACCTTTTCTGTGTCAGCTTCAACTAAATATTTCTTAAAACCTTTTTAATGTAATAAGATAAGGTTTGTTGGTGTCCATTTGAGCTTTGAGATCTCCAGCACCTTTATTAGACACATATGTGCTAGCTTTGTACATGGTACACTCCGTTTCCCACTTGTCCGGACCGGGACGGTACGTGGAATGTTTTTTTTTTGCAGTTCAACTGTGAAGCTGCACTTAACCTTGCATTTTCTGTGCAATGCTGCTCAGCTGTCTGATCTGACCCGCTGTCTGATCTTCTCCCTGGATGTATGCCTCGCAGAGCCGCCCACAAGGCAGCCTCTCGGGAATTGCGTCACACAACAAAGTACCGTAGTATTGTGTGCAAAGCGCCAATCAATTTAAGTACACGCTTAATGGTCCTATAAAAATCAGCAAAAAACGGGCATTTTTATGAATTTATAACCCTCCCTCAGACAGTACATAAAAAGTGGACATGTCCGGGCAAAAGAGGACGTTTGGCCACCCTAGACTAAAATTCACGCCTGACTTGTTTTTAAAAACCAGGGAATATAAATGATTAATTCTTCTTATTCTTTCTGATAACTTACTTTGAATTCTTGTTTCTGTTCCACAGGGCGCTGTTTTACTGTAAAGCCTGCCATGATGACATTACCGATCCCAAAAGGATAAAGAAATGTGGATGCAAGAAATGTAAGTGACTGTATATAAAAACATATATATATATATATATATATATATATATATATATATATATATATAAAACATATATATATATATATATATATATATATATATATATATATATATATATATATATATATATATGTATATATATTAGGCTGTAACGATACACCAAACCCAGGGTTTGATTCGTATTACGATTTTTGACCCACAATTCGATGCAAACCTTGATTCTGTTTTGGGAGATGGAAGACGTGTGTCGCGATTCTGCCTTCTCACTTTGCGATTTCGGTTTTATTTTGCATATCGTTACAACCCTTATATATATATATATATATATATATATATATATATATATATATATATATATATATATATACACACACACACACAATATATATAAAAGTTTGACTTCAGTGACATTTATTCACAGCACTGAGTTAGTATCAATCTAGCACTGTGATGGCGTATTTACATGACCTTCATTGGCATGTGTCCACACCAATTAGTTCTCACATTAAGTATTTACTTTCTTGTAACTTGTGCATGAAGAAAGGTCATCGTATTTCTTTCCGCAGCCAAAACAAACAGGTGCACAGTTTCCCTGGTAAAACTACACGTTTGGGCCTCTGTATAACATAAACACCTGCCTTTATTAATTAGTCAGTTTACCCAAATTACAAAACACAGTTTTCCGCCGGTATCTATTTCTGCAGCTAGTTTTGGTTTTATGTGCTGAGATTTTTCTTCTGTGAAATCTGCTTTTGTGTGATTGGGGTAAACTGATTCTTTAAGCATTCTTTAAATTCTTTTTTTATGATTGCTCAGGGTATAGAGAATATGTTAAATAATTAGCATACTCTCTTTTTTCTATGTGATTCCTACCTATTATAGATACACGCAGAAAAGTGCGAAATCAAGCCATAACCTCCCCTCAAATCAGCTGTTAATGCATTCTAAATATGCATTTTGTCTTTTTGCCTCTGTGCATGTTTGCTATGTCTTTTTTGTATAATAGCTGTCTGCGCTGTTCAAGTTCAATAATAGCTTTGTAATGTTAACAGGCATTAGGAGAGACTGTTAACACCACAGGTACCTGGATGGATTGTTTGTTTCTAGACTTTAAAAACACCATGTGCCACTATGTTGCTCTTTCACTTTGATTTAATATAGTTTGTGTTGTCTTAACTTCTACAGCTAACACCTAATCTTAACATGTATTCTCTTCCTGCTGCTTGGGAACTTGACATACTTGCCTTAAAAAAAATCACTTTATAGTGATATATTGTGAGTAATGTGGATTAATTTTCCTTCCGAAAACACAGCCTGTTTCCCCGATTGAAGCAACCTGTTTGAATGTATTTTAAATGTTGCATGACAATGGTTGATGCTGCCTGGATCCCTCCAGTTGTCATGTGCATGTCACTTTACAAATTTAGAGAATCATTCCAAAGAAATGACAGAACAAACACCAATTGTATTATTATTATTATTATTATTATATATATATATATATATATATATATATATATATATATATATAGCAGTTCTTTTCTAGAATTGCTATTTTTGAAACAATCAGATATAAACAGCTGAAAATGCAATGTAAAGTAGAATTTTATTTAGTTACTGCAGCATCCCCAAAATATTATTAACCGAGCATCAACAATTCTGTCATGCCTGCTTGAGGTAGTGATACTCCACATCACCACCAGATGTCCCCATAGTCCTTTGAAAGATGAGCTGAGCTAAAAAGTCACAAGGATGAAGAAGTGATGAACCGTTCTCAATTTTAACTGTTTTGATAAAAGGAATAAATCATTTGACACGTACCTCAAAAAGATGTAATTCACTGAGATGACTGCACAGTGTCTCTCAGCACATCGGATACCAGGGATGGTTTGGGCAGATAGCAAAGTTGTGGTGGGGTGTGTTACTTGAGACTGTCAACCATGAAATTATTTCTTTAAGTGTTGTTTTTATTTTTGTCTTTTCTGGATGCACTTACAGATATGTCAAAGTGCAGAAAACATTGTCACATTTGACCTTTAGTTAGAGAAATATCTGTCAGTTTAAATTCTCTGCTAGAGTTAGAAACCAGTACAATTATTTAATACATGCTGAAATCACATAGTGGACATAAGGTTGTATCGGTGATGTTGAGGTAAGGGCTGTTAGAGGTGAAGTGAGAGAGTCAAGAGGGAACTTGCCTGCCCTTTCCCCCACCCTCATGTCAAAATGTTACCCCCAAACCATGTGCCTTTAGGACCTCATGATATTTTCCCTACTCATCCCAGGAAATACCCAAACTGAAAAAACACATAGTGGTAAAAAAAAAAATCAAAATTCTTAATGTGACATTTGCACTCTGTCAAGACAAAGTTTACCTTGTGCATCCCAGCAGCAGCCTTCCTCTGTGCCCTGTCTTGCCTTTGTCCACTCTTCCTCCAGAACGACCCTCTACATTAACCTGCTCTTCCTCTCCTCTCGTCTGAACCCGTGACTGTAGCCAAGAAGGCTGCCTACAAGAAAATGAGACTGGCATGTTGTTTTGATTGCGGCCGCTCAGAGCGGGACTGCTCTTGCATGCCAGTTAATGTGCGTTGTAACATGGACTCCCCTCAACGCGACATCCCACTCTCTGCTGTCTCTGTTAATGATTGCTCAGCCACTTTACGTGCCTGTAAGTTGTCGCCATGACATGTGCTCTTCAGTGTTTGTAACATGCACTGTGTTAACCGTGCAGTGTGTCTTCAGCTTGTGTGCTGTTTAGCTCCAGCAGCTGCGTCGTCATTGTCATAGATATAGATGTTGCTTTAGTGTTTTAGCTTTATGATTTTCAGTCTGCTTTTTTCTTCCCCATGTGTGTACTTTTGGAGGTGACTTTTAACTGTTGTGAAGCATGCCAGTGTGCTGTTTTGCTGGTGTTTTGTCAGAGAATGTGAATTCAAATGGACCTGTAGTTTAACGTAACTCAGTCACTAATATAAAAGTCTTGCAGAGTGTGAAAACTAATTTTCCCCTGAAAGATATTGTGCTTACTCCTCCAGTGACCTCGCCAACGTGTTTACAAGACATTAAAGCCAAAGCCATAAAAAATGTACAGCTGTGCATCCCTGCCACAAATCTTGTTTCACACTCAAACTTGGGAACCCTGGCATTGAATTTGCATGCATTTCTTCAAATTATTTGTTTTGATAGGACTGTTTTGATAGGAGTGTACAATGTCACTGGAGAGACTAACTTAATTTTTAAAAGGAAAAACCCAAATAACATCCATTTAAACCAGATATTCACAACTTTACCCTCCAGGAATGGGTGAACAGGATAGGATTTTAGATATTTGTATGCATAAACGCCACTGACAGTTAATTTAAATATAAAAAGAAACTGCGGTTTAGAGAGCACCCAGAGGGATTTTCTGAGGGTAGCTCTACATATTAAGGTTAATTGTACTGGTTTTACTAAATTAAGATCAAAAGCTTGGACAACCACTGAGGGTAAAATCTCAAAAACATATTCAGTACACAAACCAGGGCACCGTTTATCGCCAATGGAGAATTGTACAATACTATGAAGAGAATACAATGGAATAGAACTGGATTGTATTGGTTTGCAATAGGAATAAAAGACAGTAGATAGTGCTGGATCTTATTGGATTTCAGTAACTCAACCTGAGTTGAATTGAGCTGCATATAAATTCTTAACTCAAGTGTGATTCCCCTTAAAGCCAGAGGGCATGTTAAATTGCAATGATGTATCGCAGAAGGCATTAAGAATGTGTCTGAGTTTGCAGAGCGTTGATACAATTTGCTGGAAAACATTGCAGACTGTCATACTGTTTTAGTGAACGTCTCTTGATCAAAGACCATTCTGTGTATAGTTGAACGTCTCTGGGCGTTTCCACCCCTCGACATGTCTTCCATGGTGTGTGCTATAAGCATTGCCTGGCTAGCCGAGCTCGAGCCGAGCTCCGGAGTTGCTGTCGACACGGTGCGGGGGACGCGCGCAGCAAGGCCTTATACGGCCTGACATGGAAATTATGTTTGCATTTTCATTTTTGGAGTGCTACCGGTTGTCATGAAACTCAGCCTGACAGTTCCTAACCACCAGGCAGCTGAGTGCCCCCACCCCTCTCCTCTTCTCTGGTTGTGGGACAGATGCTAGCCTGTTAGTCCTGTGACTCTGCTCGCGCCCTCCAATTGCAGGCGACAGATGCCAGGACCAGCAAGGTCCCTGTTTGAACATTGCTGTCACTGTCCTGCCTTAAGCTCAATGCATGACCTTTATTGTAAGCAAGGGGTTGAAATAAGGTACTAATGAGCATGTGTGGGACTCACGGCTCCAAAAAAGTGACTCACAGAAAGTTCAATGCATCTGCACAGGTTGTGTCAAGAGTGCAGAGGAATGGTAAACAACTTTTGGTACAGAAGAGAAAAAATAAACACAATACTATAGACATAAGAACAAGAACACATACAGTCACATATTTTTAATCTTGATACACGGATACCTACCTTCTAAATGTTAATGCAGGTCTGCATTTTAAGCATTTTTCATGTCATAAAACATCTCGACATCCAAGTTAATAACAGGCTATTTGGTTATTATATTTCAATGTGGACTGCACTATGGAACTGCATCTCATTGAAATATAGTATTTTAATGCTACTAAAACGTTGTAGTCAATCAATAGAATCTGCAAATATTTAGATAGAACAAAACATAGATTCAGCTGCTAAATTGTGATGATTAGCTGTTTTCCTTTGTCTTATATGGAAGTAAATCAATAATTTTATGAGTTTGAATTGTGGTTAATACAAAACAAACATCAGCTTGGACTTTAGGAAATTGTAGCATTTTTTATTTACTATTCACTGACATCTTATAGACCAAACAATTGATCATTAATTGAGAATAAAAATGTCCTATCCTATCCTCAACATCTTAATATCTTTTGACTTGCAGATCACTAAATCAGTGCTAACTGTACTCCCTCAAACATGACTGTTCTTATTCAGCAGATGGCCACCTACAAACATTGACTATTTAATCCACTATTTAAGCTCGCTGACCACATTGATGAAAAAAAAATATTCCCAAACGCCCTGTGTTTTGTTTTTCATTGCTTTGTCCATGTTGTCTTCAAGACATCACTCTGTTTTACTGTGCCTTAAAGAGAAATCTGTCAGCCTTCAGTTGTCATTTATAATTTGCTTTCATTACAACCTGTTCTTCCCTGTAACCTCTCATCTGTCTCTGCATTTTTCTCAGCTAAAAATAGCTATAATGGATATATCAAATCAAGTAAGTTTTGATTTCCATTCTCTTTTTTGTTTCTAACCCTTCCACCTGTGCATTCTCAGTTATCATCAGTTGAACTGTCTCTAACTACCTGCATTTTAGTGTTTGCTGCTCATTGCTATGTCCAGTCTATCATCATCATCCATTATTATATTTTATATGCAAAGCATTAGGAAATTGTCTCTGAGTGGTTTGTGTTGGGTATCAGTTACAGCTCAGCAGTAGATGGTGCTCCTGCTTCACTGTGGGTGGGGATGAATAAATTCGGTGTACAGCTGTAAATACAACATACACCATTTTTTTTTAGTAAATGTGTGCAATAATTTATAATGGAGCATCATGGTGGAGAACAAACAAGAGGAATAAAAACACTTAAGGGTTAGTCCAGCCATTAGAGGAGTGTAAACCATGTGGGCCATTCAATTCAACAGGATCTGTGATAGGTAGCAAATCTGCCACAACGTGTTGTCCTGGAGAATTGCTGTGTATGTTTGACATGGGGCAGATGAATAGTGGAGGTCTGGAGTAGGGAGGATAATCTGCTAGACAGCTGACTGTTGAAATAATCATCTCTATTCTCCAGTTTTAGCTCCTGGCCATTTTAGTAAGGGGAACACTTTTCCTCTGCTTCCTTGTTTCCTATTTTATCATGTTATCATACCAGTTTTACCTTGACTAGAACACCAGTGGAACTGTAAGCTTTTACACTTAAATAGCTGAGTGGATACTGAATTAATTCCTCCCTCAGTAGGCATAAAACGCACACAGAAGCTAGTGGTTGTTAATTCATGTCGTCACCTCCTTGTTCTTATGGCATAACAATCGCTGGAACACGTGAAAGCATATTTATTAATTCATGTTTATTATAAATATCAAAGTAAATGTCAAATCCAACATTTCATCGGTGGCTATATACGAAATGGTTAAGTGGTGTTTAATAAAAATGAGGTTTTTTAATTATTCAGTTATTAGCATTCTTGTGCCAGAAAGAGTTACCCCCAAAAACCAGTGATAATGCTTTAATTATGGTAAGTGTCACACAATGTTTTATTAACATACACACTGCAGGTCTTATTGAAGTCAGGTTAAATCAAATCCTATCTTGTGGTTAATGCAAAGAACTAAAGGGTTCGTTCACCCTAATCACAAAGCAAGCAATTTATGACTTCCCCCTTCTGGTATCTAGTCATGCAGATTGTATTCAGTTTTATGCACCCACGCTTTGAAATATCTGTCCCTGAGATTTATGCCTCTACCAAACACAATAGAGGTGAATTAAATTGTTTATATGTGGTGCTCACAACATAAAGAAACGGCATGTCTTTCCAAAAACAATGTCCTAGTCTAGTATTGGAAAATCTACAGAATATACTGTGAATGGTTTTCATAGTAACTATTTCTTCAGTATAAAGTAATTCCAATTAAAACTGTTGACTGTGAGGCCTATTATTCAAATGTAATGTTTTAATGTTGTGTGTACCCGGATAATTTGAGTACTCCAATTGAGTATTGAGTTAGAGTCACACATCTCAGACAAACTCCAAACCTCCACGCAATCAACGTACTAGATACAATTTATTTGGGTGAATTGACCCTTTCATTATAATTAAAAAGATCATCTATTAATTTTGCATTGTACAGATCCTGATTGTGACTCCTCTTCATTTAGCAGTAAACAACGGTCCAATAATCCAGTCTTCAATTTATCAATTCAAGTCAGCTAAACTGAACAACAACTCAGCCAGCGAGGTCTGTTGGGGGCCCCGTAGCGGAGTCACTGTGTCTGTCCCGCTGGTAAACAACCGCAAGGGAAGCCTGCTGCCCCCTGCTGAGCCCTCTGCTCTGAGATTGAGCTTCATGGGCTCTAGGGACTTGGGCCAAGTGGGTCGGCTACCAGGGGTTGCAGAAGAGGCCAGCCGGCTCCACCGGGCACGTAGTCTTCCGGTGAAATACAGATACCACCCCAGTCACTCCAATAAAGCCACGCTCAGTCACAGGCACTGTAAGGGCCATCTCCCCCCCTCTCCTTGGCGTGTTTGGCAGGCCTGTACTCAACAATAGCACAACCAAAGCATGTGCTTGCCAGGCTGGAGTGGTTGCATGTGTAGCATTCCTTACTAATGACCCACTGTGTGCAGCTGTCAGCTGTGAAACATTAAATATTGAACAGGCCAAGCAAGATGTGAAGGGCCAGTGTGCTGGAGCATCCCTCTCCACTGGAAGCCCCTCGTAACTCAACATTTTCCATTACAGTGTCACTCTTAGACATGCTAGCAGTGCTTGAAGGAGCAGGATCAAGCTCTTTTAGTTTCTTCGTTGTTGACAGCTCAAACTATTATTAAAAGATACTCAAGAAATTATTCCCATTTAACGACGGCTGTTAAAATGCAATTAGCAAAGACACTTTTTTTTCTGCTTGTTTATTTTAAAGTAGAGTTGTTTTCTTCAGCTGTAATATTAGCTTGTATAATGTAATGTAAATATTTGCCTGATTACTTTACTGAAGGATAAAACTTTGTAATTAGTTCCCTATGAAGAGCTCAGTTTCGTGTAGTGATGAAGACGATGTCCAAGGGGCATCTCAGCTGTACATAAATTACTCTGGCATAAGGACCAACATGATCATATGAGCCAAGGGCATCACTTCCAAAACAAAAAAAGACCAGCAATCAAGACTGGATTCAGTATTGACTCAAATGCATTATTATAAGTAACCCTCATTTATAATGCTGAATGCATGATGTTATTACCTTAGTTGAATCAGAATGTGAATGATTAGCATGGCCAAAAGAGGAGCTGTCCAAATCCAGGTTTGAGGAAATTTGTACTATCAAAGGATTGAAAAAAATAAAGTATCCTAATACTCTGAGTTATTTGTAGTACTATTATCTGGATTACAGCAGTTCTCTGGATTAGTGTTTATGGTAAATAAAACCTCACAGATTAGACTTCAGCGATTGGCATGATGGTTGATGATGGCACTACTGCATGTTTTCATCTTCCTACACAATCATGAAAATTATGTGCTGATGTATGCTCTCGTCATCATGCAAACATTGAACTGTTTATCGTTGTACACAAGTTAAAGTGTCCTGTCCTCTCCCTCTTGTTCACCCATCATCTCTTTCCACTCTGTACCCATAATATCTCTTTGAATTCACTGACCTCAAATTGTGCTGTGTTATTTTGCTGTCACTGATTTATGTATATTTGAGTGTCTTCAAAATTGTGTTCCCTCATACCGTTGTCTATGTTTGCAGTTGAAGAGGACCAACAGTCGGCGTTGTCACCTAAAAAAAAGCAACGCAACGGAGGCATGAGAAATTCTCCAAACTCCTCACCCAAGATAATGAGGTAGGACAACAATGCTAATATTTCTGCTTTGTGTGTTGAATTAGTATATATTTATTTTCAAATTGTGTTTATTAAGTTTATTATTTAACTGGTAAATGTACTGCTCAGTACATTTTATTTAAATTCTTTAATAACCAAATGTGTTAACAAACAGTTGCTTATATGTACTGTGCATTTACCACACACGGAGCTAGAGCTTAGAGTTGTGTCTCTCTTCCCCCAACAAATGCCCCCAACAAATGTAAGTCCAATAGTCATTCTCTTTTTAGCTCTGTTTTTGGTCTCTTCCAATTCCTGAGAATAATATCTTTAGCTTCATTATGTTCAGCAGATAGTTGCTAACTTTGTCCGTCGTTTGGTGCTGTGCAGGTAACGTACACTTGGTTTATCAGACTTGGAAAACGAGGTTGATGAGAGCGGGGAGGGTGAACCAAAACAGTTAAAGGTGCTCTAACCGATGTCACGCGTGTTTTAGGCTAGAACATTTGTTGTCACATACAGAAAACATCTCCCCACTATCCGCAAGCTGCCTGTCCCCAGAACACACTGTAAAAAACGCGATCTCTGTAGACAGCCCAGGGTCTACAAACGGCAACAAAAACAAACTGTGCCCACCTGCACCACGAAGCATACACAGTGTTTCAGAGCTCCAGCCAATAACCGACAAGAAGGATTTGGGGTGGGGGGTTAGTTTGCGGAAGCACAGAATGGAGGAGGGGCCGGGATAAGGATGAGGGAGGGGCAAGCTAGTCTCGTTTTGTTTTTGTTTGTACTTCGAACGTCAACAAGACGTAATGTCACCCAACATCGCTTAGAGCACCTTTAAGTTGTGGGCGTAAAACCAAAACAATGAGCTGAAAGATGCAAATTTAGGTGATAATTCTCTGTGGGTTCATCACACTTTGAACAATTATTTTTACTTTGCACATGGTCACAAACAAATATGTTTTAAAAATTCAAATATCAAAAAAAATATATTATGGGAAAACCTATATAAAGTCCTAAATAAAATGTTTGTGTGCTCCTTCCTTTCATGGCAAACAAGTCCGACTTTCAGAAGAGCCTTATGTCACAATGTTTTAAGTGACTCCCACCTACTGCAGCTCTTAAACAGGCCTGGCACTAATGACAGCGCCAGCCAGTCAGAGAGGCTCTAAAGGATAGATAGCCCAAGGCTATTCATCTATTGTATCCCTCTGAGCTGTTTTCAGCATGCAAGGCCACAGATGATATGTATCATCACAATGAAAGGTGAATTCAAATGCTACCTTGCTTTTATCTTGTCCCTTAAAATTAAATCGCCGCTTATTGATTTTGACTGGAGATAACACTGTTACTCAACAAGAAGCCATTACAGGGATGGTAATAGTAATAGTCATTGTCATTAAGTGCAGTGTTACAAGGAAGCAAGGCAACAGGGAAGTCCTGCAACCTGATGTATACAAAGTGGAACTGTACGGATGAAATTGAATTAAGACTGACAGATGACTTTATGTTCCTATTGCTAATATGGCTGCTATTCATTTGACATTTGGAAATTAAATCCACAAATGTCTGTATTGTTTGATGCTATGAAATATAGATCAGAAACAAAGTAAATTAGTCATTAAAGTGGCTTGGTATTGTACATAAAAGGAGTGTTTATTTACATAATTTAGCATTCTCCTTTTGATCTATGGCCTCAGTTTTTTTAGGTGGGCGTTTGTTCTGGTTAGATTTTTGATTTGGTTCAAAGTGGTGAATAGCTCCAGGTGATTTCTAGTCTCTTGGGAAACAAAACCAGGCATTTCTAATGCTATAGCCATCAGTTAAATATCAGCCTACCAATCCATCTACTTGCCATGCTAATACACCATACGGTACAGGTGGATGTGTTATTTCATCTAGTGTGTCTGCTTCCTACACGCCGGAGAGGGATTTGCTGCAGTAGCCTTAGGGATACTTCATTGCAACAAGCTGAGAAAAAAAACATCGGGTGTATAATATATCAAATGTGTTTTTACAGGACCTGTGGTCTCAAGGCCTTTGTAAATAAGTAATGATCAGCAGATTGGCTGTGGGTTTTGAAGAGCGAGCCTTTGTCAGTTTGCATGATGGGAAGGATTTTCAAAGACTTTGCCTGCCCTCACTACTTGTGCAGTGTTACAGTCAGCTAGTGCAGTGATGTTGAAATAGAAAATTTACATAATATGCATGTTCAGCTTCTACTTTGTGTCTTTCTCAGCTGTCATTACGTTCCTCTAGAAGACACCTGGCTTTATGTTTTGCGGTCATGACGTGTGAAGTCTTCTCAAACATGTCATCTTAACACTAAAGTAGTGAATTATGCTGCTGATCATTTTGAATGTTTGGAAGTGTGCTTACAGAAAAGACTCTCACAGATGCCTCTGCTCTGTGTAATAAAAATTACTGCACAAAATAAGGAAGTTGATCAGCCATGGAAGCAGAACTGTCTCTTGTTTCTAAATGTATCAGCTAACTAACACGTCCTGTCTGGACGACCTCACTGAAATTAACACCATTTCCACAGGCTCCTTGATGGGTCATAAGACACATCTAATTGTGGGATGTCACAACGCTTTTGGTCACATCGGACCGTGCCGTGACATGCACGTCATGTTTGCTGCAGGACTGCTGAGGCAATTGGCAGTGCAGGAGAGTGACAGGCCGTCATGGCTGACAGTGAGCGATAGCTATCCTGGCAGAGCTCTGCCTCACCAGTCATCTTCCACAAGGACGAACTGAAGTGACAGCAGCTCCACTGAGTGAACGGTGAAACATTCGACTTCTGATGAAATATTTAGCCGGGGTGTAAAACCACTAAATGCTTTCATTCTTAATAGAACTTGCATTTCAGACTCAAGCAGAAACCAAGGATGTAGAGCACACAAGTTATGGAAGATGATTGTCATAGATAAATAGCGCTGACTTTGATTAGTTTATTTACTAGGGATTTGTTAACATCAGCATCATTTATCAAGCTGCTTTATTTCTTAATTGAATATGTTTGGGCTTTGGACAGCAATTTGAAGATGCTACCTTGAGCTCTGAGACATTTTTACATTTCATATTATAGACTGATTCATTGTATTTAAATAATCAACAAATGATTCAATGATAATATAGTCATAAAGCATTCCTACATGGAAATAGCATTTAAGTTGTCAGTGTCTAAATATTGCTAGACAGAAACTAGGGGATTTCTCCCACTCCAGCATTTTCATGTTTTGGACTTTTAAAATATATATTTTTTTTATAGTTTCACCCACACAATTGATTGTGCACACACTGTTTCCTTTCAAGATAGATTTGTTTTGACAGATGTGATTCTAGAAACGTGGCAGAAAAGACATTTTGTTCTCCAACTTATTCCATTCTTGAAAGGACATCCAGGGCCTAGGGGTATATAAGCCCAAGGCGGGCTTTTTTGGCTTCAGTCTGTTGCAGCCTGAGGGATGGTTGTTTCAGCTGACACTTTCATGCATACTTAACATGTTGCTTAAAGTAGCATTCTTTTAGAGTACTTACATGGATTAAAGAGATGCTCTTCTTAGGGGGAGAAGACTTGAAGTATTTTAAAAGGTTTTAGACAGAGACAGAAGGCCTCTGTCTGAGTTTCAGAAGATAACATCTTTAACTCTGATCTGAATCTGACTTGTGTTGGGCAGCACTTGGCCTCCTTGGTTAGCACTGCCATAGTGGCTGATAGTGTTTGACCGCATTGGCTGGTTAGGTCTTTTTAGGGTTTCTATATTCTCCTTTAGTCTGTATGGGCTTTCTCCCACAGTCCAAAGACATGCAGTGTTGGCGAGTTGGAAATAATAATTCTGTGGAATCATATCGGGAAGATATGATCGTATTGTGTTATCATTTTACAAACTAATGTCCAAATTAAGTATTCCAAGCAAACTGTAATTACAAAATGGAAACTAAAACCTATAACTAATATGAAATGTTATCAATTTCTGTTTTATGTGCAAAGAGTTTGCATTGCATTGAATGTCACATTATTTTGCATGTGATTTTTGTATACATACACAATATATCGATGGGATGATTTCTGCTGGATCAAATAGTCCTTGTTACCCATAGTTGTAAATGTGTGAACGTACCGTATGTGTTTGTCTGCCTACTGTATGTAACCCTGTGATGCACAGGGGACCTATCTCATAATGCATGCTGGGATCGGCTACAACCCTGAACAATGAAAGACGTTTTAGAAAATGGATAGATGGGAAACGCCTTAACTTGGTTACAATAGAATTGCAGGAACTGTAATACTTTAAAACTGTAACAATTCTACATTTTAAGCTATTAAAAAGGTAAATATATGATATAGCTCAAGAAAATAGCCATAGATATATAGCATGTTGAAAAATGGAATAATATTTGACAATTACTGGAGTAACTCAAAGCTATATCCTAGCTCCTGGTTTTGGGTATGAACATGCATTATTTCTGTTAGAAGGAAGCTATAGCTATTATTTCATACAGTTTTGTATGTACATTTTTTAAATTCATTTTGTTATAGATTTTTGTTCTTTGCAAATTAATCTAATTTGTATGTAATTGTATGTTTTATGCTTTTCTTATTTTTTTTGGGAAGTTAGGAGCTCGAGATAGAGAAGAGGTGAACATAAGAGTATCTTATATTATAATATATCTCTAGGAGCTCTGTCAAAAGCTCACTCTAAACAAGTGTGATACAACAGCAGGTACTCATGTCAGGAGATCACTTTAGTGGTCAGTGTTGGGTAGGATGAAGCTCACCACTGCGCTTAGGGAAATTAGTTTATGTAGTTCTGATGCTCTGTTTAAAAATTAATACCCTTCACTTTGAACAGCAAATATGATTGGGCAAATTGCTGAAATATTTAAAGTCTGGTCTGTTAAAGCTTTTACCACAGAGCACACTAAGTCAAAAGCTGTATGCAGTAAGGGGGCGTAATTGCATCTTCATGCTCATGCCAGTCAACGCAGTGTGTTGCTGCCATCTCC
Source organism: Percina caprodes (assembly GCA_013375575.1). NCBI lineage: Eukaryota > Metazoa > Chordata > Actinopteri > Perciformes > Percidae > Percina > Percina caprodes. Next base: position 5,339,787 of record JABXJD010000010.1, read on the forward strand.
TTCCGCCTGGCTGCCGCTGCTGATATCATTCTGCTTGATGACATGGCAGTTTTGTTGGCATTTTTGCAGATGGCCCCTGACAGAAATGAGCAAAAAAGAAATTAAAGGAAGAAAGCTACTTTTTATTTGTTTGAAGATAGCAAAAATATTCTGATGGTATATTGATGAATGTTTTTGACGATTAAAAACATCTATTTTACGCAATATTTTAATTTTCTTATAGCAATTTATTGTATTTCATTTTTGCACTTTTAATAAGTTCTATTAGAACTTCTGGTCTCTTTTTAATTTTAATTTACCCATGTAGTACACCATTTTGTTTTCAAAATGTGCTGTGAAACATAATGTACTGTATATATTCTCAGATTATGTTATAATTTAGCTTTATTAGTCAAATGCCAATAACTACTTAATTAAATCTACATTTACAGTGTCTGACGGTATTCTTTCATTCCCTCCCTCCCATCTTTTTGGTTGTTTCAGACATGATCCGCTCCTCATCCCCGGGAATGAGCAGATTGAGAGCATGGACGACAATATAAAGAAATACGACTCCACGGGGATGTTTCACTGGTGCCCGTCTAAAGACATCGAAAAGGTCATCTTGGTGGGTTCTGCTCTTTTACTCGGCACACGTCATTGGTCCCTGACACTCTTCTCCCCGCTGACAGATGTGTCATGTCATAAAGCACCATCAGAGGTTGACAGGGCACTTTAACACTCTGTAATGAGGTGTTCGACATGTCATTTGCTATATGGGGTCCCTGTACCTAGAACATTTCTTGTACTAATACATATGCCATTTTTCAAATCACTTTCATAGTCTATTGCAGTCATGAACTGCATGATATATTTTAACGGGTGAGTAGGCAACTGAGAGAAGAGAAAGCACTACCATTGCTAGAAAAGCCAGTTCAGCCACCTTTGTCATAAACATAATTTAGAAAAAAACTTTCTTTCTCTCTCAGACCCGGAGCGAGGCAGCCATGACTGTTCTGAGCGGCCATGTGGTTGTGTGTATATTTGGAGATGTGAAATCGGCGTTGATCGGTCTCCGAAACTTTGTCATGCCTCTGAGAGCGAGCAACTTTCACTACCATGAGCTGAAGCACATCGTATTTGTTGGCTCACTTGAGTATCTTAAGCGGGAGTGGGAGACTCTTCACAATTTTCCAAAAGTCTCCATTTTACCTGTAAGTATCACATTAACCACCAATTTCAAGTATTCATCTACTGTAACAGGTTCAACTAAATAAACAATCATGTCTCCTAAAAGGACTTTCATATGCAACTACTGTAATTTGTTTTGGCAAATGTGTTTTGTGGCAAATATGTTTTGTAGCAAAACGTCAGGCACTTTGGTCTGGACTGAAATATCTTAACTATTGAGTGCATTGCCATGAAGTTTTGTACATCATTCATGATATCCAAAAAATGTATGCCTTTGGTGATCCCGACATTTCCTCTAGTGCCACCATGAATTGACATTTGTGTTTTTGAGTGAAATATCTCAACAGCTATTGGGTTGAGTGCCATAACATTTGGCAGACACTTTTGTACCCCTCAAGATGAATTGTAATAACTCCGTTCAAAATTTCAAAAGAAAAATGCATTTCATGTGTTTTACTTTAATATTTGCTCCTGGCCACTTAAGCATTTTATGATTATGTTTAAGCAATTTAAAGAACTTGGTTAAGGTTAGGAAAAGATTATGGTTTGGGCTTAACATTTAAAAACTAAAAGCTGACTTGAAGACAGGATGATTTTTTCAATATTTTACCAAAACCAAGATCTTTCCTTAACCAGTTGTTTCAATAGCCTAAATGTGGGATGCAGAATGTGAATACCTGTGACCTCTGTTTGCTAAATCATCCCCCACAACCGCCGCCCTTATAGCTTTTGTTCAGCGTCACACTTCTGCATTGGAAAACACTTTAAGCTTCCATTAAGTTTCCTTCGGAACATATACGGCAAAGTGATTTAGTAGTGTATTAAAGGGTTTTGTTGGGACAGGGTTGACGTGAGGCTCAAGGATAAAAACTGCAATTAAAAAGTTTCTACATTTTTATTTACCTTTTGTATCATACAGGTAAGATAACAAATTCTCTCCTTCACTTCCTCTCAAAGGGCACACCGTTGAGCCGGGCAGATCTGAGGGCTGTCAACATCAACCTCTGCGACATGTGTGTCATTCTGTCAGCCAATCAGAACAATATTGACGATGCATCACTGCAGGACAAAGAATGCATCTTGGCGTCACTCAACATCAAATCCATGCTGTTTGATGACAGCATTGGGGTCTTGCAGGCTAATTCCCAAGGTAAGGAGCGCCCTATCATAGTTCACTGCACTGCCTGGAAGGGACAGAGCCCTGGCACAGAGAATATCCCTCACTGGGTGCTGCGTGGCTGACCTGGTGTCACTGCGTTTGACAGTAAACCCTACTGACTATTCCTCAGGTTACTGGAACAACTGGTTTCTTTACAAACATAATAGGTGGCAACAAGCACAGCGCTGCGCAAAGCACAAAGGCCTTACCTGGCTTACACATTTTCTTAGATTTTTTTCAGTATATGGGACTACTTTGTAAATGTAATGTGTATAATTTATAAATATTGCATGTTACAGCTTTCAAAACAGCAACTGAAGCCCTCTGTTAGCTTGAGATGGCCTTTAATATTGGTTATTCTCTGGCATTGAGAGAAATGCTTTTAGAAACCTTTTGACCTGAGAAGAGAGAAAATAATCCCTGCCAATTTCATTATTGCTCTAATACATGTATGACTTCGCATTTGCCTTTGTCAGCAGCAAGTGATGGATGTCAAAACGCGGCCTATGTATAATATATACAACATCACTGATTTAATGTGCTTACTTGTCAGTCTGAGGAAAGCAAGGAATGTCAAGTCAATTTGAATTCAATCTTGCGTCACTTATTTTCTATTTCATGGCTCCATACTGAACATGCTTTTTATGTGTGTGTGTGTGTGTGTGTAAAAGGTTTCCGTCTCCATGCAGACACAATCTAAGGGAAACAAAATGAGCAGTATGTCACATCTATTATTTATAGACTAATATTGGACCTTGACAAGAATACGGTAACATAGCACTCAACAACTTCATGTTTTAGCAGTGGCCGGGTATGTATGAAATATCCCTGGTGTGTTAGTTCTGCTGCTATGTCTGTTTGTAGCCTCTGATGAAGTATTGAATATTGCATTAACTGATGTGCTTATGTTATGTGTGTCTATTTAGGCTTTACACCACCAGGGATGGATAGATCCTCTCCTGAAAACAGCCCAGTCCATGGATTAGTGAGGCAGACTTCTGTCACAACTGGAGCAAATATTCCCATCATAACTGAACTAGGTATGCTTGCTGTTTTGTGTCAGACGATTAATGTGCTTAGCTCTACTGTTGCATGTTTTTTCAGTCGTGCAATTAGAAGCTGTCAACAGATTAACCGTACAAAAAATTGAATTTTTTTGTGTGTAGCTTTTTTTTTGTCTCTTGTTGACATGTTCCAATAACTGTTTTTCCTCAACACTTGTCTAGCGCCATTAGCAAAGCCAGGCAAAAAACTGCCTGTGATTTCATTCAGTCAGGATACAAGCAGTGGGACCAGCATACAAATAATAACTGAGCTGGGTAAGAAGTGCCTGTAATGCAGTGTTGTAACTGCTGCTGCCTCCATATCAGCTTTCTTTTGATTTCTCTTGCTGCACAAGAGGCTCAGTCCATTCCCATGGCATCACTTTGAGCACATTTTACCCTTGGTTCTGGTTGAAATTGCCTGTCTTGTTTTGGCCCCTATCTCAAAGCAAAATTTTTCCCTTTTATTTTTCTAAGAATTAAAAGGCCTTTGATCCCCAAGGAGACCTTGTGGCTGTTTTCATAGCATCTTCTGTCGGATCACATTCTCTGGCCAGTGCCCTTCTTTCATCTCAGCCCTGTCGATGTGACTGACATTTATTTCTGTCCGCACAGAAGTAGTTTTTCAACTACATTTTACATCATTACTTTATTCAAGCTACTGCATGTGTTTTTGTGCTCAAAGACATCTTCAAAGAAGGTTCTGGGGCAATATAATACTTTCATTTGTTTTGACATGCAAGTACGAGTAATTGGAAGTTCTGTCTTGGATTTACAAAACAAACAATGGCATATCGGTATTTCTGATACTGACTTCAGGAGGACTTTGAATCAAGGCCTGAAGCTTTGACAGTATGCATGGTGTCATGAGTGTGCATGGCCTGGATATGGAATGTGGCAGAGACAAGTTGGCCACAAGGCTGAACACATACCAGACACGGTTTCATTTCAGTCGCTTAAAAGAGACTACACTTTTGTCCAAATTCGGAACGAAGGAATTAAGGAAAATTTGTCAAACCACACCGATTTCTGATACAGTCCATATCTGCAGCTTCTGATGATTGTGCACAACCACTATACTTCTGTGTCCTCCTTTTCATGTGAATCAAGAATTTTTAATAATTATATATTTATTATACATTATAATTCCATGAGATCTCGTTTGTAGTGCAGAAAATGAACATGAACAATTTAAAATAAGTGATGGAATTTACATGTTTACCTCCATAGTGAATGACTCGAATGTTCAGTTCCTGGACCAAGATGATGATGACGACCCTGACACAGAGTTATACCTGACTCAGCCTTTTGCCTGTGGGACAGCCTTTGCCGTCAGTGTTCTGGATTCCTTAATGAGTGCTGTAAGTCATAATTGATAAAATCTTACAGACTATATTATCTTATTATACAGGTTTTTGTGCAGTGATATATTGTAATATCTGTCAAAACTGTTTGATATCCACACACATACACACAAAGTAGGAACTCTCTACTCACGTTAAAACAATAGTTGACAAGACTGGAATTTCTACTAGGTATGATGGCTTCACTTCTGTCTTTCAGTTTGAGTGAGGTTAGAACAAAGCTGCTTTCAAGTGCGCTCCAGTGTAGACAAAGGTAATGCTACCTTCTGGACAGCCCTCATCCATCATCTTAGTCAATAGTGCTGTCAGCAGCCAAGGGAGATGTCACTGTGCTGCACAAGCAGTGAGACAAGAGACTCTGGTGCAGACATTTGCCCTTGTTAAAATCAACAAAGCAGCAACTAGTTGGAATTAAAAAAGATAGCAACAAGTAAAGTGCATCTTCAGGCTTAACATGCAGTTTGTGAAACAAATAATGTAATATAATTGTAATATATTTGTAAATAACCGCCTGTACAGCATGAATGTGTGCATGTACTTCCTGGGTCTTTCTCTGATGGGAGTGAGAGTAACCTAAAATAATTGGATTCTCCTGTCTTTTCAATCAGTGTGCAGAGCAATGTGACAAAACAGAGCTGGGTTGGATCAACCATTCAGCCCAACTGGCACATTCAGAAGGTTCAGTTGTGACTTTGGTGGTGTTTGCTGAAGGATTTACCCCCTCCTTACCTTCATTCCTTTAGACATACTTCAATGACAATATCCTCACCTTGATCCGGACGTTGGTAACAGGCGGGGCAACGCCGGAGCTGGAGGGGCTGCTGGCAGAGGAGAATGCGCTACGGGGCGGCTACAGCACACCACAGACGCTGGCGAACAGGGACAGGTGTCGTGTGGCACAGCTGGCCTTGTACGACGGGCCCTTCGCCGACCTTGGGGTAAGTGGCTGGTCTTTGTCACCCAAGGGCTAAGCACATCTTTGACTGCTTTAGTGAAAGGATTCAGACTAACAGCGACTGCTGTGATTAAGAGCGGAGATAAGTTACAGTGAAAATAGGGGAGTTCTTAAACAATTAAAATCGTTTTGATCCAATCCAGTCATACTCAAATAAGTGTATTGGCGCAACACTGCATTTCATATTCATAAATTCATACAGTATGACCATAGCTATATATAGTATGTTTAAAAAGTGAGTATCCACTGATTGTGAATTTGTTGTTTTGAATGCTGGTGTGGCAAAGCTTTTAGGATTATCTAAAGAGTGCACACAAGGTTTAAATCTAATTAAATGACTGTCTGTATCAGATAAACAATTATCAGTTCAGGACTTATTTTTAAAGTGTTTCTTTTGTTAAAATACAAACTTTGTAATACACTGTTTTTTTGTCCCAATATTGCAGGATGGTGGTTGTTATGGTGACCTGTTTTGTAAAGCCCTGAAAACATACAACATGTTGTGCTTTGGCATCTATCGATTACGAGACGCACATCTTAACGCACAAAGCCAATGTACCAAACGGTGAGTACGGCTCTTATTTGAGCTTGCATTTAGATAATTAAAAAGGCCACAAAAAGAGCCATTTTCTCACCCTATACTAAATTTGGAACTGGCCTCATATCTGCTCTCTCTCTCTCCCCTCAAGGTATGTCATAACCAATCCACCATATGCGTTTGAGCTGGTGCCCTCAGACCTGATTTTCTGCCTGATGCAGTTTGACCACAACGCTGGCCAGTCTCGAACCAGCCTCTCCCACTCTTCCCATTCATCCCATTCCTCCAGCAAAAAGAGCTCCTCTGTCCACTCTATCCCAGCCACCAACCGCACCAACCGCGCCAAAAGCAGGGACTCACGAGACAAACAAAAGTATGTGCCCCTCTAAAGCTCTCTGACTGTCTATGTTCGTGAACAGTGCCTGCCAATAGTGACTTTCCTGTGTGTCAGTTTGCAAACAGACTGCAACATGTCTGAGTGTCAATGTCGTGTATGTTTGTCTGAATCTGTATGTATGTGTTACTTGTATATGTCTTTATCCCTATTCTTGCAGGGGTCTGTTTCAGGGAGGTGGTTTAACAATCTCTAAGTCTAACCCTGTAACCCTGAACTCTGAGTTCAGGGTTAGAACCCTGAGTTGATTTACCCTGAGATGGGAAACTGAGTTTTCGGTTACATAACAGCTGATTTGAGTTGTTTCAATCAACTCTGAGTAGGTTGACTCAGAATTAAGCTCGTGCACCACCACAATAAAAAGGCAGCATGAATACTACAATTCACCATGGTAACAATCACAAACAAACTGGGCGGCGGAAATACTCATGTGCACATACAGCGAGTCTGAACATGTATTTAGTTTAAAAAGCATCACAGCAGCTGCAGTAAAATAGCAAGAATTGGTGTGGGAGAAAATTGCTGCTTGCGTCAATGCATAAGCTCTAATATAGTGTATTCATTTCATATTTAATCACAGGTAACCTATAATATTACTGGTGAAAACTGGAATGGTAGTAGGCTACACCTATAGTTTCATTTTGGTGCAATCCTGCAGGCAAAAAAGTAAACAACCGCATGATGCGGAGCATATTGGTAAAGCCACTGTTGCAAAGCACCATCAGAAGAGTGTGACTCGCTCTGAAACGTGTTTTAAATGTTTTTGTAGAGTTCCCTGGACACCAACCAGTAAGTAAGAAATAAATGATGTAAATCATAAATCTGTTAATGATGGTGCTGCAACCTCAGAATGAGCGTAGTAGTAGTTTACTTTTTCGCCTGCATCGATGCAGACTCACAAAAAGGGCTTGGTAATTGTGTACTCAAACCGTCACGCCCTTTGAAAGTCGACATTGGGACAACCCTAAACCCTTACAAATTTTGCAAGAACGCGCACCAAAGTTTGTGAGTTCCTGAGTCCGGACTTTGGGATTGGGCCAATATCATCTCCCGAGGTATGTTTAACTCCCTGCAAAGTAATACAACTTCTTCAACGGGATCGTCAACAAAATGAAATGCCATGTTTGGAACAAAAACTTGTTATAGTCTGCCTAACACGGTTAATAAACCAACACTGTTTTTTATTCATGCAGATAACAAACTGCGCTAAAATGCAGCTAATACAGGCTGAATGAATGAATGAGGAAATGAAAGAGCGTGTGTCAGAGTGAGAAACTCAAGGTTTCTTTAAAAAAACCCTGCTCCCAACCTGGTTAGGTTCACAAGCTTAGTTACCATAGTAATTGAATCTGAGGTTAAGTTACCTTTCTTTCTGAAACGCTGAAAAGCTGTAGTTGGCCCTCTCTCAGGTTTGGTTAACCTCCCTTTCTGAAACAGAAAACCCAGAGTTTCCCTCATCTCAGGGTTAACTAACTCAAGATCGTGCTAATCTGCCACGTCATTTTTCATGTAAAAATGTCAACGTTACGATTACTACCACATTTCGCCAAACACAGAGGTTGTGTGATAATATTTGCCCTGTGCGAATTGGCATCTCTGAATTGGGGTTGTATTGGCTGCCTTGGCAATTATAAATGAAAGTTCTGACAGAGCATTGACACCTTAGGCGGGGGATAATGTCAGTAAATACAGTTAAAATACAGGCTTCACTTATCCTGTGCAAATGTGGCAAACAAAACAGACGTTGCTGGGGGCGGTGGACTTCCCTCTCCCGTGGAAAACTTAGTCCCGTGCGTATATGGCTTAAATTTGCATTCATCAACCCCATGTAGTACAGAAAAGTGTGGTTGGCCCCTTGAGCAGGGCCAAAGTAGGCAACGACAAAGGGCTTCTGTCTTTTTTTTTTTTTTTTTGTATATTTCTTATGCCAAGGACCACAATAAACTTTTACTGGGGCTGTGAGTAATTCTGTCATGATGTAACAGTCTTCTGTTATTTTAGAAACCCATCCAAAAGCAAGATGTCAACAGATAACATTTTGTTTATAGTGAATATAGTGAGCCGCATATGAAGAGGGTATGTAGTGTTTGTTTCTACAACTAAGTCCAATTAAATAGTGAAGGAAGGGCCCTTAAAGCAAAAATATTGGCCAACACAAAATACAATAGATGTCCCCAATTGAACTGGCAAACATTCCCAGACATTTTACTTATACTGTGCTTTCTTGTGTTAATAACTCTCACATCTGTATAAAGGTCACTTGGTTTCTCCATTTTATAACATTACAAGTTTTGCTCTGTTAAATTAAAAATGTACCTTATTGTAACTGCACTTTAAATTCTTTCTTAAAATTCATAGTGTGTCATGTCTATGAACTACTGACCAGCTTTTTCTTTTAATGCTTTTTTATTTCTATTCTTCTTTTAATCTTGCCACCATGACATATTAATTATGTCAAGATATTTGAAAGTAAAAAATGTCAGTTATTAATAAAGTTACACCACTATTATAATTATATTGTCTTCACATATGAATGTCACATTTTAATATTTTATATTTGCTAACTTTATTTGCCATTTTAGTGAACATCTGTCTAACAACATGGTTATTCTTACTTGTTGGATAAATAGTCATTTCATTTTTAGCAGAAACTGCATAAAAAGCCCCAAAAAAAATCTTTAAAAAAATTAAATAAAGTTCTAAACAAAAGTCAGAGTATAATATTTCGAAAACAAATCATAAAAAGTCACTGTATAGTATGTGGAAAAATGTCACAAAAAAGTCATAGTATAGTATGTCGAAAAAGTCATAGTATAGTATGTCATGAAAAATCATAAAAATGTCATTGAAAAAGTCAGTATAGTATGTTGAAAAAGTTATAGTATGTTGAAATAAATCACTAAAAAGTCATTGTCTGGTACTGTAACTGTAAAAGTCATAGAAGTCCCGTAACTCAAGGGTTAGGGTATGTACCATTATCGCTCAATTCTAATCATAGCTGCCAGGGTTTGCCCTGGGCACCCTGCTAAATGTCTTCCTGTTACTATTCAAATCTTGAGGAATGTCATAGAATAGTATGTCGAAATAAGTCATAGTATAATATGTCAAAAAAATCATAAAAAGTCATAGTATAGTATGTCGAAAAAATATGATCACTAAGTCATAGTATAGTTTGTAGTAATAGTAAATCATAAAAAGTCATAGTAAAGTATGTTGAAAAAATATCATAAATAAGTCATAGTATAGTTTGTCAGCAAATTTCGAAACAGGACACCCCAGTAGGTCAATGGGTAGGGTGTGTACCATTATGGCTCAGTTCTAATCACAGCTGCCAGGGTTCAATTCCAGCCCTGGGCAACCTGCTAAATGTTTTCCTATTACTGTGCTTATAAAAAGCTTGCAGAAAACCTTTTTGAAAAATGTCATAGTATAGTATGTCGGAAAAAGTAATAGTATAGTATGTCATAAAATAATCATAAAATTGTCATAGTATAGGTTGTACAGGACATCCCATAGAAACAGGACATCCCAATAGCTCAGTGGGTATGGTGTGTACCATTGAGGCTCAACTCTAATCAAAGCTGCCAGGGTTCGTTTCTAACCTTGGGCACGCTGCTAAACGTCTTCCTGAAGAAAACCTTTTTGAAAAGTCATAGTATAGTATGAAATAAAATGTCATAGTTAAGTATGTCGAAAAAATATGATAAATAAGTCATAGTATAGTTTGTAGTTATAGTAAATCATAAAAAGTCATTATTGTATAGTATGTTGAAAAAAGTCCTAATATAGTATATCAAATTTATAAAAATGTTATAGTATAGTACGTCGAAAAAAGTAATAGTATAGTATGTCGGAAAAAAATCATTAAAAAGTCATTGTATTGTAGGTCAAAAAAGTCACAGTATAGTATGTCGAAAAAAATCATATAAAGTCATTGTATACTATGTTGAAAGAAATCATAAAAAGTCATTGTATAGTATGTCATAAAAATTCATAAAAATGTCACAAATAAGTCATAGTATAGTTTGTCAGCAAATTTAGAAACAGGACACCCCAGTAGGTCAATGGGTAGGGTGTGTACCATTATGGCTCAGTTCTAATCACAGCTGCCAGGGTTCAATTCCAACCCTGGGCAACCTGCTAAATGTTTTCCTATTACTGTGCTTATAAAAAGCTTGAAGAAAACATTTTTGAAAAATGTCATAGTATAGTATGTCACAAAAAATTATAAAAACGTCATGGTATAGTATGTCGAAAAAAGTTAGAAAAACATCATAGCATAGGTTGTAAATTTAGAAACAGGACATCCCAATAGCTCAATGGGTATGGTGTGTACCATCGAGGCTCAACTCTAATCACAGCTGCCAGCGTTCAATTCCAGCCCTGGGCAACCTGCTGAATGTCTTCCTGTTACTGTGCAGATAAAATGCCTAAAGAAAACCTTTATATAGAAAAAAGTCATAGTATGTCGAAAAAAAAATCATAAAATGTCATTGTACAGTATGTCGGAAAAAAATCATAAGAAGTCATAGTATAGTATGTTGAAAAAAGTCATAGTATGTAGGAAAAAAATCATAAAAAGTCAGAGTATAGTATGTTGAAAAAGTAAAGTCATAGTATAGTATGTTGATAAAATAAAGTCATAGTTTAGTATGTTGAAAAAAAATCATAAAAAGTCATAGTAGAGTATGTTGACAGTGTGTACCATTATGGCTCAATTCTAATCATAGCTGCCAGGGTTTGCCCTGGGCACCCTGCTAAATGTCTTCCTGTTACTATTCAAATTTTGAGGAATGTCATAGTTGAAATAAGTCATAGTATAGTATGTCAAAAAAATCATAAAAAGTCATAGTACAGTATGTCGAAAAAATATGATAAATAAGTCATAGTATAGTTTGTAGTAATAGTAAAGCATAAAAAGTCATTGTATAATATTTTGAAAAAAGTCAAATTCACAAAAATGTCATAGTATAGTACGTCGAAAAAGTAATAGTATAGTATGTTGGAAAAAAATCATTAAAAAGTAATTGTATTGTATGTTGAAAAAAGTCATGATATAGTAGGTCATAAAAATTGTGCAATTACTGTGCTTATAAAAAGCTTGAAGAAAACCTTTTTGAAAAATGTCATAGTATAGTATGTCGAAAAAAGTAATAGTATAGTATGTCACAAAAAATTATAAAAACGTCATGGTATAGTATGTCGAAAAAAGTTAGAAAAATGTCATAGTATAAGTTGTAAATTTAGAAACAGGACATCCCGATAGCTCAGTGGGTATGGTGTGTACCATCGAGGCTCAATTCTAATCAAAGCTGCCAGGGTTCGTTTCTAACCTTGGGCACGCTGCTAAATGTCTTCCTGAAGAAAAGTCATAGTATAGTATGAAATAAAATGTCATAGTGTAGTATGTCGAAAAAATATGATAAATAAGTCATAGTATAGTTTGAAGTAATAGTAAATCATAAAAAGTAATTGTATAGTATGTTGAAAAAAGTCATAATATAGTATATCAAATTCATAAAAATGTCATAGTATAGTATGTCAAAAAAAGTACTAGTATAGTATGTTGAAAAAAAATCCTTAAAAAGTCATTGTATTATAGGTCAAAAAAGTCACAGTATAGTATGTCGAAAAACAATCATAAAATGTTATTGTATAATATGTTTAAATAAATCATAAAAAGTCATTGTATAGTATGTCATAAAAATTCATAAAAATGTCACAGTATAATATGTCGAAAAAATTCATAGTAAAGTATGTCGAAAAAATATCATAAATAAGTCATAGTATAGTTTGTCAGCAAATTTAGAAACAGGAAACCCCAGTAGGTCAATGGGTAGGGTGTGTACCATTATGGCTCAGTTCTAATCACAGCTGCCAGGGTTCAATTCCAGCCCTGGGCAACCTGCTAAATGCTTTCCTATTACTGTGCTTATAAAAAGCTTGAAGAAAACATTTTTGAAAAATTTCATAGTATAGTATGTCACAAAAAATTATAAAAACGTCATGGTATAGTATGTCGAAAAAAGTTAGAAAAACATCATAGCATAGGTTGTAAATTCAGAAACAGGACATCCCAATAGCTCAATGGGTATGGTGTGTACCATCGAGGCTCAACTCTAATCATAGCTGCCAGGGTTCAATTCCAGCCCTGGGCAACCTGCTGAATGTCTTCCTATTACTGTGCAGATAAAATGCCTAAAGAAAACCTTCTTATAAAAAAAGTATAGTATGTCAAAAAAAAAAATCATAAAATGTCATTGTACAGTATGTCGAAAAAAGACATAATATGTCGGAAAAAAATCATAAGAAGTCATAGTATAGTATAGTATGTTGAAAAAAGTCATAGTATGTAGGAAAAAAATCATAAAAAGTCAGAGTATGTTGAAAAAGTAAAGTCATAGTATAGTATGTTGATAAAATAAAGTCATTGTATAGTATGTTGAAAAAAATCATAAAAAGTCATAGTAGAGTATGTTGACAGTGTGTACCATTATGGCTCAATTCTAATCATAGCTGCCAGGGTTTGCCCTGGGCACCCTGCTAAATGTCTTCCTGTTACTATTCAAATTTTGAGGAATGTCATAGTCGAAATAAGTCATAGTATAGTATGTCAAAAAAATCATAAAAAGTCATAGTACAGTATGTCGAAAAAAATGTGATAAATAAGTCATAGTATAGTTTGTAGTAATAGTAAAGCATAAAAAGTCATTGTATAATATGTTGAAAAAAGTCATAATATAGTATGTCAAATTCACAAAAATGTCATAGTATAGTACGTCGAAAAAAGTAATAGTATAGTATGTCGGAAAAAAATCATTAAAAAGTCATTGTATTGTATGTTGAAAAAAGTCATGATATAGTAGGTCATAAAAATTCATAAAAATGTCATAGTATAATATGTTGAAAAAATTCATAGTAAAGTATGTTAAAAAAATATCATAAATAAGTCATAGTATAGTTTGTCAGCATATTTAGAAACAGGACACCCCAGTAGGTCAATGGGTAGGGTGTGTACCATTATGGCTCAGTTCTAATCCCAGCTGCCAGGGTTCAATTCCAGCCCTGGGCACCCTGCTAAATGTTTTCCTATTGCTGTGCTTATAAAAAGCTTGAAGAAAACCTTTTTGAAAAAAGTCATTGTATACTTTGTCAAAATTAGTCATAGTGAAGTATGTCGGAAAAAGTTGTTTAAAAAGTCACATTATAGTATGTCAAAAAAAATCATAAAAAGACATTGTATAGTATGTCGAAAAAAGTAATAGTATAGGATGTCGAAATAAATCATGAAAAGTCATTGTATAGTATGTCAAAAAAAGTCATAGTAAAGTATGTTGAAAAAAATATCATAAATAAGTCATAGTATAGTTTGTCAGCAAATTTAGAAACAGGACACCCCAGTAGGTCAATGGGTAGGGTGTGTACCATTATAGTATGTTGAAAAAAATCATAAAAAGTCATAGTAGAGTATGTTGACAGTGTGTACCATTATGGCTCAATTCTAATCATAGCTGCCAGGGTTTGCCTTGGGCACCCTGCTAAATGTCTTCCTGTTACTATTCAAATTTTGAGGAATGTCATAGTCGAAATAAGTCATAGTATAGTATGTCAAAAAAATCATAAAAAGTCATAGTACAGTATGTCGAAAAAATATGATAAATAAGTCATAGTATAGTTTGTAGTAATAGTAAAGCATAAAAAGTCATTGTATAATATTTTGAAAAAAGTCAAATTCACAAAAATGTCATAGTATAGTACGTCGAAAAAGTAATAGTATAGTATGTCGGAAAAAAATCATTAAAAAGTAATTGTATTGTATGTTGAAAAAAGTCATGATATAGTAGGTCATAAAAATTGTGGTATTACTGTGCTTATAAAAAGCTTGAAGAAAACCTTTTTGAAAAATGTCATAGTATAGTATGTCGAAAAAAGTAATAGTATAGTATGTCACAAAAAATTATAAAAACGTCATGGTATGGTATGTCAAAAAAAGTTAGAAAAATGTCATAGTATAGGTTGTAAATTTAGAAACAGGACACCCCAGTAGGTCAATGGGTAGGGTGTGTACCATTATGGCTCAGTTCTAATCACAGCTGCCAGGGTTCAATTCCAGCCCTGGGCAACCTGCTAAATGCTTTACTATTACTGTGCTTATAAAAAGCTTGAAGAAAACACTTTTGAAAAAAGTCATTGTATACTTTGTCAAAATTAGTCATAGTGAAGTATGTCGTAAAAAGTTGTTTAAAAAGTCACATTATAGTATGTCAAAAAACTCAACAATGTCATAGTATAGCATGTTGGAAAAAGTCTTACTGGACACTCTCGTAGCTCAATGAGTAGGGTGTGTCCCATTATGGTTTAATTTTAATCACAGATGCCAGGGTTCGATTCCAACCTGGACACCCTGCTGAATGTCTTCTCATTACTGTCCAAATAAAATGCATGAAGAATGCCTTTTTGAAAAATGTCATAACATAGTATGTTGAAAAAAAGTAAAAGTATATTAGGTTGAAAAAAGTCATTGTATAGTATGTCGAAATAAATCATAAAAAGTCATAGTATAGTATGTTGAAAAAAGATTTTAAAAAGTCATAGTATAGTATGTTGAAAGAAGTCATACAAATGTCATAGTATAGTATGTTAAAAAAAGTAATAACAGTATTTAAAAAAAGTCATAGTATACTGTAGTATGTAAAAAAAAATTAGTATGTCAAGAAAATCATAAAGATGTCATGGTACAGTATATCGAAAAAGTCATTGCATAGTAAATCATAAAATGTATGTTAAAAAAAGTCCTCCATCCATCTTCATCCGCTTATCCGGTATCGGGTCGCGGGGGCAGCAGCTCCAGTAGGGGACCCCAAACTTCCCTTTCCCGAGCCACATCAACCAGCTCCGACTGGGGGATCCCGAGGCGTTCCCAGGCCAGGTTGGAGATATAATCTCTCCACCTAGTCCTGGGTCTTCCCGAGGCCTCCTCCCAGCTGGACGTGCCTGGAACACCTCCCTAGGGAGCGCCCAGGAGGCATCCTTACCAGATGCCCGAACCACCTCAACTGGCTCCTTTCGAGCGAAGGAGCAGCGGCTCTACTCCGAGCTCCTCTCGGATGACTGAGCTTCTCACCCTATCTCTAAGGGAGACGCCAGCCACCCTCCTGAGGAAACCCATTTCGGCCGCTTGTACCCTGGACCTCGTTCTTTCGGTCATGACCCAGCCTTCATGACCATAGGTGAGGGTAGGAACGAAAATTGCCCGGTAGATCGAAAGCTTTGCCTTCTGGCTCAGCTCTCTTTTCGTCACAACGGTGCGATAAACTGAATGTAATACCGCACCAGCTGCTCCGATTCTCCGACCAATCTCACGCTCCATAGTCCCCTCACTCGCGAACAAGACCCCAAGGTACTTAAACTCCTTCACTTGGGGTAAGGACTCACTCCCTACCCGAAGAAAGCACTCCATCGGTTTCCTGCTGAGAACCATGGCCTCAGATTTAGAGGTGCTGATCCTCATCCCAGCCGCTTCACACTCGGCTGCGAACCGATCCAGTGAGTGCTGGAGGTCACAGGCCGATGACGCCATCAAGACCACATCATCTGCAAAAAGCAGCGATGAGATCCCGAGCCCACCGAACTGCAACCCCTCCGCCCGACTACGCCTCGATATCCTGTCCATAAATATTACAAACAGGATTGGTGACAAAGCGCAGCCCTGGCGGAGGCCAACCCTCACCTGGAACGAGTCCGACTTACTGCCGAGAACCCGGACACAGCTCTCGCTTTGGTCATACAGAGATTGGATGGCCCTGAGAAGGGACCCCCTCACCCCATACTCCCGCAGCACCTCCCACAATTTCTCCCTAGTATAGTATATTGAAAAAAATTAATAAGAGTCATAATAGAGTATGCTGAAATAAGTCATAGTATATTAAGTAAAAAAAATAGTATAGTATGTTGAAAAAAGTCATAGTATATTATGTCATAAAAATGTCTTAGTACAGTATGTCAAAAAAGTCATAGTATATTATGTCATAGTACAGTATGTCAAAAAAGTCATAGTATATTATGTCATAGTACAGTATGTCAAAAAAGTCATAGTATATTATGTCATAAAAATGTCATAGTACAGTATGTCAAAAAAGTCATAGTATATTATGTCATAAAAATGTCTTAGTACAGTATGTCAAAAAAGTCATAGTATATTATTTTGAAAAAAAACCCTGAAAAAGTCCTAGTATATATTATATCGTTGTATGGTTTGAAGGACTTGTTGCATAGTATAGTATCCCATTAAAGTCATAATATAGTTTGTCATAAAAAATGTCATACTATGATTTTCTGACTTTTTTTATAGCATACTATCCTATATCATAAAAATATTTTAAAAAATGTTAAAAGGAAACAGTAGTATATAGAACCACAAACAACCTCTTCGGATGAATAGACATATCGTAAACAGTTGTACAAAATGGAACACTTTCAATACTTTTTAAGACCCTGACGTATTCTAGAAGCTCATTGAGGACAAGATCCTCCCAGTAACCCCCTATAGGTTTCCCACATAGCTTAGCTGTGAAGTCCTCCAGCAAAAATATGGACTTGGACTGGCACCTTATATAGGACCAGAACCAGATACTCAACGAAGACTGGAAATTCCAAACTGTTGTTTTCAATACAGACACAAACACACAAAGAGCAGTTTGTGACTATGGTTGGCAATACAGCAACATGACAAATTTAAACGGCCTTAACTCATTACATCATACAATGTAGTATTCCCAGACAAGATGTAGAGTTTTTTCCCAAATATAGCAGCTGCTATTGTTAATAAGTATTATTGTCCATCTCTGTGTGTATTTTGATTACAAATGTCTAAACATTTTCTATCACTGACATATTTAGAGTATTTTGCAGAATTGGTGGAGGTATGCGTTCTCCAAGTACTTAGTAATATAATATTGTTTCCATGGGAACATTTTCACATTCAATTATTCTTTGATTGTTCATTTAAAAAATATATGAGCATGTTACATTTTCACAGCTGCTGAAAGAACACTACAAGCTTTCTATGGTTAGTAATCTGTTCTTATTTAAAGAAAAAAACATGTTCAGCTGCACAAAACTATTTGCATAGCACATTTTATAGAAATACATTTATTTCTCCCTGAAGTTGCTTGTTTTGTGCTGATCAAAGTATATTATATTACACATTTCCTGTATTAGCTGCATGCTGCTCATTGGGTTTCTGAATCTGAATCTAAACATGGACATCATCTTTTCAATTGCTTTGGCAACAGGCATGCATACAATATGGCTGCTTGACACATGCTACAGTGGCTAAATGCATAAAAGTGGCACGTAAAGATTTTCTGACATGATACTCTTCTGTTTTTATTTTTGAGTTGTTGGTCAACCCCTACTGTTTAACCTACTTCACATCCATTTGTAATGAGAGCATCTGCTGTTTTTATACCTTTGATCATTATGCTGTGCAGTTTCTGTTATTAATGGTCATTTTAGTATTTCCCATTTAGCTTACATTTAGTGTACCACTCTCTTTTTCCAAAGTGCAACAAGGATGAATAGAGTGGGCCAAGGTATGGATGTGAATGATTATGCATGATGTTAAATAATGTATTGAATATGGTCATGTCCTTGCTGACATTTTGCCCTCTGAATGAAAGCCAAGTAGTTTAGTGTGTCTAAATGACTGCATCAGGACTGCATAGTTATGACCTATGCAATACAGCTCACTGTAGGTGTGACTGTAGAATGTGATTGCAACTGAATGGTTTGATGCTGCTTCACTTTATTCTGGATCAAGTGATGTTTGATGTTTTATTATTGGCAACATGAATCTACTGGCATATGTGTTAATGTACTGCACCACTGCCTTAAGTCATGTTGATGAAAATGCATGACCATGGACATTGCCAAGTGGATGAATCACCAGCGATGTATAATGCCAGACTATCCATTTCCTTTTAAAAGAAAAGAAAGTTGCATCAGAAGACTGAAGCCCCTTCAAAAGATAAAACCCTTTGCAGTATGGACTGTGAAGTTAAAAGTATTAACTTCTAATCTGGTACACTGACGTATTAAAAAAACAGATTTTGTTTAACTGGTGACCTCTGGTGATGTCTGCTGACCCAACAAAACAGCATGCTTAAATGGC
Source organism: Percina caprodes (assembly GCA_013375575.1). Lineage (NCBI taxonomy): Eukaryota > Metazoa > Chordata > Actinopteri > Perciformes > Percidae > Percina > Percina caprodes. The sequence continues at coordinate 5,358,582 of JABXJD010000010.1, forward strand.
CGTATGGTATATATACTGTATATACGTAAATACTGTATATATACACACACATTTTTGGCCATGAGATGAGTGACATTAGAGGCCATTCTCTGGGACACTAACACTTATTCGCCATTCAAAAAAACTCTGAGTATTTCTTTTAAAATATACAATGTCCTCCCTATGTTTTAAGTGCAATTGAAAAACAAACACTGATATTGTCATGGATGTGCATGTAGCATTAACTGTCCCTGTTCTTTGTCTCTGTATTATTTTGCCTCTTTCTCAGAAAAGACATGGTTTACAGATGAGCCAGAGAATAACCACCTGAGGACCATGCAGATCAAGCCTGTGAATAAGCTCGCCGTCAACCAAGTCAGTCAGTATAAATCCACAAGCAGCTTGATTCCACCCATCAGAGAAGCAGAAGATGAGTGCTGAGCTCTGGACACACACAGACACCTGGACTTCCAGAAGACTCATTGTGTAGTTGTCAGACTGGGATTTGGGTGATCTTCTCATCTGCAAATATAAATCATTAATTGACGAAGATGAGACAAACACAAACTGCTTTCCTCATTCACCTCTGCAGCTTATTGTACAAGCAGATTTATAATCATACATAAAATATACATGAAGACAATCATAGTCAAATGTTGCAACCCCTCAACTATTAGTTTGCATAGCTAATCTTTAATGGTGACCAGACTCCATGACTTTTTGTTCTATTTTGGGAATGAGTTTCACTTGAAGGAGCAATGTAAAACTAACTACAACTGCTTAATGAGGTGATTATAATACCTGTTTTGCTATTGTAAAGGTTGCATTTTTAACTGCTGATGAACAACTACTACTGCATTGACTTAACCCAGTGTTGCAGTTATTCTGTACAGTATGTTAAGATGTGTATTTTACATCGACCTGTGATCCCACAGCAATGGCATTGTTAGTGACTGACTCAGTGATTCCTTTGCCATTTGGAGCTAATTCACAACATTTGTGACAGTTAAGATGGCCAGTGTCCATGTGTAAATGGCATTTGGCTCCAGCCTTATCTTTATCCATTTATATTTGTCTTATTTTTGCCTTTTTGAGTTGTTTGTTAAAAGTTATTTCATGTTGCAATTTGGTTGCAATGTCCAAAACCCCAGAAATCGTATTAAGTACAGCTTTTAAGTATCTGCAAAGTTTCTCCAGGGGTAAAATGTTAGGAATGTTCTTTATCTTTTTGACAATAGCCAAATATGATAGAGCTGTTTTGTTGTCGACCAACAAAATCAGATTTATAATCATAATATACAGTTTATAATACAGTGACAGAGATATTCATTTACCTAAGACAACATAGACAGCACAGCTAAATACTATGGTATAGCATGGCACCATATAATAAGACTATGTAAGATTGAATGTAAAAGCCTCATATCGCATAAAGTGGGCATCTTTAAGTCCTTCTTTGGCTGGAAGCACTGCCTGACACAGGATTGTCTTGGAGGCCATTAAGCATTCTTATGTTCTCCATGACCAATCTTAATGCCATACTCATACATGTTCAAGCTTTTTGTAGATACATGAAAAACAGCTCTATCATAAAACGTTATTTTGGCTATTTATGTGTTCATCTTGGTGATCAATTATATCTGATTCATTGATAAAACAAATATCTAATGAAGCACAGATCATTTGTAAATGCATGAGTCCAGAATGCAGAGTGGTTATTAATCTTGTCTTGTCTTATTTAAATTATAAAACATAGCTATATTGGCACTCTTGTCACTTTAGTTCAGAATCAATGAAGGGGAAAGAAAGGTAAAAAAATAAATAAAATAAAACTCAAGCCTAATCCACAGAGGATGTGTCACAGTCTAGGCTAGGACTCATGTTGGTTGAGAAAAGAAAGAGGCTGTGACATTTTTACAGGCACAGAGAACATTTAAACCATCCATTCCTCAGTGCCAGCAATGTGCCAGGCAGTGCTGAAGCCAACGGAGGACTCAGAAGACCCACTGTTGCGAAAAGAGGCTAGTTTAGCTGAATTAAAGCAAACTTTACTTCTGCTGTGTGACTGAGAAATGTACCTTTCTCTTTACTCAGAGACCATTCTTTTAAATACTTTGAATTTCTTAATAAAAGGCTGTAATTCCCTGGAGATAAATAGAACTGTAGTAAATAATTTGAAGTCTTAAAACTATTTTGAAATGATCCATCTTCAATCGCAGAGCCTGATAGCAATTCATTTTATGTACTCTTCTAAGAAATCTGTAAAGCTTAATGTAAACTATTTCTTTCTAGTGTGTTCTTGTTTGACTGTACCTGTGGGGTTGAGAGAAATTCGGCATTACAGTCTAGTTTGTATTGTTTTGTGAATTTCTTTTTAGCACATTGACTTGTGGATACAATGCAACAGTGCTAAGTTGATATTTCTGACTATGTCATAATAATACCCAATAATAAATACCGTTTATTGTCTTGTATAAATAGGCTTGTACATAAAATTGTACATGATTTCATTTGTATTTTCACAAATTAAAAGCTGATGTATTGTGTTCTAGGACGTTTCTGTATGTGCATGGCTAATAGTTAGACATGAGGCTAAGTCCAGAAAACATTAGTAGGACACATTGCATCTATCAAAGAAGGACTATGTTTAGCCTTGTCCTTTGATGATGACATAAGGTACGTTCTGATTGCCAGACTGATCATGTAATACAGGACATCTCGGTGCACCCTCTGACTGGCTGATGAAAAACACTCGCCACATTCTCACCTCGGGGATGGAAAGGGCCTATCATGTTTCTTGATAACAATTTTACACACCATGGCGCTGTGGGAGACTGTCAGCATGCCAATAATATAAGTCTAACACCTCACAGAGAGGCCACTGATTTCCCTGATCCTCCTGCCAGTGGCAGTGTCACCTTCTTAGTAAACAAACACATGTAGCATCACACCATCACACCTGATTACTATATATATGAGTTGTAAGGAAATCTGTTAATTTAAATGGATTTTTAATAAAGGTTAGGCTCTGTCAAATTATGATGGCAATTGTCTCAATAATTAGGGTTAATTATCAATCAATGTTGCATATAAGGAACTAAAAGAAATAATCTTAATGGTTGAGTTGAATCACAATAATTGCTACAGATTTCTCTCAGCTCAGTAATATTAAACTGCCAACCAGAGGAGAAACAACGGAGGGACGTGATGTAAAATGTAACTGTAGTGTCATCTAACGATAATTCATGTATGGTTTTTGGCAGCCAACCTGTAGCTAAGTGATTCTTAACCGGATTTTAAAGAAAATATGTATCCACATCTCTGTGTTTAGGAGGAAAAGGATCACATGAACAGGATTTAAAAACTGGTATGATAAGCTTATTCCATAAGTGCCATCCTATCTATTTAAATTTGCTGACACACCAACCTGATTATTGGCTGTTGGACAGTCTGGTGAGGTCAGTGACTCGAGTCTGTTTGGTGTGTTCTGTGCTGTCGTCAGCTGGAGGAGCCTTGAAGTGGATGGATGTTGAATCGGTGGGTGGGCAGTCGGACTCAATGACCAATCTGATTGGTGGAGTGCTAACCCGGAAATGACGAGCAGGATGAGCTTAACAAACGTCTCTCAAAATCTGACTTTGATTTCACTTTTACTTAAAATTATTTCAGAAACACGTTTCAGTGAACTATTTACTCAAAATATGAGATCGTATTCCAAACGAGCTGCCATTATGGTCAGTATTCCGGGGAAGCCAGACCCACGTGACGCATTCATCTAATCAGCTGCCGGTTTTCATTTTTTGGGCGACAATACAGATTAGTGCCACCTGCTGTTATGGAGACGTATTACATCTTGCGCACACGCCGAACGTATGTCCAAGTTGCCGTCGCTTCGGTGTGTTCCGAGGAACTTTTTTGACCAACTCGGGGAGGCAGTCACTCCGACTGCCTTTTCTGCCGATGGTCGGCCATCGGGTTGGTGTGTCAGAGCCTTAAGGGTTACTTGAACCAATCTAATGCCTGTGGGGTTACATTACAAAAAAAGTTGTGAACCACTTGGTCAAACATGTTACTGTAACTAGCTAACTTTAGCTACACTTTAGATAAATAGCATGGGATTCTCCTTGGAAGGGGAGAGGGAAAGATAATAGATTTTCATGTTCAAGGAGGGTTGAAAAATGTGCAAAACAATCAAACAAACCAGACTCTTCTGCCATCTCTATGACTTCTGTTAGCTGTCAAATTATAGTGTAACCAACAGTAAAACATCCACATTCAGTCCCCAAAAGAAGCATAACACAGTAATTAATCAATAGGAGTAAAAGTAAACATAGTAAAATCACCATACATTAAAGAGCTGTAATAAAAGAGTACCTACAGATAATGCTCCATTAAGGGTATTTTGGGGAGTAATAAATGTTGCATGTTAACATTTACTTGTTAAAAGATCTGACAAAATGGTGGCTATCCATGATGGAACATGTAACTGTGCCAGTAGGGGTTGCTACTAGCAACGGAAAGTTACCAACTGTAACAGCTGGTGGCAGAAAGCAGATTTATGATTGACAACATAAAAGCCATTTCTTTAACAAGAGTCCTCTCAGTCTACTGACAGAGTTCCACAGAGCTAAAGTGTATACAAATGTATTTTTGCCCATGAAATTTATAAATCTGAAAGGATTAACAGTAGTTGAGCGACCTCTCTTTAAACTACAGTTAAGACATGTAGCTAGTAACACTGGGCTGGGCGCGCACACACACACACACACACACACACACACACACACACACACACCTCTGAACACAACTCTTTTCCAGCTGCACAGGCTTGGCTGGTGATACTAGTTTACATGACAATGCAGCACTCCAAGTGCATCAATGCCAGCCTGGATAAACAGTGATCCTTTACCAAAACAAGGGGGTCATTACGACAGCTTGTCAAATCAATGTTGAGAGTGTCCTGGCTGATTAAGGCATCCCCTCTCAGTCCTGACACAGTGTCAATACTGGCTGGCCTGTGGCGGCACACTCCCATGATTGGACTGAAATGCCTATCAGTCAGACAGCTGAGCTGGACTAATGATTCCCTGTGCTGCCTATTAGAGTGACATGACAATTTAATCCTGTGGGCCAGGCATGGAAAAAGTGACCTTGGTGCTTTATATTGAGGCTGAGGTAAATTGACAAGAGCAGATAAATCTTTACCTTGGGCTATTAACAGAATTAAAGAACAACAACAAAGGCAGAGGGTCCTCTCTTTTTTGTTCAGTTAGTCGCTGCCTTTGTGTTATAGCGTGTTATATACAGTGTTATAAAGTCGCTGCCTGTGTTATAGCGTGTTATAAACAGTTTTATATAAAACAATCTCTTGAATTTTAAAATAATCTGGCAAAGAAAACAACCATAAAATATCATTGCATCATTAAAACGTCTGTATTCCAAAAAAATTCTACTTTGCACTGGTACGATCGATCTAATGAGAAAAACAAAGAGATAAATACAAGCCATAGGTTGAATTCTTCTATGTTTTGCTGTCAAGCTGGAATATTAAAAGTAGATATTGCTTGAAGCTCAAGGTTTTTCAGATGTTCAAAGCCATTCCAGCATGGCCCCTGGGCAAGGTATATTGCCTTGGACATCTATCTTAAGGCTATGAGAACATTGACTACATGGTTGGAAAAAGGCCATGTGTTTACACAGATGTTTCAAGCTTTTAGCACACTGATTTTCTGTACTGAGCCGCACCACCATCTTTTGTGCCACGAATATATACATTTTGCATTAGTTTACCCTGGGCAGGAGAGCTAGCAGACTTGCACGCAGTGTCTGAAACAAAGATTCTCTGCACTGCCACTTTAATATTTCTCTGAATCGGATTTTAATTGGGTAAAACCTTTTTGTTAACATTTCCATCACCAGGGCTTTATTTGTTCCCTTTTTGTTTTTTGTTTTTTAAATAGCTGCTGCGAGGTAACCTGTACACAGAGGGTTACATTGTGCCTCTCCACATTTTTAATGGAAACAAATGGTAAAAGATAAGAATTTCATCCCAGTTGTAAGGACAGATCGCCGGCACTGGGAGGCAATTTGCCTGTAAGGCACAGTTGCCGCACTGACCCTTTATGTTCCCTGTAAAGGTCAACATTTCCTTTTCTTTTGTTTCACTCCATGCATGCATGCATAAATCAAAGCTCTTGGCTATTTTCAATTTTGAAGTAAGAAATACCAGCCATCAAAAGCAAAATGTAACCTGCATAATAATAGAATATTGCTACTTTTATTTACCATTAAATAAAATACAATCTGTGGATGTAAAGATGGAGTTTGTGGGTTGGTTTAACAAATAAATGCTTGGGTAAATGTAACTTGGTTCAGTATCAACAATAACTGCATTTCCATATTTGTTATGCTAAATAAAAAAAAATAAATAAAAAAAATGCTTTGCTTCTGTGCAAAAAATTAGCAGTAACAAACAGAAAACAGATGGCACTATCCAATAATATCACTTCTCAGCACCAGTTGTAAACATGATTTACAATTTGCAAGATATTATTTACTGTGATTCATGTTTATGTCAGTTCCACACTGGAGGTTAATAGAAATGCCAGCATGCTTGCTGATTTACTTAGTAAAATTTTCATCCCAAGGTTCGGGTTCAGAAGATTGGAGTCAGAGAGAGTTACAGGATTCATGCATTATGCAGAAGACGCTGACACGACCTTCAGCCATCACAGTCTTCTCTATATATCACACTGGGCTTGACCCTCCCAAGGCCAGAGGGAGCATTTGATATATTTAACCACTACTGCCATTAAATTACTCACATTCTTTAAGAGCTGAATTCATTTTATATAGCTAGCAACATGGAGGCAATATAACAATGATTAAAAGTGGTTTTACACTTTGTATTTGCCTTTTTACCACAGTTGATGCTTTAGCAATAAGGAAGACATTCATAAGTCAACAGCAAACTAAATCAACACACATCTCTTGCATGGCCCTTCTGATTTTTATGCCTCACATTATGGCTTCGCCATATGCCGGCCATATGTAGAAATAAAAAAAGAAAATCTACCCCTGCTGTTTGATATAGAACACATCATAAAGTGATAGGAAATAAAGTGCTGTTTTAAAGGGTGAGGTCCATTTAAATAGAATTGGCTTTAGAATTATTTATGACATTAATTGCCACATTATCGACTGCCTGTCAGCTCCTTGGACTTGCAGTCCATTCTTCTTCACAAAGAGCGCCAGCTCAGCCTAAAGTAGACTGACAAGCTAATTATACCATCTTCCCTCTCAATGATAAATGTCACTAATGTAAATCTGGCCCAGAAATAAGACTCCTTAGTCACCTCAACCGCAAAAGACTCCCACTCCAGCCACGGTCTTTATACAGGGACGCTTCACTCTGCTTCATGTCCTCCTGACTCAAGTTATTCTAAAGAATTCAAGTCCCAAATTGTGAAATTGTTCTTGTTAGGTCATGCACATTTTCTATTGAGCATGGGACACACTTGAATTTACACTTTTTATATTTAAAGTGCCAGTATACTATTGGTTGTGGCTATCTGTAGAGGTGAAAAGGGAGTCAGGGTTCGAACCTTCCCTGCTAGCTCTATTTTTCGTTTGTTACATAACCATTTCTCTTACTTTTTGTATGTTGACAGAGTGTAACACTGTCAATGCCTTCCAGGGGAGAGAATGTATCAACAACGAGGTATCCTCGTATATAAATGATATCCCGTCTCCCCCTCTTCATAATGACCGGCTTTTCACTCCGCCTTAAGGGGCCGTGTTGAACAGCTAATAAAACTTTTGATTTCCAACGTGGACGGAATACTTCATACAAACTAGTTATTGTCTAATAACCTGGCCCTTGCTCAAATATATACAGAATAACGCACTCCAAATGACTTATGCTCACTGGATATATATTAATAATATAGTCTATTCTTTACATGGTGTTAAGTATCTGGAGGAGAGTGAGGGCAAACGTCAAAAACATTTTTTTCATCACTACACCCAAAAATGTTTCATATGAATTCTCTTTTTAATGAGGCTGTTTACATATTCTAACTTCACTTAGGATGTATCCTGACAAGAATGAGAGCTGACACATACCAAACTTGGTATGTCCCAGAGCCATTTTCAATGGCTGGGATGCTGTCAGCTCCACCCACATCAGTGGCAGTGTCTCAATGGTAGCGCGACACATGTCAGAAACTTTTAAACGTCTGCTCTTTTCAGCAGAGTGCTACTGCAGCCCAAAGATGGTATTTTATGTTTATTAATTAATGTAATACTGGTCAAAGATTAAGCGATATTTGCTGCAATATTGGCATAGTGTAAAGTATGAAGCTTGTACTATATTATGATTCTGAGGTTCAGTTGAACACGCTGGATCGATAAACTCAAATATTGTTGACACAAGCTTTTTTTTTATATCTGATCAAATCCCAATAATTGATGACAATTACTCATTGACAATTGCTCAATCAGGCAGCTATCAGCAAAATTCATTTTCAGCCTTACGCTCGGACGTTTGAGTAATAGCCATCTCTGTTGATATCACATGGATCACGCAGCCAGACACACATCTGAACTTTGACCTTCTTTGATCAGCAGTTTTGGCAAGGCAATCCATCATAGTGCTCTTACTGTCAGAAGAGGTGCCTGGCTGCAGCTGTGTGTCACTGGCTAAGAGGGGCTGCTTAAAGGCAATCATGTCAACCTCCACGCAACTGCTCAGATTCCCAGATTGAAGGAGGACTTGACAGGGCCAGAAGAGTCAGCTGAAGACACTGGAGGGCTGTGTCTGATTGCTGTGTGGCCATAAAGTGATGGCTGATTTTATCATATGTGAACAACCAAATGGATACACTCAAAAATGGTGGAAATTCAATAAATGAATACTTAACCTTTTTGCTAAACTACGGCTTTTGAAGTAATTATATGACGCAAAAGCAAGGGACAAAAATTATAATTTTTTTAAAAATGAAAATCACTTTTTACTACATACATTCTATTAGAATGCTATACATGAAAAAAAATCAATAACCTGTGATCGAAGGCGGCTGTTTAATGTTACAAAAAGACAGGATATGAACAATTTTTGGAGTCTGACCTTCAAACTCGGTTTCTGCCTCAAGACAATGTCTAGACAGAAAGATTGCAAACTCTTTGAAGGGATCACTGCCTAAACATAACATGCTGCTGAGCTATAACTTTAACTTAAACTTAGCAATTAGAAGAAATGTAGAATGCATTTTTTTTATATTTAAGCTTCTTTCCAGAGGGTGAGCTGACCTCTCTTACACACACACACACACACACACACACACAAAAACAACAAACCTAGGGGGAATAAAATATATGTACATGCTCAGGAAAAATTGGTGGATGAGTGCATTTTTGCCTGGGGCAGGGAAATTATATTGGTGTATTGCGCTGATGTATACATTATAGATATCAGGCCAAAAGCCTAGATTCTTTTGCATAAAGAGACCTCCTAAGCAGAAGGTTAGGTCATAGATTTAAATCTTGTCACACTAAATGCCAGTTTCACATTCAGGTGTAAATAACACGAGCGGTGAGGTATTTTCCAGTTCCACCACCAATGACTTCCTGATGAGAAAACGGATAGCGTATTCCCCGTCACTTTTACACAGGCGCCGGGTGCATTAATGGCAAAAATGGGCCTGACTTTCAGACAAAGAAGCTGAGTGACGGCTTGCTGACTGCAGCTCCGAGTGTGCAATAACATGATGTGAAAGGACATTGTCAAGAACTGAGGAGACGAGACCAGATTGTACATAGTGACAGAAAACAGAGATGAGGACAGAGATACTGGTGCCATATTAGTGGCCAGCATATTCAAACACCATCCTTGAGTCTAAGCAAACTTGACATCACCTCCGATGGCTTCAAAGTGTTCGCTCCCCTCCCCTCCACCACCACCAACCCCCTCTTCTGTCTACAGCCAGCTTTACCCTCTGATGTGTCTCCAGACTCCGCTCTCTTATGTAGAGAGTTACCAGCAGGCCTGTTCTGTCAGGACAAGAGGATAGGGGTGCCGCGGCCTGCGGATACTCAGTCAATCTACATTTGGTCACCGTGGTTGGAAGTGTGCTCATTTTTTCCGATATCTGAGCTACTTGAGGTGATCCGAACACTGAAGTGTGAGAAGCTGTCACCTTGCATAAAGCTCCGCACCAGCAGAAGATGTACGGCTCCTGATATGCTAAGGGGAGGGGGGGTCTCTCCATCCTGATAGGCTGTGAGGACACTGGGGACTGTATAAGAGAGAGAGGGGGGAATGTATTCCACTCTGTCCGCCTGGGGACAAGAGGTCGGCGGGGAAGGAGGCAGCTCATCACAAGGCCCCCTGCAGTCTCAAGACAGATTTATGCGGTTACCGGGCCAAACATTGGGGAGTTATTTTAATGCTGTGTCAAAATATCAACAAGAGGCTAACAGAGAGAAGCATCAACAATCGATACATCATTGTGGAAAGGTGGAAAAAAAGAGCACTGTTAAACCCTGCATGACAAGAATTATTTACTTGGTAGAACTCTGAATGGTGCTGCTTGTTTTATTTTGGTGTTTTTATTGGAGACTGTGCTGTAAGCCTGTCCAGCGGCAGTGGCTGGACACTGCTGTTTATACTCTACAGGCCATTAACAGTTCACCCCACCTTCTCCAGCAGGGCAGCAGCTGGGGAGAAAGGAGCATGCAGCAGCGGTGCAGGATCTCACCGGCACAAAAAAACATGGCTAGAGGCGGGGCGGCTGGAGAACGCCCCGAGTAAAGTTGGCAGCTGTGCAGCTGTGTGTGATAAAGTGCAGCTCGCCGTAAATACACTCTGGGGCTCCCTGCACAGCTGGCGACTGTAGGTTACAGTTCTAAAAGATGGAGTGCAGGAAGGGGATAGTGGGAGGAAGGGTGGTTGCGGGAAAGGGAGAGCTTCCATCTACACATCATCTGTCTGAGGTGGAGAGGAAGATGAGGGCCAAATTCATGAGAACAAGGAAGATGAGGAGGAGGGTAAGAAAATGTTTTTGTGCCAGTAAGAGAAGAAAAAAGTGCAGTTGTCTGACATTCATGGGCGTCTGCAGACAATTAAAGAGGCATTAGCATGAAAGGATTGAAGCAACTTGGGCACTATATACTGTATATATATTGCATCTTACATTACATGTAACATCTTACTTTTTTTTAATTACAACTCTGTTGATACAATATGACGTACAGTATATATAAAACTTTATTTTACAGACTCAAGGTCCAGATAAAAAAGTGAACATAACATATTACAAGAGGGGTACAAACAAACATAAATACATAGACATACAACTAGCTATACTAATAATTAAAACAGGTACAGATGCTCGTTCCAGTATTTCCAGAGTTTGGAGATATAGCTGGTATCACTAAGTGCAGGGTTGATTATAGCAGTTAAAATTGTATTGCACATGAATCTGTACACAGACACACATATATGTACATATATTATAGCAGTTAAAATTGTATTGCACATGAATCTGTACACAGACACACATATATGTACATATATTATAGCAGTTAAAATTGTATTGCACATGAATCTGTACACAGACACACATATATGTACATATATTTATATATATATATATATATATATATATAAATATATGTACATATGTGTCTGTGTACAACACATGTACATATATGTACATATATTTATATATATATATATATATATATATATATAAATATATGTACATATATGTGTGTCTGTGTACAGATTCATGTGCAATACAATTTAACTGCTATAATCAACCTGCACTTAGTGATACCAGCTATATCTCCAAACTCTGGAAATACTGGACGAGCATCTGTACCTGTTTTAATTATTAGTATAGCTAGTTGTATGTCTATGTATTTATGTTTGTTTGTACCCCTCTGTAATATGTTATGTTCACTTTATCTGGACCTTGAGTCTGTAAAATAAAGTTTTATATATACTGTACGTCATATTGTATCAACAGAGTTGTATATATATATATATATATATATATATATATATATATATATATATATATATATATATATATATATATATATATATATATACACATATATTATACACAGATCAGATGTACTATTCATTACATCATGGAAGAAACAAAGTTACTCAAATAATCACAGTGAATTCAGTGAACAGCAATCAGTTGATTTTGCTTAAATGATAAAGATTTATTTTGTGTGAAATATTTTACCTTCTACAGTGTTAAATGACAGTAACTGGCCATAGTTTTTATTATATACTGTCCATTTTCTTTATATACTGTAAAATAACTTCTAATCTATTGAAATTTGTAATGTATACATAAATAGTGTTTGAATAATGACTAAAGTCCATAATTTGACATGAACTGAAATATAATGGAAATGCCACTGATACATAATGATGTTGAAAATTGCAGCTGAAAACACAGTATTTACATAAAGTAAAATATGTAAGTTAAAATGCAGTAAAACTAACTGACATTTAGAAGTTACCAGGGCCAAAAACTTAATGAATTGTTCCTTTGGCTTGCTCAATATTTTTATATAATATATATTAAATCATAGGTTACCCGAAAAAAACAATATGGTGAACTGAAGTATTAGTTTAGACTATAAATCAGTCATTTCTCACTGTTTGTCGCTGATATCCGCCAGTTCCCGAAGGAAACATGGAGACACAGCCAATAAAGTTATGCAGACATTTATTTTTCACTTCCAGTGATTTAGCGTGACTGTGCTTGTCACCATGATTTAGAGGAGTCTGCAGTCTGCATTCTGTTTATTGTGACCAAACAAGTGCGGCGCCTGCACGCTTTCAACTTCAGGGTTATTGATTAAAGTTTTAAATGGCTGCCATATTACCCAGGGACTTGCAGGAGATTAATTTGCATTGATGTTCATCTGTAATTCATTAGCCATTTAGACAGCTTAACCACGAGGACTGTGTCTTGAGAGAAATGGCCATATTTCACAGAGTGGGAGCATGAAGGCAAGCTATACAGTAGGCCTGCCTGCATGATATTGGAAAAATTTGACATTGCGATATTTTCCCCCCCTGCAATATGTATTGCGATATGATAAAAGAAAAAGTAATTTTTAAAAGATTATATTATTATTATATTTGGAAATAATAAATCATTCTCAACTACTGCGGTGATTTTTGTAGTGGAGCGCATCTACATAGAAGAAAAAAATGAAAAAGGATCTTTTCTAATGTGAACCATTCTTTGTTAAACCTAATGCTTTACAAACACCAAAGCAAGTAAGCGCTGTGACTAACATTGCTCTTACTCATCTCATCAAGTGGTTTTGGAGGGAAATTAGGTAGAAATACGCTGGTTGACTAGCATGAAACCATTGTATTCATATAATAATCAATCCTGGCTAACGTGAATGACAGTGACTGCATGTTGCTTCCTCTAAATTTCAGGTTGTGGTGGACTAGCGGGGCCAGCTTGTTAGATTGATCAGACCTGCATGTCACGCGCACTAACAACAAACTCTGTGTATCCCAAAACAATTAAATCGGTGTAAATGACGTTAGATCAGACTTCTGTATAGATTAGTGTTACGTTTCCAGCTGCTGCCTACGGTACTTTTCTACACACGGAGAGCCTCACTCCCATAACAAACCCGTCGGACTAACGTCACACACACGCGTTGCCCACATGGCTACCTGTCTTTAAAGGGAAAGGGTCGGACGGTAATCATGTAAAAGGAGAACGGTGAAAGTTACTTTTCTATCAAGCAGCAAAAAAGGATTAGCGTCAACATCGTAACGTCCTGCGATGTGACTATCGCGCATGTGCGCATCGCGATGTCGATGCTAAAACACAATATTGTTCAGCCATACTATACAGTATGCTACAAAGCAACATACAATACATTTTGCGTTGTAAATAGGATTCAGAGCAAGAGTGAGGATGATTATGTTTGAAACTTAGAATTAAAGATTTCTAAAACATGTGTTATTAATTTGCAATTAATCGGGAGTTAACTATGGACAATCATGCGATTACATATTAAAATCAATTAACAGACCTAATATTAACAAATAAATCAAATGACTCTTTAATGTGAAAGGGATCACTCGCAGTGACAAACCTACAAAGAATTATCACCCAACTCCAGCTCATTGTTTTGGTTTTATAGCACATTAACAGTATGAAACAGATTATCATTGTTTCCAGCAGGCAGGCAGCTTCTTTCAGCAACCAAACTCTGGTAAACCCGCTGTACACTCAAACCGCACACAGGCACAAAGTGAGCAGCAACATGCTGAAGACAATCAGACATTTAGCAGCTTAAGAACCAAGTATATTTTCCAGACCAAAACAGAGCTACTGTGAAAAAAAGAGTATTGAATGAGAATATTGAATATTTTGTGAAAATATTACTTTTTGTCAGGTGGACACAAACACAACTTCAAATGAATGGTAATGTTGCTGCTTGCTGTATGCTAGCTAATCAACCGAATGATTCACTCTAGATGTCTAGATAAGGATGGGAATGGGCAATGGACGAGTCAAATATACAGTATGGGACATCAGGGCTTCAGCTCTTTATTCAGTAATAATATGTACAGTGGGGTTCAAAGCTTTGGGCACCCCAGGTAAAAATTTGTATTAATGTGCATAAAGAAGCCAAGAAAAGATGGGAAAATCTCCAAAAGGCATCAAATGTCAATTATTTACAGTTTCAGTTTTCTAGACAACTGCTTAGAAGAAGCCATGATGCTGATTGTTGGGGCAAGGTCAGATGAGTCTGGGCATTTAAAACCTTAAGATTGACATCACCTGGTCTTTCCAGACGATGATTGAGAACAATCCATGACACTGTCAGGTCTCAGCTTTTCAAAGGGGGCGGTGCATGCTAGAAACTCTGCAGGGTGCCCAAACTTTTGCAGATGCCATTTTTTTTTGTTTTCTGTTATTTTGAAAGTGTAAATGTTGAAAATAAAATCTAACTTTTTGTGACATATTATACAAATGTCTAATCTGTCATTTGATGCCTTTTGGACATTTTTCCATCTTTTCTTGGCTTCTTTATGCACATTAATACAAATTTTTCCCTGGGGTGCCCAAACTTTCTAGCCCCACTGTAAGGCTGTGTGTCTGTCAGCTTGTTTTTGCTTGAATCTTTCCAAATGCCAAATACATCAATAAATGCAACTGAAAACCCAATATGCAATTCATAAATCAAATATAATTCAATAAAGTTATTCATAACTCATGAATATTTCTTTCTACAACAAAAGAAGTAACATGATGCAAAGTTAAAGCCTCAGCTAAAGAAAGATATTGCATGACTTGATTTCTTCAAAAATGAATCTGGTTTTGATGTGAGACAAAATAAGAAATATGACAACATGAAAACTGATCTGACTGTGTATGAAGGAAAGTTGTGTCCTGAGGCTTTGGGTCAGCAGTCAATTAAATTAGCACACTAAAATGAAAGACTTTTAAAATCCCCTTACTAAATAATGGTTGTCAGACACTCTGTATCCTCCATGACGTTCTGTAAAAAAGGTTGCAGCAATGGGATTAGGGCTTGATCCTCAACTACTGCTGTGCCCAGTCAAATGACTATCCTCTTATCTCAAGGCAACAGAGCTACATTATGTTATGTACTGACTTTGTCAAGACAGAATGGATGTTACTGAAATTAATTTAATCTTCCTTAAATTAGCTTCTGACTATGAACTCGCTGAAATTGATGTCCTCCAGAATTCAATTTCCTCTGCGGTGTGATATGCTTTTATCAGTTGGTAAGTATTTGCTGGACTCCAATAATGAGAGCTGTCACAGAGACCAGAAGTGGATAGTGTTCGACGGCAACCATCTTGAGAACACTGGAATTGTCGCCCACCCACATCTACCAGGGATTTTTTTTTAAAGACTTGAGGGATTCCAGACTGTACACCGCAGCTCTCACTAAGGCAACAGTAATTTCAGAATCAGATGTTAATCAATCTGGAATCACTTTAATCCAATTACTAGTCATTAGACCATTAGAGTGTATCAGTGTTTGATTCATTGTTGCTGAAATGAAAGAGAGGGCATCTGATGTCGGAAATATTTCAAGTCACGACAGCAAGATACCAGCCTGGAAAGATGCCTTTAAACTTAATTTCACACCCGTTCTTGCATAGAATTATACAAAAATTCAATTCACTGATGAAGGTCTTTATTGGATGTGAATGTGTATTGGATGTTTAACCTGTTGAAGTAATAACTAACATTATAAAGATTGCTATCAAAATATGACTTCAGTGGACATGTAAAATTGATATTAGCTGTTTGCAGAAGTGCTGAAATAATTATACAGGTGATTAATTGACAAAACATTAATGACAACCATCTCCTTAATAAATTTATCAAGTAACATATTAAGTGACACGCATAAGCTAAATGCTAATGTCAGCCTGCTAACATGCTAACAATGAAAATGTGAATATGCTGATGTTTAGCAGGTTTAATAATTACCATTATCTTTGTTTAGCGTGTTAGCATGCTAACATTTGCTACTTAGCACTGAAACCATAGACGTTAATATTAATGAATTAATATTAACGTCTATGACTGAAACAGAAAGTACAGCTGAGGCTGCTGCCTGCTGTCTTTAGTTTTGCAGATTTTTGATCATAATATAGTTTCCCTTCTTTTTCTTCCTTTAATGACAATTTTATATACTTATATATTTATTATGTGTTTTGTCTATTCTAATTTATATAGTTTTAATATTTTTTATACTGTACTGTACTGTTTCATTGTGCAATACGGTTCTGTATAATAACAATAAAGCTGAACCTTGAATGTCCAAACATACAGTACATACCAAGTGGTGGATCGACAGACTGATCCACTGTCATTGCTATCCCACAACACGCTATTAGCGTGGCTAAAAATGCAAAGCATATGCTAGTAGTTCCTTTCTCTGATTTTCTTTTTAGAAACTTGCATCTGTTTCATATCATTGTAAATGCAATTTGTGTGATATTTTTCTGTTGTTTAGGCTAAATAATCAAACTTAAGACATCACCTTGGTCTTTTTGAAAATGATATTTTACTGCATCCCTAGTTATAGCACAATACAGAACCCTGAGAAGGGGGACTTTTGAAACAGAAAAATGTAAACATTAAGCCCAATATACCAAAATCCATAGATTAATAAAAATAAGGCACACGCTTCTCTTTGAGAATTTGACAACACAGATGGTATTTTAAAGCCATATAAGGTCCGCAATGTATAACTTTAACTAGACAAATCCCAAATGTCACTTCTTACCTGGGATGTTAGGTGCCCACCCAGCTGTCTGGTCCCCATTATTACTTTCATCTTGTCTCTGCTCCTGATACTTAATAAGCAATACCTGAGGGTTCTGCCTCCATCTCTAAACTCTGATTTGATGTGGCAAGGAGACAGGAAACAGGGAATAGGGGGGACAGAAATAAAAGAACAAGAGATCAAAATAACTGTGCCTGGCTGGCTGAGTAGAGTGGGGCCCATCAACACCAATAACCGTTAGCTGCAAACACATGTGTCACAGCGAGACAAGTGTCATATCACTCAGCCCACTGCTTCATTTGACTGGAACACATCAATCACTCAGGGAAATCCACACAGACGTGCCGAGATAGGCCTCACCTCTGGCTCCCTCATTAAGTTGCGTCAGTGTTAGTGAAACCCAGGCGTGTCAAGAATTCACTGTCAACGTTCTCAAAAAGAGCCTCTCTTGTCCAGTTGTTGCCATCAACCATGGGGTGAGAACAGCAGGGTGAGATGCAACAGTGCACGGAATCTTACAGCTATTACATTTATGTCAATGTGTTTGGTGTTTAAGCTGACCTCTGCTACTACTCGAAACACAAAACGTCTGCATGGCTGTGCCCATGAGCTGGAGGCAGATCTGTAGTACAAATTACTCATGACAAATATGTGCTCACCAGTATTAAAGTGTTTTGGATGCAACAAATGATTGTTGTCATAATTGATTACTCTATTGACTAATTTTTTGATCAATTTTTTTGAAATTACATTTCCTGGTTCCCAAAGTTCCAGGAGCTGAATATGTATAATTTAATTTAAACTCTTCAGATTTAACCAACAGTCCAAATCCCAAAGATATATACAATTTATATATTGATATTAAACAGATAAAAAGCAAACATTTAAATTTGAGAAGCTAAATCCTGTGAATGTTTAGCACTATTAATTTACATTGATTATCAAAATTGTTACTTATCTTTAGAAACAATGCCCACTAATGTTGTGGGTTAAAAAGTTTAGCCAGGAAGCTTAATTTTCATTTGGTGTCCTTGGCCAGATGTTAAAAAGCACCCTAAAAACCGTTAATCAAAATGTTTTTTCAGTCAACTGACTAATTTATTGACTCACTTTTCTGCACCAGTTGTCACACACTGATATCACATCTATGACACTGCAGTCCTTTCATAACACAACTCGTTATTTCAACTCAATATCACTATGTATGTACAGAGTTAAAATGAGAAACTGTCCCTTGGTGGCGGGCTTTAACGAAGGATTAAAGGCTTATTAACAAAGGCCTCCCTTGAAAGTCCAGCTCTCTCCCTAGCCACCGCCATGCTGCGCCCAGCTGTGTATACAACTCCGACAGGTAGAATAATAACGGTTATACATCACTGCACCTGAGAGCCCAATCATCTAAATCTTCCCCTGCCAGCACCTCCCAGACTCCATTACTTTATTGACATGCAATCTTAAGAGGGAGAGAAATATTGCACATGTAAGGTCACTTGGTTATGAAGACATATTATCATATTATCTGCATGAGGGTTGTAGGGCTCAGGCCTGACAAAGCTAATTATAATTGGACATGATACAGAGCTCAGAGCATATTACGTGCTTGGCTGCATGACAAAGTCGCAGCTGAGATACAAGGGGAGAGAGGAGTGAAGCATGAGCTGAAACTCAATGTGAAGAGGGTGAAGCTGCACAATAACTCTCTGATGATAATTTAGGGATACATCCACTATGAGCACCAGGCCAAACCTGTTCCTGCTTGTTCACAAGGCACAAAAAGGAAAGAGCCAGTTGTTCAAATACAAATTTCTTATGCACGCAGACTAAGCTCTAATGCCCAAATTCACATTTTGATAGTGACAGCAAAAGTGGCCTTGTGGGTTCTGATCTCCACTCTTAAGGTTATGTCGGTATAGACAGAGACAAATTACTTAATCCTTTTGCTGCCTCCTTCAAAGCAGCCATTTGCCTCCAAACAGTGATGCATTTATTTTTAAAGCTGGCTCCCAAACTTGAAAAATCAAATGAACCTTGCAAAGAATAACTAAGTCAAGTGATACTGTACATCTGTTCTCTTCTAGTTTCCATCCTGCAGCCCTATAATCTCATCACAGGGGTCGTGACCACCGCTCTGTAAACCGCTGTCTGATCATGAGCCAGTCGAGTTGTTCCCTGCACCGCACAGCTTAGTTTCTAAATGTAGACAGTCACAGAGGACAGAGTAACGTGAGGAAAATTTCACAACAGATAGCAGTCAGTCATTCGTCAGTCACAAAGTTTACCAGTTTACTAGTAAACGCAACATTTTGTCCCGTCTGTGTTGTTTTTCAGCAGCAGTGACCAGTGCTAGTCGGTGCTAGTTAGCGTCTGTTAACTCACAGGGTTCTAGGGCGCGAGTAATATTTTCCTAGGTTGCACCGCTGCACGAACATTAGGCACGATTATGGCTAAAATGATAATCACGATTATTTTGATCAATATTGTAATCACGATTATTATCACGATTATTTGTTGATTTTAACCAAAACAAATTTTATAGTCACATACTCTATAACTGCTTTCACATCCATATTGTGCTACATTCCTCTTATGTTGAAATTGTATGTTGTACATACATACAGCTGCAACACATGTAAATGAAAATGATCTGAAATAAATAGCCTAAGATGTATTTAAAAAAAAAAAAGATCTCTGTGAAAGCTCCTTTAGTTGTTTTTAACAATAACTGATTAAAAGAGCTAGGGAGAAGGGGAGTGCAATGGACGTACTCAGAGTGACGACTGACTCATTATGAATGGGTCTCACCGGCTCACCGGCTATTACTCTACGAACTGAAGTTAGTTGCATTCAATAACTTCTTCTGTGTTTTTCGCCGTGGCCGCCGTGATAGCCGAGTTACCAGCGG
This sequence comes from Percina caprodes, assembly GCA_013375575.1. Lineage (NCBI taxonomy): Eukaryota > Metazoa > Chordata > Actinopteri > Perciformes > Percidae > Percina > Percina caprodes. Next base: position 5,378,800 of record JABXJD010000010.1, read on the forward strand.
AAACACTGGTACAAATACAGGTTTGCCTCTCATTAACAATATACAGATGTGTTAATAACAAAACTGTGGACAAATGTCAGAAGCGTAACACCGGCGCTGTCGCCGCTCTGTCTCTGTTGCTGGGGAGCCTGTGTGAGTGAATGGGGGCGTCGCTGCTCGGAGAGTAAGAGGAGAGAGCCAAACACAGGCACGGCTTTACAGAAGAAATGGGTCATGTAACGCAACATTAAAACATATCCATATAAACAATATTGCTTTGTTTGTGGAGAGGCATCAAAATAATCGTGATTATCATTTTGGCCATAATCGTGCAGCCCTAATCCATTCATGCATTCCCATGAATATGACTCTATTCGTGTAGAACAGCACTATTTAACTTCACACTTCTTAAATCGCTATCATCTCTGCACTAATGGAAATTATTTCAGAGAGTTGACTTTAAAGGTTAATTTGAGGAGTTAAATCTGCATAATGTATGATGTAGGAGGCGGTAGGCTATAACCCCCATGACTCAGTCGAGTATCTTCTTTTAGTTAAATGTCAAATTAAATACACCTTGAAAAAAATTGGTATTTCTTACTTGCCCATACTTGGTTTGGGCATGGCAGCTGAGATCTCAAAACCTGGGCAAATAAAACCATAGGTCTTGGCTCGCATGGATAAATACCCCAAGTTTTAACCATTGTTTTTTAAAAAAACAAATTGTTTACCCTTAAAAAGCAACTTTTTCATTTTGCCTCTGTTGTGAAAAAAAGCAGCTCTTATTAACTTGACGGAAAGCAAGGAAATTCTTACTGGTGGCCAGATGTTATGAAGCATCAATTGATGCTTTTGAATTCACTTTAAATAGGACAAAGAATCTGGATAACACTATTCAAATTTGATCTAATGCATACGTTTCTTCTTAAAAACTAAAAAACATCTACAGCACTGTTGTGGTCTAACTTTTAAAACATACTTTCTCTCTTGCTGCAAAAGATATTCAAAACATCTGGAAGTCCATCTGTCAATAAATCTCTCTGATAAACGATGGTGCTTCAGAAATCCAAGGAAAATAATGAGTGTTGCAACATCTTGGCACAACTAAAAACATATTTGAAATACAAGACTACATCTCAGATGCTCAGCTCTGAGACCACAAATCACAAAGGCTCAGTGTATTAGGAATTTATTTCAAAGCATGTCACACACACATTTGCAACTGTATATCTTTCCAGATACTGGCGAGAAATGCTGGAAGTCTGGTAATGCTCATAGGTGAACTACACCACATCGAGAGTTTGCATGGCCAGCATATTGTTATTAAATGGCACTTTTGTTTCTGTGCAAGTTGTTTTTCCCTCATCGAGCACACTTGCAGTGAAAGAAATAAAGCTGTAGATCATTTTATATCATTTTCCTGACTGGGCAATGTTCAATATGTCTGAAATTAATCAAAAATAAGAAGGTAATAGCAATCTGCCTTTGAATTACTGAATGTACTGTGAAGTTGTTTCTTTGAACAATTACATTTAATTAAAAACTATTAAGCCTGGTGTTTCTGTATGAAAACTCCCCCGCTAGCCGTCCAGCTTTCTCATCTGGTTTCAGAAACTTGCCATGACAGGCCATTTTTCATGATTTCTCTTACATTGGAAAAACTGCAGTATTTTAATTAAGAGGCCTGAATGTCCAGATGCTTACCTTTTTTTCCTTTAAATGATTACTGATGGGAAAGCCACGAGCAAACCAGCCAAACATTGATGAATGCAAGCCAGTTGCAAAGTGAGAATTCTTTAGTGTTGTGGTGGAAATTGACGTTTAAGGCTTTTCGAAGCTGTAACTGTGCTCGCTTGTGCCATTACGGGCTCAGTGCTCCTCTAACAGCACATAGTTATCTCCATATTGCTAAAATACTTAAGTCCCTTAAAACTTAATAGATAAGATGCTCTCTCACTTTATTATGGGAAAGTAGTGCAAGCAGAGGACTAGATTAGCATAAAATAAATCATGTGTTTTTAACAAAATGTGGCAAGGACAGGGTCAGATGAGGGTCAGGAAGCAGATGAGAACCGGAGTTTGTGCTGCTATGTGAGGACAATCCAACAGGTGGCATGAGACCCCTGCCCTCCGTCTTATTTTCTTTTTTCAATAGAAGAGGAGCGCAGCTGCAGGGGACTGAAGCCCCTTTTGTTGTGTTGTTATTTTCTTAATTGGCTAGTAGACAGGAACTGAGCCTAATTTCCGCATTTTGGGTCTGATAATGTGAGAGAAGCCACATTATGTTTTCTAATCTAAAAAATAAATAAATGACTTAGCGAGTGTCATCCTTAGTAAGTCCTTAAGTTAAAATAAGATAATAGTTTTTCCCTTCACAATGTTTTCTTCTTTGTCCATTCACATTAGCACAATGAATATTAACAATATTGCCCTCTCAAGAATGTCAAAAATGTTCTGCCTACTTATTTCAATATCCTCTTTGCACAAGGCTTTCATTTCCTTAGGTACGCTGTTAAAAGGCAGCTCCAGCCTGCCCTGACTAATTTCCTCTCAGCCTCACAGATCACAGGCCTGTTCCACCCAGTGCTCCCTTTGCTCCCACAAAGACCCTCGTAATCCTGCTGCTTGTCCACAATTAATCTTCCCAGTTGCCGTATTATTAACACAACCACCCACGGGCAGAGGATGCAAATGTAAAGCTAGGAACAGGCCGTGCTGTGTGCACCCCTTCCAACCCCTCACTCAGCCCACAGCGGAGTGGCAGAAGTGTCAATCACACCGGGGGTTTAAACTGCTGCCCACTATCAGCTTCAAGGGCTTTTCAAACCCCCACCCCCCCCCCCCCACCCTCTGCTGATCAAACAACATGACCCCTCCCACCTCAAGCACCACAGTTGAGTAACCTCTCAACTTTCTTCTTCATCTACCTTTGCCTGTCAGCCATTCAATTGGTCTGTTTCTCTCTCTCTAATCTTTCCTGTGTTCTCCCTCAGTGGCCCATCACTTTGATTAGGAGAAGAGAAAATACTGAGGAGAAAAATCTAAAACGAGCCCTTTATCTTTCTTACAACCTTAGTGGGTGAAACACAAAATTGAGTTTTTGAGTTTTGGATGGTCTTTTTTTTTTGGGACATTTTATAGACTATATTATTATTTGCTCAATTGGTGGGAGGGGAGGGGGAGTCAACAGATTAATGAATAGAAGTCAGTTACAGCCTTACTATTTCCTTTTGTGTGTGGTTAATTATTTGGCTCTTTGAATCGGTTATCTAAAATCAGAAACAGAAAACCACTATACCTGAAAACTCTGCAGCGAGATTTAATTAATACCCTCCTGTATGAGAAAGATGAGAAATCTAAGTCAGGACGTTCTATCAAAGTGATAAAGCCAACATGTTCAGCTGATGTGTCAAAACAAACTGCTTTTTATAAGGCATGCGGTGTTGTGAATGAATCTTGTGTGTTAGAATAGAAAGCCAGTGGTTGTTTTGGCCATGAAGGGGAATCATGTAAGCATAGAAAAAACAAGCAATATTCCACTTTTGTTTGTTTTGTTGTGGTAAACACATGTGATTACTGTAGCCGTCTACTGGGGTAAGCTCAAGTCTTAGCCATTAGCATATATTCTACAAATCACAGTCTTGATCAAAGCTGCTGCTGTGAGAATAGCTTGGCACCACTTTAAAAGAATATGAAATAATGTCCCAATCCAGCCCGTCCGTCTCAAAGACCAGAGGAGAGAAAGGGAGAGCGTAAAAGCTGAATGTGTGGGGGCTTTTTGAGAAGTTGGTCACTATATTGCCTTTACTGTCACTTGACATGAAAGTAATGCCAGTTCTTTGGAGATCCAAGCTGTTCCCCTGTGGTTGAAATGCTATTGTATGTCAGACAAAGGGCATGGTTTCATAGCACCCCCTTGTTTGCATGCATGACCAGCACTTTCAAATAAGGCCTTTAGATCTAAATCTCAGGCTCCACTCAGCACTGAAGGCAGCAGGCAGCTTTGTTAGTGGTGAGAAATTACTTGGGATGTCCAAACTGAAAACTAGGCGTTCATAACTCCCAAAAAGAGCTTTGATTATGCTGAGGTCTACAACGAAGACCCGCTGTGAAAACAGCCCAGCTGAGCTGTGGCATGTTGTTTACCAAAGTATCATACTGAATGTTACAAGATTTTCTTGTGCTGCTGTCGTCCCTTTGGAGATTTAAGCAGTGAGTCATCACAGACTCAAGTTTTTAGTTTAACAAACATATTTTCAGAGCAGCACTATCTGCTGAGTTAAACCTGTTACTGTTGCTGTTTGACACATCAGTGGGGCCAAAGAAAGAAGATATACTAACTGGCAAACCTGAAATAAATGCAAATAAATGAAATACAAAAAAGCTTCAAAAAAAGTAACATATCTCAACATGGAAAAATTCACTAATTTTGTTCTTCTAAATTTGTGAAGCAGGATATTTCCTTATTGCTTATCTTAAAATTTTGTAACATGCTCAGAATTGTTTATATTTTATATTTTGGCTTTAAACGGCTATTATCAATATTTTTACACTAACAATGAATTACATACTTCTCATAGTGACAACCCAAAGAGAATTATCCCCTGACTCTGCAGTTCCTCTCAGTTTTACGGAGCTTTATAGCACATTTCAGCTCATTGTTTTGGTTTCTCAGCCTGCAGCTTCACGGTTTTGGTTCACTCATACCGCTCTCATAGCATCGGCAGAAGCTGTTTTTCATGAAGAAGCTCTAAACAAGCACGGAATTTCCCTCAGGAGGTAGTGGAAATCAACATTTGTCAGCTGGCCATTAACACAACTCCAAATTAATGATAATGTTGTTCTGTGTCTGTTGAATGTGTAAAAACTGTTTGCTAACAAGTTAGCCATATCAACTTTCGTAATTACGAAACATAGTAATATGTCATTTTTGTGTTCACAGCTTGTTTCCGCTGCTCTAGTGACACTATAAAGTGATGGTTAGCAGATGAGTGTCTCCCTGTGCTGTCTGTATCTCGTGCTACAAACACATTCCGTTGGCGGTAAATCAGTCCAAAGAAACGTAGCAACATATTAGCAAAAGGCAGAGGAAAAAAGGACTGCTAGCTAGTAACTATGAATGTCTTTCATTTGAAGACAGAAATGAATTCAACACATATGTTAGGCATTAAAGACACATGTTTTAGAGAAACAGTGTTAAATTGTGTTTGTTCACAAAAAACTGAAGCCTTAATATAAGAAATAATTAAAATGCCTAATTAGTTATTTGTCAGAGTTTAAAATGTAATGTTACCCTTTTATCTTGTCTGTATCGTGCATCCTTCATGTCATAATAAAAAGATTTTTCAAATTTCACAGAAATTCAGGAGGCCATAGAGAATGAAGAAATCATTTTTTGCAGAAAGTGAAATTCTCATGTGATATATCAAGGCCTTGGATTTGGGGAAAAATTGTTTATAGTAAAATATGTGATAGTGTTTCAAGCTTGACACAAAGTGAAACACTATGCATTAGCTGTATAGATGCCAAGATAAGATCCAGACCGGTTAACGCTGGTCAGTAAGCTAGTAATAGGGGCACTGCTGGAACAGCTCAATAACAGCACTGATTCAGTAAATATGTATGTTTGGCATGCCCGAGGGCCTCCCAGCATTTCCAACAGCAGCAGGCAGGTGTTTTCAGCTAAAACAAGCTCTGTATGCTTCAGTACCAAGCAACAGACAAACACAGAAGAGAGTTGAACATCTAGCAGCTGAAGATATATTTCTTAGAGTTTGGATAAAACCAGAGCTAAAAGGAGAGTGAATTATATTCACCAGGTGGACAGAAACATGACTCCGAATTAAGGATAGTGTTGCCCTGTCAGCTCGATCCATTAATAAGCAATTGTGTGCTAACACATTAATAACAACTTTATCAAAGCTTTGTTAAGGTTGACCTGCTTCATTCTAGGCTCATGTTCAGCCCATGGTCAAACACGAGGACACCGGTTAGGTTCTACCCGTGGCTCCTCCAGGGAAACTCCTGGTGGCTTGCCACGCTTGGACATCTCTTGCACAGACATGTGGCTGAGGACAAAGTGGGCCGTCTTACAAAACACAAAGAACAAGCACTTCTCCAGCTGCCCAATTCCCATGTGAGAGTGATAAGAATTTAGAGGTTTAGTCTGAGCTCATTGGAGACGAGCAGCATGGAGTTAGGCCAAGCAGACGCCAAGTGTGGCTTTGCAAGAGCATACACAAGCACATACACACATTGAGGGCCTTTAGTAGCATTGTATTAGGGTTCCTGTAAATACATGTCAGCTAGCAAGTAGCAAGTGTTACAGAAAATACAAGGACAATGGCAAACACAAAGCTGAGGTGATGTGATGTGCACAGCTATTATTTACTTTTCAGGATGACTGTGGGGATTTCAATGTCAGCTCTGATGAAAGCAAAAACTGGGTAAGTAGTTTCTTTTCTGTGGGGATTCCACTCACTCCCTAAACAGAAACAAAAGAACAAAATGTAAACATTACCTAACACAACTCAATATCCATGGCCATCATGAACAATATATAGTAAGTTGGCCTTAAAAGAGCCAGACATCAGTTTTCAAATGTCAGCTGGTAAAATCAAGTTAAGCTGCTTTGTCAGACCACCCCCCCATAATCTGCTAACATGTACGTCTCACATCACCTGAAAAATCATGAGCAACACAATTTAATTACAACTAAAAAAGTGTAAACATCACTCTCTTTCATCCCTTTATGTACGTGGACAAGAAGACAATGTGTTAAGAGGAAATAAATCTTCCTTGACAGCTACATCAAAGGGTGCAGTGAGGGGCTTACTGCTACTTAAGGCACAGGAATGCTGTTGCTAAGCATCAGTCGAAAACCTATCAACCCTTTAAGGACTTTACTATTTTTGAGAGTGCTGTGCAGGTTACTAGAGGCCAGAAACTCCACTGTGGCACTACCCTAAGAATTTTTACATCCTTAAAAACAACGCATTTTACATATGAATCAAACACAACATTATTTTAACCCTACATAAACTCTAATCAATCAGGATTTTTTGGGCTAGTTACTGTACAAGGGTTTTAGATCTCTAAATCTTCTACTCACAAATAAGTAACTATTTGCTGACTATGAACTTCCTCTGCCCTTTTAAGGAGGACATGCTTGTTGATAAATTAGGACATGCTCCACTGCATAAAGTCTATGAGTCAGTGCTATCCACCACCTTCCTGTGAACAAATTCAATTCCCTCATCTTGCCCGGGTGAGATGCTAAATCACTGGCAGTGTTTGGGAGCAGCAGGGTGTGATTGGATGGTTGGGTAGCAGGCCTGTTATAGTTCTGTCCATCAACCTAATTCATTATTTCAGCAGGAGCAGATTTCGACTCTGAATTAGAGAAAATGACAAGTTTGAATTCAGTTCAAAGGAGAAAGCTTTCAAGTCGACTTGGGCAAATTACCTAAAGTAGCACGTCGACTACCACGCCCTGTCATTCACCACTTTGACAAGTAATATATTTTCAGGTCGGGGCAAGGGAATGAACTGAAGCACCACCAGTCTCACTTGTAGGAAGTAGAAGCGATTTGTGACCTCTCACTAACTTGTAATCCACAGAGTATTAGTCATAACAACAGTGGATAAATCCCTTTGAGAGAGTTGAGCTGTCTAAGCATGGCATGGGGCTGCCTGGCCAACAAATCTCCTTTTTTTCATCTTATCGTTGAGATGAAAGAGAAATGGTGCTGCGGATTACAGAGAACAATCATGCATTATTAGCAATAAAAAAAGAAAAATACAGAATCGGCTTTGTGAAAGGCCACTCATTACCAATCACCCATTACTTCTGACAGTCAGAAAAAAATACCAACCATCGTCTGAGACAGATTCCATCAGTGTTCACAAACAGCTACAATACTGTGTAACTGTTCTAGATAGAAACACCTTTTCTTCACAATATGCGATACATTTAGAGTAACTTGTCTTGACATAGTAACTTTTTTGGTGCAGGACACTGTCCTCAAAGTGAGAGGGCCTTCTTGTTACGATTACTATTCATTGCATGGGAAAAGGGCTGAAAATTTGCATATCTACCCGGGTGTCCTGTTGGACAGATGTTAGTGGGCGTAAGTAGGTTTTTTGGCCAGTGGGAAAAGGGTATCAGAGTTTACTGCTGATGACATCACCGGAGAAGTTGAAGAAGTTTAGCTCTGTTTTATGACAAACTGACAGGCAGAAAGAGTGCATTCCTAGTGTGGCTAAAAATACAAAACATTCTCTCATGCCCGCTTCTCAAATGTGATGCTTTTCTTGGTTTAAATCGCTGTACGTTGGTTAGACAATAATTAACTTGAAGATATCACCTTGGGATCTTGGAACTTCTACAGATAAAAGCATTTAAATATGGAAGCAATTGCATTTTCAGTACTTCTGTTCTTTGATTATTAACTGACTGTACTGATGCATTCACATTGTGGCAGGCCGTGGGTGGAAGCTTCACCCTTTATTGTAATAAGCTTTCACTCCAGCCCTTTTGATCCCTTGCTTTCTTTTGTGGGACACACCTCATCACCTTTATTTTCTGCCATAATTGCATGGGAAAGATCTCCCCTTGGATACTGTCTGCATGCCAAATCGGGTAAAGAGTGTCGAAAAGTGCCATGTGTGCTGTCTGCCGGGAGAAAAAAGGAACTCATACACCTGTGGAAAACAAACAGGGTTTGTGACATGACATATCTATCATCCCGACACAGGATATGAACTGTTCTGTCATCTTAATGGTGAAGGGGGCTTTGCATAGTGGAACATTAGGTGCTGAGAGACATGTGTTGCACATGGTGAACTGTCTGGCAGCTGGCATTCGCAGGTCTGCAACCCCTCCACCCCCCTCTCAACCTCTTCCAGGCCCCTGTCTCATCTCCTGGCTCTAATCTGCAGACACAGTCCTCTCCTACAGGCTCATCACCGGGCTGCTGAGTGGAGCTATACAGGATCCTCTGCTCCCCCTCAGGCCTCCGCCTCATCCCCTTTACCACCACTACAAAGTCAACACCTACCCTCCACCCCATCACAAGAGGCAGGTGAGATTGTCTACCATCTCCTGCTAACACAGCAGCAAACAATTTTACGGTGGAATTAAGAAATCTTAGACTTCAATCAGCCTCCAAGGAAATGCATAAACAAAAAAATGTTTAAAAAAAAAACAAAAACAAAAAAAAATTTACAACATTGATATAAATAGATATCTAACAGAACTATATAAGTCACAGTGGGATAAAATTGTCATTTACATTTTTTTGGGCTTTAGAATACAAGTGTTGTTTGCTAAAAGCAGTTAAAAATACAAGTAAGGCAGCATCTGTCCAAGTAAATACTGACTAATTGGCATTGATCATTTACCTGCAGTGTTTTTAGCCTTGTGACATTATAATTGTGTGTTTTGCACACTTAATTTTTGTCAATCTCATTTTGAAATTAGCTTTTTTAATTTTGTCTGTCAATCTTGTACTTGCTGAAATATGCCCAAAGGCCTAAATTATTCTACCAAGACATGTTGCCTATTAAGAAGAAATTATGTAAAGATTTCTCTTGAATGATGAACTGAACCAACTCTCAAAAAAGAAAAAAAAGCCTGCCATTGCATTTCCCCACACAAGCAGCCGCTGCCTAACAACATAGCAGGGAGATAAGCGGGATGGATTCTACTGAGAGAATCTGTTATCAGGGATGGTGCTATGCACTGACATTAAGGATAATCATATCTATCAGCACACTGCCAAACATTCCCAAGTGAGCCTGGCGGAGAACAAAGCCTGCATCGTCTCTCAAAGCTAAGGTTACAGGCGGATGATGATGTACTTGTCACTAGGGTGCAAATGATCCACTGCCCGGCCAGCTCAGAATACAACGAATAGAATCCACACAAAGATATGGATATCAGCTGAACAGTTTAGATATCTGCTCATTCCTCTGCCTGATAGCTACAGCTACGCTGGCTTGCTTCTAACACTTCTGAACCAGGAAACTGTACAGACTCGCCAGTAGCATATAATGAGCTGTCTTAGATAAAATACAAAGAGGTGAAGGGAAAAAAAAGTACACTAGATAATGTAGTCCTTCGTTGTCTCAATCTCCTATTACAAGAGTGATGTCTTTGTTATTACCATTCACCTTAGAGTGAGGGAGAACAGAAAATGCAGTTACAAAAAGCAAAACTTATTTTGCAAATGTTCTATAAAAGTAGAAATAGTAAGTGTCTGAAAAGAAATAATATTGTTGTCTATGGTGAAACTATACACAATGCTAAGGATTATCTGTTTTTTAGACCTATTATACCAATGAGACCATGGACCAGCTATTATAGTTGAACTCTGAGTATCTCATTACTGACGAAGCACAAAAAAAGCAAAACAAAAGCAGGATGAGGAGCGTGCTTTGGCAGCTATGTCAATTGCTGCAAGTAAGTGCATATCCCACCTTTTGTTCAAGGCCATGAGAACACCAAAACACAAAGAGTTGGCAGGACAATATGAATCTGACAAAGTAGTTGGGGATGAGTCAGTGAATGAATCACTCAATATCACAGACCAAAGCACAGCATTTGGAGAGAAATCCACCCTTAGCAGGGAAGTGCTCCATTGGCAGTGATAAATAGTGTTTCTCTGCTGTGTCTTCCACATGGTTCATTCATCAATATCCCATTCATTACGATTTATTGACTTCCATCACAGGTAGCGCTAATGTATATTTTAGGACATTTCCCATTGATTTTAGTAATTTTGTATTAGTTTCTACATCAGTATTTATATTCTGTTAACATTTGCAATTGTATCATAGTTTATTTTTTGCTTAAAAATATTGATTTTTGTAAAAAAATCAACTGGACAATTTAGTTTTTCAGGTTTTGAATGTTATTGAAGCTGCATTGATGATTTCTGTGCACCAGGAGGCAGTAATGTGCCAAAACAAACGGACACGCAGACCTGAGATACCATCAGCTTATAAAGTTGTTAAGCTTATGTTTTACAAAACTGCCTTCTACTTACATATATAGCAGACACAAGTTATTTTTCCAATTCCACAATTCACTCTCCTTTAAGCATCACTTTGGTCTCCACCAACTTTAAAGGAAAATATCTAGCTTGCCGGTACTGAGGTTGGGTCAGGTATAAGAACTGGAGGCAGGGGAAAACAGCTAGCCTGGCTCTATATGGACATGATACATCATTTAAAAAAGTTATTTTTGAACCAATAGAGCCAGGCTAGCTGCTTTCCACTACCTCCAGTCTCGATGCTAAGCTAGATCTAGCTTTCTAGGCCACCAAGAGTTGCACAGTTGGGTGTTAATTCTCAGTGGGTTTGGTACTAAGAATAGTTTGATTAAATGCCAGTATCAAAAATATTGCTTAGTGGCGCTCCAATTTAATGTCATGCATGAGAACTATCCAGCTAAACAACTGTCTGTTTCTGAAACTGTGTTTCATGTCTTTGTCACCTGCCACCTAGAGCCAGACATACAACCAGAACAACCTCAAACGGCCTCTAAGGATCCACACACACACACACACACACACACACACACACACACACACAGGTGTGGGCAGACAGACTGGGTGTGGTATGCTCAGAGCCAGATGAGGCAGCTCGTCTTGCTCACAGAGAGAAACAACTATCCGTAGGATCACTTCACTTCAATCCACATGCTGGAGTCTAAACAAGTCTCTGTTTTCATTTCCATAAAGCCGCACTCTGTCTTTTGTTCTGACGGAGATAAGATGTATAAATTATGAGCAGCTGACAAAGTATACTGGGACGCCTCAGGCAGCTCATCAGTCATGCTCGGCCTGTCAGCAGGTAACTGATGGGGGCCCTACAGGCACAAAGCCCCCTTTTAAGCAAAGGAGGGGGAGGCAGAGGAATTAAAGCTGTTGTTGGAGTCCCAAGCACAACAGCTGACTCATATTTAACAGTCTCTTTAAAGAAGTGAGGCAGACGCCAAAAGCTTCAAGCTTCAGAGTATGTTTTCGGCTCTCTCCTCAGGAGTGTATGTCTTGCTGTTGTGCTCTGCCAGCATTGTACAATGGCCGTCGAGCGGGAGGTAGGCACACAGAGGAAGTCGCCTTGAGAGACCACCCAAGAGATGCCAGAGAGGGGTCTTTGCTAAGAAAGCTGTGTGACTGTGATAATCTTCATACATACAATCCTCTCTGTGCATCTGCAGAGAATTTAACTAAACTCCTTGACATTGTACCCTGTTTCAATAATGGATCATTGAGTTTCATTACGGCACTGAGCCCCAACGTGTAAAAGAAGACGATCTGATTTACTAGAGCTTTTATGCACTGTGTATTCGAGAGATAATCGTAATGAGACAGTGTACTGGGGTAATGATGACAGGTAAGAATTGATGTCTCTTCCTGCAGCTATGTGGGTGGGAATGAGTTGTCTTTATTTCAGTCGGCACTGCAGCTTTTATCTCCTCCGGTCAATGTCGCTTTCTGTATTGTGGACTCTAATCTAAATAGGTGGATGTGCCAAACACAACATGAGAAAGAAACTGAACTTTCTGTCCAACACTGCAGGTAATATAACAATAAATGTGTTGGTCTGTGCACAGTGAGAGGACTGATTAGAGCTGTTGCTGCAACACTTTTACATTTATTCCATCCACTTTTTCTGCATTGGCTTTTGTGTCATATCAAGTGCTAGAAGACTGAATATTAAAAAGGGTAGTGTGGTTGAGAGATTTTAGTTAGTTCAAGAATAGATAATAGTCCTACTCTGTGTAAAAGTGGATTTATGTTCCACAAAATTATTTTTGCAAAACAGGACAGTGAGTTTGGCTGGTTTATGTCCCCTCATCGTATTTCTGCAAACCAATCTTCACGACTGGAAGGACATAAAGTATCACACCTTCATTTGGGTCAGACAGGTATTTTACTGTATCAAATGATTGTGAGTATAACATTCTTCGAATAGAGTATTGATACCAGAAAGGAAAGACGCCCCTGCCGCTCAAGAGATGTAAATAATACAGCTTATCTCTGATGCCCAGGAGGAAGAGACATGTCCACCATTGCCAAATGATGGCCTATTTCCATGTGAGTCATGACTGATAAAACTAAAAAACATCTTTGGTTCTGCTCAGAGCTAAAATTAAAAAAAATTACCCACATATTTATGAGAAGTCCTTATTTATGAAAAAAAAAAACAGTCCAGAAATTTGATTCTACCAATCTCATCAGTTGTCACATAAAGCTAATCGAATTTAAAATCACTTTTAGGGGCAAAAGTAAAAAATCCTCCAAAACAAATTTTCTTTTAACCGAGAAGGACTTTGTTTCCTAGTGAGCTTGTCTTCAGCACTTGGCCCCGGGCTCTGTACAGTATGACAGTACAATGGTTTATGGAGCTCGCTGTCAGTGCTACATGGCATGGTAGGATACATTAACTTGTAGGCACAAATCAGGGGGGAAAAGAAAGTTGCAAGAAATGCATTAAACCTTCTGGCTAGTACCTGAACAAGCTAAAGGCTACCAAAAAATGTCCACGAATGGGCGTCCTTGAGATACTGAAGTTTTCATATAGCTGACACTTTCTTACAAAATAACAAAAATGAGGCAGAAAAAGTCATTGCAAATGTAGTCATTTTGAGCCATAATGCACAGAGCTGCTAAAATGTAACTAGAGTGACACCCGACCTCTCCACTGACCAGAAAATGACACCGGAAGGAGTATCATATGGAGGCAATACCGCATCTGTGTGCACATGTGACAAAGTGCATGTTTTTAGGGCAATAGATTAGTGATAAAAGTGAGAGACAGCTGGCGGATGGGAAACCTCCAATAACAAAAAACTTCAATACAAAACGGTCAATAAGTAAATCTGGTAAAGGCTAATTATTACTCACGGGCTGATTGGGATTGATTGTTGCAGAGCACAATTACCTACCTCTCCACAATAAACTGATGTTGTTAGGTAAGTTTAATACATTTCTTGTTAAAACAGTGTTAGTAGGCCTACTGTATGCTGAGTTTTAGAGGTGACACAGAAACAGAAAAACACATGAAAGTGGAAATGGACTATGACAAGAACAGGCCTACTTCAGTATGTGCCCTGACTGTCTGTTAGCTACAGTAGCATCTTCATTGCTAGAACAACCTTGTAGAAGGATATGTAACCTTCAGTTGTTAAACTCTGTATCACAATGGTTTGAAATGACTTGTAATCAATACCGAGGACAGTTTCCAATAATTGTTCTTCATATCATACTGACACATGCTTTTGCTTCATTGTACTGTGAGGTTATTGATTTGTTGGTTGTGAAGTTCTGCAGTTAAGTTGAAGTTTCAAACCTGGGTTTTTGTATATACTGTAATACAGTAAAATGGGATTGATAAGGAATATTGGAAGAAAATATTGATCCTTTTGAAGCCTAGAACTGGATACAGTGAATTTAAGAGTTGGATGATATGTAAGCAGTAATACACAACAAGGTATCTTGCTATTTTAACGTAATGGTGGAGGTTTAGCAAAGCCAAGTGCACTGCTTTTGTTTGTATTATTGCATGGCCACTTACTAAACAAATTCTTTTAATGTTTAAAGGTTCCTTGGATGAAAAGGTCATGTAGAATCCAGCAAAAGTGTTGCTATGGTGACCAGCAGTTAAATACAGCTTGTGCACTCATGCTTAAATCACTGACTTGATCTTTAATTGAGGCATCCTGTAAACATTTTTAATGGAAAGCTGCAAGCCAATCAGAAACTTGTATTTATTCAATTTTTATATATAGTTCCTACTGAGGTAGGTATTCCTTCAATATCTCTGGACGTATTAAACAACATGTAGTGTGCAATGTTGCAAATAAATGAGCAGTATTGGAGTATGGCAATAATGTAATGTAATGTGATTAAACACCATAATTTGTATTAGTTCAAAAACAAAAATACATTTCCATTTTTAGCGGGACTGTTCTTCCAAAAAAAATGACAAAATTAGTCTGCTATTAATTTTTCCATTTGTATCAACAGTCAATGTTGTTTGTTTTAAAGCAAGATGACAACGGTTCCCTTTACCAAGTAATTATTTGAACCCAAACCATGATCCTTCCTTTGGCATGAACAAGCCATCTTTGTGCCTAAACCTATCAAACCTTAACCACAGCAATGTTAAATCAAACACTATAGCAGTGTTCTATTTAAAACTTCTGTGGTTAAGGATCTTTTTTAATAATATTTTTCTTTTTTTTTTTTTAAAGGTGGCACTGTAATAAAGTGGACTGACAAACAATGTTGTCCTGTTGTTTGGGGAGTCGGATCAGAAAACATTTATAGTCAATTATATACAAAATATTTTGTCTGTTAGTTTGATGAACTTCGTGTCTCTACTCATGTACAATAAATAAGTAAATCTACATAACAATACATGTTATGCACATTGCCGTATCTCTGAAGTGGTTTTGACGAGAAAGAGAGTGGGGAAAGGACTGCTATGGAAACCAAAAGGGAACGCAAACAAGTGTGTGCTTGTATAAGTCTGTACCAAAGCATTGACTCTATTCAGATCCAGTCCAAAAGAGTTGTCTCAGAAACAACAATAGTGGGTAACATGATCTTTCATTACACATTGTGTAAACAGTGTAACCTATCAGTGCTGTCAATCAAAATGATTGATTATGGTCTGTCACAGCAGAAGAGTGACACGTCAGTGTAAAAAAAAGTAAAAAAAGTTTTTTTCTAACAAAGCGCAGTGCATTCAGGCTGCCACAGAAAGTGGTGATTAATGTGTTCTCACTGGGTAATCCCACACCCCTGGCTAATGAAGGAGGAATCTATCATCCCCACTGCAGTGGCAGATGTCGCGAGGACAGCAATCCAAGTGCCTGGGAACAATTTACTTTCTTTTCTCTAATTGCACCTGAAAAGTGTGACAGGTTTGGAGAAAAGCACTTGAGCCGACAGCTCCTCAGGGCAGACAACAACGAACGACACTTCAACATACAAACCATTCTCCACCTAAAACGTACCACGTCCCATGTACTGGAAACAGAGATAAGAAAAGCCATCAGATCATTTCTACAACTACAGCAGGCATTATTAATCTTGCTGCATGCAGCCTGAAATGCTCTGAAAGGCTGTAAAAACTACTAAAATAAACAATGCATAGACTGTATTTCACTGTATAACCTAACTGTATACACCTCCATGCTAACAAGACAAAGTACACAAAGTTCATAAACGACTCACTTGTGCTTCATTAAGCCGGCTACACATTAAAATCACCAGCAAAACAAGAAATTAAACAGCAATTAGAGAATAGGAGTTGGATGTCCCGAAAGACCATGTCTGACAAAACAGCCAGTGGTGCAACATCAGGCAGAGGAAAAACAGCATTGGATTTACAGTTGTTTGTGAAGCTGTTGTTTTCATTGGTTATTTTCATTTTATGATTAATTTCAAGCAACAGAGAAAAGCAGACACACATTTCAACAGCTTCACCCAACATGTTTTTAGCGCATTCATTAAAAACAGAGCTAGGTAAACCAATGCGTCTTGGAAACATAAGCTGCTATTAGCACAAAAGGGAGAAAGCAAAAAAGTCCAAATGTGTCACAGCTGTCTGTCCTCACATCATTTAATTTAATCTGGCCTGTTTGCATTACAGGCTGATAAAACAGCAACACTTTAAAACATCTGCTAGCCCAGGAGCCTGTTGATTATTCATTCAGCTGGAGGTCAGATGGCACTCAGCTCACACAGACTCACACCCGAGCTAATAAATCAATTTCTGGAACAATTATGAGTAATCTCATGTGCTTTAAAGTTTAACAGTCTGCTTTACGAGGTGCAGTTTTCTGTGAATTATATGAACAAGTTGAGTCATTGCACTAATTGCATTTCTTTTTGTGAATGATGACCTAATCGTGACCTCCACACATACAGTACACCCCTCCACTTTATGTGGAGCTGCAGAGATTTAGGGCCCAACCTGCAGTGTGGACTTAAACCTTCAGACATCCACTAAAGAGGAAACACTCGATCAGCTACGTGCTGATGTCCTGTTCTACACATATTTGGGGTGTTATCCTGACTAATGGAGGAGCTCAGTGGTGGACCACCAATATGGCCAGTATAAACCATGTAATGGCCTGAAATATGTGGATCCGGACCCAAATACTTTCCAGGCCTATAAACGCTTTTAATATCAATGTATTCATGTTTTTAAGGGTATCCTTTGAATGTACTCAATTTTTATTTTACCATAAATAACTCTGAAACTGCCTTATAGATAAATAGTAGTTTTCCCATTTTGGAGTCTACTTTTACATCTACTGTACAGACAATGTGGAGGTACCGGAATGATCTGCATGTCTTTGGACTGTGGGGAATTAAATAAACTACCTGATAGCGAGCTGTAGGTCCAATGAGACAACCTGTAGAGGGACTAGAGCGAGAAAAGTTCTCTACTGTTGCTTTAAGAGTCAGATACACTATGTGCTGTTGAGACAGTAAATAGAGAATAAAGACGATGATGATGTAGTGGTCTTTTGACTGAACATGGCTAACACCCAGCTGTTATCATAACCAAAACAACTGGACACTCTGTCCTGATGATTTCATCGATGTCCAGTCAGATAAACACCAGTGTTTAGATAAAGCATCAAAGACTAAGTACCTGGCAGAGGTGCTGAACTGTGGGCTTGTTGTTTGAACAGAGAGAGCAGAGTGAGGTCAATAACTAACTTCAAATAGCTGAAAAATGTACCAGAGCTGGCAGGTGGTGCGCACAGCATTACAGGTTAAATAAAGCCTGAAAAGGTGCCAATTCTAGACGTGTTTGGGTGTGAGTCTCATTTATGAGTCTAAACTTGGTCTCACATTAAAAGGTATATACTGAGATCTGTTGATGGTCTTTCACTACAGTTTGTTACAGGACAGTGTATTATGGACTGCTTTTGATCAGTGTTAACCTTGTCCAACCTCTCCAAGCCAGTTGCAGTTTAAACCCAGTTTAATGTTGGTAAAATACCTGGATTCATTGAGCACCATCATCTGGTCTAAACTGTGTCCCTTTCTTTGCTATAGGACCAAATCCCTGCAAAGCTAATGACATCCCCAACAGCCTCAGCTGTACTTTAAGTGTACTGCTAATTCCTGTAGAAAATGTTAGCATGCTAATACACTAAACTAAGATGGTGAACATGGTAAAAATAATTCCCTCTAAACAGGAGCACGTTAGCATGCTGATTAGAAGCATTAACCTCAAAGCACCGCGGTGCCTAAGTACAATCCACAGAGCTGCTAGCATATGTTGCTAATGCAAATATAGGAAAATAAGAAATATCACATGATATTGCCATGCAACTAATCTCCTTTATCTCCTACACCGGTTGTATGTAACTTATGATGTAATACAAGCGCATACTACATTAGAGAGATCTT
Source organism: Percina caprodes (assembly GCA_013375575.1). Taxonomy (NCBI): domain Eukaryota; kingdom Metazoa; phylum Chordata; class Actinopteri; order Perciformes; family Percidae; genus Percina; species Percina caprodes. The sequence goes on from JABXJD010000010.1 coordinate 5,397,225, forward strand.
TTTACTCCACTAATGGAGTACTGAAACACATAAAATACTCAGAGGTACTTGAAGGTGGTGGGTAGAGTACATGTCATTAAAATCAATGAAAAAACGGTGAAACATGTATGTAGCATTCATGAACTTATTGACTAAACTTGCTGCTTTTTTTTTTTGCTTGCTGCATACTTGGGGACAAGTGCTTCATCTTCCAGCTAATGATGCTACACAACTAAAGCCACTATTTATGAGCAGATGTTAGCAAAATGATTAAGCAGAATTCAAATTATGTCAGTTTCTATTGCAGCTCCAGCTCAGCGTCAGTCCCAGCGAGGACAAAATAGTATTTTTCCTCACAGCATTAGGAAAAAATTGTCAGGACAATGTCAAAGAATGTCACAGAACAGATTAGAGACAATTATGATTTGAAAATAAGATTACAACCTTGATTCCGATTTCATAAATCTCATAACAATATAAATTGTACATTCCCTTCACAGTGAAGATTTTAGAAATCATTTAGATAGACCATCCAATGAACAAAGAGACAGATCTCAGTTCTGTCACATGTACCCTTTAGAGTCTAATAATGACTAATGACAAATAAAATGGTTATGTAAATCAATCAAATCACACTCTTTTTTAGGGGAACAGTGGTCCTCTTCATATAATGTTGACACAAGGTAAAACTGCACGGCCTGAAACTAATTAAGCAATTACAAGCTCCATGTATGTGCTTTGTCGCTCCAATGTGAAAGACTGTCAAGGGGAAGAACGCTACGCAGACTGGACGCATGCTGTCTACTTTGATGTAGGCTTATGCATATGAAATGAGGTCAGATCCTGGTCATTAAAAAGAACTCCTTTACAGGGGATATCACGCTACAAGAGGCAATTTCTTCAAAGGGCTATTGCTTAGGAGATTTGTAAGGGATTATGACAGGAAGGCATGTATAAACAAAGCAATATGAGAAGAAAAGGAAAATGGGTCAGATAATGCCCTCTGTCACAGTTATTACACATCTCAATTACTCAGGTCGAGGAGAACGCTAGAAGTTACAGGGATCATTTGCCTGAGCAGGAATGCAAGACCAGTCCCACAGCCGGTCTGCTTTTCGTGTCATTCTGTATTTCTTCGAAGATATCTGAGCTAAGTTGATATTGTTTCACTTTGCCTCTGAGGATCAACACTCTATGGCTATATAAAGTGCACGCACTGCAGGAAAAACAAGAAAGTTTACCGATGACATTATGCAAATAAGCTGTCCAAACCAGGAAGATAAACTAATTAATATACAATACTATACGCTTAATACAATTCCAGAGTACATGCCCTTGCTCTATACATATCCCAAAACTAAGACCACAGTAATCACAGGAGTTCATACAGCTTCACTTTATTGTGAATTCTCTTTGGTTTTAACAATGGTGGGATAACAGTAGATTTACATAAGTACAGTACTTAAATGTAGTGTTAGACACTTGTACTTCACTTCAGTATTTCGCTTTTACTTAATACCTTCACTCTAGTACATCTCATTTTCATATCGCAACATCCAAAAGCATCCATCCAAAGCGCTCTGAAGGAGCATCAACAACAATGTTGCTAGATGCTTAGATTACTTCACAGCACAGCGGTGGTAGCCAACGTTGGATGCTGGCTTTATCGCTAAACACACTGCAAACTCACAGTCCTGAGTGTGTCTCAATTTGTTTTTGCGAGTAAACAACTTGGGTACTCCAGCTATGTAATTCAATGTGACTACACAAATGTTTAAATTACATATAATGCCCGTCCCTTGTTGCGTGATAAATTAGCCTGAAGCTAATGCTTACCTGTTCAAGAGGTAATTAGCCAATCTTTTTGGGCTCTAAGCTGTCTCCATCTTTCAAAAACATCTCCAATATTTACCGCAGGTTTGTAACGTAATGTAGAAACATGCCTTTTTTTTTTTATAGGTCGGGTAGAATTTATCTCCGTTGTTTGCTGCTTTCATGGCTGTATTAACATTACAGCTGTAGCTGGGTTTACGTTTTTACAGGTATATCTGACAACCCCGGCCTTGCTGTCAAACAGCAGTTTGCTGCAATTGAGAATTTATTTATTTTTTAATTATTTTTTAAAAATCATTAATAATCTGCTTTTTATTTTTATATTATTTACTTCAAAAATGTCACCGCACCTTATTCATACATTGTGCAGTGACTATAGGTTTATATTTGCTTTGGCCCAACTATCCCTGACCTGCTCTGCTCAACCATTGTCCCCAACACAGAAACAATGACCTATTCTTGGCCAAATGTGCAGTTTTGTGACATACAGTATAATAAATATTGCATCAGGGAGCCGAGAATCTGTCAGTCAGGAGATAATGCCTTTCATCAGCTTCAAACCAACCACAAACGTCTCTAAAGCAAATGATTCCTTTAAGGTATTCCTGTATGGTAAATGATTCATAGTGCCTGCATTGTTAAAAAACAGCACTTAAGGGGGGACTGGTTAAAGTAAATATAAGTCATGGTGAAAAAGCTTGTAGCATTATCCAGGGCTGTCTGAAAGCATATTAATGCCCAGGGTTGTTAATGGATACAAATGGCTTAGGAGTGTTTTAGTATGAATAGATCTGTCCTGGCACCCTTCAATTTCAACAGTCAATTAACATGACACAGAGTAAGTCATTCTATATTTTTTTTAAATTACATTATTCCCTATTCAAGCATTTTCTCGTATTGTTTTTGATGAGAAAATAACTCCACTGAGCATTATAGCCAAGTGTATTCTTGTAATTGCCTAGGGTAACGCACACATTTTGTTTGAAATACAGAAATACAGTTTCACATCACTATTTAGAAAGGAAATCAATACTGTTTTTGAAGAAACAAGAAATACATTATAGAAGCATAATATGCCTTAACTGCTGGATACACAGTTTCAGCTTTCATTAATGTTATAAGGGTTTCAAACTATGACATAATGTCGATTTAATATAACTGTCATGGTTCATGTAGTCATCTGCCATCAGAACAAAACAGGTATGAGTATATAACTATCTGAACAACAGACTGTGGTGTTAGCTATTGAACAGCAACTTGAATAACATTGTGACACATTGTTCAGGCGTAACCCATTTCCTGCCATTCAAAATTAACAAATCCTCTCAAAATGGTGGTCATGGACAAAAGGAGGAAGGTACTGTACAAGATAGGTTGAAAATTTGGCATGTTGTGAAAGCAACCAACTGCTTTGTCTATGTTACTTTCCTCTCTGGGCCGAGGTTGTATAGGTCCAAAACATTAGGGTGTTGACAAAATGATGGATGAAGCATGGTAAAGTGGTTAGTGATTGTACAGGTTCTGAAAACTTCATCCAAAGCACAAACAAATGACCACTTCATATTGTATCCATCACAGACACATTGTCCTAATTGAAAAATGAGACCCTTGGTATAAAAACACAAAACCACAGACACAATATGCTGGAATACAAATTAACCTCAACGAGATGGCTACACAATTAGCCCTTTAGCTGTGGAGCCCCAAAGTGTTCAAAATTAATTAGATAAATAAGTAGCCTAATTATGAAAGAAATACATGTAATCACATGCATAAATTGTGTGATGAACCAATACATTTTGACATAATTTTGGAAGTTATCAAAACTTATTATCATTGTGTAATGATAAGTAATATTGGAGCCCTCTCTCCTTTCAGACAAACAGAACCTCTCTTAAGCTAGCAAGGTTAACAACTATTATCAAATGTAGCCAGTTAGCTCCTGTTAGCGGGAGTAACAACAACGCGTAAGTAATTCTGTATTAACCAACTAACTTTACTGCTGTAAGTACACAGATACAATAAACCTCTCATTTATCTATTTAAATTAATTAAATATAAATAATCCATTACCAACCTGGCCGAAAGAGTAGCTAGGCTAGGTAATAAGAAAGTAAAGAGCCATTAACTATGTTTCCATCAATACGTTTTTATCCAAATTAAGTGGTATCAAATGAAAAATGCCTTATGGAAACAGTAAAATTCGATGGAACATGAATATTGACTCAAAGGAAATACGTTTGGTCTCATCGGATCTTGATCAATATACAGTTTATGCGATAAATGCTGATGGAAAGTTATTTGCCGAATAAATAATGAATTGTGATTAAGTTTTAGGTCATTTTATGGTTGCAACCCGCCACAAAACAAGTTTTAGTTAATTCTCACCCAGTATTTCTGCTCTGTCTGCACACATGGCGGGTGTCACTAAAGACAGATGTAAGTGGACGAATGAGGAGACAAGAGACGTTTTGAATTTAATAAAGGGAAAATAAAATAAAAGATGCATCTGCATCATCATAGCAATGTGTTGATAGCGTTGTTGTTTTCTTATTATAGCTTGATATGTCGCTATCAGCTGGCACATAAGCAATACAACTTGCAATATTGATCATTTGTTGGTAAATGGCACGATCCATTTTGTCTAGAAAATCTTTGTTCACAAATGTTTGCTTGAATGTTGTGTGATTCAGTACAAAAATGAATGCAAGCACCTTAAAATGTCTAAAATCAATTCAATATACCAATTTGATTGCAAAACAGCAAGTGACGTCATTACGGCAGGTTTTTATTCGCTTTAAAGCTGTTGGAAACACACTTTCACCAGCTTTATTCACATGAGTTTTTTTAACTTCAGATAATTTGATTGACAAGTGGATGAAAACTTAGCTATTGGTTGATTCTTACTTGCTTTGGCATTGTTATTCTAGCTAGCAGGAGCTAGCTAACTGTCAACATTTGTGGTGACTACCCCAATGCCATGAAAAGTGACATTATAAAATCAAAAGTGAAATTGGTGGTAAGATGTCAGTTATTAAAAAGTTAGCTCAATTATTTCACAATTTATTGGTTAATTTTTATATTTAAATTTCTTTTGTATATCATATATCACATTGTTTCTATTATTTAACATTGTCAGACTTGCAAGGCTCCATATATGAGTGAGTGATACATTTATTCTGTCTATTATTAAGCCAATTCATCATACTTCACAATGTATGCTACAAATGTGTCATTAATGTTAGCTAAATAAGTGGTTGCTCACAAACAGTGACTGAAGTAACATTATAAGACCAAAAGTATAAGAGATTCCTTTCAACTTTCATAACACTTCTGCAATCCCCACTAGAGGTCTCTGTCGCTTACTCCCTTCTCTCTATAGTACATCCCTATAGAGACACATGTAAACAAAGTCATATGCCTCCGTTAACACAACTGAGGATGATGCAGGACAATTATTGTCCCATTAATTTGATTAAAAAAAGAGGAAAAATACATGTAAATTTAAAAGCATATACAGGGTAGGACTTCAATGGTACCAGATCAGCTCAGGCCAACAAGCTTGACAGAAAGACTTTGTCCTTTAAAATATTTCAGAAGCTCTCTGTAACTTTGAGAAATCAAATTAACCCAGTGACCCAGAATCTAACAGTTCTCAAATACCCAAAACAACCATGGTTTAAAATGACTCACAAATTTAGGCCTTACAGAAAAATGAACTATAAGCATCAGCAGAGGTAGGATGCAGTGGCAATGGCAGAGCATTCTTCACACATTGGCAGTATGAGCGATGTGGGTCACTTAGCGAGTGGCAAGGATTCAAAACAAAGAAAAGGCCCAAGCAATGGGGTCCACTGGATAAATTTGTCAATGTCTTGTGCCTTAAGGCACCCAGCCTCGCCTGACCCCAACCTCCATTCTTAAGATAAATACCTCTGTCACCATTCACCTTCAGTCCCTGGACACAAATTAAACTTGTCATCCATCATCCTTGTGCAGAGGTATAATTTTCCCCCTCCCTGTAATGAGTTTAAGACCTCTGAACAGGCCAGGGATGAGACCTTGCTGAACATGACAAAGCATTTTGGAATCCTGATTTTGTGTGGTTATTATTTGTATAAAATGACTTGATCTCACACTCCCCACTGGAAAGCTTGCCAACTGGATAAATGATTGACTGTGACATTCATTGCAACTGTGGGTCCATACAAAGTTCAAGTCGTAGAAGGTGTAAAGCTTTGGGTATTTGTTTCCCTCAAATGGCCACGGCTGACAACCTTGTATGATAATGTTCCCACTGTACATCAACTTAATTGACACTTAAATCTGTCAGTAGCCTTACAAATGCCGACCTTCTTTGGGGAACAAATCCTTTTTAATGTGCATTCTTTGTGAGTGATTGTGCATGAGCGTGTGCATGTGTGTGTGTGTAAGGAGGGATGAGTTTCAAGGGGGAGGGATTGAGGGTGTGAGGATACAAATGAGACAAAGAGAGAAAGTTGTCAAGATAAACAGTACAAACAGAACTCTTATGCACATTATATGTAAAGCAAGCAGCCTCTTTAGCACAAGTTATAATACAATATTGAGCACAATATACAAATATTCCGATAAATATAGCAGCTGGCAGTACACGCTAAACAAGAAAATCCAATTGCTTCCAAATCCCTTTTCACCTGTCTGATTAGGATATTTTTGCCATGTAATGTTATTAGCAGCCTGGTTAATATGGAGCTGCTGTGCACTGGGGTTGGCTTATTAATTGTTGTTTTCGTGTCACCACTGCTGTGTGCACCCAGTGATTTAATCAGTTAAATTCACTGCCATGGGAGCTGCGGCCCGAGCCAGGTTTAATGCTATAGGTGTAATAATAATATATTGGCAATGAACCTGTCATTTTAATTCATTTTTCTAAAATGATTTACATATATGTGTGTTGGATTACACTGATTAGCCAAATGGGATGATGTTATTATCTGGCTCCTTCATTGCGTTAATGCTGCAGTTTCATTAATTCAATTTTCACTTACTCCTTGCAGCCCCTGAATGTCTGCTCATCATGAAAAATTGCTTTGACTGGTTGACAGTTTAGGGTAAAATAGTAACCCTATTATCCCCTGGACATTGATAAGCACTGAGATGTGTGTGTCTTCTGCTTCCTGCTCTAAGGGTAGTAACGACCTGGGGGCAGCAGCTTCTATCTCCCTCACAGGTACAATCTTGTTTACCTCAATCCCTGTAGACTTGCACCTTTGTCTCCCCAGAGACCTGATCTGGCTTCTTTATCCTGACTTCAGTCACCTACCTGGTCCCATTCTCTAATCACAAAGCATCTCGCTGCTCTAAAGCTCTGTGTTATCTGGAGGGGCAGATCCTCTGGTACACGCTGCAATTAACCTGGGGCCTGTTACCAAAACACTCAGGGCACCGAGTCAGGCTCCATGGGCAAATACTGCAAACGCGGACTTGCTACCTTGCATTCATTAATGATGTTAACATTGATGACAAAGACTCGAGAGAACACAAAAATTGAACCTTGAAGCATGTTTTTCTACAAGGTGCTAAAAATGTGAAACTGACTTAAATAAAAAGCCTAAATCTGACTTTCTGCGTCCAAATCAGCAAGGTCAGGTGAGATTTCAACACAATGTCATGACATGACACCACCATTATTCTAAATCCATTTCCCAAGGTGGAAGGATTGCAAATTGAGGCTCCTGCAGCTATCTCTGCTCACAACCAATCCACTGAATGACAACAGACGGCTACAGTGATGCAGAGATGGGCGGACAGAGATGGATAGATCGATAGACGACTGCATATGCAGACATGCCTATTGATAAACTCCTGCTGACAACGGGCGAACACTTTGGGCTCATCGGTGGAAATGTCAGTCATGCTGGCCATTAGTTTGCATGCATTTCAGGTCGGATGTCCTCAACCTGTGACCGTGGGGTACTAAGGCCAGCCTACAAGGCCCATAACATGCCAAAACACTTTTTTATCACTTGTCAGAATCGATTCCACTTGGTGTCAGTCCAGGCATCTCTACTGTACCCTACTCCACTGTATGTGACAAGGAATAAGGCAGCCTTGATTTCTGACAGCGATGAACACATTATATACATGAGCATCTTGCCATTTGTAATTTTCGGCTACAGCAGGCAAATTTTGGTAAAAGCTTTTAAAACCCACTGTACACTACCTGCCTAGCACCAAATAACAAAGTTAACAACTAGTTTGTAAACATAGTGGAGCATTTACCAGCTTAAGAGCCCAAAATTTTACCACAGGAGTTCCAAGAGACCAAAACAGAGCTGAAAGGACACTTTCAGTGGTGTTTTTTCATATGAACTCAGAGGAATCAGGGAGATTGTCCGTGTCAGACAGATTCTCACTTACTGAACTTTGCTTGGTTTAGGCAAGGGGTGGCGCCTGGGTAGAGCGTGCAGGAGGCAGAACATGTTTACATCGCGGTCTAACCAGTTTGTAATTAGGCCATAAACAACCGTGTCTCTTGCCATTCTCTGAATCTTTAAAATCTGCCGATTTTGGCGTTGACCCTGACCAACTAAAGCTCCTGAAACTCATCCTCTCTCAAGTTTAGACATTTTCTTTGGCGCCTTCCTATAAATGACCCTTCCTCTTAACCCAAGAATGTTAAACCACATGATATAAAGGTCGCCAACACACCCACTCGCTTGCTGTGAATTCTCCGGACAATAACCTGCACACATGGGCTCAATCGGACATTACACAGACTTTGTACTCAGGAGCTGGCAGTTCAGTCCAACTGATTTGGACATTTGCGTTCTTAGATATAGTTCCTCCAGGTAAAGTCTAGATAATTTTAGGGTTAAGTGAAAGGCAATTTACATTTGTCAGTTGAACACGATTGTTGCTGTATCTGCTAGATGTGAAAATAACCAACCGTTTGCTAACAAGTTTGCTACATCAACTTAAAGAGTGGTGATATGTCATTGTTGCATTCGCAGCTTGTTTTCACTGCCCCAAAGTGCGCAAAAAATCTGCAGGTTTAAACAATCAAGCACCAAAACTGGAGTATTTTAAATTGCACCACCTCTTGCATGTTAGCAGCACAGATTCAACTTTAAGGTTTCATTGTCAATGCATATTAAAATAGCAGTTTGTCTTTTATGTCCCAAGTAAGACAAGATGCATTTTGACTAGACGCTGTGTTATACTTGACAATTCACTGTAAACTTGAGGCCGTGCGCTATCCACTGACAGGTAATGGCTCGTCACTGTAAGAGCTCCCAACTATCTCCAGAGTGGAGAAGTCATGTTTGTATTCTAACAAAGCCGTTCTGGGTTGGGAATGGCAGTCAAATCTAAATTCTGCTCCGGTAGCAGAGAGAAAAATGCCTGATGAATTTGTCAATACTGCAGGAGTGATGGGGCTCATATGTGTGTAATGGACTGGATGCTTCTCAGTACAGATTGCCTGTCGAGATAGGAAACTATAATGAATGGCATGGAGGTGCCTAGTCGTAAATACAGGCTTTTTACCTTAAATTTAAATAATTTTTTTTACCAAATAAATTCAGATACATAATTTAAGATTAGTGTTCTTATGATCTGTATATTTGACAACTGATCATAATTGAAAATATGGCTTGTGTCACTCCTATGTTTTGCAACATTAATGGTTTAACAGCATTAGAAAATATTAGTAACTTAGATTTAACTGTTGTACATTAGAGGCTCCGTTGTCTTGGGGCTACCGTCTTTAACATTTGAATCACAGACCACCAAAACGATAACAATGAGAATAAAAACAGCGATTCAACTCCTCTCTGAATGTGTTTCAGAGCAATTTACCAAACAAACAAACAAGCAGAACATAAACTTGAGAGCTACTCTCAGTTTTATCTACAGAGTCAGGCTGTATCGGATTTAATCAACCAGTTTTGTTAATTTGGGTTTTATTTAATTTATGTAATATACATTTTTGATTATCAAATTGTCAGAAATAACAGGAAAATGGAAAGATTTCTGTCAAATAAGGTGACAGAATGATTGCTTTTACGGTTGGCGTTCATGCTTACTGCCACGTGTACTCCCCCCCAGCAGTCAGGATAAAACCTTAATGTGTATATACACACACACACACACACACACACACACACACACACACACACACATTTTTGCAAGAGTACTATGAGAACTATCTAAAAATCTATTAATTACATTATAGCTTTACAATCTAATGTCCTACAATTCTTATGAAGACTGGAGTAGTTAGTAAAGCACTGGATGCCTACATGGTTACAGTTTTTGTAGGAGGGTTTAAAAGAGCGGCAGTCCTAGGAAAAAGGGTTTGAGTAAAACCTTGGATGAATAATAGACTTCTTCCTAAGCAGCAGCACTCTTGGTGGTAGGAGGTTAATATTCTCACATGTCATTAGGTCTGTTGGCTCGACTGATGGCTCATTGAATCAGGCAGCAAATGATTTCCTCATGCTGCAGAGGACAGAGCACTTCAAAAGGAAGGGGCTGAGGTCAGGACAGCACTCCGCTTTGATTAATGACCGGGGCTCAGCAGAGGTTGCCTGTAGGTAAGACTGTGACGGTGAATTGAATGTGAAGGGGACCGACTTTTAAGCTAGATTTGACCCACCTCCAGAAAAATTTGCAGACACCATCACACACGGGTTGGGTTGATGGGTTGTGACTGAAAAGCTTGCTGACCCTCTGGCTCATACAATCATAAAAATAAAACTTGCTGGCTGACAGGCTTACCTGACATAGTAGTATTGAATTATTGTATACTTGAATAATGAATAAAAAAAAGCCGCTATCACATATAGATGTGAATTTTAATTCTTGACTGAATGATTTGCATTTTCCCTCATGAGTAAGTCTTACTTAAGATAGTCCATCAAAATAAAAGTTGATTAAAAAATATAAATGAAAATATAACCATGCAATTGTTTAACTGGAGTTAGGCTTGAGTGGGGTTTAAACACACCACTACCTGGGTTGTCATTCTCCTGGGTCCCATTATCACCCTCTTTATTAGTTTTTTGACTCAGCAGAACAAAATGCGACCGCCTCAATCTTTGATCTCTCACGCGCTGACACAAATCCTTTCAAGCCTCCCGACGTTCCTCTGCTAAGGTAATTAGCACTAATTAAAAGGTTTCCAGCTGCCTTGTGTACATTTTTTGTTCCTCAGCAACACATTGTTCTCACAGGTGCATTTCCTACGGTTTACTTTGGGCATGTCACTCACATTCCTCCCCACTTGTTCACAGAGCATGATCAAGGAGATTAGGACTATTGTTTGGATATGATAAAGGAGTGAAACTTGTTGCCAACAAGAAACCATTACAGGAGTTCAACATATCTGGAAAAAAGATTGGGTTTTTTCTATAAATTGGCCACAAGGTTATGCAGGACAGAAAAGTGACAATGTACATTTTTATTTATATAATTGAAAGAATTATAGATATCATAGTTTTATTTGCCGCAAATTTGACCAATAACCGGAGTTTCCGCAACTGCTCAGTTCCCCTGCAACTGACGTTTATACACATGTGTACACACACACACACACACGGTGGATGCAGGAAAAACCATAGCTGAGACGTACAGGATGACCTAAATTGAGGACAGCTACGCTCGTTATTGTAAGTGCAATGATAAGTTAAAGTCCAATAAGTATGTTGTTTCCCAGGCCAGGATAGGTAATTAACTAACAATGTAAAGATCAACAAGCTACTGACAGACATGTTTGATTCATTCAATAAATTATTATTTTTTGTCTTAAATCCACCAGCCATTTTCATTTGCAGCATCCTCAACCTTATTGGTAAGATTACTCAAAAACTCCGCCTAGAGTAATTTTAGTCTCCTCACAGGTTTCCTTTTATTTTTAAAGAACTATATACAAAAACTTTTTGCAACTTTCTCTGTCTCCGCAACTTCATTGCAACAAACATACAAAAAACATTGTAACTTTTACTGCAATTTTATACAAAAGCTCCTGCAACATCAGGCATTTTGGGCTGCAACAATTTCAAAAAAGGCAGCAAAATCCTGGACTGAATATGACAACAGATTGAGCTTCTGGAGATGTTTCCTGTTGCCCTTCCTCTCTAATACTTAAAATAAGCCAGCTAGCCACATGAAGGCCAATCTTCACTCGCAAGTCTAGGAGCCCAAAAACATCATTAGCCATCGTTTCCCAGCCCACTTCAGTTACATGTGAAGCGTTCTTTATTGTGTAATGAGCCAAGAATCTGAAAAGATTGCCACTTCAAAGCCTCTCGTGAAAGCTGTCGCCCATGCAGCCTGCTGACATGTCAAGCTGGGATTAAACGTCCCCCGATAATCATTTCTTTGTTTTCAAATGAGCCCATTGTTTATCTGCACCTTGGGTGACAGCCATCAAGGACGCACAGTGCTGCAGAGGTTCGAGAAGTGGCAATACCGATACTCCACGTGCTTGTCAAAGAGTCACTTTAACCCATGTTCAAACTTTTTTCTGATGTCCGTAACACTTGGAAATTGTGATTTTGAATGTTATGGCTGCCAGGATCTTCTGCCAAACGAAAGGCAATTTAGAAGATTTAGGAGAAGGAAATTTTGGTATGCATATCATTTTAGACTCAATGTAGCACTTCTGAGCAAACCCTTAAATGTATCATTCTGTTACCTGGGCTCTTACGGAAAGCATACAAAATTCAACTCTCTTTTGTTTTCACTTTTATGAAACCACTTTAAGCTGGATTTGGCGCACACAAGAGTGACTGCAAGTTTCATTAAAGTTTTGCCTCAATTGTTATGCAGGGAGATGCTCCTTCTGTCTTGTCTATGTGAAAAACAGGCCTTTGTCCAAGACCAGCAGTGTGTCATCAACTCTGGGCCCCCAGTGAAGCCCCGGCAGCAGGAGGACACTTCTCAGAGTCTTTAAGAACTACAGTAAATCTTCAAACAATTTATCCAAACAAAGGCCGCTGTGTAAGGAGGGAGAAAAGACATAGGAATCAGATGAATAAGCAACATCAATTACCAGGCCCTGACCTTGAGAGCCCTGGACAAAGGCGCACATTTCACACCAAATGACTGCAGATTGTGGCTGACAAGCTAGAGTGGAGAGGCGAGCCCTCACAAGGTTACCTACAATAGGGGCTAGGGCAAAGCTGGGGAAGAGAGGATACAGAGAGAGGTTGAGGTGAGAGGTAAAGGAGCAATGTCTGAAAGATCACCATAATAGATGTTGGTTTATTTTAAAGTGCGACAAAATTGATCAATTTGAGCACTTAGACTGACAAAATGGCCACTGGTGAGATACAAGAGAAACATGGATGTGGACAGCAAATAAGTCTCTTGATAAGCGGGAGGCTATGAAGACAAATGTCTAAAAGGCGATATCGTTCTCAGAAACACCCTTGGTTCTAATCAAATTTGAAAGGGAGCATGTGTTTTAAAGAAGAGCCACCTTTATCCCTTATATCATACAAATGTAAATAAGAACAGCCAAGTGGTAAAATACATTTGCTGAAGCTACCTAGTTGTAATTAGGAGAAGGAGATATTGAGAATGATTGAAGTCTACAGCGTCTCCCATTTGGCCAATGGAAGTACAGATGTGTAAACAAACGTGCCAACATGGCTGCAAAGTTATTATCATGGACAGTTCAATGAATACATCAATGTTGCTATTAACAAATTAGCTATATAGCCTCTACAGTTTACTGGTTAAACATGTTAACAGCTCGCTACAAACATGCAGTCATCAGTAGGGGAACAATTTTGTAATAATGAGTGAACACTTCCATGTTGTAACAATAGGGTGTTTTCCCCCTATTCTTCTGATATGTGGTAATGCAGCATTATTCTTTATGATAACCATTCATTCATCTGTGTGAGAGATAAAGTCCATTAAGCCATTTAATATATGTGTTTTTCCAACATGAGTAGCATATCTATTGCACTTTTAGATCCATGACACATAATTATCAGACTCTTGAAAAATGGCCACCATCAAGGTGAATCAAACCACTCAACGGGGGGCAGGCTCTTGACGTCATAACACTCTCTGTGAACACTGTACTAATTAATTGCCCAACAAACCTAACCTGCATGATGACACCCAATCATTCTGAACACAAACAATAGATTCATGCTTTTTGCATACCAAACACTGCACAACATTAATTCAATCCGAGTCGCCTCCAATTAGCCAGCGAATCAAGAGGTGCAAAGCCCAGTCCTACTACTACTGACAGTAAAAGAAACTGACAGAAGGAAGGTGCAGTGGCAGAATAAATCTGGATCACATTTAAGTTTTGCATATTATATTATTAATATTACCATTACCTGACTACTCTCACTAAAATAATTAGTTGATTAAAACTTTTTTTTAAGCATAAATGCCGCACAGCCACTGGTTCCAGTTTCTCAAATATGAAGAATTGCTGCTTTTATGTTTCATGCCATTGTAAATTGAATAAACAAAAACAAACAATCAACATTGCCTTGGGACGGTCATTTTTCACATTTTCCAACGTTTCATAGACTAATAGATTAATTGAAAAAAATAGTGACAAATAATCGATAATGTAAATAATTGTTACCTGCAGCTCTACTAACTACTTAGCAGCCCTATGAACATTTTAATTAAATAACAAGATTAATGAATAGATTAACTCTCTGTCTTGTGGTATGCATAGCTGACCAGTCTCTGTATTGATTGTTTTTGAGCCATAGTCGTAAGGCTCAATGAACAAGTTAACTGCTAATAAAGTACCTGAGCACAGCAGCTACACCTGAAGCTATTAAAGTCTTTGATCCTCAGGAGCATTAACCAAAGCCCTGACTGAATTAGTGCACCCTTTAATTACGACCACCTTAAATCAGAAGCCTGAATCTTAATGTTTTGCATGTCCTCACTCAACAATTTGTGTTGAAAAAAATGAATCGACAACCTGCCTGTTATTGCATATTGTCCCAACGTTAACGGAGTGTTCAGACTTTCAACTGCTGGAGGAGACCAAATTGTAAGGCATTACTCACAATAATGCATATGCTATAATCACAGAGAACTCACTTAAAATTCAATCCACTTTGGCATCATTATCATGTATCAACATAATAAATGACTCCTTCAGTAGTATGGTAATTATAATTTGATAAATCATCAGCAGAAAATTAACTAGATGTCAAAACATTCATTGGGAAGGGTGATGAATCGAGGATGATTGTGGTGATGAATTGTGTTAATCTGCGCGGTATGTATCCAGTGAAATGGCTAAACAGCCCAAGATGGATGGGGCACAGAAGCTGCAAGGTCAGACCACAAAGCTGTGAGGGGAGAATAAAGAAAAAAGCTGTATATATTTCACTTTTTCCCCCCCCTTTCTGTCTGTTTTGCTTCATATATAATCCTCACAATCAAACACAAGGATTTGTGTCTTTTTCTTATTGAATATATCTATAGATGGACATTGCATTTTGTTATGCTCTTGTTTTTACTGCACTGATACCTCAAGATATTGACAAGACATAGGTCCTGCACCCTCTTCCAGACACCCATAATCTTGATTCCCTCTTGGATGTTTCTGATGTGAAAGATGTGTCTGCTAAGTAAGAGAGGTCAAACATGAGTCCAGATATTTATTACATGTGCTGAAACCAGATGGAGGCAACACATTCATCACAGCACCATGTCACTGAGGTAACACCCGTTCCCCATAAAAACGGGCTCCCTCTTCCCAGCATGGTCACTGGCCTCGACTGGTGTTTACAACAACCAACTCTGGGTTGGGTCCGGCAGCCTGTCGCCTTAATCATCCCCGCCTCTCTCAGCCCTGCTCCACTAACGGTGGTTATTTTTAAAACTTTTGCTTTTATCAATACTCTTTGCTCTGTAGTTGGGTGAGATATTAAAGCCACAGCAGGGCAAAAAAAGGCGTTTCTGACACTTGCTGCCTCATTTATCAGTCCCCTTCATAGAGGCCCCGT
Source organism: Percina caprodes (assembly GCA_013375575.1). Taxonomy (NCBI): domain Eukaryota; kingdom Metazoa; phylum Chordata; class Actinopteri; order Perciformes; family Percidae; genus Percina; species Percina caprodes. The sequence goes on from JABXJD010000010.1 coordinate 5,413,028, forward strand.
CAGTGACAATGAAAAGATTTCACAATACCGCTAGGCAGAAACTCATTCCACCAGTCATCCATCATGCTCAGCCCAGCGGTCGTTCCACTGACCTAATCGGTAATGCCTGGCTGCATGCTGGAGACTTCTTAAGCGCCCCCCCCCCCCTCCCTTCATTAGACCTAGTTAGAATGAGGAAAGTCATAGGTCTAAACCCTGTTACTGAGTGGGACCTACATGTCTTGCAACCCCTCCCCATTTGAATCATATCAAACTAATCATTGTTTTAAACACCCCGCCCCCAGCTCTGGAGATAGTGAAGTTTTTCCATCAAGAGCAAAACACTCTTGGACAGGCTATAAGAATTTAATACTGGGTATGGTAAAAAGATTTATCCTTTCATGTATTCTTGAAAAAAAACGGGCAGAAAATACAGACCGTTAACTATCCAATACACAAACGGCACATAAAACCACACCAACTGAAAAAACAGCAGTAAATTTCACGGTGCTCCCAACAGAGATAATTTGTGTTTCATTTCAAAGTTATATTTTTGTGGGAAGGGGGGTAAATCTGCCTGAATTGGCCTCTCACTGGCTCACAGGACTTCTTTAGCAGTTCCACCCCTCCCACAGAGGGCGGTGGGTAGAGGTTCAGCCAGGTCACAGAGCTGCTGAGAGTTTGGATCCCACCCTGAGGCTCTGCCAGCCCAGAGTTCAGGCAGCACTCTGGTGAGTGTTAGTTAACACACAGGAAGACAGTGGAGGGGAGTGGGTGGGTGTGGGTGTGGGGTCCAGGAGTACTCTCTGACCCAACACTGGCAATTATAGAGATTTTTCCCTAACCCCCACAGCTGAGTTTGGCACATTTCCCTTATCTGCACCACTCCTTTCGCTGTTCCATCTATTACTGCTGTCTAATGTGACCCGTCTCTTCTGTAAGTCACTCAAGGAAAACTGTGTGTTCATCTTGCCAACATTTGGGTCAAATTAAGTTTCAACAAAGATCTTCATTGTCTTCTATTTGAAGTGAATGTAAAACACACAATACTTATCCTCCCAATGTGGCCCCAACACAATTAGAAAGGAAAAACATGAAGCGGGCAAAAGTAGAACTTCACATAAATTCTCAAATTTGGCTTTTTTATACAAACTAATTGGACTGATTCTTTTTTTTTTAGAAGTCCAAATTTGCCTTAAGACAAAACATTAAGAGACCCTAGATGAACTCTCAGACCAGCTGCAAACTAGGAATGCAAGGATTTTGGAAATCCTGTCAATAGGAAATCCAGAACGGCCAAAACTCCAAAAAAGAAAACGGCATGCATCGTATCCACTGACTGCTGCACTTTGGAGGTTACAATTGGTACAAGTGAAATAATGAGAGAAAAAAAATAACCTTCAACTTTACTTGGGGAGGGGAGAGACTGCAACTTCTGGTGAGTTTGAAATGGGTCTGTGTTGTGCTCTGATGTTGTACCTTGCCTTGTTTGTAGCCACAGGCAGAGGTGTTGTTTGTGGATGCTGCTCGGCAGAGGTGTTGAGGCTGTGTGAGACCTGCTGATTGGCCGGAGGGTTTGCCTGACCTCGTGGATATTCACCATGACACACAGGCAGATAGAAAAAGGCGTGGCATTGTCAATGGATGACATGCTTTTATTTTCACATTGCATTTATGAACAACATTGTGATTTACCTAGGTCGTGCTACACCTGCACCATTTTCCGTATTTATTGATTCCTTCATTCTTTTATCTCCCCATTTGTTGTTCTGGTGATGGAGGCTGCATGGATGGGGAAAAATAAAGACTTATGTTCATGTTACTGTAGTGTATAAATAATGGCATTAATTGCTAAATCTGCTTAAACGTGTTAACATGATTACTAAGGTTTCAGCAGTGTAATGAAAAAAATATTGCATGTAGATCTTTTTGTAAATACTTAGTTGATGTGCTGGTTGTTTCAGCCTGATTAGGTTAAACGAGCTCTGTGTAAACAAAGTCAATACTGAAATGATGTGGGAAAACATGCTCTGAAGCGTGAGGAACAAATACGGTGTGGCTAGTAATGCTCATATACTATTATTCTGCTAACTATCAGCAATTATCTCCCTGTCAAAGTTCCAGGTGACAAATTCTCCCCATATCCCACCTGGCAGTATCATCAACCGGACATGAGCTTCATGTGATGGAAACTAAATCACCAGCTCTACTCACAGCCCTGACAGACAAATGGGGTGCCTTGGAAAAGCTAGGCCCATCACTCTGGGCTGGGGAAGAAAAAAAATTCTCTCCCTCCCAGCTGACCTTTTTCTTTTTTATTCGCTGAGAGAGGAGATTAAATACCACAGATTCTGTATGTATGGTCTGTTTCCAAAATATGAGAATTATTAATGGCTTTTGCGGAGGGCTTGTTTAATCTTCTGCCAAGTTGCAGTCATCGTTTTTACCCTGGGCTGGTTTTTTCTTACAGATGGTCCCCGAAAAACAGGAACTGTGCTTTATCCTTACAGCAAAGGCAAAGGAAGTGTGTGGGCAGCGTCTGGGTGGTAATAATATGACAGAATAATCATCCCTCTTGAGGCGACAAATAGCAATATGATGCTAAGAGTATTGAAAAAATTTACAACTCCGTGTGAATTGATGTGAGCATTCTATAGACCTGGTAAAGACGGTAAACACATCTTAACAAATGAGCTGCTGAGGACGCTTAATTGTTTCACACCTCCACCAAAGCTTTTCTCTTTGCTGCATCATGACCATTTTCACCATTTGAGGACTAATATCTTGTGTTATTTGCAGTGTGCAAGTTTGGACCAGAGATGCGAGAAAGCACACCTCCCCTGAATTGTGCATACCTACAGCCACATGCCACTTTTCACACAGAGGCCACAAATCAAGTCCCAAAGCCAGAATGATGACTCAATCACAGAAGCATGGCACAACTAGTAAATTATTCTCTTTTCTTTTTGACCTCGTGGCCCATTGAACCTTGGCTGAACAAGAGACCAGCTTGGTTGATTTAGAAAGATACAAAAAAAGTGCATTTGCAGCTGTATTCGCTATATTTGCATCTCACTGAAATGAGCTGGGTTGGCTGTGTCAGCAACTCCTTTTACTGCTTTACAGTTTACTCCTTTTTTCATTCTACTTTAGCAGCACATAACCAAGGGCATTAGCGTTATGCAAATTAAATGAAAAGACAGCTAAGTCTAATGATGCAACTATTAATTACCCCACAACAAAACAAGTCACTTCATTGCAGATAATGTCTATACAATATAGTCAGCAGGGTCACTTTATGTATAATTTGAACAATCTAATATGGTGTTTTTTGCCAGGGAATTTTCTAATTTCAGAGATAACTACAATGTCGGTTGGAGGATGAGTCATTCTTTGAGGCAGAGGCTTACTCAGATGCCTGTGACTCACAGTGTGCTTGTGCATGTAGCTAATCAAACAACTGACTGATTTAAACTGCCCTTTAAATCATCATAGCAAGTGGTCCATCCACTACTGGTATTAGATTAATCACAAAGTATTTCCTTTATATATATATAAGTTTTGAATAAAACATGAGTACATGAGTACGTGTACATTCAAGACTGTGGAAGTGTTTGAATAGGAGGGAAGATTTGAGGGGTTTGGAGTTTGTAACACCACCTTCTGTAATAATGCATTATGCAATAAAACATCAAAATGTAATACATTTTCAATTAATTATGTAGTAACACCCACATTATGTAATAAAAACCCTGAACGCAATATGTAATACATTTCTCAGAATTTTGTATTAAATGATTACATAATGTGGCGGTTCTTAAAAAATGCGGGGGTGGCACTTTTTTAACAAGAACGATCAGGATCCTTCAACACCCAATTAAAACAAATCTCAAGAACAGCCTTTTTTCACCTGCGTGACATTGCCAAAATTAGGCACATCCTGTCTCAAAACAATGCCGAAAAACTGGTCCATGCATTTGTTACTTCAAGGCAGGACTACTGTACTTCCTTACTATTAGGTTGCTCAAATAAACTTTTTTTATATAACTTTATTTTGTTTTTTGTTAGTAGACCACTTATAACAAACATACAGATAGCACATACCGGTAGCTAAATATTGAAAAACAATCACATCCTCTATGGCAGTTGTAGTTATTCAATAGGAAAAAGGAAAAGTCTGTAATTATCTTACTATAACAAATTTATACAAATAATAAATTAAAATAACTAAATAAAGGGGTTTATCTCCAGGGCATCAGCTGGGTGGGAGTGATCCCAGTGGCATTGATAGAAGAGAAGTAGGAAATGAATGGGTTCCAAATTGTCCTAAATTTTTTCCTGCTTCCCATCTCTCAGATATCTTATATTTTCAAAATGGATGCAACTTATTAAGTCACGTACCCAGTTTATATGAGTAGGTGATTGGCTTGACTTCCAATTGAGGAGAATCATTTGCCTGGCTATTAAAGTACCGAAGGCGAGCACACCGTTATGGAAGTTTGACAAATTTGCAGTTTTTGGGGAGAGATCAACAAGTGGGAAAGGGTTAATCTCAGAGCCCAGTGCAACTGACATAGAATTAAAAATAAATTTCCAACAGCCAGTCAAATTTGGACAAAGCCAGAACATGTGAAGCAGAGAAGCTGGGGCATGCCTGCAGCTATCACACCTGCCTGCACTTATCACATGTAGGATCTCTCTCTGGTTCAATCTTTGCTAACCTGACTTTAGTCCAATATATGCGATGAATGAATTTAAACTGGATAAGACTATGACTGCTGCACATGGAGGAGGAATGGATCCTATTTAGTGTAATAAATGTGTAAACGCGTAACTAATGCCTCTCAAAATCTGCTGAAAATATTTTAAACTGACATCTGTTGATCTGAAATGAAGACAGATTCAGCAACTGCATGGTCTATTTCTCGCTTAAAATGGTTTCAAAAACACGTTTCGGTGAACTATTTTTGTAAAATACGAGATCATATTCCGAACGAGCCGCCATGATGTTCTGGCTTTGAAACTCCGGAAAAGCCAGACCCACACGATGCGTTTGTCCAATTAGCTGCTGTTTGGGCGACAATACAGATTAGCACCGCCTGCTGCTGCCAGAGACTTTAGCTGCAATGATTTTGTCTACTTCTTTGAGGGCAAAATTCAGAAAATTAGACTAAACAGTCAGTGTCTCCATATCAAGTACAGGATATGTGATGTCACAGTGTCCAGGCGAAAAACCTCCTCCTGTTGCCTTGATATTCTATTCAAAAATGTTTCGAATTGTCTGGCATCAGATCTTTTACAAATTGTAAACACGTCTCTTCTCTCAGGTATCTTGCCACAGGACCTGAAAACTGCAGTTATCAAGCCACTATTAAAATAGAACAATCTAGACGCGTCACTAATGAGAAAGTATAGGCCGATATCAAACCGTCCGCTTTTAAGTAAAATTATTGAATTTCAACTCAACCTTTTCTTGTCACTAAACAATGGTTTTGATTCCAGTTGGGTTTTTGACCACACCACAGCACTGAGACTGCTCTTGTTAAAGTCTTTAATGACATCCTTAAACACAGATAGTGGCAAAATTTCAGCCTCAGTATTACTTGATCTCAGTGCTGCATTTGATACGGTCGTCCTCGACATTTTAATTTAATTTATACTGTTTATTGATCCCCAGTGGGGAAATTACCTTATCGCCATATATATATATATATATATATATATATATATATATATATATATATATATATATATATATATATATATATCTGCATTAAGCCATTGCTCCTTAGAGGCGAGGAGGTTTAGGCACTTCGTGCGGAGGCCTCCATATTCCCTGCATCACCAGCTGGGAGGATACACTGGAAGTGCTACATCCCCCAGCTGGCTTTAGAGGGCTCAATGATTCTCTAGTCCTAGCTGGAGAAAGTTGTCAGAGAAAATTAGTCTTCTGTGACTTTACTTGCCACCCCAACCCCGATTGGGATAGGTGACTGAAAAATGTTTGGATAGGTAAATCCCACATCAGCAGTGACCTGTCATGTAATGTGATGCTACTAATGCCTCAGGCTTCTTCAGGTTTCCTTTGAAAAGGGATTGAGTTATTGATACAGCAGATCCATCCACCAGCTCCCCTGTGGGGGAATCAAAGCCACCAGAACCTGCCTATTACATAATGGTCTCTTTGCCCTTGGCATTCAGTGGGCTCCAGGATGGAATCTATACTGAGGGACATTCATGTTCCTGTGGGATCCAAAACTTAATTAATAACTTCTTCCGCCTCCTATCTTTACCAATATATCACCTGGCAGCGTCCACACACAGAAAGAACTTCAGTAGCCTTTTCTTTCTGACCTTGGCATTTCTTCTCAGACACTGATTATTGATAATTTTCTGGCTGTGGTGCCTCTCCTCATTTGTCATGATTATTGCTGAATTTTTAAGCTGTCATCCGTGAGCATGGATCAATGGTTGTCGACTTTTCCTTTGTCATATTGGCAGCACAAACAGCCCTTCCTCTCTAAATGAGGCTCCTCTTGCTTCTCTATCTATTAGCTGTCTGTCTTACTGGGCACTTGATCCTTTGTTAGGTCAGTCTATACATCATCCCTCCAATCAAAGCCTGACACTTTTATATCATGCATGGGCAAGGACTAGGCAGAGGAATGAGCTGTGTATTGTGTGTTTTTTTCTTTTTTTTTAGCACTAATGTTGGCCTCCAAAGATTGGTGCAGGGCTCCTTAAAGATAACAGGATTCTCTGAAATACAGAGCCAGAATTCACTTTGAATTGCATTTATAATAGGATGCCGTTGACAATCCAATTTCTCAAGTGTCAAATATTCCATGTAATAAGGGCAGATCTGCCAAACTGATTAATGAATTGTCACAGCAAAAGGAACCAGTTGTAACTGGTAGCAGCCACTAGTGGCTGACGATCCGTCTCATTTGACTGCATGATTTGTACCTGTAGCCAGGCCAGTGGAACACTGGCTTCACCCAGCTCTTCCACGTCTGCACCTATTCCACCATATTCCTTCTTCCTCCCTCGACTGGCTGAACAGGTCTGACAGGCGGATTCCTTTTCATTTCAATGTATTAAAGGCACTTTCCTGCTCTGACAGCCTGCTCTGTTCTGCCACCTTCTAGCTGGGGCTTCACACTACTCTGGGCAGCCACTGCGTCTTGACAGACCACTGTCACTTCCCATCATCCTCTCTGTAGATCCTGCTCTCCCCCCTCTAAGCACGCAGGCCCACTTTCCCACCAGCACAATTATTTTTTTTGACAAGCCATCCATCAGCTTTAACTTTAAAGCACTTTCCACTGATACCCATTGTTACAGTTCTGTGCCTTTTTATGCGGGCGGCAGGAGAGAATATGATACCAGACATTCAGACTACCCAACCATGTAAATCTACTTTGTTATGTCCTTTATTTCCAATTTTCTGTTCAATTTTTGCCAAATTATTCATATTTGTTGTGCATATTATGCCCTTGTCAAATCCAATTAACAGTTCCTAGCTTGCCCTGCAAAAAACAGTTTTTTGAGGGGCAAGGGCTAAAGTCAGACTTAAATAAGCAGCTAAACTCTTGCTCTGAATGATGACACAGTACTGTTACACTGGGATATACTTTTGCTATAGTCTATGGGCTGTGAAATACAACTAAGAAATATACACTTAAACAGAGTTGGTATAAACATTCTGCAGCATCACCACCTTGATCACAAACCTGTTTTTGTACGGCCAGACAGACACAGCGGAGAGCCTCGTGTCTTGGGGCCGAGTCACCATGATTAACTGACATCAACACTAACACACGACCAAGCTGATCCATCTTGCCCTGGCCTATATAATTAGAATGACAGCTTAGAAAATGTGGTCTGATGCAGAATCTGTCTTATGCCGCGAGGAGCCCTAATTACTATCTCAGTGTGAGAGGTAATGATGAGAGGTGGGAGCAGCATCTGGGGGACTCGAGGGGACTCGAGGGGACTCTCTCCCTCTGCCAGTGACATTTGCAGTGTCCTAACAACTGGGCCACCTATGGCCCTCAGTGATCCGCCTTGCTGACACGCACTGTGAGTGGAGAGACAGTGATGTTTGGTGCCAATCCAGGTTGTAGTCGCCTGCTTATATCCTGATTGCCAGCCACTTAGCGCAATCTTTTTACTGAAGGTTTCATGCATATAGCAGGCACGACATTCACATTACTTTTTTAAAGATTATTTTTTGGGGGCTTTTCCCTTTTTTTTTTAGTGACAGTGGATAGACATGAAAGGGGGAGAGAGATGGGGGGATGACACACAGCAAAGGGCCGCAGGTTGGATTCAAACCTGGGCCGCTGCAGGACTTAGCCAACATGGAGTAAACGCTCTTACTGGGTGAGCTAGAGGCCACCCGAAAGATGAAATTTTTAACATGAGCCATTTGTCTGTTTGTTTATTAAGATCCTATGTAATTCCAAAAGGTTTAGCTACAGTATACCAGCCACAGTGGCCGGTAGATTGTAAAACACTCATTGTAACGGATTGGACAGCTCTTCTGTCCTGTTGCCAAGACTTTGACTTCGCTTTATTAATCATTTTGGAATGACTCCCGCAAGGAAATTGAAATTTCCAGCATCTCTTTTTAAGAAGAAGAATACAGTATAGAGAGAAAAAGAGGAAGCCAGTATAAAGATAATAATAATAATAATAATAATAATAATAATAAAAATAATAATAGCCACAGCCGAGGTATTTGTATGATTGAACTGCCCCCACTTCAACTCCCTCCACCAAGACCGGTCGCGGTCTTGGTCTGGACCTCACAAAGTCAATAACCAGCTCCTTAGTCTTAGGCTTTTAATGTGAAGAACTTAAATAGGAAATTAAACCATTTACAGCCGGGCCTTTTATGGAGCTAGAATTGTTTCTTTATTACATATGATATAAGATCTGAGAGAAAAAAAAAGTTTGAGAGAAAACGTTATCACACTGACAGCAAAAAAAACATTTTATGGAGAGAAAAAGTTTTCATATCAATAGCAAAAAAAAATCTTTTAAACTCTCAAATACACATTTTTTGCAATCGGTTTGAAAAAAATTCTCTCCAAAAAAAGGTTTCTCTCAAAACGTTTTTCTTCTCGCTCTCAAAACTTTGCTCTTGATTCAATTTTTTGCTCATCTCAGAATTTTTCTATCGATGTGAAGATAGTGTCATGGGCGGGGCCACGTTCCTATTGGCCAGTTGGGTGAGCACCGTCTTGTCTTCGGAGTCCATCTGAATCATAACACCATTGTCACCGCCATAGATAGATAACTAGCAGCCTGTCCACTTCTAAATAAATACCTTTTAATTATCTAAACACTTTTTAACAGTCAAACTGAAACACTGGTGGTGAGCTCCAGGTCCTGCAGCCGCAGACTGACCGCCATCAGTGGGGATCGGCCAGCATGGAAACATTGCTAGAAAGCTTTGCTGCCGACCTCAACCTGATCTCAGCCTCCAACTGAGCTTGATAATGTAGTTGTGACATGAGCAACGTGTTTGAAAGTTGTAACTCTTCTGGTAGCTGTGCCAAGAGAAATCTCAATCATTGCCAATCAGCAGAGATGGAGAGAGTAGGTATATGTTAGGAGATAACATAGGCACAGGCTAATTATTGCTAACTAACATGCTAGTTTACATTAGTAATTAAAGCTAAACAGCTAATGGAAGCCCAAACTGTTTGCGTAATTCTCCTGACATTACGGTGATTTGTCGACTATACGACGGTAAGTCGCGTGGTTATGATGCAATTGTTAGCCTATTTTTACAAAAACGTCTGCTGCGGAGCCATAACGGGAGGTACAACGTAATGGAGCCTTTTGTACATTGTCATGTTTTTTTTTTAGAAACGGAGTCTTTAAACAATTCAGATGTAAAGTTATTTACTGTCAAAGTGGCGCCAAAATGAATGGCAGTCAGTGGGATGCTAACTGCAGGTGATGGCTTCGTAGCATTAAAATGGCGCCATGTGAGCTACGCTTAGAGAGGAGAGGCTTACCCCCTTGGGTACTTTTTGAAGAAGTGGCGCAGTGATGACGAAGGCCAAACGAGGGAATAGTTAGCCTACCTTCCCGACGACCAGTCCATGCAGTGGACTTACTGTCGAATCTACGCGTCGTCACAAATTGCAAACAATTCGTATTGGTCATATCAAGTGCACTGCCATACAGCTGGGGAAGTCGGGACCCCAGGAGCAATGTGTGTACAAACATTTATGGTACTCAGCAGATAAATCCTACTGACTTTAGTAATCACCTGATATTCCCTCTAGTGCCACCATGAGGTTGACATTTCAGATAATTTGAGGCTACCAGGATGATTATCTTTGTATCCATTTGCAATGAAGAATGTGTTTTTCATCCACACCTGTGTATCTTTTATTAAGTATGCCATAATAATGCTCTTTTGGGCTTGAGAAATCTGTTCAGCAGTGAAAGTGTTTGGTAACCATGGTGGCCGTAGATCATCAACTCTGAAGATGGTAAAAGAAACCTTCCCTATCTCTTTACCTCTAAGTACAATGTATCCATTGTTGCTACCGCCCTAAAACCTTGGAGCTAAAATATTTGATAATAATAAAAAATCATGTATTGAAGCAATTCAAAATATGAATTGTGCACTCTCTCTTATAAATTTAAATTCTGGAAAAAGTGGCTGGTAAAAAATAAGTGGCTGTAAAAAGTTAATTTCCCACCCTGGTCACATATTACTGTAGGATTTGAATTAGGACCGCAACTGATTATTTTTAACTTTAAATAGACTTTCTAATGTTTTTTTGAGAATTCACTAATGCTATACAATGTTTCAAATGTTCCAGGTGGTCAAGGTGTCAGTGACAAAGTGCCTGTTTTGTCCGACCAAACCAATGGGTTTAACGTATATTTTATACATTTTATATATATACACATACATACATACACACACACACACACACACACACACACACACACACACACACACACACACACACACACAATATATAAAACTAGTAGGGCACTGAGAGAGAGCGCAGACCTCCACTAAAGCCATGCTTCATCTTGCAACGTTAACAAAACTGAAAGATTAGTCTCGTATCCGTCTCGTGATTCAGATCCGGTCCAATATTTAATGGGTTCTTCCTTGGCTCATGTTACACCCTTCCACCAAGTTCAATGAACAATGGGCTAGTAATTTTTCTGAAATCTTGCTGACAAACAGACAAACAAACCAAACTGAAAACATAGCATCCTTGGTAGAGGTAACAAAGCAAAGCAGCAAATCCTCACATTTATAGAGTTAGAACCAGCCAGTGTTTGGCATGACTTAAACAATGAATTGATTATTAAAAAAATAAAAAAATAAAAAGTATGTCTGCTGATCAACTAATCGTTCCAGCAATAACACAAGCTCCGTCACCCACTAGCTACTTAGGTCTCATAAGCTGTGAAACTACAGAGCTGATCAGCTCTAGCAAGCAAAAAACAAACCTGTGAACCTGTGCAACAATAACAAAGTGTGAACATATGGCTCTGAATGACCCAGATGGTCCGATCACTCCTGCAGACTGTTAACTTATCTCCACTATCATGAGATTTCTGAGATGTTCAACAAGTAAGCAGGTGTTGATACGATTTAATGAAAAAATCCTCATTCAGCCTTGACTCCATGATTTGCTGTTTATTGGTTATTATAAGCATTAAGTGCGGCGTGTAATCTCGCCCTGCAGAGGCTGACACGTTCGGTCTGCACGTCTGCATAATCAGCCAGGGAGCTAATAACATGCAGGTTGTCACAGCTGTTAAAGGCAGAAAGACACGATGCCCAAAGTGACAATATGTCAGTGATTGTCTAGCAGATGAAACCGTGGATATTAATAAATCAAAGTGACCCCTACCTGAAGCCAAACAGATGCAACACCTGGACATGTAAATTCTTGAGTAATGGATGCCATAAATTTAAATCGGGAGACCTCCGATTTAATAACCAAGCAGACAGCTGCAAGTGGGAGCAACCATTTGGTTTAATGTAAAAGACAGTTTTGGAATACCAAGTATTTTCTGCTCCCATCAATCAAATCTAAAGTGTACAGTGCTGGGCAAGCAACTAAAAACCTGCACTGTCATTTCTCTTCTTTGATTATACACAGTATATATCAAAGTGCCGTAAAGTGTAGTGTAGGTATGTAAGGTAAATGTAGCTGCCTGGCAGCAGGGGGTTAACCTCCTGGCTGCTGTCAGTGTATTAATCACCACTGATGTGTGTTGTAAAAGGAGTGCTGCAGGAAATAAAGACACCATGGTGTCAGCTGCAGTGCCCTGATGTGACTCCATCAGACAAGAGGATGCTTATTGACAGGGTGAGAAGGGGGGATGGACAGAGTGAGAGAGACAGAGGGAGCAATCAGTCCTCGAGTCAGTCACCTTGGCACTGACGCAATGTCATGAAAGTCCACACCATTATTCCTCCGTCCGCACAGGAGCATTATTTAAACTCAAACATCTACCGGGGGCTGAATGTCAGTAGAAGGGCACACAGATACACACAGACACACACGCTTCTGTACAGATATACACCCATACAGTATACTGTACACCCTCATTAGAGCCAAAACAATTAGTTGATCAACCGAAAATGAATCAACAATATTAGGAACCAATCTATTCTTTCCAGTCATTTATGAAGTGAAAATGCCAAATATTCCCTAGCACAGCCTCTCAAATGGAAAAAAAATTTGCAGCTTTTTTTTTTATTAGAGCTGCAACAATTAGTCGATGAGTCTATTAGTTGATTGACAGAGAATTCATTTGAAACGATTTTGATTGATTAATTATTTTTTTCAAGCAAAGATATTCTCCGGCTCCAGCTTCTCACGTGTGACCATTTGCTGCTTTTCAGTGGTATTTGATAGTAAATTGAATATATTCGAGTTTGACAGATCATATTGAGATTTATTGAGCAGTTATTCAGTTGCAGTCCTATTATATTTTATTTGTAATTTGCTACCTTGCACTTGGTTTATGGTTATGCTGACAGTGCTACACAACATGGTAGCAAGTTACCTAGATGCAAGTCTTAAAAATTAGTTACATAGGAGCCTTCAACTTTCTGGCTAGCTAGTTAGCTTGTCTGTGGAGACAAGCGGCTAAGATTAGAAACTCCCACTAACAGGGTATTCCTAATATCCAAGATTCTTGTAGTCATTGTTACTCTCACTGGAATATATAAAGAGGTTTTACAGTACATCTTTTTTTATTTTATTTTATGTATTTTATTATATTTGCAATGATAATCTGACTGAGATTGCAGGACTGACGCATCACCTTGGTCTTGTGGAACTTCTAATGTGCATTAATCATTATTTTCTGACATTTTAAATGCTAAATGGATAATCTGAAAAACAATCGATAATGACAACATTCAGTATTTGCCCTATACACACACAACACACATCTTCCTCTGCAAAACTGTCAGTGGATCAAAGCACTCAAAGCACTGAAGCCCTTCATCACATACACTGAAAGCCAATGCAGACATAAAGCCATGCATACATTGCACGACCGCTGGCATTTCAGGCAGCACACACAATTTAACTTGACTTATTCCTGCACTCTACATTTCATGCTACATGATGCCCACTGATCAACACATACAAATTAAGTTCCTTGGCCAAATTCACAGTTTTATGTTCAGCGGTACTTTAATGAGCAATAGCTCATGATTGCCTCCCTTTTCCCATTAATTACATGCTCCTCAGAGGTCTGATCATTATTACATGCCTCCAAAGTTGAATTAATTTAATTTTATTCATTTGATGTTATTTGGTTAACAAAAAAGCTAGGAAATATTACACAAAAGGGGCGCAAATAAAGGGTATGGCTCACGAGAGGTAGACTCAAATGACAGCAGTTATAAAACAAGAACTGGCATGTGTTTGTAAAGCACAGAAGAGAATTATCAAAGTAAATGCGTAATTATCAAATTAAGAATGCTGGCTTTTGTCCACATTTTATACTAATGTTGTAATTCTTATTGATCTCAAAGCTTCAAAATTATATAAAAGATGACCGGACGGATTTTTTAAAAAGCCGAAAATTTCTATGTATCAATGCTGTCTGTCAAAAATAGTCAAAAACCACAGTAATGATTGAAAGTGATGGATTAGAGAGAAAAAGACTAAATCTGCACCAGCCATAAACTTGAAAAGAAGACAGACGTTTACATATTAGGCACCTCTGAGTCTAATGTACTGTATATTTATGTGTTTATGTATTCATATTATGTATTCTTAATCTTATACAGGACAACACACATTAACATTTCTGTAAATGAGCAAGGGCATATATAATTAATAAAAATATACTTTTTGTATGAAGGATTTTCCATTGCATTTATTACTCTTTTTGGTTATTTGAATGACTCACTGTTTGGGATTAGTATGTTCACGTTTTAAACTGAAACTTTTTATATGACCTTTTATGCTCCATACTGTATAGTGAGTAACACTAATGCATTGTCAATATGAGTAGAGAGAGAGAGAGAGAGAGAGAGAGAGAGAGATGATTTTCTATAACGTTTATCTTAGAGAGGCAGCGCAGCACTGGCTTCCTTGACCCTTCTTGGTAGACTACCTTTCCAACCTGCCTCAAAAAGGAGGTTATTTAAGAAACAATTAAGAGCATACACAAAGCAATTTGCAGGCAGTCTAACTCCTCAGACTCCGCCAGTGAAGGGCCTTTCAGCGCTGATTTATCACGCTGTCGCCTTCACAAGGCAACATAATTAATAGGAGCATGGACTTCTAATTCCACACGCTTCCACAGCCAGTGGATTCCATTTGATTTATGATGGCCAAGGACTTTGCATTTTATCAGTTCATTCGCTCGTTATTTATGCTGATGACCAATTTCAATGGGTCGCCATCATCTAACTCACTACTAATCAAAGAGAATTAGGGTTCACTGCATTATTTAGATACTGCTAATTTATCTTCGGAACAAGGGGATGAAACGTTGGCTCAGAGGTTCAACTTTCAGAAACCACACAGCTATGCTTTTAGCTGCAGCCTCAATAAAGTAAAGGTCTTTCTCTAATCAGAATGTGAAAATTGTCTTGATGAAATGACACAATTATAGCTGAGTTCTGTTTTATCGCTTATTTAATGCATCGCAGATTGTTTGACGACTTACACCTACAAGCTGTTGGTATTTAAAACCGTAATTACGTTTCCTGTGTGAGATCATTTAGCAATGATTACTGACTGCCTATGGTGATATAGAATATTATAATAGAAGTTAACTTCTGTTTTCCACCAGAAGAGCCTCAAACACAAAGCACCGAGATCAATCAAGCCAGGAAATTCACATTTCTAAGAGGCTGAATCACAAGAGCCCATTTCACTCTCCATAACGTTTGATGGTTCATGGATTCTCGTGGAAAAAGTAACAAAAGCAAACTCTCACGGATCCCACACAACAGCTGCACAGTGGAACTGGACTAGAAAGATTTTCTTCAGTAGCAAGGCTGAACAATGAGAGTGAGTTATTGCCCTGCTAAAATAATGGGTCATGAACGGCCCACAGATTAATACAATGCATTATGAGAAACAGAGATAAATAGGGTCACATTGCAGTTCTGTTTGTTAGAAAAATTACACCTGTTCCAAGTGTTATGAACCTGCAAATGCTATCCTGAAGGTTAAATTGTGTATTATTACAAAACAAATTGAGATGAAAAATAAAACGGTTGGCAGTGGGACATTATTTAACGTCCTTGCAGGCAGTGCTACAAAAGGCTAAGATTGAGATGCAATAAACCTTACAGAGTCAAAGAAAAATAGCCCCTGTAAACAATGCAGTAAAGAAACGAGTTGCTTCACAGCACATGCAGTAGGTTTAAGACTTTACATAAGTCATTTTAATGCTACAGCAAACTTTCCAGACGGGGATATTAGATTCAAAAACATCCTTAGATTAAGATTTGACCTTCCCACTGTAGCTGTAGCACAGAGCTGAATGAAATGCTTTGCAGAGAGACATTGTCTCCTGTCACTCTTATTATGTTTAATTATTCAGCAAAGTGACTGATAAGGTGTTTTCTGACAAAAGGAATCACATTGTTCAGAAGTGACACCCGCCATTGTAGGAGATGCTCAGACACTGCCATCGACCGAGCTAAATCCTCCCTGTTCACAAGGTGTATCATTTATAATAAGGGTAATAAGATGCAGAATTTACACAGGCCTGTCAATAGGCATGTCGATAGAAGGACACTTAGCATCTATCATCCGGAGAATCAATGCCATTTTTCAGTGATGAATCCTGAGAAATGATAGCTTTCAAATAAATGGTGGAAAGCGAAACATGACACTCCTTGGGGAGAGATAGATGTAGAGCGGCTCAATTTCCCCTCGCACTAGTTCCCCTGGCAGCTCTTTGCCCAGCTTTCTAGTTCAATGCAAAAGGTCAGAAGACATTACAAGGAACGATCTCTAAAACAAGACATAAAGAATCTCTGGAGGACCTGCAGAACAAGGAGCTGACTTGTGAGGAGAGACAGATTTTTCTATCAATATCTGACATAAAAAGCGCTAATTAAGAAGCAAGAGTGAGATAGAAGAGGCACATGGCCATCTACACCTGGCAATAGACTTTTGGGGTCTTCCATTCGCAGATGCCGCTGTGGTCAGCAAAACAGCCTAGCATCGAGGACTGAGATATGTTTTAGGCTATTCTTGTTAGCATTACTTTGTGCTAAAATAAGATTAGGATGCATGGTTGGAAGGGTAACATACTCTAAAAATGTATGACAATTCAATTACTAATTTCTTGTTAAAAACATTAGTTGAAAACCTAAACCAAGTATCACAATATCAAAGTAATGTCGCTTGATTAATTTAAGTTACTTTTTACCTGAATACCAAATATGGGCATGACTTGCACTGTACCATGATTGATTTTGTGCCTCTTTTCTGCTTTAAAGACAAAATAATGACATTTCCTCCCAGTGAAAGCATTTTTTTCACCGTTAGAGGCCATGATAATGAATTGGCAACTGTTAGCGATGGTTTCACTCGAGACCAGAGTGGTGACTCATCAGTTGTTGTAATGTGTGTGCATGTATATCGTTCTTTAATACTTTTTGTAATACTGTTTATAATCGGTTATAATCTGATAAAGTTACATTTAAAAAAAATACTTAAAACAGAATAAACTTTTTGTACCCCTATAACATAACAAAGTTTTGTCTTTCCAAGCTTGCTAGCGAATGCACAAACATGGATTCAGGATTAAGACAATGGAGTGTTTAGAGACTTGTTGGATGCTACTGTTGCTAGCTAGCCAAAATAGCTTCAGCTGCCTTTACTGCCTGCTTATGCCACAATATACTAGTACATTTTGCTTGAGGTAGGGAAACAAGTATTTACACTGATGGGTACTGGCACAAACACTGAAACTTATATAAATCAATTATTCTTCTATTACATTACCTAGAATATTTTACATAAATAAGTTAATTCAGACCTCAAAATAAGCAAAGAACTACAATCCCCTAAGGATGATTGGCAACTTGCTAAATCAACATCAGAACTACAGGACATTTAATGACATGATGATGACGACACAACAGATTTTTATCTTTCGTATCGTCAGTCTAGACAAGGTTTGAACCCATGCTCCTTGTAGTGACAGTTGGAAATGCTGTGGCAGCTTATTAATCACCAGGAAAGCCTGAAGGAGCTATACTTAATCCCATGATGCTATCCTCACCATCCTCCACCGCAACTGATGCTCGTAAAAGTGAGGGAGAGAGCGAAAAAGAAAATGATTTACACAAATCAATCATTCAGTGCTAGCACTCATCGGCTGTAACACTGGCAGCCTGTCTTTACAGCTCCATTTTAAAGGGTGCCGGCTGACAGCCACACTTGATTAAGGGCTGTGGCTCCCTAACCTTTCATGTTAAGAAAGATTGTCACCAACTGACACAAACTTTTTTTCCCCCCTGCTTTTCCACGTTGGTTCAAGGCGAAGATATTGGCATTCAAATTTGTGGCTGCTACTGTGAGCAGATGTCACCTCTGGTGAGTAAGGGTAATAGCACCAGCAGGCCCACTCTGACTCCTGGGGCTAAACAACATACCACCACAAGGCTTCAGAAGAGGCAGCAGGCAGGAGGGACAGCCTCAACAAGTGAGCGTTTTACAAGCCTGCCCTCCACACTGCTTTTCCCCTTACTGCAATTATCATCAAAGAACATCTGTTTGTTGTTCCTCAGGCACCCTCCCCTCACAAGTGTCCTAGCCTCACCTTGACCCATACATTCAATTGTAGTGGATGTTATGACTAAAAATAAACAGTGCAAAAGAGTGAGGCTACCCTTTGTGTGAGCAGGGCGTTCTCCCTCGCTACTGCTGAGAGGAAGGATATCACCGACAACACAGCCACTTCCTCCTTCACAGCTCCTGACAGGTACACGAACAGATGGCAAGTAGAGTCGACGGACTCACTTTGTTTCCCGGCTTTGAGGTTGATACCACTGTCCTTTCAATGCTGTCACAGTCTGAATGACCTGTCAAAGAAAAGTTCAATAGTTCCTGGCAAGCAACCTGATACGCACCGAGGTTGTGGTTTGTTCCTTGACTTATCTATATCACAAGGCCATAAATGTCACAAATGTAAAGAACATGCCGAGTCAACGATTAAATGCAACGTGACCACTCAATCAATTGTAGAAAAGGTGCATATTTCTGAAAGTCTTTCACAAGATTCCTCACACTGCTATGTAACAAGATAGCACTCGCTGTAGATGTTATAATTCACTCAGTTCTCATCGGTCACTCAAGTCAATTAGCAGAGTTACGTGAAAGATGGCGTGTCTTTGCTACAGGGAACATCCAAAGTGCAGCGGGATTGACCGAATGTGATGTAAAGTGTGTGCAGACATGCAAAAAAGCCTAAAAACCAAAGGAGATTAAGCATTTAGCTACTTTGCAAGCTTTTTGTCTTCAGGAGAAAAATTTCATTCTTCTAGTTTGACCAAAAGCAGCAAAAGCGCTCCAAGATATTTCTGCTGTGTACGTTGCAGTTGATACACCCAGAGGGACATTAAACATTTACTTTATAAAGACTTTTTGTAATGACTGATAACACAGCTGTAGCAGCTGTAATCCTCAGAAGTCATCTACGACCTGTAAGGCAGATGTGAGGACTTTTCTTTCAAAAAAGCCAGGAATACATCAAATGACACCGTATACCTCAGATTACATCCCATCTGGCATAACAGCACTACTTCAGTGATCTCGCTCAATTAGAAGGTTTATGTATTACTGTCCCTAATTTGTGGCATATAGCTTCTTGCGTGCAGGACTTTGTTTAGCATTTCCACGCAACAAAGGTGGAGTCAAAGTGACAGCATTACAGATGACTGTAATTAAATTATGCGTAAGACTATTGTGCTTTGTGCCGTACTTTTGGAAACTGGACGGCCTCCAAACCATCTGTGTTTATCGAACTTCAGTGGGTTGCCAATGTGTAAAAACAAATACAGATATCCTGAACATTAGATATGTTTGTGTTATAGCTCTTTGTTTGGAAATCCCTGGAGAAATTTGATTATTTCAACCACACAGCGTAAGACGGATATGTGTATCAGGCAGCCCAAACACAGACTTAGTCATGCAGTTTTTTTTATCAGTGTCAATGAGCTAGAACTCAGTGAGCTCCAATCAATCATCAGTGGGTGGAATCAGCAGCATGGCTTTCAAGAAGTTGGATTTGAGGTTGGAGGGGTAAAAAAAAAAAAGAAGCATAAACCATCAAGAGTGATGGAGGTTTTAACTGTTGGTCCCATTACCACTTTAAAAAAACATGGCTGAGTAAAAAGCAAAAAATACAAAACAACTACGTCTCTAAATATCTGATATGGGAGTCAACTGCTTGGCTGTTTAGCTAGGGTGTTGCCTTTTCAAAACAAGATGGAAGAAGGACGTGGGAGGGAGAGGTTCACATATAAGATGGTCAGCCTGCTAGTATGGGGTCCATGATGTCCCATAAATCGTCCTCTATCTTCTCTGTGGCGATGGCAGAAAGGGATGAGTTGCTCACCAACCCCCCTCTCCATCTCATTCACATGTCTATCCGCCTGTTATCCATGCCCTTGAGCAAAGATTACTGATGCCCTGCCTTTGATATATGACACATCATGTGCCACAACGTTACATCCAATGAATTAACCCAGAGAAGAAGAAAAAAAACCTGGCTGCCTTAAGTTCCCAGAATCGCTTACAATTCTTTTTTTTTGTGTTCGTCCTTGTTGATATTGTGGCTTTATTATTATGGCTCGCCTGGTTCACTGGTGAAGGTTTATCTGACCTCTGTTGGACTATGCATTGGGTAATCTGGTGCGGAGCACTTCAGAGATTTGGAATTTCACTCTAAGCGGGTGGGCTCATAATCCATCAGATATCACATTTTGTCACTTTTTAAATGCATGGCCAAAGAATTCCTTCAACATTCAAGCCCTGTCTCAGAAGTGATGACATTTTAAATATTCTGTCTTCATTTCATCTAAATCTAAAATAAAATGATGCTGTCATTTGTTTGTCAAAAGTATATGAACTGTGAAGCAATAAAACACAAATCATTATTTAATGTAATGATATTACAATCAAAGAGGGTGTTCAATTTGAAGTCTTGCCATAATTGTGAACAGACTTTGTAGCTTTTAGGGAAGCAGAATAAAATGTACTGCTCAATATTCTGACAGTGATGATACAGGAAGTAGAGTAAATGCACACTTCATCCGGCTATAAACAACAACTGAGTGGTTGCATCTCCCTTCATTCATAAAAGTGGTCCAACGAAAAGAGTTGAGGGTGACAATCCAATCATTTGCTGCCACTCAACTGGCAAACCAGTAACATATGCCAGTGGCATATTTATTATGAGCCGTTCCGTCTGATGGGAGACATTTGCCTTTTAAATTTTGCTGTCTGTCTTTCAATCACATAAAAACAAATACTGCAAAGATATAATTGTTTTAGATTAGTGATAGACCGATTTTAATCGACCGGCCAATATACTGTTTATCGGGCCGAATTATTTATATAATTATCGACAATTATTTAAATGTGTTGACAAAGGACATTTTGTGATAACCTGATTATATCTGTCTTATGTCAGCAAGCAATGGATCATCAAAGCTATGTTGTAGATGTTGATGAAAGCCTTTTACCCTTGCACATTTAACCATATGCAGTGATCCATATGATGCACATTGCATATAATTTGGGTGATATGAATGTAAGATGATTGCAGAAGTGACACTAATCTGTGTTTTAGTTTATTATTTTTAAAGAAATGGCAGTGCAGATTCTGAAACCAAATCATGTGCGGCAGGGTTACAGTTTTATGATGTACATGTAAATAGAGGGAGCAAAAGCAGTATCGGCTCACGAAAATCGGCAGCCTATATCAGTCTATAGCTAAGGTTGATGAAAAGAAAATCGGTATCGGCACGAAAAAAATCCATAGCGGCCGATTCCTAGTTTAGATTTATAGTATGGTATAGAGAATTATGCTTAAATACATTGTGTTGTGCTTCAATAATATTTCATAAAGATGCAAACTAATTACCGATTACTGGGGGTGTTCACCAGCACCATCTGTAACTAATGAGCAACTCATTACCTTTTGTTGAGTTAACAGAAGTTAGACAATTATTTAAAGTTCAGCCAACAATTGTTTCTCGTATCTGAAGATGCAAACCTAACCTCCAGTTACGTCCTTCTAGTGAGTGAAGGGAAACAGTGAGAGAGGATGTTGTATTGCTAAAGCAGATATTGTAGGGAAAACAAATAAAACACGTTCAGTCAACATTTAGCAAATACTGTACATTCAAGTATCACCATCATTATGTTGAAAGAAAACATGGTTGTCAGAGAAAAGATCTGCTTTGAAAATGTTTAGACCAATATATAAATGTCATCATGCTACCTTTAAAGTTTTAAAAAGATTACTGAAGAGATTAAACCCAAAGACAATGCATGCTGGAAAGTACATAATATTAATAAAACACTTGAAATCATAATTATAAACTCTGAAAATGTGGAGTAAGACTGTCAAACGTATCTTTTTACATTGAGATAATGAAGATCAGATTATTCACTTTATATTCATGTATAAAACGTAAAAGATGGAGACATCAGCAACAATTTGCTGTATACTTACTAAAAAGAAGTCTGAAATAAGGTCCAAGCACAAGAAGCTGTATGACAACAACTCCTGGCACACACAGAAAATGACACAAGCTACAGTAAGCTTCATCATAAATGGTGACAGAAAGCCGTTGTTGGAAAAAATATGGCAAAACCAACAGCACAAGCAATGCAGCAGTAAAGTGCCTCTTCACCACCACAAATCTTATATCAGTCTCTGAGAACAGTTTGTATGCCACAGTGTTATTCTTTTTACAGTCGAGTCACCTGCCTGATACCGTTCAGCCATTTCCTCCGAAGCTGTCACACACGCCAGCTATAATATATGGCTGCACCAATGAGAACAGCTGTAGCCAATCTCCATCCCCTCTCTCCTGGAGCCTACTGCTTGTCCAGCAAAAATAATACATCAGGATTAATTGATTTCCTGTCAGTCTCGTGAAAAATAAAATAAATTTCCATGTAGCCTGTTTCCTGCAGCATTATAATTTTGTACATGCCAAGTAATTTAAGTTTTTTAATTATTCATCAGAATAAAAAAACATGACAAAGTGTGCTGTCGCCCGGCCCCAAGGCCGTGGCTCTGGCCTTTGTATGTGCTGAGACCACAATAGCAGTAACTTAAGCACACATAAATAATATATCTATGTATTTAGAGGCTACACATGTCTAAAAGCTAGTGCAAGAGTCCGAGCACCAAGGTCGAGGGCTGGCCATTTGTCTTAAAGTACTGTAATGACGTTCATTTGTAATGCATGAATCATCAAACATGCACTGTGACACCAAAAAGTCAAGAGCAGGAAAGTCAGGACTGCTATGATTCTCAGCCTGTGACAGGAAAACAGATAGTGTTCTCAAGAAACTCTGAAACACTGGAAGCAATAATCCCTCAGAGCATAGCTGCATTAGACACAAAATATATTTCAAAATTTGTTTATGACAAAAAGCCTGGTAAAACAAAGGACAAAAAAATTTAAAAGCTCCACATTAAAGATTTACGCGCAACAGTGTTGTTGCTCAACTCCTTTCATTGTTCGCTGGATTAAGGAGCGATGGAGAGAATAAGCAAGCACTTCCCTACGTCAAGCTTAACTAGAGCCAGAGATAGAGCAGGGGAGGAAGAAAGCAGCAAACAGGGTCATCAATAGGCCAGGGTCTTAAATCAGACCAAAGGCTTGCCCTGGTGTCAGCTCAGGACCAGAGGGGGAGGGAACTCTCTACCACAATGAGGAGGGGCTGAAGGGAGGCCTATTTATTGTGGATTATTTTGGCATTACCAGCTGGGTCTGAAAAAGCAGATGGACAGAAAGAAGCTACAGTATGAAAGGTCTGAGCACATGCCTCTGGGACATGGGGAACCATGGGTTATTCACTAACTCATACAAATGGCATGAGTTTAACGAGGTAACATGTCAAAAATTATTACAGGCTTTGTTCATTCAAGAAAGCTTCGAAAAAGCTGTTTGAGTGATTTATTTGATAGCGGGTGTTTGCTTACACAGAGAAATGCTTAACATCTGCAAACTGTCTGTCTCTGAAACTGTCCCGTGGCCAAAATTACGATGGGATAAATTGCATCATGAAAGATTTAACTGTTCCGACATTAAACATCATTCACAGCATAATGCAGTGGTATTTCATCACAGACCAATATGGCATATCTCCCATTTTGTGTGACATCTGAATGCATTTTTGGGACTCCCCCGCCATTTTTTTTGTGCTTGCAGACACGTACATCATCCCCTCTCCATCGTTCTCACTTGGTTTTGTCTGTTTGTTCACCACTACAACCTACATACAATGAAAAATGCATGCTTGTATAAAGAGTGCACCTTCCACAGGATCAAAAGGATATGGTTGAACAAACAATCCAATATCCAAGGTTAAGAACACAAAGATAATAAATCGCTTGAGTGTCATGTTCAATTTTCAGGACAGCATTACCCGGCATTATCCATAACAGGATTTAAATTGTTATCAGGACACTGAACAATCCACTTTGCGTCCAGCGAGCATCCTGCCTCTAGTGATTCATAGGGAGGAAACAACTATCACATTTTCCAGCGTCCCACTGCAGCAGCAGAACACCAGCGCACTTCATGTACTTGCATGATTGGTTGAATAAATTGCTTCCATCCTGGCTGCGGTTGACACTCAACGAGTGCTATCAGTTTTAATTGTCCTTCTTCCTTCACTCAGCCTGTGTCTCCAACTCCTTCCTGCCTCTCTTGAAAACCCAGTTTGATGTGAGATTTGGCCGACTGTGGACAAGAACCTCAACGTAAACATTACCAGGAGTTCATGGGGTCTGCAGACTAAATCAGTTATTACCTCATTTCTCTGACCAAACAAATGACTGCAAATTAAGTATTAATACATGTAACTAGTCATACATTCATATTCATTGTACACACACGATGTTATAGATTTAGATTATTTTAACCATATCCATTTAAAATACACTTACATGTACAGTACACACTTACTTCTGTTACAGATGACTAAATAGCTTGTTTTAATGATAAATATTTGCATTTTGTGTTGTGTGTGTCTCAGATGATCATAATTTTAAAACTGTCCGTTGCTTTCTGCTGTTAACGAAATAACTGTTTTAAACAAACCTAACTTTAATGTTTTGTACTATTAGCTCTTTATTAAAATAACTGTCTAACCCTAACCCTAATTAATTTGAGAGTGGCGGCAGGCAGCTTGGTAATGCTGTGACCCTTTTGTTTATGTTTGGGTAAAGACTGTTTCTCTAATACATATTTGGCACAAATTCATGTATGAATGCAACATTAACAAAGCATAATAGGACCATTGATTAAATGTGAGTTAGAACCTGTAGCCTACCTTTTTGTTAGAGCCCCTTGACTTATTAATATGCAATCCATTCAGCTTTAAAAAAAATAAAAATAAAAAATAAAGAAATCAGAGAAAATTAGCGTGCAGAGCACCACAATGCTGAGGCATTAATCACGAGGGGCAGCACATTATTCCATGCGACCACAGAATTGTTGCAACAGCTGCTAAGCATTCTGGTAAGGTGAATTATCTAAGGTTGTGTAGCAGTAACGATGAGACAGAATCATTACCATATCGACAGGCTCCCAGATGGATTATCCATATTGATTACTTCATGGCCTGTTGATAAGTATTTGTTTGAACACGAATGGGGGAAGAGAATTGTGCTTGGTCATACTCTGCAGCATGCATGGTTGAAAGAAATTGTAGAATATTTCTAACCTTTTTCTTTTCTCATAACACACTGGTATCATGTTATAAGTTATTTTCAGCTGTTTCATATCTGTGACACCAAAGTTGCCAGATCTAAAAAGATGGGAGGTAAATAGTCCAGGTGATGAGCAAGAGCCCCTCGCTCCACTTGCACGTAAATCATATGATGCTTATTTTTGTCCTGCACCCAGGCCTCCCATCTTGTTACCGCGCCAAGGTCAGCTGAAGGAAATTATACCGCTACACCACAAGATTTATGAGAGACTCACTCCTGTTTTTATCCCTGTTTATGGAATACATTGACTCCAAACAAGGAGCTGCTTTTGTCCCTGGTGGTTTACAAAGCAGGAGCCCATCTATTGGGTGTCACAGGGAGCAAGAGCCCAGCAGCTCGTCTCCAGTGACAGGTGCTAATTGAGAACCAAACATGGGTTGCATCCAGTTTAAACCTCAAAGCCTCTCTTTGGCCTTCTGTTAACACACAGACACGGATAACCTTGGATGCTGACACAAAGACACAAATCATAAGGCGACATAAGGTGTCATAATACAAAATACAATACAAAAATGTGACAATATGCATCGTAGAGCTAAATAAACAAACCAAATCTGACCAGTTATGACTCTGAATAGGTGCTAATTTGTGTTTGCATCCATTAAAGGCCAGAGGGTGTAAATAAATGTTTTCCATTAACATGTTGAACTGTCAGAGGCCTTCAGTGCTGCCTGAAAATGTTGAGAGATGTCCTTGTACTACTACAGACATTTAAAGCAATACCAAAGTACTTTTCCTCGTCGAACCCCTACAGGTTAGAAGCGGGATTGTCTATAACCGCTGTCTCATTCAACAGATCCACTACCCGATCTGGCAAACTTCCATAGTGCGGTTATAGCCGATAGAGAGCCGCAAAGCTAATGCCGTTCACCCTGTTATGAGTTGATGAACCACTGAAACGGTTTTGGAATTACTATTTTAAGGTACAAAAGAATATTTGGTGTTTCTTTAAAATTAGTTTGAAGATTTTTTTAATGCTGCTTAGCAAATGTTAAATGGGGAAGGCAATGCATTCATCACAATTTGTTTTGGTGAGAAACACTAAATGTAAACTTTTGTTTGGAAAAAAACTCCATGGGGCACCTTTCATTTTTAACCTGTGACTCCGTGCACACCCGTCCACTATCCCGACCTCCCCACACACACACACACACACACACACACACACACACACACACACACACACACACACACACACACACACACTAGCCTCCAATCTGCATACAGTACCGTAGGCAATGAATAATGGCACTGGATATAAGTCGTGTGCTGCAGAATCGCCTAATATGAAGCATAGACACACAGGTGTTTTCATTTATTCTGGATAATTAGATACATCCACCCGGTCTTAAGAAGCTTAATAAGCAAGAACACGTGTGTGGGTGGACCATATGTGTGCTGGGCAGGTTTTGCATGTTTTACACCTAAGGAGGAATGGATAGAAAAAATTATGTACAGTAACTGCAATCTGGATTGTATTGTACCATACGCCTTTTATCTTATCTTGAACCAAACCATGACCAGGTTGCAGTGTGAGACCCCAACTTATCATGCAAGTACAAAGTGTAAAATTAAAAACATGTTTCATTTATCCCAATCTGACAATTTATCTGTGAGTAAAAGGAGATATTCAGTTGTCAGATTAATTGGAAGTGAGGATCGAAAGGGGGGACTGGCCTTCACATGTCCTTGACGTCCGTAATGAAGGGATAGTGGATGGGTGCGAGTGTGTCGCCCCTCGTCAGTGACAGGGTGCTGCCCTGCCCCTTGCACAGAGAGGACCGGGGCTTTAAATTGCTTCCATCTCTGAGACTCTGATTAATGAGAATAGTTCTAATCGGAGTTCCTGAGGCCAACAGCATTAGTCTTAATCTTCCAGGCCCCATCCAGCAGCAACACTGACATTTAATGTACTGCTAGTGCAACGGTAATGAAAATTCATTCCCCAACAATGGAGCAAACTCTTCTAGCTCCCACCAGGTCCTGAATTTGGGAAGGTTATTGGCCCTGAGTTTCAAGGGTTATTAGTTCTCTTCAGGCCATGAGGTACCTAAAATATCTTGTGTTTTACAGTCCACTTTGAGGCAGGGCAAATTAAACTGTGCTTGAGCACACAGCTGATTTAAAGCTCATTTACACACCTTACATGCAGTTTGGAATAGTTGCTGGAGCGAAAAATAATTTGACAGAAAAATCGAGAACAATTGTCATAATCTATTAATTTTTTTAAATCACATATATGCCAAAAATTTGCTTGGTTCAGTCTTCTCAAATGCGAAGAGGTTTTTTTCTGTTTCTCATTGTTGTAAATGGAATGTCCTTTGCTTTTGGAATGTTTGTCGATGAAAACGACCAACCTGATCAGCTCTGGGAACTTGCATTGGCCATTTTTCATTATTTTGAGAAAATGAAACATAAAACACTTCTCAGTTTCATTTGTCAAAAACTAACAAAAAAAATGATGGATTAATCCAAAAGTAATTGACAGGCAATCCAAGTTGCAGCTCTGCAATCTGTATAGGTGTTCAATTGTGTGTGTGTGTGTGTGTGTGTGTGTGTGTGTGTGTGTGTGTGTGTGTGTGTGTGTGTGTGTGTGTGTGTAAGAGCACGTATGTGTATGCATGTGCGTAAGCAGGTTTACATGAAAGTGTGTGCTTGCGCTTAATATGTATGAATTTGACTATATTGAAAAACAGGCAATCATAAAACAGTTCTGCAAAATCAGGCAACCTCTATCAACTGAATGAAAGCCATTCCCACTGTCAGCCGCACTTGTACCGATGCAAACAGTCCTCCTGTGCTCAGTTAGCAGTAAGTAAATTGCTCTGGGATTTGTATTGCCGGAATGCTTTAGCAGGTAATTCCTCTCTGTCTTTCATTTTGTTTGTCTGTGTTAAGTTCCCACTCTGGCCCCATCCATTCTCACATCCAGTTCCCGGCTTTGTCCATCCATCAATGGGCGCACTTTGTCAGTGCTGACTTCATCCTGGCGGCTGCAATCACATCCGAGCAGGGCCCAACTGCCACCGGGGAGCTTTTTCACCTCCCATCTGCATCTCCTCGATCTGCTGACAGGGCCCCTGACGTGCAGTGTTTTCTATTGCACAGGCAAGCACAAAAACACTAATGCTGCACCTCATTTCTCTAGACCATGCATGGCAAAGAAAGAGAGGGAGGGAGGAAGAGAGAGGGGGAATGAGGTGAGATTGAGATAGGCAGGGAGGTAAAGAGGGGGGAACGTTTTCAAGAGGGATTGGTTCTTGGGTCACGCTACAACTCAATTTGCTTTTTCTTCTCAAATACATCAATTGACATCACAAGTAGACAATGTATCACTAATAAAGGCTTAATAAGCAGCAAGTCAACTGTACTTTAAAGTGGGAGAGGGGAGGAGGAGGAGAGGGAGGGGGACAGCTATTCCACATGAAGGTGTCAGAGGACTCTCTGGCCATCTAAAGCTATTTGGAGCAAAGCGTTGCCATTTAATAGCATGTTATCAAATCTAAATCTAGTATTGATACATATCGGAATCCTTTCAGTAACCCGTACAGTATGAATATTTATTTATTTATTTTCAAGTTGAGCTGTAACCTACAATTTAATTTCATTATCAATGAATTAGTTATTTTTAGGGGGTTTTGGCATGTACTGTATATGCTGTTACAGACAGACTGGAAACGGGAGGAGAGGTATGACATGAAACAAAGATATCCTGATGGGATCAAACTGGGGACCTTAAGGTTATAAAGTGCGTGTCTTGAGCCAGACTCAACTTTTTTCATCAGTCCTTTGCAGGGCTCGACATTAACACCCGCCAAATGCGGGTAGAATTTTGGAGTGGCGTGTACACAGTCACTCTTCTGGGTTGCAAAGTCAAAGTTTTGCCAGACAGATTTCATAGTTGCTACTTACATAACTACCTTAATGTTTTGTTCTTTAATGTCGGCTAATAGAAACAAGACAGGCAAAACGTTTGATTTGTAAGATTCAGCTCATTTCACCAACTTGAAACTGGATCCAAAGTGGAACCAGTTAACGGAGCTTGTTTTTGAAAACATTTAAATGGTATTCAAGAGAACATATAATGAATGGTGGAAACATTCATTATGATATAATTGGCTGAATGGACAAAGACAAATTCACCACAAGAGAATAAGGTTGACCTAATCCATTATCTGAGTTTCTATAGTTCAGCAATTTTAAAGAAACAATGATGACACCAACAATGATCTCTCCAGGAGTATTTCACACAACTCCATGATTCAGACTCATTTACATCAGGGAGCACTAATTAGACTACGATGGAGGGTTATTAATAGGCTGGACTTTCCAGAATGATCTTGTTATAAATGGGCTCTGTCAAGACTTTCCTCAACCTCCAAATGAGTATTCTCACTTCACTGCCCCCATCCCAAGAATCAGCACCAGGGCTGAATAGCAAATGATTGCTGTTAACTGTATTGTTAGTAAGGACCGAGAACAAACAAAAGTCCATAAATACCGAGGAGGAAAGATTTGCCTTTAAAAAGACAGATACCAAACTGAGTTGTGGTAAATGACATCTGAGGGCATGAAATAAAAAGGATGTGGCTGCAGTTTGGAAAAAAGAAAAAAAAATTATTAATAATATAATTATTAATTAATTAACAAAGTCTGATCTAGGGAGTGACAATCTGGCTGCCCCTGGTGCTTCCCAGGGTGGTAATGTTATTCACAGATTACAGCTAACTCCACACACACAAAAATCCTGCACCAAACACTCAGCTGAGTGGGCTTGAACAACAAAGCGGTTCCTGCTCAAGTCGTTTACCCCGACACAAAGGCAATTCCTCATATTAATTAAGCGCTGTCACCGACGTGCTCGCTCCCTCTCGCCAAGCACATGTCCGCAGCTCTGATATGTGGGCTAAGTGTTTTCCCTGATACCTCACTCTCAGCCTGCTTTTCCCATAAAGCCTCTAGTGGGAGCCGCTGTTTACAGAGTCAGTTCCACTTACGCAAATCCCCCTGCCGTGTAAACAATATCCACGGCAACTAAACAGAAACCGACGCTGTGTGTTTACGGCATGAAAAATGTTTATCCAATTAAGTGACATTTCAATAACATAATCCTAAAACCATGAAGGCTTTTAACAAGATTACATGACCTACAGAGAGGCAAGAGAGTTCTGTGAGATGCGGCTCAATAACATTAAAAGCAGCAGCAAAATCCGGCCATAATTACTTTGAGTACAACCTTATCGGTGGCTGTTGCCAGTGGATACTGTATGTCTGTAACTGCAAAATATGATATTATATAGCCCATCTATGAAAATAAATGTGCAGATTTTGAGGCAGGAGGATTATTGTATAAAATAAACTAATTAAATTGCTCAGAAATGTTAAAAGAAGAGTCTCCAAAACATGAGTAGAAACATTTGATTCTCTTTATGTTAAAAATCAATGGAAACGTCAACCGTTTTACAATAACTCCAAGATGCACAACATAAGCTAATGCATCAAAATAATGGGGCACATAAAACCGAGGCCCCACGTTACGTGCAGAAAACAAATATGGAGAAGGTATCAAAATAATGAAAGATTGTTTTGTATTGTGGCATGAAATGGGAGGGTGTGTGAGAGAGACAGCGGCGGGGAGAGGTGATGGTGACGGATGGACAGAACTGACAGTGCGGTATTCATCCTGCACGCTAGAGCGCACGTCCTGCTAGTGGCGGTCGACAGAGCAATAAATCACAGGCCCTCCATCCTGTATCTACAGCTTATTACATCCACCATGACAAATAAATAATAATCCCTGTCAGCACAGCCCTTTGCTCAAGGATTGAGTCTGAAAGCGTTTGCTCATCACTCCTATTCCTGAGTGAAAACACCTGAGCGGGGGAATTGAAAGCCATGGTTTACTGGCCCTCTGGAACTCTGAAAGACAGTGGGGAAAAAGGCACACCACTGCCAAATATCTGAAAAATATGAAAGGGTGCGCTAGTGTCAATCACCATGGTTATAAACATTATGATAGTCTCAGTATCAGATGGATTTATAAGAGCTCCATCGAGAATTTCCAGTGGTGAAACAGAAAAATGTATTTGATCCTTAATAAAGTTAAAGTAATAATACCACAATGTGCAAACACTCCATTAAAAGTAAAGATACTTGGCGCCTGGGTATCTCACCTAATAGACCGCGCACCTATATTCAGGGGCTCTGTCCTTGACGTGTTGGCCGCAGATTCGATTCCAACCCGGGGCCCTTTGCTGCCATTGGAATGGTTATAGGTCTTGCTTCCTTCTGGCGCCTCTGAGCGGGAAAACCACCCGGTCTAAGGGCAGAGGACATCAAAGTATGAACACATTTGACAGTGAGGTTTGAGCTAAATCAAATATAATTTTTCTATTTGGATAGATCCAGCCGTTATCTAATTGTTTAATCAATGAATGAGCAGAGCTGCTGGCTGTATTGTTTGGATCAATACAAATTGATTTACATGTGTCTGCAGAGAAACACATCCTCCTCGCTGCTTGTCTCCCTCTACACCTCCCTTCACATTATTTAGAGGACATGTGGTCTAAAACTCATTTCAGGCCTTTGTCCGTCATGCCCTCGTGTTTCTGTAAATTGTATAAGACCATTTAATCTCCCTTAGATGAGGAACCATTTACTTTGCACCGTCCTTCAATAAAAATTAAAAGCTCCCATAAAAGCAGGAATGGGAGTGGAACGCCCTCGACTAAATCAACGAGCGCTGCTCTTTCGAAAGCCGAGCGTGAACACTTCATGGGCATGTTTTATTTTGACATTTGTAGATGACTTGAAGTTTTAAAAAGAAAATAAAATGCAGATGAGAGTCCGCCATCATAAAGGTTAGTGAACTGTAAAAGAAGCTCTCCATCTTCCCTCATAATAGGTGTAAAACTATAAACATGCTAGAGGATGTGATCGTTTGTCCTGCAGCTCCTTTGAGAATGTATAAACATTAATCATTGAAACTAGGCCATGGTTACTCTGACTACTTGATCACATCCATATCTGAGAGGATCATTGCTGTCTCAAACATGGACCGTCACCATAAAATGCAGCTTCCATACACACAGGACTAATTTTAATCTGAAGAAAGTGACTATCACCAGATCATTTATGAGCCTAAATATGCTGTCTACAGGATAGAACAGGTAAAATAAACTCAATATATGCAATCCGTAAGTATTATATGCATTATATCTTGACCAGGTGGCCATAGATGAAAAGTTAAGGGACAGGGCAAGCTATTACAATTCATCCTAAGGGGGGGACATGAATGTGTTGACCAAATTTTATGGCAATTTCAATATAATATGAATAAAATATGTAAGACGGTGGCCTTGCCATCCATAGAGCCACTTGGCTAAAAAAGTCAAAACATACACTGTTTCTGTGAGGATTTGCTGCTTTTCAGTGTTTCACATCACTACAAATTGAATATGTTTAGGCATGGATGTTAATCCTTGACCTTGGGAACTATATTCTTTACTTTTTAGGCACAATAACTAGCTTTTTCCCCTTTAACCGTGCCCCCCTAAATTATTGTTTTCCTAAAGTATGCCGACCTATCTAAATCTAATGATACGAAAAAATGGTGAAGAAAAATTGACCTGTCTTGACCAGGTTTTGTTTATTGTCTTTTTTTATGATTGACATTTTTTCATCTTCTTTTTAACACAAAACATACAACTCATGATATGGACACCTCCCCATCTGGACCCACTCTCCATCACTACCTCCCTATACAAAATTTAAGACAAGATAAAATAATAGCCAATATATTTAATACAATACAATAATACAACAAAATAAACAACAAACCGTAAACTAAACGGAGGTTATGTTTGTCTAAATGTACCAAGACCTGAAGCGAGCACATGTTGAAGACCTGACGGCCTCTGACTGCATGACTTAAAACATTACATCAACTTGAAAAAGATAGAGCCCAATTAACATGTTTTTGAGAAACACTAAATCTTTCCGAAGCAAACATTGCGCCTGAACTCATAAAAGGCCGAAATTCCACACGGAGAGTCGGTGCGGTGAACCACGTGTTTGGCCTTTAGCTTGTGCTTGACGAGTATGAGTCAGTTGCTTTCAATCAGTTTCCATTCAGTTTTTCTTGCTGGATTTATTCAAATCTGAATCCCCTTAAATAATCTCATATGGTACATTCTGATTTAGCTATGTGGTGAACACTAAAAAATTATTTTGCACACAATCCCCTGAATCCCAATCATTTCCATATTACATCTCATGAGATGGACAGAGCAGGACAGCACCTGGGTGGGAGAAGCCTGATAAGACCTGGTTTTCCACTGCTAGCCCTTTAACATTAGGGGGGTCGGGAGTTCATGGCCTACTCCTCAACTCTTCAACCTGGGTTTTGAACCCCTGACACACAGTGAGGGGGGAGGTCCTCAATGCACAGTAGCTGCATTTACAAATGCATGCTGACTCCATGCCAGCAAAGCAGAAACCAGAGGAGTCTGATAACATCTCGCTTTAGAAGGAGCTGCTCAGCCAGCCCTTTGTATTTATGGGCAAGTCTCATGGTTACCCCCGACCATAAATCATGTTAATTGGTTTACTGATAAAATGTCTGTCAGGCTCCATTCACATAGCGCTGTGGCACCCCAAGTTACTGTTTAATCTTTGTCCAGCAATAGTTCATCTGTTTAACTGACTGGAGGTGAGGAGGAGTGGAAAAGAGAGTTCTTCTCTATATCACAGCGCTGCACAGTGTGATGCTAATTCCAGCCACTGCTGGGTTGACTTGAATGATGAATGACATGACTTTCACTAGAAAACAATCGGCAATAGTGGTTCACAAATCTGCAGATCACCTTTCCAGGTCATCAGATGTAATTTTTTCAATTAAAATCTATAGCTTGAAACAATAACAAACTCCTAATTGCTATTTGTCATGCATGTTTTATCCGTATACTGAGTGGTTGCTCTGTGATTTGTTCAAAGATGGCAATATCTCACTGTTCAGGCTGGTGGTGACAAATAAAGCTCATCTGAAAAGATGCCTGGGTTAAGACTTCTCAGCAAATTGTATTGCCTTTCTGGCAAGGACATTAAAGCCCACAGGACTAAACTGTCCCTTGTCAACAGAGAGACCACACACAGACACTCATTTACCTGTCAGATTAACATTAGGAGGGACTCTGCTCCAGGCCATATGGCAAGAAACCAGGAACAGTACATGGAGAAAACTATTTGTTTCTGAAAATGTCAACGCTCGTTAATTCACAAAAATCAAGACACATTAGCAGACAGTACGAAGACAACTCGGTTTATCTCACAGAACAAGAAGACTTTCTTGTTAAAGTGAATGACAATTTAGTTTTTACTGTCAAACTTGTCTAATTAACTTTACTTTTTTAAATGCAAGTGGCAAAATATACACAGTATAACAGCTGTGCTAATAGTTCATAGTTGCAGATAATTATACATAAGTTACTTTCTAAGTAAATCAGGAGCTGAGGCAATGCAATGCAATCTACTCGTATTTGGCTGGCGTTGATCTTTACATGATTAATGGTTTGAAAGGATCCAGAAAAAAAGGTCAAATGCGAAGTTGGGGCTGGAGCAGCTATGCGGGGTAATTAAGACAAACATGATTAATAACCCCAAGCTGCCACTGTGTTCTGTAAACAAGATGCAGCCAGATGGGATGCATACTTTGAATATTGTACATTAGTTTTCCAGAACATAAGGGCATACAGCTATTCGAAACACTTAAATACGCCTAATATTAATGTTGCTAAAACACTGTTCTAGCTTGTGATGTACGCATGATGAAAGTGCATTAATGTAAAAAATTTAATTCCTTATTGATGCTGCACAATCCATCTAGAAATAAGATTAAATCAATGACTACAGTAATGGAATAGAAAAGTCATTGGACTTAATTGCTCCCAAGCATTATTGTCCCCTGAATATGATGCCATAGATAACACGAGTATAGTACAACAGCTCCATCATGAAGACTTTTAAGACCAGCTGTGATTACGGTGCTGACTGAGAGGGGAAAAGTCTCCCACTCTTATTCAATCCATTATCCTGCCTACTCTCCTCTCTCTCTCTGCCCACCAGTGTGACTGGCAGTATAGAGGGATCAGGTCCAGCTTCCAGGCAAAGCAGGGAGACAGGTGTCAAAATGGTCCAGCAAGCAAATCTAACCCTCGCTAATCAGCCCTGTTGTTCCTCAACAATCCATGTCTAGTCCGCGGCTCTCATTCCGTATGAAAAACAATTACACTGGTTTGAAGTTGAGCGCACACTAACTCACCTGTCTCTTCTGATAAGTGTAAAGATGGAGCAGAGAGAGGGAAGAGGAACTAGAGGAGGAGGGAAGGGATTTAGAGTATATCGCTTCTCAGGCACCCTAAAACAATGTGCCTATGTTGAATACTTGATTAAAACCTGAAGCGAAGACACATCAACAACAAAAATATTGTAACCACGAGAGTTTAGAAAACATGAGAATGAAAAACAAGTGTTTTGATTAAAGAAATCTGAGCTCATTAGCGCCACCAAGGCGGATATATTTCCAGTCCCGTTTGTTTTTCTGATAGTTAATTAGTTAGCAGATTCCAATGAAATTTGGGGCAATCTTGGGCCATGAGCAACAATGAAGTGATTAGTTTTTTTATGCAGACCCATAAAGGATTTCTTAACATTGTAAGCTAAAAAGAAGTTCACAAATTGAGCTTTCTTGAATTAAAACGGAATCTGGTACATGTATTATTTTCCAGTAAGCATTGATTAATTTGCAAGTCAAAATATGATTAAAAGTGGGGCCCCTGGTAGCTGCATGTCATTCTGAATAATGTTGCAACAACTATTACAAAACACTCTTTCCTAGCAAATTTAGCTCAGTTTGTCCACGTCTTTTGACCTGCTAATAATCATATCAATGCATAATGAGTTGACTGTCTATCACAATGTGTATTTTGTTGCAGTCACAGATACATATTAAAATAAAATGATGTATTATCTGTATTATTCTCCATTATTAAACATATATAAACTTATTAGACTGTAGATTTGGCACTTTCTTGTTCCTTTACTTCAAAGGGGAATCATTCCAAGCAGGAGAGGGAGGATATATGAGCTTCAAAGAAACTGGGATGGACAAGGCACCACACACTCATGTATTGAAATAATAGCTGACAAAGATCCTCAGCATTTGTGTCAGTGTAATGCTCAGTGGCACCAAAAGCAGCGCCACTACCAGAGCCTCTCCTTTAATTCGTCGTGATGGGCCTGGGACTCTCTGTGGGCCAAGGAGGCCCACTGATGCGGTCGGCAGTCGGCCCTAATGCACTGGCTTGATGGGAGATGAGCGAAGGGGAGCGATCGCAGCCAATGGGCACTTGCTGAAGTAAGACCACAGTGACAGTTAGCAGCTGTAAGAACTTTCATTCTCACTCAGCGGGAGTCAGCGCTAAGTAACAATGTTTGAGAGGTTTGACAGAGGGGTGTCGCACTGCCATGATTAAATGGCAACTATGTGTAGACCTCTGCAAGTGGCTGTGGGTGGACGATAGAGTTTGACCGGTCAGGAGGATGGTGATGTCATTTATGGGACTCTTTGATCTACCATTATGTGTTTGGTTTGGATCCAACAAAGTCTGTGACTGCTATTCAAATCGTCTCACTGATGCCTGATGTTGAGACATCGAAAAAAAAAAAAAAAAGAAGAACAAATATCTCCCCGACTACTTAGGGAAATGTGCCGATAAAGTGAAGTGAAACAATTCTGGTGCCTTTCCCATTTCTTAATGTTTTATTACCTCAGTCACGAAGGGTTATGTTTTTGGTTAAGTACGTCTGTTTGTTTTTTGTTTGTTTGTCTGTCTGTCAGCATGGACAGGAAAAACTACTTGCCCGATTTTCATGAAAACTTGGTAGACGGGCATATGAGCCAAGAAGGAACCCATTAAATTCTGGAGTGGATCCCAGAAAGAATTTGCAAAATTCACACTAATTTTTCAAATAGAATAATTATGCATTTACATTATGAAATAGGGCATGCCTTGGCCTTCTCAGTGATTTTGTCATGCTTAGAGTTATGGGTGCAACTTACAATTATTTTCATAATCATCATTATTTTTTTGATTAGTATATCATAAATCATGAAACATACCCATCACTATTTCCCAGAGCCCAAACTGAGGTCTTTAAATTGCTTGATTGTCCAACTAACAGTCCAAAACGCAAAAATATTCCATTCACAATAATATGCAATTGAGAAAAGAAACCCCACATTTGAGAAGCTAGAACCAGCAAATGTCTCACATTTTGGTTTGATAAAGGACCGCAAGGATAAAATTGAATATTTTTGCTAGCCCTATTCAGCACTCCTTACAGTATACGGTTATAAAATTGTAACAAATTGCAGTTGACTACACACTGTGTGCTATTCAGCCCCCCAGGAAAAAGAGCAATAAAAAAGCCACAACTCCCTGCGTGGGATGGCTTCACTTTCAGGGTCAGTAGATTTTCCAAAGTAACAAGCTAAGCATATGCCGCAGCGGTTCCCCTTATGTCCCAAGAAAGACCCAATTAATTCATCAATCTGTACACCTCTGTCACTGCCTAGTGCATTTTAGCCCCTTGCCGGCAGAGCTCCAGCCATTACCGGCCAGGTTGTTCAGCTCTCCCCACAGCCTGCCTGCCAAACAGCCAGCCAAGGTGGCTGCTGGGTAATTACACATTGCCTTGACAACGCACATGATTGTTTTCCTAGCAGTATATTACTTCATTAGTACGTCGCAATATGCCATATTTTTTAAATGTCACTTTTTTTCACCCAACTCAGTCCAATCACGACTCGTCTGTATATCATAACAATCATTAATAACTGTCAGTCGCAGCATCAGTTCAGCACTTGGACTGCCTCATTAGCATAACCCAGCATTTGTTCTGCGAAGAGGCTGATTATTTTCTACAACAGGCCAGGCCAATTACTTTAGTGAAATGGTATCACATAAATCAAAACTTAACAAGGTGGCAAATTTGAAGTTATCAGATTCCAAGAGACACCGTAACTAATATGTCACTGTCACAAGTGCTCTCTGCAGGTATGCCTCCGCCATACCAAATTTATCATCCCATAGGATCTCAGAGGCTTTCTCAAGGAAATTACCATATTCAGAAAATTGGGAGCACAAGTGGTATGAAAATGTAAACGTTAAAAGTTCAAGCAGGCTAGCTTTGGGCAGTGGAGAGGATGAAGTGGATAGAAAGAGACTGGTCCCGCTGTAATGTCTTTTCAGGCCATCCTGGGCAATATAACATGTCGACTTTCTCTTGCAGTTCAGACCTCTCCTTTTACTCTTTACATGATGATGTTCATCCATCACATCATGACAGCTACATCAAACCAACAACAAACATGCAAAGCCAGCAATCTAAAATATGCTGACGCCACGCGCGGACACATAAATACAGACCACTTTAGCTCTGCTCTGAGTGGCTGTTTTTCTCTGTTTAAACTAGATTTTCCATCTACTGGGAATTCCCACAACCCAGACTGTGTGATAAAGTACACTTCTGTCTGTTAGCCACTGACACGAGTGATTGCAGAAGCTGTGTAAATGGGTTTCTGTTTGTTTGCCCTTGTTTCCTCTTCCTCCACTCACAGAAGCTGCAGTATGTGCTGCACATTGACCGATTTTTACTTGCTGTTAGTTAGAGAGGGATTACCTCTCACTAAAACATTCACCTCATTTTGATGTTATTTGCTCCATTTATTTTCCACTGTCTGCAACAATGCCTGAGCTCATTTCTCATTTTTAAGTGAGGATTGAGCACAGATGGATGCAAACTCAAAGTTTCTGATCTTTAGCAGAAGTTATGGAGGGTTATCTTTGGCTGTATATCTCTGCTCTGGCAGCGCTCCCCTGGTGATGAAGGATTAACCACCGCAGCTGTCTCTTCCCCAGTATGATGCAGTGCACTGCTCCCCGACACGACAGCATCACTTAATCTTAATGTCCGCTTCTCCAGAGCGGCCGCACAGGACAAAGCCAATCAGCATCACATGCCATGGGGATGGACCTACAGCTTGGCCCTGGAGTTTCTCACCCTCGCAGGCCTATTCATCAACTTCAGCCACACCAATCCCAGAGTTCTCCTCTTGCAAACCACAGCTGAGCCGACCAGTGATGTATAGGACGATGAAGGAAGAGGGAGACTGGCGCGTGCAAGAGAACACTTATCAGATTGCACATTATGCACTGCTTTGTGTTCCTGAAGAAGAAGAAAAAAGAGGGAAGAGAAGTAATGAATGCACTCCGCCTTACCTCAGCACAGACCACCTATGTGCTGTGTTTAAAGAGATATCTGCTCAATAGTGCTCTAGCATTAAGGATGGGGTAGATCTAGAATAATGATCACTGTTCATTTAGATAAATTGCACTCAGGGATTCCATTCGTAAAGATCTGAATTCAGCTAGAAGCACAGGAGGGGATACTTCATCTTCTCAGCATCCTCCCAGTAGCCATCACTGGGTGTGTAGGATGTGCATGCACAGCTATACAGGGAAAGGTTTCCCATACAGAGTGCATTCTTCATTATATGAAAACATACACAAAGGCCTGCAAGACACGTTAGTCATTGACTTGAAAGCAAGTATGTGCTCCTTTTCTAAACATGTAATCTATTTAAAACTGGAATATAAATCAAGACACCAGCACATGGGAGGGGGTGGGGGGTGCATGCAAAGTGAAGCAGATATAAAACATTCAGGACAGATTACTTAGAAGACGTATTCATGCAATATCAAAGAACAAAGTAAGAACAGATTCAATGTAATCTTTAAAGTCAAAGAGGTTTGATCAAGAGATAACAAAAAAGTGGTATCTCTGTGTATCGTGACCCAGCCTCATAATGTAAAATTATGCTAAACAATATCATGATGATAGCCTTCCCATAGCAATGTGAGTACTTCGCCAACATCAGCCATCAACCCCTGTTCTGAACCCGATAATAAAGAGATGACACTTTTATGATACCATAATTAACAGCGCTCTAGGATGAAATTAAATCAATATGCCCATCTAATATCATTTTCTCTAGTTATGCAAATCAAACATTCAAAGCCCTTGGAAAGTGATATGAATTGCTTTCACATTTCAGTTCACACATATTATCATATCAGACCTTTTGGGTTTGATGACATGGAGGATGGGGGGAGACTTAACGATGTGAAGACTGAGCTGAAGAGAAGAGAGCAACTGACTGCTGATTAGCTCGCAGAGACAAAAGGATGATGATGTAAGTGCTTAATTAAATTCTACATATTTCTAAGAAAAAAATGGCAAATCCCACCATAGTTTTGGATAGCTGTGGAAAAAGAAGCCTGCAGATAGATGAAGTTTAGAATTAAACACCTTTGCTGCAGAATAACAAAATGCCTTCCATGCCATAATAAGATAAATTATAACTTTTAATTCCCCACAACACATGCTAGCACTCTTTAGCATCCCTGTATCTCTGCAGTGGGAGACGAGGCGAAAGTATACGGCCTTTCCCTTTATGGATATGAGACAAAAGGGAGGCTGTGATGGCTAGGCGCAGACAAGGCGAGTGGCAGTAGAGGGGGAGCCTAATGGCCG
This sequence comes from Percina caprodes, assembly GCA_013375575.1. Lineage (NCBI taxonomy): Eukaryota > Metazoa > Chordata > Actinopteri > Perciformes > Percidae > Percina > Percina caprodes. Next base: position 5,454,179 of record JABXJD010000010.1, read on the forward strand.
TGATTAATGACAATGGGCCAGAGGAGAGCTGGGACACAGGCGCAACATATATCATCCCTTCTCATCAGTCTATGCACCTCTGTGGCCTCTTCTCTGCAAAACAGTACACTACAGTAAGCCAAAAAACACAGAAAAAAAACACCTCATCTGCTCTCAGTCAGCATTCCACCAAGAAGCTTATCGTATGATTCTTTATGGGCCTCGTAGATGATAGCTGAGCAAGGAAATGACATGTAGAATAAGATATAATGAGTAAAGGGGAGATAGCTGTGTGTGTGTGATCACTCATGTTTTTCATGAACTGAATACTTCCTGTGCTTAAGTCATATTTCCAAGGTCTAATCTTCCATATGGAGAGAGATGAGTTATTGGCCATTTATGAATAGAAGTGATGATGAATGGTGCTGCATTTATCTGCATAAGTAACTCCAAGGGCTGGCACGGAGGTTCAGGCGGCTATAATAAACATAGTTTGCACTCAGGGGCAGCTACTTATTTATGAGGCTCTGTGAATAGACATTATGTGGCCATCATCAGTTCCTCTTGTTCCCTTGAGAAGAGGACAAGAAATAGCTCATAAAGATGAAATAGTTTAAGTTAGGCTGACCAGGCTCACCACCAACACTGTAATCAACTCTACGCAAGATTTAGTTATGACCAATTAATGGACTTTTCTTATGGGAATTTAACACTCTCAGGGACTTGCAGTTTTAATTAGGAGGTACCTTGTTGGGTCCTTGTTAATGCGCTGAACTTACTAAAAACATGGCAAATAATCCCCCATTAACACTATGGGCAGATTTAGTCATTATGAAACTGCTTTCTGCATAAAGGGATTAAAATATCTCATATGTAAAAGGTTTAAGCTTTATTATCTGCTGAGAACACCATGTCCATATCCTGTACACCCCCGTACAGGGCCAAGACAAGTCCAGCTTTTTTTTTTTTTTTTTTTTTAATAACATCACAGAACAAGCTGAATGCTGCTTTGCGAGGCTGATTTATGACTAAATGACTCATCTTTAACCTAAAATGTATGAACTTTACAACCTGTACACCTGAGCTGTGATTTTATCACCTGCACATGACAAGAATGTTGTGATTCGCCTTACTGGTTTTCTTTGCTCTGAAAATGGCAAATAACGTCAGAAGAATTAATAGACAGGGGATCAATACCAACACAGACTAAAGGGAAACTGTACATCTGCAGCATCCAGACTCCTCAGCTTTCTAGCACTTCAATACCAGGTTATCTGCTAGCCATGTTGAAATTTGTTAAAACTGTGAATGTGTGTTGTTTTCCCTGGGGTCTGTTGAATTTGTGTGAGTGATTTTTAAATTGATGTCCTACAAATTTTAACCCAAAAGGAAATTGTTACTACCTTGTAGTGAAAGTCCTGAAACCGCAAGGTTCTGACACACGGCAGCAACACAAAAAGTACAAAAGTACAAATAGTACATTTTCCTGCAATTCATTCTGGAGATTTGTAGTCTGGGACAAAATTATTAAACATTATGGGCACACTTTAGAATTATTGTACTGAAGCACTTCCACGAGAAATTCCTTTTACACCTACTTCTTTCTTTTCCTCAGAAATAGTTTCTAATTCTCACACTGAATTCTTGATTCATTTTGGAAAATGAGCCGATAGGTAGTTAGTCATTACTCGGGTCATGCGTGTTTCAAGACTGTGTGCTACTGGCAATGGTTAGAATTTCGTTTTTTCCCCCCTTTCCGTCTTCTGTTATTGCTTAGTAAATGCTGGAGGCACAAATAAGGCATCATGTGAGAAAACAAGGTGTCTTTTGTCTTACCAACTGTTTTGGCTTATTTTCCACGGGTGCTGCGTATAATTAATATCTCAGCAGTGCCCGGGGTTGTCATTTTTCAAATGGTTTCCCTGGAAATGTTCTACACCTCTTAATGGCCCTGCTAATGCTGTAGCTGTCATGTCTTGGACAGCTGCACTTTTACAAGACAAACTCAGCTGTGCCACGGGCCTCTCTGTGGACTTACTCACTCAAAGGCTTAGAGGCTGGTGCTGCCAGCTGGTGATAGTACACATAACATTTGATTAATCTGTACTGTGTGCCCATGACTGGCGAGTCACCTTCCAATGGTGTCCCGGGTGTGCTGAATATTTTTGTTATTTTGTGATGGATGACAGATCGGCCAAATGACCCAAAATACAAATGAAACCAGATGACCACTTACAGGTGGCCACCAGTGTGTTGGGGCAGTGAGTTAAGAAGACAGGGCAGTTTACATTTTTGAAATAATAACATACAACTCACACTGAATTTTTTTGTGTTTTCCAAACCGTGGGCCAACCTAAGGGATCACGAAAGAAATCAGAGGGGTCGCAAAATGATGAACAAGATACACACACACACACACACACACACACACACACACACACACACACACACACACACACACACACACACACACATTTTATTTATTTAGAGTGTTACCTATTTAAGTCTCAGACACATGGAATCTTTTTGAAGATTGAGGGAAATTAGAGGAATAGTTTGACATTTTGGAGAAATATGCTTATTTGCTTTCTTGCTGAGAGTTTCGCATCTGTACAGAAAATATGAAGCTAGAGCCAGCAGGCTCTTAAACTCACCCATTAGCATATTATATCTTGTTTGTTTATTCTTAAATATTTGATCTGCAATTATCAGTTTGAATTCAAAATTCACAGTGTAAAAGCAAAACCTGATGTGCATTATACGCCAGCAAGGGCCAATCATAAAATGCACGATCACGCTTCATTGACACAAAATGGAGGAATCTACCGTGTTGTGCTAAGTGGACACACATGACACTGAATCATCTGAGAAGCAATTTGTCAAAGTATTTTGGATTCCACACCAGATATGTTTAAGTCATGGATGAAGGTGAGGCTGTTTGCTACCCTTTCAAAGCAATTTCCAATCGTATTGTTACTAACACGACCATTTTGAAGCCACCTTTTAGCTTGTCACTCAGTGAGGCAACAGAAGCAATACAAATGATTGTCATGAATGTCAGTTCTACCTGTTAAGGTACTTACAAGCCGGCACTGTTTGGGTATAAATATCCATACATACATATAAATATTCAAACACACACAGTCAAACATGGTATTTTCAAAAACACACATTTGACTCAGCTCAATGGCCCTAAAAGTAAAATATAATGTGAAAGAATTGAGAAAATCATTGCTTTCTTTACTCAAACAACACACTTTCACCCAACACAAAACAGATCCAATAAATGTCAATGCTCACCAAAATACTAAAAATGCAAATTTAAAAGGCATTAAAAGTTGAGAAAGCAATGAGTCTTAAATTTATTCATGACTATAATATCCTTTGTGAACCCATTTGCTTTCTATCTGTCCTCTTTGAACTAGCATTAACTGATAAATTTGTCATTTTCACAACCCTAAAGAAAGATCAGCTAACATTCCTCCATCACAGAACACAAAAACAAAAGATCCACTGAACTCAAGATATGCCTGTCGTGATAAGTAAATCACCATGATGTGTGATATAATCACTGGGCAAGCACAAGCGCTGCTATTTTCTTCATTTCAAACACAATCTCTCTATTCCTCTCTGAAAGCAGATATTGTTGACTTTGAGATGGTTATCATAATGCATGAGAGTTCAACTCGAGTTCAGGACAAACACTTCATATGCTTGTTACTTCCTAATAAGATGACATGGCACAGATAAAGCCACTGTTTGGACATGTGGATCATACATGCAGTGTGTGTATGAACAGTGGTGGGATGATGCATATAAAGAATTCATTGTAACACCCAGGACTTGCTTGAGGTTAGGACACTGCATAAAAGTGTTTCATAAAGCCATGAGTAGTCGGTCACAGGACATAAGATGCCACAACACAACAAGTTTACACAAAGGACAGGAAACTTGGAAACTTGGAAAATGTCCCTCTTGGGGTTTGATCTATTGCTTACAAACTGAAAGCCAGAGTTGTTTAACGTCTCTATCTCTGTTTGAAGCACAGCATGATGGTGGCCCTTCAACCCCCATTTTCCAGAAGCTTAGACCTGGTTGTTTGATGAGGGCTTATCCCTCAGCTGAAATATTATTGCTGGACAGGCCTCTAACTGTGCCAAAAGAACAAGCTACGCAAGGATTAGCCTGCACACTCATGCTAATGCAGTCAAACTGTCAGAGTGATCAAAGCTACTCACTCCAGATTAAAACCAATTAAAGTAGGTGGCCCTATACAAATTAATAGCTGGAGCACTCACCTATTAAAAGGAGGAAAAACAGCCAAATACTTTGTTCTCTCAGTTGAAGTGAGAAAATGCCAAGCTTTTTTGTTGTCAGTCAGTTATGTGTTATGGCAAGCAGTCAGCAAACAAATTCATTTGTTTCATGAGGTTATGTAAATCTACAGTTACACCCACATGAACTCCAGCCACCAGAGGTGAGACATTATGTCCAAATGCTAACATGACAGTTGTGATTGCTGCCTTTAATGGAGCGATTTAAAATAATTGGCACTTTGCTTGAAGGCCACCTTCTCATTATTAGACTTTGATTTGGCTTTTACAGGGCTGTACATTCTGTTGCAGAGTGCACATACCCTGTAGAGTTTGGAGTGGCTGCCAAAGTCATTAAAATCTAGGCTTTTTATTCCCTCCTTACTTCCTAAAGGGCGGGTTTACCCAAATCACAAAAAAAGATACTTTGTCATTTACCTCTAGTAGTATATAGCCCTGCAGCTAGTTTTCTTTTTATGTCTTAAGGTTTTCAGATATCAGGTTTTCTGCCACCAGACCAGTAAAAGGAAGTGAATGAAATTGTGATCCTCAAAGAGATTAAACATTTGGAAAACTCAACAGCAATGTCCCTTTCCAGAAACAATATACTGGTTAATTGGATAATACACAGAAGTCACTGATTAAACTTTTTTTCTCAGAACTATACTGTAAAAATGTCCCTATTAAAACTGTTCACAGTGAGATCTCCAGATTATCCAGAGTCAGGAACATTGTTTTCCATTACCCTAACCTTCCTTTATATTGGGATAGCAACACAATGTTCAGTGGCAGATACAGCAAAAGCAAAGGATTTTCTGTGATTTGAATGAACTGATCTTTTAATATTTAACCGAAATATCTAAATGTTCTGCATTTCCTGCTAGCACTGGAATAGCTGTAGTGCAGAAGGGGTTAATAGTCTCAGATATTACAGTGATGTGAACATCTCAGACTGAGGCATCTGAACCACAGCTGGTCAGATAGGCTTGCGGGTCATCTGAGGGCCAACGGAGGCTTCGCTGATCAAGGCCTCTGCTCTCGACAGGGGGATGAATGATGACTGCAGAGTAAATGCCAAAACTATAAATTTTATCCCGCACTGACCCAAAGCTCCTCTAAAGTTTATTTACATTTTCACATCGCATCTACCCTCGAACGTCAATGTCAAAGGATCTAAAGGCAGGATGAATTAGTGATTGCAGTGTGTGCGTTCTAAAACACACACTGCCGCGAAAGTTCATTTCACTCCGACATGTCCGTTGTGAGTGCCGCTGAGGAGCAGACTGAAAGGATCTTTCATTGACTTGTCTTTTCTTCTAACTCGCTCTGAATCTTGCTTACAACTAGGTCCAGAGGAGTTGAGTTAAACCAGGATTGGTGTCAAAACTCCTCTGCAAATACACCTTTGTGCAGTCAATTACAAACGCTAATGAATGAATTTTGCTTCTTTTTTTTTAAATGTGAAAAAATCTGGAGTCAAACACATTTTTACATGTGGAAAATAAATAAATAAGCTCAGCACCCTGTGGTTAAGTTTCCAAAGGGCTTCGCAGAGAGTTGTGTTTGATGTGGATGCCTAAAGTCAACTGTGTTTGGACAGTCATGGGGTGGAGCTGCCAGGCTTTTAACTGCTCCAGAGAACACAACCCACCGCAGAGCAGCACATAGGAGTACCTCTGTCCTGAGGCTGGACACAAACTATCAACTGAGAGAATGAGAGAGAGAACCACAGAGGGATTTACTCCTGCACAGGCCTGGAGGCTATCATAGCAGAGCAGCTAAAACCGCCCTAAAGACATTTCTAGCATGATTCTCAAAAAGTATTTCATAAGGTCTACACTGCAACCCTGCCAGAAATGAATATTACATCTTTTTTTTTTTAAAGCAATTCATTTCCCAACACTTGTCAACAGCAGGTGATGTGATACAGCCAACACAATCAGATTTTGTGAATTAAAAACTGTTTTTAACTCAGATTTGTCAAAGCAGGGAAATAAACAAAAAGATATGTATTCAGTGGAGGTAAATAGAAGTCTTACTGTTAGAGTCTGCTACTGTTATTTGGTGGTGAGGAAGGCATGCAAAGCCTAATTTGAGAGCAAGAACGTGCTTAAGATATTACTGCAGGAAAGTAATCTATCACAAGCAGGCTGTTTTGGCATGTTGCATACCACTGCTGAGATCATAGAGTCAGATTCTGCTTGCAATTACTACTGAAGAACCTTGGATGCAGGCAGGTGGCCATTAATCCTGCTTCTGGCCCTGGACGCTTTGACAAGTCAAAATTCCAACTGTCCTCCGTGGCACAGCTCTGGAAAAAATGCAGTATAGTGGCCAAACCGCACCAGTGGTGTAATTGATGCCATCATTAATGTAATTAGGTTCACTGAAATCAGCAGTACGTTATAACTTATTTTGTACTATAATGTATGGGAGAAGAGATAGTACTGTAAGTTACTGTAGCTGAAGAATGAAATATGAGCTGTGACTTTAAACAGCAGACCCTTGGTTTATTTAGTTTTCAAAACATTTAGTTAAGTAAAAGTAGCAGTACCGGAATGCAAAAATACTCAGTTGCATTGAGTGTTCCTTAAGACAAGACTATGGAACTTTTGAAAAACCAAATAACGTATTCTTCCGCTAACAAATAAGAAGTTGAATTAATAAGCAAAAAAAAACTTACCTCTGCTATGTTCATTACAATCAGGCCACAGCCTCACTTTTTCTAATATGACCAGTAGCTTATGTTTGCTAATGCTAGTTAGATTTTGCTATGTAACTGAGTGGGTTTGCTGACTGTATGTCTCTTTTCTACATGTGCATGTACATGTACATGTGGTATGCTTAAGTTTTAGCATTTATCATTAATTCACTGTTCAGCAAACTGTACATTGGCTCGCTTTCTGTAAAAGTATATAAGTATTTTTTTATTTTTTAAGTATTATTTTCAAATACTCAATAGAAGTAGTAGGTGTATTATTGATAGCATTGAAATTTTACCAGCTGCGATTAAGTAAATAATAATATTAATAATAATATTTTATAAAAAGTACTGGTCATTATTATCCATCTGTCTATAACAACGCCTCATGTTATATAAACTGATCATATATACTAAGTAAGATGTGACTTCATATCTCTCTGTACATATTATAATATTCTCTGTGAAGTATAGTATATAGTATATAGTAGTATAAGTATAAAGTAGTCTGACATGGAAATGCTCAAGTAGGGTACGGGTACTGTACCTCAAAATTTAACAGTACTTGGGTAAATTTACACTTTACCCCATTGCAGCAGACTACATTATACAACTATCTGTCCTTCCAGTTGACACCCATATGTTCTGTAACAATAGACTCCCTTAAAAACTCTATTCACTCTTTGTTATTGTCATAAAACCGTCTTGTTTACCATACAAAGAGTGTGGTTTCATCTGAGTGAAAGCAACACAGGCACGATGAAAAGAAAAGGGCTTCAAAGAAAGAGATTCATCATTGTGTGTCGCCCCTCCTACCCCCGCTACACCTACACATTGCTGTGATCAGGTCATTTAGCTGTTTAATGTGGTATGACATTTTATCCCCCACCTTAAGCATCTTAAAGCAGTGTGTTATGCACAAAGTACTTTCAGTGTCAGCAAATGGCTCAGAGTTTCTTTTACCCTCTGATGGTTTAGTCGAACAAAAAAGGAAGTAAATGTCCCAAACACAGGAAAATGTTGATTTTGCCAGAACATAAAGCTGTAGACCGTTTAAAATAAGAAGCTCTGTGGAGGATGAAGTTAACTTCACAATCCAGAAATACTGGGAGTTCACATTGACTAATCTGAAGTTCCAAAGGAGACAAAAGTTAATTAAAAAAAGACCAATACTGAGAGTTAGATAAAGAAAAGAAGGTGGGAAAAAACACAAATGAACCTGTAGAAAAACGCTGGCACGTCAGAATCCACTTGACATGCCATGAACAGTGGTACTAAACATTTTGTCACACATCCAAATATCTGCATAGAGGCTCATGTTATGCCCCAGCATCTGTGTCCGATCTGAATAACTAGCGTGACTCCCGTGCAGATGGTCACAGGATGTGACCACCTCGTATCGCCTGTTCCCATCCATCTACCAGTAAATAGCTCCTTTGACATCATGTGCCCACTGTGTCTCACATGATTGCTGCCATTTTGGAAATAACACAATGAAAAAGAAGAGATGAGCAGAAGCCTTTTTTTTTTTCTCCCAAAGTTTTAAAACATCACACCACACGTACGGTGCTTCCCACAAGAACATTTGACCTGTTTGTGGCAGGCCGTGAGTCACAAGTTAGTCCTCTTGATATCACTCCTTCAAAATCTTAATGTCCAACTGCCCTTCTTCATGGCCCCTGCTCAACAACTAAATCAGATTTGTAACTACTGTCAAAGGCAGGGATGACAGATAAATTAATCTTCCCTTCAAGTTTACATCTTGGGCATCTGGACTGCTGATCTTGCCCTAACAAGCGCAAAGGTCTCCGTGAGCTGTCTTTTACTGTTGATGTGTTCATGGCTGGAGATGAATGGCTCTGTCATAGAAATCTATTTATACAGCAGTTATATGGCAGTGCCACTAGATCCAGGACATTGCACTTCCCTGAGACGAGCACCAGCATCTGTTAGAGGAAGCAGGCAAATGACACTCCTTTGGATATGGAGCACTGTTCAATGTAATGTGTGTCTGTTACTGTAAGGTTGAAAATACATGTTCAGCAGAAAATGCTATGAATATTTTCTTTTTTTTTTGATTCACTCATCCAATTATCTTATAAACAATTTTTGGTGAGGATTTGTTGAAATTTGTTCGAGGTATGAGGGGAAAAAAGATGCAAAATGGTTTTGCAATTTTTAGAATAATTTTTTTTTGCACTTCTGGCAATATTCTTTAACATGTCTCACCAACAACACCACCACTGCATTGGTGCATCTCTTAATACTTCCTACTTCCTACACACACACACACACACACACACACACACACACACACACACACACACACACACAAAATATAGACTAACACAAGACTTTGGTGTTCAGTTTGGCACGAGATGGCATATCTACCAAGACATTCACACAAATACACATCAAACACTCCCATGAACATGTTACTATCAAATATTTTGTAGAGAATGGCAGAGTAGAGTTATTACAACAACGGCTGAAGGACAGGACCACCAGGACTGTAGAACTCAAGCTTGTCATTGTTGGCCCACCCTCCTCAGTACCTACCACACCTCCTCACCCCATCACATGAAACACAGCCACTACCCTCCACTGCTTCTACAACAAAAGATGCTTTGAGGTCACGCTTCTCTTCTTTGTGCCCACCACAGCGCATCAACAGAGAGAGAACAGAACTACTCAAGACAAGGGTGACTTAAGAGCAGCTTATAACGAAAGGACGTCCATCATAAAAGAAAAACATTTTGCCATTTTGAAGAACCATTATGGGGATGTTCAAGCAAATTTTGTTTTCCAGGTCTAAAAATTACCCACTGAGGTGCATCAAAATCAAATCAATTGACTTTCCTCATCAAACTGGGTAACGGTCTTCATTGATGATAGTATGCCTGAGCTTTAAGCTGCTCCCTCCCCTTTAATATTCATCGCCCCAAGAATCCTCTGTGGGGGTTTAAAACTTCAAACACTACCTCATGAAAAAGTCAGGAGGTGTCAGACATGCGTTCCCCCTCCTTGCCCCCCAACCCCGCTGGCTTGCTAACACCAAAGGCCAGAATTGATTTTATGTGAAGCAGGACCAACTCCACCCCCGTCAGGGATCACCTGCCTCACCCCCGCCTGTGGCCCCATGCACCATCAACAACTAGGAAAAGACAAAAGCAAAATATTGACAAGGTATCTCTGCTTTTCAGAGTTAATTTAGCTAATTATGTATCACGTACAGCAACTGCACAGTGTGTTTTGTACAATACAATTTCCTTCCAAGAACATCTGAAGAAAGTTAATGTGTCACAGATTCATTTTTTTGCTCTAATTCCACATAGATGATCCTTGTGTATGAGCTAATAAAGTGAGGTTTATGGAAGATTCAGGACAGATTATCCTAGGTAAGAGTGCTGTCCTGCGACTCAGCAAGCTTTAAAGTTAGTCCAGCTGTACATAAAAAAATGCATTATGAAAGGTCATACAAAAGCCAACTGAGATAAAAGTCTGAGGTGGCTTTCTTGTATGGTGATCCATTTACGATCCCCTTTAAATTAAACATTCCTTCCTGTTTGTCTGCATGTGCACATCCTGCCAGGCAATGTAACACAGTGCAGGTACATTTCTAATTTTCATCTCTAATCTTTGTGTGTTTTTGATTTTTGGAAATGACCCTTAACTTCTCAGCATCAAAGTTTAGTCTCTCATCTCTCTCCTTCCTGCCACCTCTAAATGCTCCTGTGTCTAATAAAAGGAAAAATCTCCCCAAAATATATTTATATCTTTAAATTCAACAAAATCTATATATCACTCATGTTTCTTGCCCTGACTTATTTTTTGTGATGTCATCAGGTTCCTAGATCTTAGCAATTACTTTGTTGAGTACACTGTTATTATAACTGATGGTTGAAGTTGTAATAAACTGGAATTATCCTTTAAGTTTAAAAAGTATTTGCCAGGCAAAAGTGATGTCCGTACCAGTAACCTACTGTATATTTGAGTGACTCATACAGTAATTTACTAAAAAGGATACCACCCAACCCATAACAAATTACAAAATCAAAGCTGAAAATAAATCCTAGTGACAAACCAATATTTAATGATGCTGGGACAACAGTTTATGCACCATAATAAAGCGCCTATAAAAACAATTTAATGCGGATGATTCCTAACATTAAGTGTTAATGCATGTTAATGGGTGAGACAGACTTTTATTTTTCCTACTCCTGTAGACATGTGTTGTTTATGTCACTCAGAAACTGTTTGTCTGCAGTAAATTACTTAATAGAACTGCCCATTAAGGAGTGGGGCAGCATATGAAAAGACAAAAACAGGCTGGAAAGAGAGCAGCCATTAATGTGTTTTGGAACAGAGGTTTTAGGAGCCTAACGTCTATGTGTGAGACATGACTTCCTTATTTTTAACAGTGGGCTCTTCAACCACTGGCTTGATGTCAGCGTTGCGTTCTAATGGACAGCCACAAAGCTGACAGGCTGTAAATCAGAGTGACTATAGAAAGCCATTAGTCGAGGGATACACAATAAAAAGCGGTAATGGTCTCATAAAGCCTGCAACACCACAGCAGACATTCTGATTCTGTCTATTAAGGGCTGCACGCAGCCTCGGATGAGTGAAAATAAGGAAGCCACTTTTCTTTGGTGCATTGTTGCCTGGGGTCTCGTGATCATTGTACAGTAAGATGTACTGCACTGAGAGCTACTTATTTACACTGTACTCCGACTGAGTGAATATTAGAGGAGAACATTGGTTTTAAGAAGTGCTTATATTAATCTACATGTTACAGATGCCTCATTAATTTACTGTGAGCTGGTTATAAATGCCAGATGTGCTCAGAGTGCTGGTTATAATATCAAGAACAACAAGTTTACATTTGTTGTTATGGTGGGTGCAATCTGGTTCTCAAATCCTATTAAAAAAGGGACAGGTTGGGACAGACAGAAGTAGATAGATTTATGGCTTCATCCCAGCACAATGGAGATGAATAGAGCAGAATTGAATTCACAGCATTATAAAAAAATAGCACAAGAGTCACGCTAGTAGCTCTGTAAGAATATACTTAAGCACACCAGTGCTTTAAACTACAGTAAATGCCAAGCATACGCATGCTAACATGCTTACAATAACTATGCTGACATGCTGATGTTAAGAAGGTATAATGTTTATCATGTACACCATCTTGGTTTAGCATGCTAGCATTTCTAATAGCTATGAAAGAGAATCAGACGTATGGTAAAATTTGACAAATATAATATTTAGGGCTACAGATCTTAAATATGCTGCACCTGAAGGCTAGAAGCTCACGATAGCGCTCTGTGTTCATCCTAATAAATCTAATTAACCATAAAGAATAATATTTGAAACCATGCCAACTTGTTTTAGCTATTCAAAATCTGCACGGCATACTGTATGTCTAAATAATTTCAGCTGAAATTACCCTAAATTTCTCTTCTCAAAAGATAAAGTCTGCTGAGTGACATTTCAACAGGCTGTTTCTAACTTACAAGTTTAGAAGACTGAACTCGCCTGAAGACAATGACAAGCTCCTCTGTCTGATGTCACTTCCCATTTCCAGGCCAACTGCTATCTGCTACTGGCTTCTGCCAATAATAGCTCATCAAAACAACACAACCCTCCTTGGCACCAAAATAAAGCCAACGGTCCACGTCGATGCCACTCAGTTGTCAATTAAGACCCTTCTTCACACTGACACTTGTGACTTAAAAGAAACAGTCGAGAATGTGATGAATTTGAGACGACAGATGAGAAGGCAGTACGCTGCATTGCAGTACCATAATGCGCTTGAGATATGGATAACAACTGACACCACTGGCAGGTCTTATGAAGTTTGATTTCATTTGTCAGGTCTCTTCTACTTTGTCTTTTAGCTCGCGCGCTCCATCACTCTTCAATCATCGTGGTAATAGCTCATTCTGATAGCCTAAAGACACTCACACTTCCATTATAAATGCAAAGCCACAAATATAGTAGGTGCTGCTGTGGGCTACACATCGAGATGGCATCATAATGCTATATTTACCTTTATATGTATAACTGCATGTGGTGTATGTATAAAAAGAAGCCAAATTAACCCAATTCTGGATTTACCGGATCTCTGAAATTCAAACTATTTCACAATATGGAAATGTATGCAGACTATCACATAAACCACAAGAAGACAGAGAAATAACCATCAACCTCGGTATTTGATCACTAAGTAGACAAATGGAGCAGTAACTGTCCAAGCCTGTCTCGGTGAATACCTTGCATGCTCATCTCCAGCCAACCACATGACGCTAATTCCTGACTGAAGCGCACCTCCTCCGTATCCCTAATCCTGCCTGTGAAATGTGACAAGATCATTCTTTAGGCCTAGTTTAGTCTGAATAATCTGCCCATCACAGACATTCATCCCAACCTGCACAGGGCTTCCAGTGTCATAACATGCTACCTGTACAATTTCACCCCGGCTTAGGCTCCATAAATTAAATCTGGAGAAGTAAATGTGAGGGATCAGCATCTAGTGCTGCATTAGCGTGAAGATTGTTGATTTTACACTGGCGGCCTCACAAAGAAATGCAGCATGTGGTGTCTTTTCGTTTGAGATTCAATACTTAAAATAAAGGTTTGCAGTGATTAATCAAGGGAATTCATTAACAACCATTTTGATAACTGATAATTTATCAAGAATAAAATCCTAAACATTGTCAATTTCCAGCTTCTCAAATGTGAGTATTTGCTGCTTTTTCTGTTTTATATGCTTGAAAAGTGAATATTTGGGGATTTGGAACTGTTGGTCAGACAAAACAGGTCATTTTAATTAATAAAAGTGTTCTCGGTGAAATAATTATACGCAATTTTCACTAAGGATTGATCGATAAATCTATAATGAAAATAATCATCATACAAAGTCTCACTGGTATTGAAAATTTGCTAAATCAAGTCATAAAAAGTCAACATGATTGCACTGCGTTTCTTCCTAAACCCACTACACAAGTAGATGTAGTATGGTACGTCTTACAGGAGCTTCTTGAAGTTTCTACAAAGTTCTCAACCAGTAATATGGCAGCTGTCAGGTTGAATTGAGCCATTGGTTCCAGTGCTAACAGGGAGTGTAGGTGAAGTTAACTCTTCTCTACAGCATGACTACAACCCGCCAGGATCTTCACCTACCTGATGGCAAGTGGACGACAGCATATAATCTCCATAGGCTTTACTTCCAACTCCTGACCAGCTTTAACTAATTGGGGAGACAACGTGAAAAAGACCCTTCACCGTCGCGATCTTGGCTGCACCTCAACTCTCTCCGTCATGCTGCGCTACCGTTGTCTGACTTCCGGTGAGATGGTGCAAGTTCTTCATGTCAGCACCGAGTTGAGCTCTTGCAAATGAAGTCAACGCTACAGTGCTTGACATAGATGGGGTGGGTGGGGGGGCTTCTAAGTATCTGAAATGTCCTGTCTTACACATAATATCCGTAATACTTCGTGACACTTACTCCTATAACCTCTTATTCTATGCCAGCTTCTTTGGGGCCCTTTTTCCCCTTACTGGGCGCAGAAGAAAAGCAGTCTATTTTCTTGTCATATTCGGTTGAAAGCTGACTCTCAACTTGGAGTCTAATTTCCTGCACTTTAAAGACAGTCCACATGCAAGGTGCATTACCATACTATCAAGGTGATGGGAGCAATTTCAAACTGTCAGTCAGTCATGGAAATATCAGAGCGACTTAATGTCTACTGCAACCTGTCAAAGGCTCCTGTGAAGTGGTGGAGAGTGTAATCTGAGTCTTATTCACTCAAACCCATTTACTTGTCAGTGTAGCTCTCTGTTTTACTTTGAATGGTATTACACAATGAGATGGGATATGGTATAGCCATAATATCTACATATGCACATATATGTTTCAATGAAGAGGTCCAACTGTGGCAGGTTTAAAAATATATATGGGGAAAAAAGAAAATGTACAGCTGATGCACTTCTACATAGTGCAGTTCTATTATGAATACCATCATTTCAGACTAAGTATTAAACTGCACCTCATACGATCACACAATTCTTGCTTCACAGACAGTAGATAGTTAAGACTGTTAATTTCCCGATAGACACACCACTGTGGGTGACACACTGGGACTGTACTTAACCGTTATTAATGTGACAGGCCTCAGTGCAAAGCAAATCAATTAAACAGGAGCAATCACCATAGTCTGGATAACAGCCTTTTAAGACTGTTTCCATGTGACAAGGAGGTCCTCGATCCAGGCCTCTGCACCAGGACTTGACAGGTCAAAAAAGAGGCATGACACAATAGCACCTTCTAACCATCATCTCGCCTTTTTACCTGTCAGATCCAGTCGGCCTGTCTGGCTGCTGACGTGGCACGCCCTGTGCTGCCACAATGTCATGTCGGGGGAATTTTTTATTCCATTTGCTCGACATTATAATGCAGCATTTATCTAAGCTATATGTCAAGAAGTTTTGCACCTGAGTTTTGGTCATTTTTCTAATAGTTACAGTTACAGGTCCTTTGAGATGTTTTTGATGTACATGTGCCTGTCTAAAAAGATCAGAATAACAAAACTAAAGCAGCGACTTGTCTACATGCTGTCCACTGCTACCTGGAACCTCCAAAGTGTCTGGAAAATAACTTTAAAAAAGGCGGGTTTCACAAAAATATCACGTTTACACGTCATCATTAAATCAGTTATTATTTCATAGAACAAATACTGACAAGAGTTCAAAATTGGCTTAAAAATGGACTGAACTACAGTATCATGTGCATGTATTTGTTTAATCAACCCTGTAGTAGCCATCCTACTTTCATAGCTAAATTATACATTATACAACATGGTCTTAACAGCAGCTCCTGTCACTGTGACTCCAATTGCCATTATGTTAATTTAATGATATATTGTGAAGTTGTACCTTAAAACCACACTGCTGTACATTGAATAAAAACAAAAAGAGGCGGGTGGAGGATAATCTCACTCACCAGTTTTGCCCATTTAAATTCATACAAACCTAAAAAAACGCAAAGAAAACACTTGAATAGCAAAACCATAACTTTGTCCATTTCAGAACTAAATAAGCGTCTAAAAATGATTTATAGTTTTTGGCAACCTGTATCGTGTTCAATATTTGTCCACTGTTTTTGTTTATTTATCATTTTGTATTTTCTTTGGCCAAGAATAAGGGTAAAGATAAGGACAGTCAATGGACCACAGTATAACAAGAACAGTTAATACAAAGAAAAAAATAAAACAGAATATTTAGATGTTTAAGGATCATTATTGGAAATGTGTCTAATGAGCACATTTTCACATTTTTATTAATAGAAAACGTAATTCCTAGGGGCTGAAAAGGTTACATTTTGGATATTGGTAACAAAATGGCCATAGAGTGTGCTTAATAAAGAAATTTTACCATGTTGTAAAAAGTATCAGTGAACCTCAACTCACTTTACTCCACTTTTTAATTTGAAAAAGTTTGAATTACAAAATGTGAGCTCTAAGACTTTCAAAGAAAGACAAAATAATAAATGAAACCTTTACTTAAAAAATGATTTAAAAAATCACACTGGCTAACTTTGAAATACTGTCTTATGTCCAAAATTCTAAACCACCCCTTTAATCTTTAAATGTAATGCCTAGGATAGAGGCTTAGTTTCTGCATAGTTACCCAACCCTGCTTGTAAAAGGTTGTGTTTGCACGGACTTTGGGTGATTCATAAACGTGTCCTTGTGTGAAATACTAGCAGGAGATTTCAAGCTTTACGTTTAAAAGTAATGAATTACGACGATGAAAAAATGTGCAGCCATTTAAGGATAAAGCAGAGAATTTGGTGTCTGCCGCTGCGAGCCATCCATCACGTCCACAATAAAGGAGTTTTTGCCTGACGGTCCAAATTTATGGTCGCCCTTCTCTGCCCTAATAACTCAAAGCGCTGTGTCAGAGCCTGACAGCCGTTGCCGAAAACAGCACCCCTGTTATCAATCAAAAAACACTTGCATATGTTTAACTTTTGCCTGATCAGCAAGACATTTATAGGCTATTGAGTAATAAGATAAGTGGGTCTATTTCAATGGGAAGATATGCGGAAGCTTTAAATGATTAATGGCAGACACAAAGGGGGTTTTAAGCACTCTTGGTATAATAAGAAACATTTTTGGGCTTGAATGTGGAGGAATATTTTTAATTTCCAAGACAAAAAGACTTGAAAAATTACATCCTATCAAATAGATGTCTGCAGCAGAATTAGGGCTTTGTAAAAATGCCTCAGAGCTTATCTCCAATTAAGCAAATAGCAGTTTTGAGTTTTACCAGACAGGCAGAATAACGGGCCTAAATAATGATAGAGTAAGGGAGGGACACGTCACTTCTTCACTCCACTTCTCATGGATTCACTTAACAGTAGTTGATCTGAATACGACTGAGAAACGGCACACAAAAAAAACTGCAGACAGCTGACAGATAACTGGCATGCAGCAGGATAGGGAACTGACAGATGACAGGCTGTGTGATTGAGAGGAGAAGGTTGCAGAAAATGTGAAACATGCTGATGGATATTGGTGCACGTTGGAGTGAATATCTGACTAGAAAGGACCCTGGCTTGTGAATTCTGTCTCTTTTAGAGTCAAAAGGTAATTCATTAATAAGTCACCATGGTGCAAAGATTCAAAGAGACAATTGGACGGGCTTGAACTGCTTTTTTTCTAATTACTGTGGACTTTTCCAAAGACAATTCACTCAAAATTACTTACTTGAAATTAAAAAAGAGTGTATATGTAGTTACGGTTGGCCAGAGGTGTCAATTTATCTAACATCGTGCAATAAAAAACATTTTCAGACTCTTATGTCTGGAATAAATAGTACAAATTAATATGTATTTTGTCCTGACTTGACATAAAGAGGTTTTGGTCATTTTTATCCCCTCATTAGCAGGGTCTACCTTCCCCAAAACCACACAGGGTGGAGAGGTGGAGCATGCGTAGCGCCAATTATGCAAAGAGCATATAAAAACTCAAAATATAAGCGCTTGCAGTGGATGAAGTATGAAATACACGCCCGTGTGAGGAGGATACGTCATATTCACTCGAGCATCCGATCACCTCGGGATCCCTTTTTGATTGGGAGGCGGCAACGGCTGTGATCTGCGGACTAATTCAGATGCTGCTTGAGAGGAGGCGGAGTGATCTCTCCCGGCCGTTACCCACGTATACGGAGTCCGCTCTCGGACCCGCAGCCACACTGTCAGAGCGACGCCGGGGATGAAGCAACGCGGCTGTGACACGCACGGATTCTCTTCTCGCACTCATCGTCTCTTTTAAGGATTTAATATTGTTTATTTCATTTCTGGCAAAGGCTTTAGCCGTGTGACGTTTTGAGTGTTGGCTTTATTTACCCTACACATGTATGTCTCAACCTTTTTAACGAGAATTGGGTCATGAGCACATCGCCCACGGTCTCTGTCCTGAGAAACAGCAAGAATCCAGCGTGGGAGAGCGGCTCCTCGGGGGAGAAGGGCGCAGTGAAGATCAGCCAGCTATTTGTCCACAACTCCGTCTCTCCTGCAGACCCTTCTCGTCAAGCCAGTCGTCTTCCCATAAAGGTTTTGAAAATGCTTACCGCTCGGGCAGGACACATTTTACACCCGGAGTACCTTCAGCCTTTACCGTCCACTCCCATCAGTCCCATCGAGGTAAGCACCAACGCCGTTGTGAAAACGTTCGCGGACACGGGCATCAATTCGCTAAATGTCAAACTACACCGTGTATTACTTCCAGAACGCTTCCAACCCGCTATATTTTTTCTGGACAACTTGGGTCAATCACTGACGACAATATTGCATTTGTGTTCGATTAAAATAAACAATAGCCCTTTCCTAATGTGATTTTTAGACCTGATATTCTTGTTGATTTCTGACATTTTCGCTTGTTATTTTTGTCTGCGTTAAAACAAACTGAGGAGTCCAATTTTGGACTAGCTTTGGAATTCAGTGACCTTCTTGTAGCAAATTGATGCTCGTGTTTGTGATGTCATTTTCGACGTGTGGCATTTGTTCAGTCTTATCTTCTAATGTAAATCAGCTCTGTGTGTACGGTTCCTCTTTACATGCCCATTTCGCTGAGTTGTTTGAGTTTCATCCCGAGATAAGTGCATGCGCAATGCGTAAACTACGCGGAACGGTCATGTGCACATTTACCCCAAAACATAGTAAGTACACGTGCTTTTATTAATTTCACTAACTGTATTTTGTCTTATTTCACAGCTGGATGCCAAGAAAAGTCCACTGGCTCTTTTGGCCCAAACGTGCTCTCAAATTGGCAAACCGGACCCGCCGTCCTCTTCCAAACTGTCCTCTGTGACCTCAAATGGATCTAGTGACAAGGAGACCAAATCCGGTCCGCTGAAAATGAGCGACATTGGAGCAGACGACAAATCTAGCTTCAAACCTTACTCCAAATCGTCAGAGAAGAAGGACTCGAGCAGCAGCCTCAGTGGAGATAAAACCAGTTTCCGAGTGCCTAGCGCCACCTGCCAGCCGTTCACCCCCAGGACAGGCAGCCCCAGCTCCTGCACCTCAGTCTCTCCGCTGCCGGCTGAAGGCAAAGCGGGGGACAAGGAGGAAAAGAAGGAGTCTGATAGCAATAAAAGCAGTACGACGGAGAGTAATGGTAGCCATAGGATAAGTGGAATTACCTCTGATGGCAGCCCACACCGTGAGAACACATCTGGATCAAAGACTGTTACATCAGACTCACCATCTGTAACCTCATCGTCTTCCTCAGTCCTCGGCTCTGGACTGGTGGCCCCTGTTTCCCCATATAAGCCCGGTCATACAGTTTTCCCCATGCCACCTGCTGGTATTTCCTATCCTGGAAGTTTAGCGGGTGCCTATGCACATTACCCGCAACCGTTCCTTCCTCCTGGAATGACCCTTGACCCAACCAAATCCAGCAGCCAGCTGTTAAGTGCACAGTTTGCTGCTGCCAGCTCACTGGGTTGCAGTAAAGCAGGAACGAGTCCCTTAGCTGGAGCATCCCCGCCGACTCTAATGTCTGCTAGTCTGTGTCGAGACCCCTACTGCCTGAGCTACCATTGCACAAGCCATTTGTCCGGTGCATCCAGCGCTAACTGTGCACATGACTCTGCTGCGGCTGCGGCGCTCAAATCTGGATACCCACTCATGTACCAGACGCACCCATTACACAGCGTGCACTCCTCGGCCCCGTCCTTCAGCGGACATCCCTTATATCCTTACGGTTTTATGCTTCCCAATGACCCCCTGCCGCACGTGTGTAACTGGGTGTCTGCTAACGGACCTTGTGATAAGCGCTTTTCCTCCTCCGAGGAGCTCCTCGGCCACTTGCGGACTCACACGGCCTTTGCCGGTACGGAGAAGTTGATATCTGGGTACCCGGGGTCATCTTCTCTCGCCAACGCCGCTGCTGCTATGGCTTGTCACATGCATATGCCACCTAATGGCAGCCCCGGCGCGCTGGCCCTCAGGGCCCCCCATCACCCCCTCGGACTGAGCAGCCGCTATCACCCCTATTCAAAGAGCCCCCTGCCCACACCAGGGGCCCCAGTGCCGGTGTCCGCGGCCACAGGGGCATATTACTCCCCGTACGCCTTGTATGGACAAAGACTGACAACAGCCTCGGCCTTAGGATACCAGTAGAGCCAAAAAATATACATTTATAAAAGCAGATTTAGGCCCAATCCGTTTTATATTGTACTTCATGCAAGAACTGGATCTATGTGGGGATCAATGTATTTATTTGCGATAGCTTCAAGCGTGACTAAAATAAAAAAAAAATAATATAACTTTGAAGACTCAATGTGCGTTATTTTACACAGGGAAGATTATTGGTTATGTTTACCTGCTGTGCATCGAAGTGATTTTGTGCTGATTAAAATGGGAGCTTTTTAAGTAATATGGATTTGAATTTTCATGCTGAATCAACTGTAAGTCTTGCAAAAGTAATTTGCCGCCTGTGCCGAGTGATTTGACAGAATGATGGACGTGTAAAATCAATCAGAGCAGCTTCTTCAGAATTGTCATTGATTTGTCTTTTGGGGAGCGAAACGTTTCATGAAGCCCGTTTTTACCTGAATGGCATTTTTAAAGCTCCAGGCAGCTCTGACACTGTTTACAAAGATCTTTTTTTTTTTATTTATTTTTATTTTTTTTAAATCACACGAATTACCCCAACCCAAAAGGTCAAATGAGTTCAAAAAGCTTCAAGTTTTAGTACAAGGAATTCGTCAGTCAAATATATATATATTTATTATTTATATTTTTTTTGGGGGGGAGGGGCATTAGTTTGGCTTTATAATTAAATTGTATATAACTCATTTTATTTTATTCATAGCCATGGTTTTGTCCTTTATGTTTTGGTGTAACAAAAAGATGCCTACTGATGGAGAACAAATTCTATAATTGCAAAACCTTTGCATGTTTTTACATTTTTATATTTGATATGAGCTAATAGAGAGGCTTTTGTAAGCATGCATGTTTTTGTTTTGTTAACCTTATGATGACAAGAAACTGAAACCTATAGGCTTTGGTGCCATATAGCTGTGTGTGTGTGTGTGTGTGTGTGTGTGTGTGTGTGTGTGTGTGTGTGTTTTCTCTTGGGCTCATCAAAACATGTTGAATCTTTTCAATCACGAGGTCGCGGATTATGGTTTCATTAATGAAGACAAACGAGTTACTGATATCAGTGAGGAGCTCGCTAAACAAAGATTTACGATGACACCAGATGTGGGACGTTTCCTCAGCCTTTGTGATCGCTGTAATGAAGCCATGAAGCAGAGAGCATGAAATAAAACAAGGCCTAACTATTTAATCAGCCCTTTAAAACAAATCAACTAAATCAAGCCAACAGTGTTATTATCCATCCTCAGTAAATCAGGCTGTTCTCCAGCAATTCCGTCATTAGCGGTCAGATGTCATTTTCATCAAATCCACCCATCCTTTATGTAGATGAGTCCTCATAGATCAGTGATAGATGGTAATAAAGCCCCTAACCCACAATTCAGCACTGCAACCAGTCAGCCATGAAGCCCGTGTATATCATACATGATGCATCTTTTTTCATTTAACAGCAACGTGATGTGACCAAATTAAGATTTTTTAAACATACTTCTCAACATTTAATTGATGTGACAATGTGGTATAAAATCACATAGCTCTCACGTTTGAACAGATGAACCAGTCAATACATTTTTCAGTATATTTGATTTTGTAGTATCAGTTGAATTATTTTTAATTTAGGAAGATGTAGTCTGTGCACTACAGCAGATCATCTGTGCTTGTTACATGTGGACTAAATGTCTTGGAAGTTAACATTTAATTAAAAAGTCTTGGATTTTAAAGTGTTTACTTGAGTAATAATTATGTTTTTTATAAACAGTACATTTTTAAGCAATACATTACAATTTATTTTTAGGTGGTCTTCAAGATCAAGAACTCTTTTCCAAGAGAGAACTGAGAACAAATTACAAACACACAACTGACATGAGACAGTCTCATAAAATGGCCATTACACATGAAAGAGAAATTCAAATTATCACAAATTCTTAAAAATATAATTAAGGAAAACTTTAAGTCCCTCAGATGAATAAATGTCTGCGTGACACTTTTACACTATCTAGAACTGATAAGCAGTATAAAAACATTTAATAAATGTTTTAAACTCTATAAGTCAAAAGTACGTAGAGGCTGATGTACAAACAGACAATAAATAACATTAAAAATTTCTTCATGGGAGAAGTTATAATTTTGACAAATACTGTACGTTGATAAACACTTGAAAATGTGTCCATATCATAACCATGTTTTGCATGTTAATAAACTGGTTATAAAAGCGAAATAGGGGAGGGGGGTTAAAGTAAAGTGTTCTGCATAAAGTAGATGCATAAAAAATGTTAATGTTATAAACTGCTGTCATTAGCTTTGTATTCAACAATAAAGATGAAAAATAATATTCTTAAACATGTAAACTTTCGACAGCAACCCCTTATAAATGAAAAAAAACTGTAGATAAGCTGCTGTGGTAAATCGTATCCTATGGTAATTCACCAGGAATACTGTACAGTGGATTGTATAATGTTTTAAAGAAGAAGAAAGTTGCTCAACAATAGTTTAAGGAAAATACGCTGTCTAACAGTATTTACAATAGACTGTAAATACAACTATTTCCAGTATTACCAATACTGTAGTTAAAATTAATGTTTGACAGTTTTAATTGTTTTTATCATACTTTTTGCCTTTAGAGCTTGAGTTTAGGAGAAGTTAATTTAATTAAGGAGGTCATCGGGGGCAGATGCTGCATCCTACGGCTAGAGGTAATGGGTAAGTCTGTTTATTACATTAACTGGCTCAGTGGGCTTGACATATCTATCCTACCATGTTAAAGTCTATCAATCTTTACGTGGTAACAGAGGATCTCTTTTCCACATGTTTGAACGTAAAATACTGTCAGGACATGAGACACTGGACGGCTTTGTGACTCCACGTTGAATCACAGTGACGGCCCCACCTGTTCTGCTTTGAACTGCAGCATGAGTAAGACTCATGGCCTTTCACCTGAGGGGGAACAGATCAGCACAGCGTGGCCCAGGGAAGGCCCACTGTTAAAAAATGTCACTTTTGCACAGCTGCACGCCATGTGTTACACTGTCTGTTATGGTTGAAGGTAGTGGACATCATCACCGCTACGCTGAGCTAATGTTCCTCCTCACAACGCCCACAGTCATGTACGAAAATGGATTTTTCCAGAAATCGGTTTACGCATCAGATGCATATATCAAGCAGCTTTCAAACACTTGTTACACATGTTATGGTCATATAATGAATTCAACACCCTTTTGTCAGCAGTATTAATGATCCAATCAAGGGGATTTCCCCGTTGTTACACACATTTTTGCTGCTTTGAATAAATCTCCGTCAGTGCTTATGTACTCTGGAAAGGCATGTGGATCTCTGTTTATAGAAGCAAAAGGAAAAACCAATGACTTTTTGCATGTTTGATCAGCTGAGAAGTGTGTCTTCCATCATCCCAAAAACATGGTGGTTTATGTTTGCAGGATAAAGGCTTTTGCTTCTCCAAACAAGCCCCATATTTATCATCACTCCATCATTTCCTCCCTCTGACAAGCAAAGTAAACGATAGAAATGCAAAGTTAAAGCTGGGTTTTACTGAGTCGTTGACCTTTGGAGCTCGTCTTCTTAACTCTAGTGAGGCATCATTAAATGAAGGAAGTGAGCTTGGTACACTGAGATTATCCTAATGTGGATTACGTGTGTGTCTGTGTATTCTGTATACTCACACTAAAGTGTGTCTTTTTAAGTCACAAGCCAGCCGATGGGAAACGGAGAAATGGGGAATTTTCCCTTGAAGAAAGTCTGTCAACACAAAGCAAAGGAAAGAGCAACAGTGAGTTAAACAGTGGGCCCTTGTCTTTCAGCACTCAACATGCACTATAATTTACACAGCACTGACAGGGGCCATTTTGAAGTCTGTCATAGGCGGAAAACTTTTGTCTTCAAAAGTCTTGCTCACAGTGAGTCGACTTCTGCTTGGTTCTGGGTGATTAATGACTTATGGCCTTATTGTGTGGAGGTGGCTAATTACCTACAGGCTGACTGAAGAGACACAGTATGAAAACCCTCCTCTGATAACCCCAACTTTTCCCCCTCCTCATCTTGGCATGTGGAAGCTCTTACTGACAAATTTGCAAGAAGCAGACTAACGTTGAGTAAGATGAATGGCCTCTGAGAACAGTAAACAGCCTTTAATTTAACAGTGTTTAAATGTATGACACACTGGCATTGTGCTTCCACTCTGTTCGTGCTTTCTGGTTGGGAAACGCAGCCAAAGTTCCCCCGCTGTTGGTTTAAAATTAGGTTTGGCACATTCATGGAGGGAGTTTCTGGATGCTTGGGCTGGCAAACATGTGTTCATTGCCTCTTTAGGTTTTCTGCAGTCCCTTCAGACCGACATTCTGAGACAAAGATAATCCGTTTCTTTAGCAAACTGGTCTTAAATGCACTATGCAGGCAGCCAGTTAGAATATCTGATAAAGTCATAAAGAAAAAAAAGTCGTTGGAGCCAGCAGAGAAAGAAGACAAATAAAGCATTATGCTGCACTCTAACAATAAGCCAAAGCCACATAAGCTCTCCTTTAAAAAGGTCAGTGGCTCGTTGCACCAGACACACGGCTGGCCAGAAATTGTGCATCCATCCCCTCCACTTTATCTCACCCTCCCTATTATTAGGTTTGTTAACATACTGTATTGCCGTGTTTGCAGTCATGTCGACAGGCTAACTTAATCAAGTTACTATCGAACTTTGCAACTTCTGTGCTTCTGTGCTTTGCCCAGCGTGACAGTTTTAGTGCCAGAATTATTGCCTTGACCTATGAGAGGAAATTAGCTGTGGACACAACTTTTCTTTTTGGTGAAAAAACTAAATATTAACCAGAACAGTGACAATGATGGAAAATAGCTGGAGACAAAAATCTTTCTTCAATAACATTACAAATGAAAAATGCCACATGGACCCAAAGTGGTGCAAAATGCATAATGCCAGCTGGCAGACCATTACAGGTGATGGACATTTCACTTACCTAAGTCAAATATAACAGGCTGCTGTTCATTAATATACAGGAAGGCCTGCAGAATCGAGCCTGCCATCTGGTTAAATCGACAGAGTAATCTACAGCTCGTGATTAGGGCTGAGGAGCACAGTTTCTCTTTAATCTCTCTGAGCTTTCAAAAAAAAAATTCCATCTGCACCATGTGGTACATCATTTTTCTTTAAGACAAATGGACTGTTTTTGTATGATCCAAAATTAGATCAGCAGAAAACAATCAATCTTGTAACGGGCCTGGGAATATAATTGAGATTTGGATTCTGTTTCCTCCCCTCTTTAGCGTCCCACCTCTCACTTTTTTTGCATGACTGGCTTCTAAGCCATCAGCATTATTCCCATGATGCGCTCCACTCAGTGCCATCCGATGGTGTATACAGAGCCTTGGAC
Source organism: Percina caprodes (assembly GCA_013375575.1). Classification (NCBI taxonomy): domain Eukaryota; kingdom Metazoa; phylum Chordata; class Actinopteri; order Perciformes; family Percidae; genus Percina; species Percina caprodes. The sequence continues at coordinate 5,480,234 of JABXJD010000010.1, forward strand.
TAAAGACATGCGAATATAATGATTGCCCAGCATTGTTCCCTGTGGTGCTCCACAACAGATGGTGTGACCTGTGAGAATGTGTGACACCAGAACCAAAATCCACACTGAAGCAAAGAGGAAGACAAAATACTTCAAGTTATGCTGTCTGCAAATTAGTGAGATGACACAACTGTCAGGTGCCAGCCTCCTGTGACAGTTGCCCCCCACCCATTACAGGAGCAGCGATGCTTTCACTGCACGACAAAAGGGAAATGGGTGCATGTTTTTTTATAGGAGACCTGTCTGTCAGCTGGCTCTCAAGTCATAACAAATCACCAGCACTCAGCTGAGGCTGAACATTCAGGGCGTCAGGAGGAAGACGGATGACCTGCAGGCCTTTGAAGTGCTCTGGCAGTTCAGATGGCTCAGCAGCGCTGACAAAGAAATATACACAACAGAGCAACCAATAATGAGAACATTAAACATTCCAGCCACCTGACAGGCTGACAAAAACAGCCTGGCCTCACATCAATCATCCGCTGAGACATAACCTTGACAATTAGTCCCCTCTGATACTCCCCATAACCCCTGGGCCTGCACTGCAGTGTGACTCCATTTACGGAGGAGAAAACCAAAGAGCTTAATCTAATTCCCTAATTCTGATTGATAAAGACATAGTAGCGACAGAAACCGCAATATATTGGTTCAACAAATGATGGATTTAGAATCAGTTGGCAAGCTCTTTGTAAAGTAATGACTCTCTAAGGACAGATGTGAAAATAGAAAAATGCACACTGTAGTTCAATTATTTTCCTGGCGGCCTCTAAAGATGTCGGCTAAGAACACAAAGATGCATCCAGCATATGTTTATGGCTCTGCCTGCTCAAATATGTGTTTTAATGACGCCCCACAGGCATTTATATAAATACTTGTAGCAGAGCCAACACCTAAGTTTCAACATAACTCAAAGCATAGATCAGCATAACACATGAATAGTTCTTTATTGTGCCTAACGAGGTTACATATCTTACATCTGTGTCTGTAAACGTGCTAAATTTCAAATCTGCTATTAAAAAGCTCTACAAATTCTGCTCAATAAAATACTTAATATCATAAATGTTTGGGGGGGGAAAAATCCAGTCCTTTTTTATTTTGAGCATACTCGTCATTAGCCATGTACAGAATACTCTTTAGTCTTGCCCACACTCGACTCGAACCAAATCCTGACCCTCCGAAAAAAGCAAGGGGCCATGTTGTCATCACTCTTTTCACTCTAACTATGTAGTTACCATATGACAAATGAGCCATGTGAAATGACATTTCCCTTTTTCCTTCACACCTGTAGAGGAAAAGCAAAGCATCCGACAGATGGATGGATGGCAAAACCTCAAAACTACTGTATCTCCCTCTTATTTGGTGAAACGGAAAGAGCTGGGCCAATGACTGCTTACAAAAACTACCTGAGACGAAGCTGCAGAATTCCAAGCCCTGAGGATGATAAATGGCTTCGCTAACCCTGTGGGACTGCAGACCCAAATGAGGATGGAGCTAATTGCCGTGCGAAATACTTTGGCATGAATAGAAAGAAAATGCAGGCGGGCTGCAGCCAAAAAAGGGCCCAGTTGCTGCTCTGAACTCCTAGTTGGCTTTTGCTTACAAGAGTTCACTCGGTGTCCATAAATCATGGACTGCTTACAGCTGAAACTGCCCTTAGTCATCAACATGCAATAGACTGAGTGACAGATTCCATCCTGACTACATTAGCCCCCAGTTCAAACGAGGCTCCTTTTTTTAAACTCTCCTACCATCTTGAACCTCACAGGAAATGAAAACCAGATGGCTGAGGATCGCTGTGTATAACATAAACTGAGCTCATATGGGAGAAAAAGACACAAAAAAGTAAAAAAAAAAAATAAAGTATATACATTGTTAAAGGAAATGACAAGGGTCAATTTGAGGTATCCTGGGTTTTTGATATCCTTCAAATACTGCTTCAGATATGACTTTATCCTGAGGCTATGGTCTGCAGCACATTACTCATTTTCAACTGACAGGAGACCTGAAATGTGGTTTCAGTCTGTGTTACTCACACACAGGTGACACAAGTGAAAACGTCTTAGCTATGTCCATAATTTCTGAACTCCAATCTTGAATTAGACAGCACTCAGAGAACAAAAATAATTAATTTCTTAATTTAATATTAATTTAATTAATTGAATAATTTAATATTTATTGTTTGTTTATAATGGATCAGGATCCAGATCTGCATCAAGATAATCATATTTATGGACAATAATGAGGTACATGTGGCAGAATATTTTTCATTCAAATAAGTGCAGTAGTCAAGAGGAAGTAAATGAGTAGGTGCAAATGTGAATTATTGCCCTTTCTCACAGTGCCTTTCAAATATTCCTGGATCTGCAACAAAAACTAATCACTTGATACTTGGACCAAACCCTACTCCAACTTTTGTTGAACTCAGTTATGTGTTGTAAGTGTATTTGATGAGTTAGTCTTTCGATATCACTCCTGGGATTGCTCCGGTGCCGCAGGAAATTCCACCTGATGCATGTATTTTTGCCAATATCCGTTTTCTTCCTTTGTGTTGGAATTTTAAACTCTGGTGGATTTATGAGGCCTATTGTTAACTGCTCCTTGCTCTGCAGGGTAAATTGAGACAGCTAGCTAGACTATCTGTTGAGTTTTCTCTAGCACAAATATTTTACAGTGGCTGGGTGCAGAGCTTAGCGCCACCCTTGACAATTGTGATTGGTTTAAAGAAATGCTAGTAAACCAGAGCACGTTTTTCTCCCATCCCGGAATGTGGAGTAGCAAGACACTCCTCTGCGCTGCAGCATGTGGATGGTCTGGCAAAGTCTTTCGATAACAAGAGCTAGTAAAGTAAAGCTTGTAATTACAAGGGTTAGGGTTAGTGGTTTTCCAATTCCATGTTTGTACATCCCAGATTCCTCTCCTCAATTCCTCTCCTCGTGTCTTAGTCCCGCCCACAGAAGATACTCTGAGCTTTTGTTTATAGCAATGAAATATGACGTGCGGCACAACTGCATCAGCTGTTCATTGTTTTGTCATACCCTGTATTCATCATCCATGTCAGATGAGCAGAACAGTGTTCATTACAACTTATATTTACTTTGAATTCAAATCACAACATGGCATAATGTGATAAGAATGTACGGGTGTCATACATTTTTATTTGTTGTATTTAACAGACACATGGTAATTATATAATATACCTACACAGTAAATAGGCTATACATTAGAGCCCGACTGATAAAGTATTTTTAAGGCCGATACTAATACAAATATTTGGTTATTTAAAAATCCGATATATATATTTTTAAAAAATCAAGAAACGCGTATAACGTGTTATTTACAAAACATAAACAGATTTCCTAACATTTGTTGTTTGTAGTTATTTAAGAGTTCTCACTAAAATAATACGATAATAATTTGTTTTATTGTCACAACAGAACAGAGGCACATCAATATATATTAAAATTCTCATAAATTAAATGTATAAAAATACAAACTTAAGATATGAAACTTAAAGTCCTTTGAACAAAAACACAAAAAATAATCAGTGTTGCTAACTGGGACATTGTAAAGCGCCCTCTGGTGGACAAACTATGCAACGCCAATGCTCATAACATGGTTGACAGTCCGTTTTTATTTTTTAAATATTCATTTATCAGAATCACTTATTTGTCATTATAAATGATTCTGATGAATGAATATTTAAAATAATTATTATTATTTTTAAATCAGCCAATATAAATGCCAATACTGATAGATGGGGAAATGCCTAAAATCGGCTGATAATATCGGCCCGCCAATATATTGGTTGGGCTCTACTATACATATAGTCTTATAGGCTATTTCAGTTTAAAACATTACAAATGTTTGTATGAAAAGAACTATACAAATATATACAGTAGTCAATATTAGGGACACACAAACTTTCTATTTATTATTAATGTGTCGATCAGCCAAATTCACATGTAGGCTTAAAATCATCCACCACCCGCCCACCTGAAAAAAATAAATATATTTTCTCTGATATAGACACCCACATAGCCACTTCACGGTCCATCTATAGTCCCTGTTATGGCATTGTATTAACGTATAAGTGTTTTCTGAGTGTTTCCTATTTTGATTAACTTTAATTAGATAAATTAAATTATCGTAAACATTTCCATGCGTACAGTAAAGTCACTGCAGCTGCACTTGTCGGACATTAAGCAGCAAAACTAACTGTAGTATTAAACGTGACAGAGAAAACTGGACTACGTTTAGCTTCTGAAATAATCATAATGAAGTTAAGCTGCTGTTTCTCGAGCCTCTCTCCATACGCACCTACAAATGAAGCGGTCTGTTCACATTTTAGAGAACGTAATTATATCTCTCTCTCCCCTTTTTCCCCCCCTTCCAGGATTGAGGAGTCAAGGAGTTGCAAATTGGTGAATTGGGAAAGGGCCTTAGTGTTCTTGTTATTGTCTGCAAAGACCAAAACTAACAATACGTTTGTCAGTCTCTCACTCACAGTCACCCCTTCTGTGGCACTTGGCCCCAAGCCAACAATGGAGCCCCACAGCACATAGGGAATACGCTATACCAGGCTGTGGCTACACAGGAAATATTTTAGGTCTTGTCATCGGATTTGTTGACGCTAAAAATGTGTACTATCACCAGACTTATCTTCAGTCCTATAAAGTTTAATAGTCCTTTTTTTTTTTTAATTAGTCATGTTTAATCATTAAAGGGTAAGTTTACCTAAATCACATACAGTACAAACTTGAATTGCTTTCTAAAGCCCCTTTACCAATGGACAAAAAACCCTCTAACACACACTAACATCTGGCTTTTGTCTTTAGTTGTAAAGGTTACAATTGGCATTCATTCAGGGGACAAATTACTCTGTAGTAGTAATGGGTATTTATCGGCTTCAGCTCAGACATGAGACATGGGTGGACGTTCTGATTTTCGCACCTTTTCCGGTGTGATCCTATGATGCTTGACTCCTTTGTCAGTAACTTCTGTGACTCTTTGTCACCACAAATTCCATCCTTCTCCGTGCAAGCAGCGCTCGAACATCGTACCCAAGTTTAAAAGAAACCACCATAGAAAAAGTAACCATAGATATAAAAAAGAAGTAACACAGTAACAATTTCACTGGCCTCCATGCTGCTTTCCAGTGTGTTCGTGACAGCAAAAGTGAAAAAGAAAAGTAAGAAAGGTATAGTTGTCTACTGGCGATGGCAAAGGAGTTTGTGGTCTGTTTTAAGCGGGTTTTCCCATGTTTAAAAAACCTGCATAAACACACTAATTTTGGTAGGAAGAAGGTAATAAACTGAAGTATTCCCCTTTAAAACGGTTCAGTGTTTCTCAAAAAATTAAGTGCTGTTGCATTATTAGCCATACTAGCGTTATGGCTCCAGAGAAATCAATGTTGGTCTTCAGGTCATCATCAGCATCTTAGCATTGTTATTGTGAGCATGTTAGCATGCTAACATTGGCATTTACCTTAAACAAAAGCCTCAAAGTGCTGCTAGCATGGCTGTAGACTCTTAATCTTGTATAATGCATCTCAAACTAAATTGTATTCATCTTCATTGTTTGTAGCTGGTACACTGGTAAACTCATATAGGGGTTTAATCCTTGACGCAGCTGCCGCAGTTCGACTCCAACCTGCGGCCCTTTGCTGCATGTCATTCCCCCTCTCTCTCCCCTTTCATGTCTTCATCTGTCGTATGAAATTAAAAGGCCTAAAATGCCCAAAAAATAATCAATCAATCAACCAATACACACAGACACACACAAATATCTGCATGGATAGATACCGAAGGTCTTCACAGGTCTCTGTCATTCATAGTTATCCAAAACACATCACAGGACCCAAGTCGGGCTAAGACTACGTTTACACGTGGGCGATTATTTTCATAAACAGACATTTCAACCTCTCTGGTTTCAAAAATAACATCAGGCACACCTGTCCGTTTTCAGAAAAGTGTTCGTTTACAAGCTCCCGTGTATATATATTCTGTCAAAAGCAAGCCAAACCTGTAGGTGGCAGTGTAACAAGAAGCTCAAGCCCACGTTAGCCAATCAGAATCCCGAAAATAGCAACAAATCACTTCCTCTCGGATCTCTTCCTCACTTCCTTGGCTGATAAACCTTTTATACTTGGGTGAACTGGCCCTTTACATCTAAAACAAATTATGCAATATGGCCAATGTTACACAAACGGTTTAGTGTATCATAAAACAATTATACTGACTGTTTAAAGATCACAAATGATATTCTCAGGCGTACTATCCGCCAGTTCAGTACTAATAAGGTAATCAGCATATCTCACATAATAGCATACATTTATCATGCATTTATTAAATCAGTTTGGTCAAGGTCTCTTAATGCCTCCTGGGGATTCTCCTAATGAGTAAGTTTTCAAATATTTAATTCCTAATAGGTAGAGCTTATAGCTAGTAAATGTTTGCTTGTGATCCTAACTACCACCATGATTAGACCTTTAAAGTACTCCTCTTGTAATCTATAATGTAAAGGCCATGAAGCACATTATGCTCAGATGGTTAAGTAAACATCAAAGTAAAATCACAAAGCCTCATGTGGACATGGATAGCTGCACAAAACCAACAAATGGCTGCAATCTACTGGAAAACAATTTATAGTGCAAAGTGAGCCTTTGTTTTTAGTAGCGGTGATTTATATGTATTTATCTCAGGAATGTTTAACCTAAATAGATTCCTTATGTGAGCTGCAATCACTTAGATTTTTAGTTTTCTTTTCCACCATCAAGCAGACCAATGAAATATCCTCATCTGTCCTTCATGCCACTGACATTATTTGTGATTTTTATGAGACAAACTGGCGGTGATTCGTTTTAATCCTATTCCATGAACTGGAGGCATAATGTTTTTCATGTTCTCTGGCTCCAGCTGAAAACACCTGCCCTGTTCTCACAGCTAATACATTAACTAGTAAGTGCCTGAGCAGATGTTGTAGGGTCAGCAGGGAGTCTAGGGCCTATAGAGCTCTCCTTATTTATTGGACGGTGTCAGAAGGTAAGGACATGAGCTGTCCTCTCTCTTGATGAATCACGTTTTACATACAGGTAGAAGACGGAACATGCATTACCTTCCTAGAAACACATTTTCAAATGTGTCAGTCTCTAAATGATTAAAGGCCTGATATTAGCAAGTATCTCTTCTTCTAGAAATGCCAATCAGGGAGAGACCTCTTGGAAAATGTTCGAAAAACAGTTCAACTTTCTCACTGGGAACTGTAACACACTGGAATATTTTATTTGTGTTTGCTTTGCAATCATTCACAGAGATCAAAGCCAATGCTTAAGGCCTCGATGTCAGCGCAAGACATCGTTGACATCTCCCATTCACACCGCGTCTTCTTCTCCCATCTCACACGCACTCAGTCGTCACATCCCACAACAAAGAGAGGCGCCCCGAGTTATCATCCATCAAACCAAGTCTTTTATGGCCCATCAAAAGACAATGAACTGCCAGAGTGAAAAGAGTGTTTGCAACATGAAGTGACAGCGAATACTCCAGACACAGATTAAACAGCGTTGGAAATGAGAGAACTACATAATGTTTGGGTAATTTGTGAGAATTAGACGTTATGATTCATCTTTATGAAGGGAAAAAAGCTCACATATAAGCATGGCACGGGCCCCCACTCTGATAGTTCAGGCATCTCAATTTACTTTGGTTTTGAAGTATAGGCTTCATATGGTTATGGAGTCGAACACTTTGTTTTCAAACATTGTCAAATGTCTTTAACGCCTCAATTCTAAGGTATGAGCTACATGTTAAGATATAAAACAGACCCTCTAGGCTTATAGTTCTTCAAAGGCATCCCACTTATTCCATGTTCTATCAAAGCTCGGGAGGTTTAAGAATAAAGGGGGCTACTGGCAATACAGTACATAATTGTGTACAAGACAAGCAACATAAACCATCAACGGCTCTTTGTATGTTATCACCCATGGATTATTCCTCTCAAGTCAACCATCAAGCTCTGTGTGGGTATGGCGATGTATGCAGTTGCGGTGTGCACCACCACATGCAGCATACATTTTGCTGAAGGATTCGGCAGAGGGCGAGTGAAATAGGACACCCGCATGATTATACTGTATCCTGTCTGTTCCTGATTTATTGTGACAGCAAAAACTCCCTGCAGAACCATGTCGTCAGGTGCTAGGACTTGCCCTGTGTGGGACACCTGATAGGCTTCAGGCTTTTATTCAAGACCTTGTCTCCAGAGAGGCTGCTGAGAACACTCAAAATCCAAACGACTAAATATTCAAGTGCATGTCTACTAATGGTGAACGGAAACAGACCACTCACGTATAGCTAGAAAAGTAACAGCTATGATTTTTTTTAAACTAGAAATGTTTAAGGGGTAATCCTCGAGATTCTCAATATTTAACCCTATAGTTTTAGGCCCTGTTTTTGTCTGCAGTTTAGCGTAATATTTTAAAAGCAATACCGGGCACCCGAATTGCCCAGTAGAGCAGGCGCCCATATATACAGACTGTGTGTGTGTATATATATATATATATATATATATATATATATATCAATGAAATTTGGTGAATGTTGGAGCAAGTGTTTAGTTTTAAGCGCTGAGCCAGAATTTATTTTAAAGACTCATGATAGATAGAACATGTTTGAAGGTTGCCATATTCTCATGAACTACTGCACTCACTTGTTACTTGCCATGTATCTCATACTTGTTGTATTGTACTGTACGTTTTATGCATTTAGAGCATAAACTCCACCCCCTCCACGTTAAATCAAAGTACACGTCAAATGATTTAATGGTTTCCGTCATTTTAGGTAGTTCTTAAAACGGGTTGAAAAGTAATGATTGACAGCTTTAACTGACTTGCGATTTGTTGGACGGGACTTGCAGCTTCACCAGCTGACCACTGCAGGCGCTTTTTTCTTCAAAATTACAAAACGCAGCAACCATATCCGGGATATTTTCGCTTTACTTTTGTGCAACGAGTAGAAGTGGAGATGCATCAACCATTTTCATATTACAGTCTATGGTCTGGACAGAGGGATTATGCTCTACAGCAACTGCATGTAATTGTTTTACATTACATGACGCCATGTACAGTCCTGTGTGCTATTTCAGAGACACAAGTTAACCTTTCTGCATATGTTACTCGGCTTGTTTAGTAATTCTCTGCTCTCTGTTACTAAAATTACATTAAAATCCTTCTAATTGGAAACTCAACAGTAAATTATGCAGAATACTATCTTGGTTTGTGATCCCCTTAAGGACTAATTAAAAATATACTTAATTAACACTTTCATTAAAAGCTTCCCTGAATAATGTGCAATTGTTGTGTTTCGCCTGTCAGCCATTATATGTAATTGTTGTAATATACTTTGTTTTTCAAGGGGGAAGGGACAGAAAAATACAGTTTATAGCAGTATCACCTGAACACAGCACTTTGAGCATGAAGGAAGGCATTATTCAGAATTTATGGATTATCAGGGAAACCAGCATAAATGACTCTATAAAACTGTTAAGCAGCCAGGCAGCCAGTGGTGGCCAACATGATTAATTGCAGGCGTTCCGAGATTGGATTTATTTTCGCTTTTATTTCTCCTTTAATGACTAGCTGCGAACACCACTCTATATCGCTCATGTTTCCAGATTACCTGTGACAAATGAGGATTCAAAATGGCCATTATCTACATTAATGTCTTATTTGAAAAGTCAATACTGCCTGCGTGTGTATGTGTGTGTGTGCGTGTGCGTGTGTGTGTGTGTGAAGTGATCCATTATAAGACTCCCAATTAAAAAGGGTTTTGGAAAGAATTGCTGGCATTTATACGAGTACACAGGTGCATCGTATGTATAATTTTCTCCAACTCAATATTATTCTTTCAACTACAAGATTTAGCTTCTACATTCATCAACAAGATCTACCTTTCAGTATATTTACAACACTTAGGCTACATCTGAATTATTAAAAGTCTCCAAGAGTATGTTGTCACCTATTTTCTCTACAAAAGGATCAATGTTCTGCATTCATGGCATAAATGACGCTATACTTTACATAATGCTGTTTTACCCAATGGAGGTACAGTATATTCTGTGTTGAGGGCTCTCAGAAGGCCCTGGGTTGACACAGTAGATATAGCTCAATTTAATGAAAGAGGCTGGCTCAGTAATGACCCCAGTGATTCATATATTGTACAGGAAATCAATCCCACATCAGCTAAGTGCAGAGACAGGATCTTTTGCAGCCTTAAATCTTGGAATTGGGTTATACGCTAAACTGTAGGTTACATTTAACTGGAAAATGTCATTGATTGCAGAATGCGACAGATGAAGTTCATTACAGAGCTGAAAACAGGTAGGAAGACAAAACATTTGACTCCAATAACGGGCTTTAGAGAATATAAAAACGCAGGCCCAAGGCAGTGCTTTGCCAGACTGGACTGTTGTGGCACCAGACTGTTGTTCTTTCCATCTATGATTTAACACAGCTGAGCACAGCTAGATGGCACCCGAGAGAGGACTTGATTTTCATGTTTGCCAATCTTCCTCTATACCTGCTCGTGGTGACCATAAATACACTTTTATGCTTCCCGGAGAAATGCTTAAAGAAGCAGTTTGTCCAAGTCTTGTATGGACTCGCATGGCAATATTCTTGATGGATGACAGCAGCAAAGTTTAGAAGACGCCCCAGAGAGTTTACCAATCTCATTTGTTTGGGAGTTTTACATTTGAGACATACAATATACAAAATTCCCACTTTATTAATGTGGGTTTTGACTTCTCTGCTGAGTCTTTTATTCCCACAGTTAACTAATGAGGCAAAGCCCCACCAGTGGCCATGGTCATCTTAAAAGGGCATTTGTTTAGAGGTCTAAGATGCGGTCACCACAGAACATGAGAGTATGTAAAAAGATTTTAAAATATCTCCAGAAAACCTTTAACATGTGTTGGCCAGCTAATAATAGGCAATTAAATTGCTCTTGGTCGGGATCCTTGGCTGCATACCATCACGGTTGGGCAAAACCTAACTAGAGCTGCCACTAACAGTTATTTTCTTTACCAATTAAGCTATATTTTTTTGTCTAGTAATTCATTATTTTGTTAAACATTTTGTCTAATCCATGTTAAAAGAAAAGGTACATAGGCATAGTGATTAACAGTAGCTATTGTTATGGTTTGGTGTTTTTGTCTTAATTTATTGGGGTAGTCTGTTTTCCTGTGTTTTGTTGTTTTTCTTGTCGTGTTCTCCCATTTAGTGTCTGTATGTTCTGTTTCCTGTTTTATTTTGAAGTCTGGTCTTGGTCTTGTCTTGCCTTTAGTTTTACTTCCTTGGTTTTCCCGCTCTTGTGATTACCTGATGTTTTCCACCTGTTTCCCAGCCCACCTGTCACCTGCCTCTCGTTATTGCATTACCCTGTGTATTTAGTGTCTGTGCTCCCTTTGTCTCTTATCGGATCGTTTTGTCTTCACTGGTGTTTGGTGTGCGTGTTCCAGTTTGAGTTATTTTCCCCTGCATTTGGATAATTCTCTGAGATCTGTTTATTCTCTGTGAGTTTTCCTGTTCTGTGTTTTTTTTTTTTTTGGTTTATTTTTCTCCCTGTGGATTTTTGTCCTTTTTGGATTTTTGTATATTGGTATATATTTTTTGGTTCTCCGTTTATCCCAGTGCTTGTGTGAACATTATATTTTTGTTAAAATAAAATCCCTTATTTACTTACACCTGCCTGCCTCCCTCATCTCTGCATTTGGGTCCTCCCTTCCTCCTGCTGCAACTACAGCGATCATTTAATAAAAATAAAAAAGGCAACAAGTGAGGAAGCTTTTGAATTTGAAAAGCTAACCAGGTGATGTTGGGTGTGTTTACAAGAAAATAAACTGGCACCAACTTGTAAAAATATTGCTCCATAGTGCCACTATATATATATATATATATATAAAAAAAAAATTTTTTATTTATTTATTTATTAATTAACAAAAGAGCCAGGATTACTGTCATTGTTACCACCTTGCCAACTGCTTAACCCCTCTCAGTAGGCACTATACTAAGGCTGACCAACTGGGAGGTCCGTATACAAAATGGCATTCCATTTTGTATACCCTCTGCCAAAATAAAACCAAGCTAGGCTATACATAGAGAAGTGACCCTTTAGCTTGGGACTAATTTATGGTAGCCGCATGAATTAGTGACTCAGTCCCACCCAACAGCTCTAAACTATCAAATACCTCTCATCACTGAGCAAGGTGGGTCAGTGCTGAGATTGGTTGATATTTTTATAGACCAAACATTTCCCATTAATATTATCATTGTTTGCATAGCAGCAATTGTATTGCTTTGTGTGTAACTTTCATACTTTTACCATGTTGTGGCATTATCAGAAAAATATTGTTAATACATAGTGATTTCAACCACATCACTGACATTAGTCTAACCTTTTCATTTAACAAACATTACTACAGAAATGACACTTAACAACTTAGGCCTTGGTGTCACCACTTAACTCTAATGCGAAAAATATGTTGATCAGGCATTGACGCAAACAGGGCTATTTTGATACACAGGATTAAATTCATTAATTGCTGTCATCACATCAATCCAAGGCCACACTAAAGAAGACGACACCAAGACAGATTTAATAGCTTTCAACAACTACCATGTGAACAAATGTCATTTCTAAAAACAAGTTAACAGCTGTTGGAGGGGGGAATCGTAGTGAATAATATATTGTAGAGATCTGCTCTAACGCCTGTTGGGTGATCCGTAGCTGTAACTGACGGTGGTGCTTTGAGTCACATGAACAATACTGAATCAGAATGAATAACCAGACCATATGGGTACCAAATAGACTGTAACGTAGCATTTAAAGTCACATTATAGCACCTTGTGATTTCCTAGTCAATAACAAAATGATTGGTTGGCAGTGGCATGCCTAGTTAGCAGGACATTGTTGAGCTTGACATTTATCATAGCTGCAGGGTTGTGAACTTGAAGCTTAAGAGCAACTGAATCATTAAATGTGAACGGCTGCAACTTTGCCGTCTCGGAGGCACTGACATAAGTGTTTTCATGCTGAAAAGAGTGACTAACTTCCGCCAAGCTAAACACGTCTTTGTTCAAACTGGGACATTAGGTGCTAAGAGGGACATACATACTTCAGGGCTGGTGAAACAATGGTCGCTTTAAAAGCAGATTGTTTGCAGCATTTGGTATTAATACCAATTATTATAGATGGATGTCTTCCTGTGAATCAAGTCATGTGTTGTCTAGAGAGGCCAAGAAGGAACAATCATTCCTATTCAGACTGGATACATTCAGCATACTCAGTTGTTGCGACTATATTGTAAAAATACATTATAATTGTGCCATGCCACAAAACAATTTGCGTAAAGATCAAATTGTCCTTAACTATATAAAACAATGGTCTTTCAAGGAGGAAATTTACCTCTGCTTGGCTAACATTCCGACTCCAATACTGCAGTAATAGTAACATCTGTCATGTTTTGTGACTCTACATTTGAAAACATTTCCACTGTGAATGGGAATTAAACAAGAAGGCGCCCCTTATCAGATAAATTAATTCACAGTGCAGAATCTGTGGTTCAATAAAACAATCCAAAAAGCTCAATTTCCACTCTCAAACTTTAAGCAAATAGGATGCTCAATAAAAATATTGCACTGGCCCTCTCTGTTAAAAAAATCAATAGTTAGAGGACAAAGAACCTATAGCCATCACTTAATTCTCTTATCAGTGTGATTTAGGGGACAAGGATGATGTTAAATAACTGTAAATCCTTATCTTTGACTTTGTGGGTGGTTTATGGCAGTTTCAACAGCAGTTCAGAGACAGAATGTCCATACCTTCTGCCGGTTACACGATTTATAGCTTTATTACTCTTTGTCTAAAAGAGCAGGGAAACATAATTGAAAAGGAAGAGATAGCAGCCAGCGGGTGGGAGCGCTGGAGAGGGGGCATGCAGGAACTGGGACTCATCATTGCTAGAGACATATCACAGCGACAGTTTTATGGCTAAGGAGCCGGCCCTCAGTATTTTGGGGGCTCGGTTTTATGAAACAAGCCAGATCCAATTTTCTGATTCATCTGCAAACGGTCCGGATTGAGTTTCGAATTCTGACGTCGGGCTTCAAACTGGCCCACATGAGCGTAAAGGTCACCGAGAGGGCTCGAGGAGTTGAAGTCATGAGTTCACACTCACACCGTCACAGGCCCGCTCATATTATTGCCCTCAGTGACAACAAGCCTATTGTTCTCCCTAATAAGGCTTCAGTGTGCAAAATGGGAATTACGCAGGGCATAAGTCACAGAGAAATTGGGTGACAGTAGATCAATAGATAGTGTTGAAGCCTCGGGGACCATTAGTGAATTGTTTGTCCACTGGTGAGGAGAGTTAGTGGATGTTCAGTTCTGAATTAACTGTTGGAACTAAGAATGCATTAAGCTCATAAGAGCAAGGGGAAAGGTGCGTGTTGACACAAGTTCATTAGCCTGACCCGTGTGTTTCTGGGACGTTATTATGAGGTTGCATGCACCTCCTTTTTTCAATACAGGCAATCTCAAGTTTTGTAACAGGGTGCAATGCAACCAATTGGAGCTAACTAACTAAATTATTTCCTTCATCAATAAATTTGTTAATTATATTTTTGATTAAAAGGGTCCGTTCACATAAAACCCAAACTAATGTTTTCTCTATAGCAATGCAGATGCTTCTGGGTTTATTTGCCTTGTCTCTGTAGATTTTCTACCACCAATTAAACACAATTTACCTCCATTGGGTTGGGGTGGAGGCAGAAATTTCAGGGATGGATATATCTAAACCTATTGACCCCTGAATTGTAAATCTTTAGCACTACAGGGAACATTTTGTTTTTAGCTTTTTTGGTATTAATTTATATCAATTTCAATCAGTTTTATTAGTATGCTGTGCGTTGTCCCGTCTGTCCTGTTGTACAATGAACTCACCAAGGCAAGTTCCTAACATGTATTATTCTAATGGCAATAAAGTTAAAACAAAATCGCCCTGGACAAATGAAACCAAAACTATGCATGGTTAAATACAACTAGAGGTAAGTGAGAAAATAAGCTTGATTCCAATTTGGGTGAACAATCTACAGTATGAAAATCCATAAAATGTCTCAAAATAAGAAGAAAACATCAAATTACTTGTTTAGTCTAACAACAGTACAAAATTCCATTTATAATGATAAAAGCTATACATTGCATTTGGCATTTAATGACTTAAACAATGACTTCTCACCAAAATTGTGGTTGATACATTTTTTGTCGACTAAACGTTTTAGCACTACCACCATTTTAGTGATTAATCAAACTATCTGCTTCATTAGCAATGCTGTTTTTAGTTTTTTCCTTTGTCTACAGGATGAAGTGTGTTTCTGTGGCACATGTTTTTGTGGACTGTGGGAAAAGTGCACAGCATGATTAGAGACGCCCTGGAGCCCTACATGGAAGCTAGAGGATGGAAATGCATTAGCCTTAATCTTTAGTGTTCAAAATGATTAGCTAGAACGTGACAACTCCGATAAAACAGATTCCGCTGTTAAGTTCTTCAGGCAAATGCATATTGTGGCCATCACGCCGAGACATTCCCACTTAAATGTGCAGATAATTTGTTGTTGCATTGCATTATTCCTGCCCTATAACCAGACCCCAGCCGAGTAAGCAATGTTCCAATGATAACTAAAGATATTAATTAGTAGATCACGATGGCGGCACATGAATTTTCACTACTAATAAATTCCAAGCCATCGAGTTGTGATTTAATTATGAATTATGTAAATGGTTGCCATGAATCATTTAGGTCTATGCATTTTATTAGCTAAATGGGAGAGCAGATTGTAGGCATATCACAATGATGAGGATTTACACACTCGAGTGATGACAGCACAAGCACAGGAATATTTAGTGACTTGATCACAACTTCATGTAGGCTGCCTGATAATGGAAGAAAACATTTCACATTGATGAATAATTGACTAAATATGTTAATAGCTATTAAAGGGTCATTTTTACCCAGAGGACTTAGGTTTTACAGGTTCTTTAGTTTGTACACTAAGCGGCATGATACATTATTTTACATCATATATTTTAGCCATTTAATTCCTTGCAGTTTAATGCGACTTTGTTGCACCACCAAGTTGAGATGTTGCTTTTGGATTTAAATTTATTATCGAACAAAATTTTGTTGAAGAAAATTTATGAAGCAAAAATGCCAAAACAAATCTTTCCCCAGCATCTCAATTGTGAAGATTTGCTCCTTTCTGTCTTATACATTTGTTTCTAATGAAATCTATATGAGTATAGATATCTACATATTTGTTCCATTTCTTTTTACCATTTTTCTTCTTGTCAAGTTAATATAGTGCCAGGAACACGGTGTATATTTTGTTTGAAAAGGGCTGTCAAATCGAACTGTCAGGCTGCACTTTTTGATGGAGTCGCATCGCTCGATCATCTGTCAGTCAAAGAGAAAGACCAAAGTCAAACTTGAGAGTTGAGAGGAGTGGACTTACATGGCATTTTGTCTGGGAGAGCAGAGGAGTCTGACAAGCACAGATCCGTTGTGATTTAAAATTTGTAGGGCATGTTTGCCAAGTAGAAAAGTGTATCAGCAAGCCATTGGATAGTTGATACAGTAGGTCACCCAAAGCTTAACAAGTGCTATGTAGAAAAGGATAATTGGCTCAATGTTCCCTATAGTCTGTGATAAAAACAGAATATTGCCTCATCACACATACAAAGAAGGCCTACACACATTTCAGAGCACATTAATCATCCTGGCATGTGACATAAAACTGTTCTTCTCATAGACAGTAGACTAGAGTTAGGCCGGCCTATAAAATGAAATCACAACAGTGTCAGACATTGTTCTGGCATACCAGAAAATTCCCAGACCCGGGGAGCGTGTCTCTGTGCTGGATTGTTATGGTGTTTACTCACACAAGAGGCTTACCCCGAGGCGAGCGCCATACCCCAACAACCCAGCTGGAAGCGTCCCTGCCCCCTGGTGGAAGACTCTAGCCTCCCCTGCTGTCCAGACTTTGTTATTAAGCAGCAGCAGCAGGGCCAGCAGCCAAGACTATCTGGGAACTTGAGATCAGTGAAAAAAGAGCATCAGATTGCAAGTTATCCATCAGGTAGAACAGGTACAAGGAGATGTCTTTTAGAAAACAGCACTTGAATACTACCATCAGCACACTGTCATTATCAAACAGGAACCTGTGCTGAGATTACTGTGGCCTTCACATGCACTGGATTTCTATCTGTTTGATACATTTTTTTCTGTGTGTCTTCCCTTTATTCACTAGATTGGAGATAAGAAAATAAAGAACCTCCACATAGTCTGAGGTTATTTTTTGCCACAATGCTTCACATGCACTGAGGGACTGAAACACTTCTAAATGATCATCTAAATGACTAAGGATTTTAATAATGTAATTTAAAGATTAGTTAAGTGGTAATTAATGACAGGCTATGTGATCCTGAGTTTATATTTAAGGGTTCCTTTTCCTTTTTGGGATGATTAAGGCATTCTATCTGCTAGTCATTAGGTTTAGCATTTGTTCACCACCAAATAAAAACCTACTTCTTTTCACTAATACCTGGCGTCATTGTTTGTCTGGCACAGATATACCTCTAATTCTGCTTCTTCATTTGGGTTGAAGGGCTACAGCTCTGCCTGCTGAATGTGCTCAAAGATTCTACTTCACTACAGAGTTTTGCTTTTGTTTTGCTTGACAATTAATCATCAAAATACACCTGAAAGCATTTAAATTCTCTTTTTACATAAAATGTAATGCTCTAAACTAAATTAAATTTTAGAAAAAGTAACAAAAGCTCAGTGTCTGTAACTGGTGTGGCATATTTAAAAAACCAGAAACTGCACACGCAAGTGTTTTACCCCACTTACTTATGGAGATTACAGAATAAAACAGTACATCTGTTTAACATATGTTCTTTTCACCAGAAATAAACAGGCAACACTGGTGTTTTTTTGGTTGACTGACTGAGCGCGCGCGCACACACGCACACACGCACACACACACACACACACACACACACACACACACACACACACACACACACACACACACACACACACACACACACACACACACACACACACACACACCCCTAAATTTATTACACCAGAACAATATTTTCATTAAAAGGCCAAATCAGATTATCCACATGTGAATAAATGCTTGCACCAACAGAAATGTGGCACAAAATGTTGATTATCAGCTACTTTTCTATTAGAAAATTAAATCTATCAGTAAAACACCAAACTTTTACTCCATGTCATGAGCACTATTTACATGAGAATAAATGTAACAAGTGAGCTTCACTGCCTTGACAACACTGCCCTCCTCTGTATGAACACCTATATTACATGTCCTAACCTTTTTCATTATCCAATTGATTTACAGTAAGGACAAGTTCCATGGTGTATTTATCAGCTTTGTCAGACTAATTATTATAATTTAAACAGCCTGTCAATTAATTCTGTCCATTTTAATGCAACATTGTGATTGTACTACTTACTACATTGCAGGGGGAAATGTTGTACTTTTAACTCCACTACATTTTAGATAGCTGTTACTAGTTACTTTGATGATTTAGACTGCATATGAATGATGTTTAATTTATAATAATAATAATAATAATAATAATAATAAACTGTAATACTCTGCATATAATAAAAACTGAATGGAACCATTCTGCATGAGAGGTATATTTACTTTTGAGACTAAGTATATTTTGCTGATAATATGACTGGAGGGCTTTTACTTTTTAAATAAATGCACACGTTGGTAGTAACACTTTTACTCAAGTAATGATATTAATACTTCTGCTACCACTGTTCAGCTGCACACATAATTGCATAAATCACGGTATTATTCTTTGACATCTTCTAAAGAAAGGGATATGCACGCAGCAGTGAGTCCTATAGACGTGGTCCTAATGGGCGTCTGTTTTGCAGTCCTATCATGAGAACAGCAGCTGGTCATATGACCGTCATTATCTCTACATGACTGAGCAGATATTTTAAGGTTCATTTAATCAGGAATTCAGTTAGGCGCTCTCAGACCCAAGACCCTTTTCTTTAGACGCAACTGTGTGGTGAGTTGTTTTTCCAATTTGCAGCTGCATGTGGGTTTCATGTCATGGCTCAAGTCTATAGCTCTACATATAAAATATTTGTCATATTAAGAAGAATGCGTCTAGTTTATTTGGATGTATCAAATATAAATTCAACTTTGATAACAATTTCCGTGTGACTGGCTTTTGCCGGAGTCGCTACACTTGACATTGTCTTTATTTCATCGACGCTATTCACAATGGCAGGCACATGATGGCAGCCGGCCTAGTATGCAGACAGAAACGCAAGAGGTCTCCCGTGCTGGCTGGTCATCGCATCTAGTCGCAGTATTACGGTACAGCGCCAAACCAACACGGAAGAGCTTCAGCTGGGATCAGATTTATTCGTATGCCGTATCACAATTGTCGTATAAAATATGTCTTTCCGTAATATTTCCAAAGAGGCACTGGCTGGATCCATTACACTGGGAGTTGTTTTAGTCGCCGGCTATTTCTTTGGTAAGAACGATCGGTAATCAAGCCTAAAGAGGTTTATATGCAGACTTAGAGCTACACAGAGGAGGAATCCATCTGTGAAATCTGTAAAAGCATTTTTATGTTTTGGTTACAAGGTTAGGGTTTAAAACCAAAATCTAACCCAGGTACAGTATTTTTCAGTGTACATCTAAGCTTATGTGGTTTGGATAGTGGAAACAAGTGAAATCCTTTTTCACAAATAGACATACATGTCTATAAGGTTTTATCCTTTTGACAATAGTAGCATATACATTGTGGCATTCTTTTTAATGTGAACTTTTTTAATTTGGGTGTTATGTTAATTATTAGGAAGTTACTTTTGAATGAGTGATCGACATTTGGGTCTTATGCAACCTTAAAGCGCCCTTCAGCTAAGATTACATCAGACACTCGTTGCTGAAAGCAATGTGGTGCATTACAAGGGTAACACTTTACAATAAAAAGGTACACAAAAATGTAGGTAGTTACTGAGGAACGAATGTTAGTTAATGATTATTATTGATTGACTGTGATTCAAGCACTAATGATTAGTTACTTGTAAACAGACGGTAGCTACTGTTAAATGATTGAGTAACGAATGGTTAGCTAATGATTTACTGATTGACTGATTCACGCAGTAATTATTAGTTACTGATTGACTAACTAATCATTAGCTAGCTATTCGTTACTTATTCCTTCCTCAGTAACTACTTACATTTTTGGTACCTTATTGTAAAGTGTTACCCAAGGGTATAACAGGAATAAAACATCATAAGCAAATGTATTAACATTAATGTAGTTTTTCTACCCTTATAAATGGTACATCCAAAACTGCAAAGATTTTGAAAATAACAGGAATATCCAGTGATGTACAGACAGAGAACATATAGGGACACAGAGACATTGTCGCCAGAATGTTGACAATTCATTGCATTGTATTGATGCCAAGCTACATTGTCTTACACTTTCCAGACGCCATTTCTTTAGCTAGATCGGTTGCTGCTGGTGCAATAATTGCATTTCCCCACTGAAATCATTTAAGTTTTATCTAAATCAAATAATGACGTACATTATACTGTACATTAACTAGAACAGACATCAGTTTCCTGAAAGATGTATAAGCTGGTCAACGGGCAATATCATGCTCTTAAGGTCCTTATAATTATTTTATTGTTAATGTTTGGCCTCAGGGAAAAAGAAATCTTCCAAAATGAGCATCTCTAAAAGTCATGCCGAGGGAAAAGACAACCCACTGCTGCAGTACGTCCTCAATAACTCCTTGAGGGAGCATCCGGCCCTGAAAAACCTCAGACTGGTAAGCTTGTCTTAGTATCCGAAATACTGATGTGCTCTGGCACAATCAAGCACTCAATGTCATACGATGTAATCATGTCTTACATTGTAAGTTGTGAATCTTATGCAACCGGTTTCCTTTCATTGCTTTCAGAGGACAATGGAACACTCCCTGAACTTCATAATGGTCGCCTGTGAGCAGTCGCAGTTCATGGCCAATCTGGCAAAACTAATCAAAACCAAGAAAGCATTAGAGATTGGTAAGGGCCTCTGACCAAACACCACATCTAGTCTCTAAAACATACACCTGCTCATGATTGAGATTCAACAATCCTTAAACTGTTCGGACATGAGTATTTTTACATGCACACAAGAAGTTTCTAGGAGAAATTGGGTTGTGCAGAAAATTGAGTGTTTATTTGCTGATGCGAACTGCTGCCTGGTTGTCTTTTTTGACTTGAAGCGTTATGACTGACAGTGAGAGGACAGGCTCTGTAGTGAAAGACTGCAGTTTTTCACTACTTTTTTTTTATAAAAAAAAAAAGTCTGGAAAATGTTCAGCAGTAAAAACTGACCTATTCAGACTTATAGGAGGTTAATCAGTGTCAGTTTTAGTCAGACTTTGAACTAGTCTAGTGTTGTTACAGTGGTCTTGTTTTCGGGAAGTATGTTTATATACATCCTAAATTAACCTAATATATGCATTTCTTTTAACAGATTGATCAGTTATTGAACTTAAGATTTGAATGCACCCATACACTATAGACGTGTTGTTTGACTGTATTTTTCCGTTGCCTGTCCAAAGTCTTTGTGAGGCATGAGGACGTACATCTAAAAAGCTAATTACAAACATGGTTAGCCTACATGTACACATGGCCAAGAAACCAGCTTTCTCCACAAGAAATCTAGCTGATGAAAATCAGGTTTCTCTATTCTCCTGCCACAACTACAGAAACCAGGTTTCTTACATGATATTCAAGAAATCTTTTGCCATATCAATTGTCATCCATTTTGCTGATTTTAGTGCACTCTCCTTGCAGGAGTATACACAGGCTACAACACACTGAGCATTGCACTGACTCTGCCTGACGATGGAGTTATAGTCGCATGTGATATCACTGAAGAATACACCAACATTGGTAAACCCTTCTGGAAAGAGGTACCGTTGACATTTATGTTTTAGTGTTTTTGAAAACACTGTATTATGATGGGGTTCAGTATATGATGTATAATACTGCTGTATTGTTCCTATATTACAAAGTGCTGATCAGTGCAGAGGATTTTCATACAACACAGGTAACAGACGTACTGCAGCTCTAAGTATGTGCATCTGCATGTGGAGCAAACTTCAGTTGTCTGTCAGTCTTTTGTGTGATAAAAGACGAGTATTGGACTAGTCTGCCAAGTCTTTTAATAATCATAAAACAAACCCTTTTTTAAATGATTGGCATCAACACCACCTTCAGAGCTAATTTTATGACTTTCAAGTTATTTATGTTTCAGTCACAGTTAATAAATGCAGACTTCCACTTCCTTCTCAGCATTTTGAATAACTGCCAATTAATGGGTGAAGATAGTTTTATGGTAAATCTGCTTACATACAGGTATTCACGAGCAATTGAAAATAAAAATAAAAACATTAGCGTATGTACAATACATAAACCTACAGTTAGCTGTATCTATGAGGCTCTTATTTTGACTAATCCAGAAAATTGCAGTTTAAAGGTTATTGTAAACAATGTATTTTTTGCAAAAATAACTAAAAAAAACAGAATATACACTCACCTAAAGGATTATTAGGAACACCTGTTCAATTTCTCATTAACGCAATTATCTAATCAACCAATCACATGGCAGTTGCTTCAATACATTTAGGAGTGTGGTCCTGGTCAAGACCATCTCCTGAACTCCAAACTGAATGTCAGAATGGGAAAGAAAGGTGATTTAAGCAATTTGGAGCGTGGCATGGTTGTTGGTGCCAGACGGGCCGGTCTGAGTATTTCACAATCTCCTCAGTTACTGGGATTTTCACGCACAACCATTTCTAGGGTTTACAAAGAATGGTGTGAAAAGGGAAAAACATCCAGTACGCGGCAGTCCTGTGGGCGAAAATGCCTTGTTGATGCTAGAGGTCAGAGGAGAATGGGCCGACTGATTCAAGCTGATAGAAGAGCAACTTTGACTGAAATAACCACTCGTTACAACCGAGGTATGCAGCAAAGCATTTGTGAAGCCACAACACGCACAACCTTGAGGAGGATGGGCTACAACAGCAGAAGACCCCACCGGGTACCACTCATCTCCACTACAAATAGGAAAAAGAGGCTACAATTTGCAAGAGCTCACCATAATTGGACAGTTGAAGACTGGAAAAATGTTGCCTGGTCTGATGAGTCTCGATTTCTGTTGAGACATTCAGATGGTAGAGTCAGAATTTGGCGTAAACAGAATGAGAACATGGATCCATCATGCCTTGTTACCACTGTGCAGGCTGGTGGTGGGGGTGTAATGGTGTATGGGATGTTTTCTTGGCACACTTTAGGCCCCTTAGTGCCAATTGGGCATGGTTTAAATGCCACGGCCTACCTGAGCATTGTTTCTGACCATGTCCATCCCTTTATGGCCACCATGTACCCATCCTCTGATGGCTACTTCCAGCAGGATAATGCACCATGTCACAAAGCTCGAATCATTTCAAATTGGTTTCTTGAACATGACAATGAGTTCACTGTACTAAAATGGCCCCCACAGTCACCAGATCTCAACCCAATAGAACATCTTTGGGATGTGATGGAACGGGAACTTCGTGCCCTGGATGTGCATCCCACAAATCTCCATCAACTGCAAGATGCTATCCTATCAATATGGGCCAACATTTCTAAAGAATGCTTTCAGCACCTTGTTGAATCAATGCCACATAGAATTAATGCAGTTCTGAAGGCAAAAGGGGGTCAAACACAGTATTAGTATGGTGTTCCTAATAATCCTATAGGTGAGTGTATATCATGCATGTATACACTCACAAAAGACAGCCTAATATACTGCAATACTTTGTTTTGTCATCCATAATTAGATAACTTGTCTGCTGCATTTTGACTTTAAAAACATGTTTCTTTTTGTTTACAGGCTGGAGTCGAGCAAAAAATTGATTTACGCATTCAGCCAGCACTGAAAACTCTAGGTACAGTAATACATCCCTTTTCTTAACTTCCTGCTCTAACTTTGACAGAAGAGGTACAATTTCCTGACAGAAAAATTAAGTCGTTCTAGAAGGCTTGTGTGTGTCTTAATTTTTGTGAAACAACACATCTGAATGGGATTTATGGTATCTCACATCCAGGACCTCCACAGTATAACCTGCATCTAGTCTAACCACGAAGTCTGTGCCCTTTAAAAATCACTTAAATGCCACTTTTGGAAACACGATCACTGATCCAACTTATTTTCAAATGTTATGATAGTCTATCATAACTGTGAGACTATGGATATTTCTGTTATTACATTTAAAAAGGTATCACATCTGCATCAATTTATTGTTGATGATGCCCAAAAGAGAGTTACTGAAAGGTGTGTGTGTGTGTGTGTGTGTGTGTGTGTGTGTGTGTGTGTGTGTGTGTGTGTGTGTGTGTGTGTGTGTGTGTGTATAAAATAAAAAGCGGTGCTCTTTAACCAGACGTACATTTGTAAATACCAACCAGTTAGTCCGCATCTGAAAGTTGTTTCTCCTGGGAAAAAAAAAAAAAAAAACCTGCTTTAAAACAACTGTGTTTATGCTTAAAATCTCACCTTTGTGTAGCTTGTCGAAGTGTGATTTCAAGTGTGGGATCTAGATAAAGTGTGTAATGGGCTCATTGTTGCCCCTTGTGGCCGTTGGGAGAAACACCAACTGTTTCTGCCTTCCGGCCTCAGGGGCAGTAATGAGCCCATTACGGCTTGACGTACAACAACAATTAAGGCGAAGAAGACGCCCTAGCGACACACGTGAAATTTACATAGTTAATTTATTATTTATCTGAGGTATCTGTTATTGTTTTTATGATAGCTAAAAGTCCAGCTACACTTCAAGTGACAAAACACACACTGTAACGTTACATTGTTCCAGTGGTGATTCTTAAATTATATGCTAGGCTGAACAACAAATCTGACAGGTGAAATCAATTTCCTTGATTACCACAATCAGGTCCAATGTTGTAGCAGCAGCTGCGTTTTAGCTGAACCCATTCAGCTAAACTAGTCAGACGCTAAGTAAAAGTAACGTTACCCGCAAACATAACATACAGGTAAGCAAGCTAGCTAGCTAGCGTTACCAGAATATAGCATAAGTTAAAATGGCAGCTCACGGCTACGTTTTGGTAATTTACCTGGATTCCGGTTGTCCCGCCAAAGAAAGAGAGCCTAGCTGCTTCTTTCTTTATTCTTTGCAGTCTAAAAACGTTGACTATTTCCCAATAATTTTAGTACACAGCATTTTAATTCAGTTTCTGAAGTTTTTTCCACTTGACTAAAACAAAGACTAAAGGACGAAGAGACGTGACTAGGTATGGTGACGTCACGTGCATAGATCATCGAAGAAGTCAGCGGAATCACCTGACCACCTTCACCATTCATTTAGTTATTACATTATTAACCAGTATACAGAATTAGTGGAATTTCTGCCACTGTAGTACTGATAATTTGACTTGTATAATGATTATCTATGTATTGTCAAACATAAAAGAACTAATCATAAAATAACTAATTATTTAATCAAATGTTATCACCAATAAGATTTTTAATGCTTAAATGCTTTTTTTGGGTAAATGATTCAAAGATTTGTTAACATGGTTAAGTGAAAATCCCTATTACACATCTGAGAAGACAACAGCTTGGCTAGGCATTTTTGTATAAGTTGATTACATGATTAAAAAAGGAATACTTTGCTTTTATGATATGAACACTTTATCAAAGGCTTTAAAAAATATGTGTACAAAACACTTAATTAAATCTGCAAAGATAGACTTAAAAATCTTCTTTCAAGGATTCAGTCCAAAGACTGCCTCTCATCATATCTTCAACCCCATTTGACAGTTTGTTTTACAAGCATCCATGTTGGTTACAAGAATGTTGTACATCATCAAATGGGTTACATTAAATACAGCTGGGTTTGTTTATTTTTTAAATCCTGAAAATATTTCTCTCGAAGACATCTTACATTGAACCATTTTAAATTTGCCTTATTTCTTCTGTTTATTTCAAACAAAAAACAATATAAAAATACAATAAGTGCGTAGCTATACACCGAAAGGAAAAACAATATCTATGAAGTGTTACAAATAATATTTTCAGTCTGTCTGAAAAGGAGCGGGATAAAGCCGAAGCTTGTTATTCCAACCTCTCCTTCAATTTTGAATGATTCCTGTATATATTATATATTTTGTATAGCAAGATAACAAATATACAGACCTTAATTAACTTTATTAGGTATCAAGAATCTGAAGGTCTTTTTTTTAATCTTATCTAGCAGTATGAATACTGTACATTGGGATTGTTAAATATAACCTGAAGTATAATTTACCTCTCTGTTCCATTTTGTTTCTTTCAGATGATCTCTTGTCAGATGGCCAGGCTGAAACATTTGACTTTGTCTTCATTGATGCAGACAAAGTTAACTATGACAACTACTTCGAAAAGTCTCTGAAACTGTTGAGGAAAGGGGGCATCATTGCTATCGACAATGTAGGGGCTTCACCGAGACAAATATTTAAGTTTGAGTTCTTGCAGTATGTTATTTTAAGCAGCTAATATCCTAAACTTGTTTTTCTGGTCCTACAGGTGCTATGGAGTGGAAAGGTGGTGAATCCATCCCCTGGCGACACAGACACTCTTGCCATCGACAAGCTCAATAAGAAGTTGCACCGAGATGCTCGAATCAGCCTGAGTATGCTCACAGTGGGAGATGGGCTTACAATAGCTATCAAATTATAGGACGGATCTCCAATAAGTGCAATGATTCATAGGCTCTAGACGGGCACTCTGGGGAAACTGTCTTTTTAAGTTAGGTGAACTATTTGATATGTGATGGTAGCTGAAACATGTTATTATCTCGGCTCATGTTTCTTGTCACTGTTTTTCCAATGGCAGTCATTTTACTTCACAATCGTTAAAAAAATGTTTTTGTGAAATTTGATTAAAAAAACTGTACATGCCAAATGTTTCTGTAGTGCATCAATTAACCAAAATTGATTTCATTCCATTCATGCTGTCTTATGCATTGTTGTGAAATGACAGGAGATGAAGGTTGATTTCAGGACTTTATTGCAAAGGTTAGACGCACACCAACACACAAATGATTTTCTGATTAGTGTCACAGTCCTCAGAAATGGGAAGCAAAAGTGGATAATTCACTCAGATAATCATTCACTCAAGTAACACTGAGGAAAAGGAGAATCCATTTAGCATTGCCTTGCAACTTAAAAGCAGGTATTTAAGGTTGCAGAGTTCTCAAACTCATCACACAGCACAATTAAGCCTCTAGAAAGATACATTAACACCAGCCACTACATTGGATTTTATCTTGATAAGCATATTTTGTTGAAGTAAACCTAACGGGTAAACATCACTACTAAAAAAACAAATAAAATGTGCAAATACAACAAAGGAGAAATGAGCTTAAATAAAGATATTCTACTGTGCAAATCAACAGCTCGTGATTACATTCTACATTATCACACTTCAGCAAAATAACATTTTGTTTTTTGAAACCATTCCTTGACACCCAGATCACTATTGAGGAAAACTTGGCAGAAGGAGTGACTGATAGATACATGTGATTGAAACATGACTAGTTATTATACCCATGGAGAGGTTTCCATTTTAACAGTGCTCAAGAACTGGGCTTCTTTTTTGTTTTGGCTTCATCTCTTTTAAACATCTGTCCAGACGGGAGTGCTCAGAATCAGATTCTGCTGATGTTTCTCTTTTTCTTATGAAATGGAAGAGCAGATCCTTATGCCTCCAACTCCAAGCCCAGACCAAGTTTGTGACCACCAGCATTGATGCTCTTCCCATCCACCAGTGCCGAGAGTACTAGTTTCATACCTGAAATGCAAAAATTAAATACATGTATATTTATGTTACTGAAAAAGAAGTCCATCGTGTTTTCAACTGTATACTGGACGAGAGGTGGTTCTTACCAGGCCGCAGAGTCTGGGTGTATCCAATTCCTACCAAGCTGGCATTATTCACCTTAGCCTGGAGAAAAGTATTAAATCGTTAAATTAATATTCAGAGTGTACATACAGTACAGCTACAAGGCTATTTTAATTAGCATCTGATATACTTGATGTACTTAAATGTCAAGTAAGCAAACAATAGTTTAAGAGAAAAAGTGGAGTGTTTCAATTTCTCAAATGATTTTAGAAATCCTCGCAAACACCAATCCCTTGTTCGTTAGATCGTGGGCTAACGTCCAACAAACTTTCACAGAACGGTTAAGAGATTTTTGAGACACCCTGCTAACAAACGGGGGGGGCCATAAATTCCTTGGGGGAGGTAAATAAATAAAAAAAAATAAGAGAGACTTACTGATATGGAGGCACTGGAGTCTAACTGGTATTTGGCAGCAATTCCAAAGCGAGTGCCGTTGCTGCCTGCCGTCCAGGCAAGATTAACAGCAGTCTCTAGTTGGTCGTTTACCTTCTGGTAAATGGATCCACTAAACTCTGAACCATCATTTCTGAGAGAGAGAAAAAAAAAAAGTCTAAAATAATTAGCAACATAACTTGCATTTTAACAGTTTCACGTGACAACAATACCACACAATCAATAGATCAGTGAGATTTTGGAAAGCTATTTGTATTACTCTACAGTAAAGTTACTCATCTCGCTTGGTTCAAATATTTGTTGATCCTAAAACGTACATATTGGTGTGGAGCTGGAAGTCTCCAGTCTTGTAACCAACTGCAAAGTTGCTCTGGGTCATCTTTGATTTGGCTGAGTCAAAAGTCATCTGGTAGCCAGCCAGCCAGCCCTCGTAGCCGGCCACTGCTGCTCCATGGATCGTAGGACCAGCAAAATCTAAATCTACATCAACACCAACATTAAGGTATTCCCTTTTGTAAGCTGTCTTGACCTTGCCGCTCTTCTTGCTGTGAAATTTAAAAAGAAAATGAAAAGTAAATTAGAAGGATGTTCTTTTTACAATGATTAGTTTTACAATTAACATATAAAACCTGTAGTTTACCCAGTATTTGGTGAAAACGTAGTGTCAAAAGTAAGTTTCAGCCCTTTGGTGATCTAAAGAAGATCAGTCCATCAGTCACACACTTAATTTAGAGCCATTGCATTAGTGGAATGATCGGCAAAATAAAGTTTTCAATTTACCTGATCCTCAACACAAATTTCAGTTCCAAGTGTGTTTTCCGTGGTCCACTTCTCTGAGAAGGTCAGCCCATACTCAGCCCACTTGTACTTGGTTTCCAGGGTCCCGGTAACCTTGCTGGTGTCTACGTTGGATGAGCCGGACGTTTTAAACTCCTAAAGTGCATACAAGAGGAAATTAACCATACCTGGAAACAGTACAGCAGGTTTGATGAGTACATCCACTACAGCACACTTCAGTTGAGAGTAAACGCAGTAAAATCAGATACCAATATTGACAGTTTAAAAAAAAAAAAAGAAGCTGTTTAGCCTGGTGGCAAGTGTTTTTGTTTGTTTTTCTCAACGAGGGCCCAGCTGGGGCCAGTCACAGACTGAAGGCAGTATTATTGTAGAGCCCAATAGTTTCTGTAATAATAGAATTACGGATGTAATAGCAAAAATTGAGAAATTAAAAAAAAAAAAAGTTATAAGACAGATTCCATAAGGCCCTACATTAAGTCCGTGCTAAAAGCTAAATGGAAAGTTTTCAACCAAGCCACCTTACTGTTCCTGTAGTTTCAAAAAGAAATGTTAAAAATACATTTTAAAAAAAAAGAATTCCCAGTGGCCCACCAGGCTTGCAAAACACTGGGGAAACCCTGGATATTAATTTTTCAACCTTTCACATAACATGAACAAAGATTTTAGATAATGCTCCCTGAAACTTTGTTATTAAAGAATTGCCACCCTACTGAACATGTCAGTGCTCTCTGATAGACAAACTGTTTTTAAATCACCTTAAACACATTGGCATTTCGGTACTGCACTCTCTCTATACTTATATGCTGAGATCATTATCTGTGATAACCTGAAACCAGTTGATAATACATTAAATGTCATTTAGCTGATGCTTTTATCCAAAGCGACTTCCAATTAAGTGCTTTCAACCCTGAAACTCTAGACAACAAGTAGTAAGTGCAAGTACAAGTACATAAGCTTCAAACGAGCAAAACTACAAAGAGACATGTAAAAGTGCAGTTTCAAAAATATTTCTCTTTTCCTCCTGTCTTCTTTTCCTTCTTCAGGTTTAGTTCTTCAAGTGTAGTCGGAAGAGATGTGTTTTTAGCCTTCAGCGGAAGATGTGTAGGCTTTCGGCCATCCTGATTTCAATACCTGCAATGCACTACTGTATATATATTTTAACAGCTAAACTCACCACTCCACTTGAAGACTTTGTCTTCACATCAAGCTTAACCAGTCCAAAACCTGCAAGGACAAGGACAGTGAGAAACTATTTACTGAGTTTGGTAATTAATTTCAAAACAGCCAGCCTGTCCTCTGAGGGTCAATAAATACACACTTATAAAACTGCCTTTTATCTTGCTTCCAGTTACCATATCCCTTATTGAAGATGTCCTTTGCTGATTTTCCAAGGTCTGCATATGTTGGAGGAACTGCCATTTTGCCTGAAAAACACATTTCAGAGAGCGTAAGTGATGAAAAAGAACCATAAATGCACTTAATGATCAAAACTAAGCATTTATATAAAAGTCAGAAGACTATGCATCTTAAAACTGTAAAAAGTATAAAAATTACAACGTTTAAAAACAACCAGGACTGTAGCTACCATTAATGATGCTGAGGTCATGTCCTGGTTATCTTTACTGGGAATTAACATACCATAATAGCCACTTTGAGGGAATTTCAAAATTGTATTTTGTAGGCAGATTTTTTTCTGTTATACTCTATTTACTTAAATTGACTGCTTTTGGGCCAAAAACAAAACATAATGGTAAAGAAATAGGAGATAGTATCTACCCATGAGAATTGTATTGCAAGATGGAGAAGCCTAAAAACAGAATTTAGATTAACTATTTAGATTAAATAGCAAATATATAAAAGAAAAAACAAATTTAGAGAACTGCAGAATGAAAAATCAAACTATTAAAAAACATTTGGGGAATTTGACAGTTTTTTCTAAAACCTTGGCTACAGTTTTGACGACAATTAGTTGGTTTTGTTTAAGTCATTTTTAAATATCAATTCTTTTATTGAATAATTATGAAATGCCGTCACTGGACTTAAACTAGTTGTACTGCCAAGACATTTGGTACAGTACAGTCTCCATTACTCTCATCTGTTGTCACGTCTCTTCATTGTCAAGGTTAGACCGGAGGCTTGAAACTGTCTATTTAACGGAACGTTAACGGTAACGTAAAGGATAAAAGGTGTGATACCATATCTGGCAAAACATAATTGAATTGTATTTTTCTACAATTGAATTAAATATTAAAGCAGCCGTTTGTAAAATAACATTTGGGATAAAATGGGGAATATGCAACAAAATTAGGATTGTATGTGAATTATGCATACGCAGTTGAGGATTGCTCGTTCATAATTTTTACTATTCAAAAAGTAAATCATAAGAAATATAACACTGTCACTGGTGCCTGCCTGCTACATTATTTTAAAGGAGGTTGAACCATAGACTGTATAAAACTAGGGTTGAACACACGAGGGTGGTAGCGGGCGTTTTCTAGCTAGCTAGCAAATCGGACCTTTGACAACCATTTAACCGACATTCACACAAAATAGAACTTGAGCAACCTAAGTAATTACACGGCTTATTACTTACCGAGTATTATTGTTGTCGAAGATGTTGCTGTCAACTTGTGTGATAGAAAAGACGGCGGAAAAGAGACAGGTACCGGCGTAGGACGATATGGAGGAGACACCGCAACAAAACACCCTCCTCCTGACCTCGGCGCCGCAGGACCCTAAATATAGCTGTTTATTTTGTACCTGTCTAAAATCGGATCGAGATGATGATTTTGTAATTATCGGTTAGTAAATTAAACATTGGTTATAATGTTTTGCACAACACACGTAATTTTTGTCATTTGCAAGAGTCGACATTTTTTGTGCCAAATGTGTGCTGCACACCGGCAAAGTGGAAGACCCATAAATCACCATAGTAACCAATGCGCTCATGTAACGTCAATGATCCTCCTCCATTTAACTGTCTATGCCTCCATCCTAAACATAGACAGTTAAAGAAGAAGAATAGACTGTATATACAGTATATTGAATTAATATTAACGGTCTATGATCCTACACAGACTGTAAATATTAACCATCGATACTAACGTTTTACTTACAAAAAACGACAATAACAATAGCAGGGAAACGTGAAAATATAAAACATTAATATCAAACATACAGTAAGTTAACAACTCTAATACTTTATTTAACCGCTTTTTTATTTTTCCATTGTATCATAATTAGTAACTGTCAAACTTGCCCAAAGTTAGCCTTGGTGTCAGTCCACGGATCTTCGTAGTTATTTTAAGATATGTGTATCTACCCTCGTATAAATAACTCCATCAAACAATGGCAAAGAAGTAACACCTGTTTCTCAACATAATGAACATTTTGCTATATTGAAAAAAGCAAGTGTAATGTAGATCATTTTGCTATCATAGGGATCTGTAATTATGTTTTGATAAATTACAAAGTGGGAGGTGAGACAAAACCTTCAGTCAAGAAGCTAGATTCCTAACACTCAAATAAATAGGTATTTTAATTGCACAGAAAATGGCAAACTGAGATTAATGCTGAAATGACTAGTCACTTATCAATTAAAAAAACTAAACATTCTCTCTCTAGACTGATCATCTCTCATGCGGAAGACTATGCACAGTCTAAGCCTATTTATAATGCACATTTATTAGAAGGTGCAGTGGGGGAAATAAGTTCAGAAACTGTTGTTTAAATTTCAGCTCTTTAATGATGGAAATGACTGAACAAGACACAAAACAAGTTTTTGCATGAGCATATGAACACCAGCATCATTTCACAATGAAAGGATGTGTTGTATACTGTCACCTCCATGTAGAATAACCATGTCTCTACTATGTTTTTAACATGATGTAATGACCACATCAATTACAACATCTCCCTTACAAGTTTCACTCTCAATGAGAATGTAGAGGCCATCTGAAAGCCATATTACACTTAAAAAGCACATTGTTTCAAATAAATACATAGTTAAGAGCAACTGTAAACATATTTCTCCATGTGCATGTTGCTGTAACACTGTATGAAATATAAAAATACCTATCGACTGTTACGAAATAAATTAATATTAACAAATACATACAAATTTAAGGATCCTTTTCAAGAACAATTACTACAGATCAATGTCAAAGATTATCATTTACACTGTATGGTGATTTAAAAAAAAAAAAAAAAGCACTACACAACTATCCAACAGTAAACATAAAATATTTGGGACACTTCTACACAGAGAAACCTATCAGAACACTCAAGGTAATTGGCAATTGGAATTATATTTAAGACAGCTGGAAATAAATCTTTGATTCTATATGTTTGGCTGATAATGAAATTATCATACTTTACTGTATCCTTCAGTGAGCCATGAATTACTCTACATTCAACATTCAGTAACATTGTCAACATGTAATTATTGTTTTGAGAAATGAAAGACTTTCAAACAATGGCAAAGAAGTAACACCTGTTTCTCAACATAATGAACATTTTGCTATATAGAAAAAAGCAAGTGTAATGTAGATCTTTACATATTGCTTTAATAGTGATCTATAGAGTTATGTTTTGATAAATTACAAAGTGGGAGGTGAGACAAAACCTTCAGTCAAGAAGCTAGATTCCTAACACTGAAATTAATAGGTATTTTAATTGCACAGAAAATGGCAAACTGCTGTGAAGGAATACGGACACTGCTGCCTGAGAATTTTTCAATCTGGCTTCCTTTTATCATGTGCTATCCAAATATACTCTAAAAATATATGAGTAAGTCTTTAAGCTGAGAGGTACTGAAAAATGCATGTAATGCTACATAAAATGATATCCCTTTAGAGGACAAATAACCAATAAATGAGACACATCTCCACAGTGTTCACTTTTCAAATCAAGCACATAGTGTTAATGGGGCTTTTAAGAAACTCAGTGTTTTGTGGATTTTGTTTAATCCACCTAAAAATAAGTGGCAGGGGAGGCAGGTTTAAAGACAAGTCCCGGAATATAAGAAGGTATGGCTCTGTGTATCCCATCAGGCCTCGGTGCTAACAGGATCACAACAGTAGTCTTTGTTGATGAAGATATCACACACCGCCTCAGTTGGCAACTTGACAAAGCAGACTAAAACAGCACAGGCTAAGACGTGTCTGACAGGACCGCTGCTGCTGTTCATTATCCAATAAGCCTCCTCATCACAGCAGGTCTAGAGAGAGGCCAACCATACTCGTTGGGGACAGGCCCGTTGACATTGCTCT
Source organism: Percina caprodes (assembly GCA_013375575.1). Classification (NCBI taxonomy): domain Eukaryota; kingdom Metazoa; phylum Chordata; class Actinopteri; order Perciformes; family Percidae; genus Percina; species Percina caprodes. Next base: position 5,514,858 of record JABXJD010000010.1, read on the forward strand.
CAAAGAAGGAGAACATGGGGAACCAGATACGAGCTCGTCGACTTTGCTGGTAGGCTCGGGTGTTGGCTAGAGTGTGGTAGTACAAGAAGAGTCTGGTAGTGATATAGAACGCTATGAAGACGTCAATCGAGTAGTGTTCATGTGCAGCCAAAATGAAGAAGATGCCGAAGAGATTCAAGACCCAGGACAATGTGTGAATGAAGTTCCAGCTTCGTGGGGTGTCTGTTTGTGAAATAAGAAGAAAGATGATACAACAAATTAGCTTTTTCTGTTGTCGGTTGGAGTTTTTACTACACCATCCAGAAATCTATTATATCCTTAGGTGACTATTTCTGTCCAGGTCAGACTGAGGAAGGCTATGAGGAAGGCTATTTTTTTTTTTGTATTTTACTTCAGTAGTAATGCCAAACAAGGACATTGGATGGCAACAAAGGGACAGTGTTCCCAAATACGGCTACTTTTTTTCTTCCTCTACATGAGTTTTCCTCATGATTTAGTACTTTAACCTTCTGATGTCACAGCTTTTAATAACAGCTCATAATTCATCATAACATTCATGAATGAATTTGGAGGCGCCTGGATAGCTCACCTGGTAGAGCGTGCACCCCATGTAAAAAGGCTCAGTCCTTTGCTGCATGTCACCCCCCCCCCTTCACATCTTCAGCGGTCCTGTATAATAAAGGCCTAAAATGCCCCCAAAAAAAGCTACTCACACTCTGTGACAAAGAAGTTGAGCAAGGTAAGGACCACAGTGTGGCCGCTGAACATGTAGTCACCACATGTATGCACTCCTGTCAGGGTCATCCCAAAACCACTCCAGATGGCCACAGCTCGCTGCAGTTTGGCCCACATGTCACCATACATCTAAAGGGGGAGAAGAAACGATCAGTACTGTGATCTTTTAAAGAGGAAGCGATGTAGCGTTTAAGATACACAGAAAACAAATGATGTGTTACCTTTCCTGAGCACTGCAGGTGCTGTCCTGGCACAGACAGGGAGGTGACAAACATTGTGATACAGCGCAACATGAACACCGTCCCCATGAGGCTGCACATGCGCCGCAAAAGGATGGATCTACAAGTCATGAGACAAAGTTAACGTCCATAGCATTAGTTTAAGGAACACACTGTAGGTATCCAAAAACACAATCCCTGCGGTGACAACTTTGTACGCTACTGTACCTGTGTTTATGAAGCAGCAGAACCAATACCCAGATATTACAGAGGATCACTCCACATGCTTCTGCCATAGCAAAGGCCCATGGTATTCTAGGCACACTGTTGAACAGAGGGGAGAAAAAAAAGAGATTAATTCTGAAATGACTGGTCATTTATCAATTTAAAAAAAACTTGAAACATTCTCTGGTCCAATTTCTTAAAAATTAGGAATTGCTGCTTTTATCTGTTTTCTATTATTGTATGTGTATATCTTTGATTTTTGGACAGTTGGTTGAACAAAACAAGCAATTTGATGGGGTTTTCTATTATTTTATAAAGCAAACCATCCAAAATTGAGACATTAATCAACAATGAAGTCATACAACAAACCTTGAATTAACTCTTAGACTCAGTCCTAAAAAGACCCTTGTAACATATTTTGGGTTAAAATACTACAGTTAAGGCTTAAATATTTCAAACAACTTCTAATTTCTATGTTTAAAGTTTCATGACTGATATTACATAACAAAATATGGACTGCAATATCACTAAATTAACACAAAAGTTGAATCTTGCTTCTTAAGGTTTTATCATGCCAAAAAACAACAACAACACACAAATCAGCTCTCCCAATGAACATGAGAAGACATTCCATGAAAAACTCAAAGCTAAGCAACAGGTCACACTACAAAGTAGGTCACTTTAAAAAACACTCAAAGGTCTCTTTGAACCAAAGCCCATCAGGAATATGTTAGGACAATAATAGAAACATGCTTCAATGAAGTAGGGCAATTATAATTTCCTCCATCTGGTGTGAAAGTCTAACAAATCTGTGATAAATATAAACAGGGTTCAAAATTAACTTTTTCATCCACCAGCCAAATGGCTAGTAATTGTTAAAATTTTACCAGCCACTTAATAGATTATATTTTACCCGCATTTGGCTGTTAGTTGGTGCTAACTTCATATTTAATATTATACATATTTTATTTTGATATACAGTATTTACTACAGTATGTATGTAAGTTAAAAATTGTACTCTAAACTTGTAAATACATGTAAATTCTATTCATTCCTCTAAGTATTTTTTCAGTAGGTTTTGTTATCTTATTTTATCTATTTATTTATTTTTAATCTTATTTATTTCATTAATTATTTCTAGTATATGTCTGGTATTTTCTGTCTGTGTGTGAGTGAGTGTTTATGGCCTTGTAACTTTCTGCTGTAACAGAGTAATTTCCTAGTTTGAGAATAATAAAATCCATCTGTCTATAGATATTTTGAAACCTGAATATACATATATGGCATTTCAATGCTGCCACATGTTTTTGTTGTTTTTTGATGGCTTTCCAATGCCCCAGGTCAGAAAAAATAAGGCTTAAAGAGTGTCTTAGTTGTCACACACCCACCTGTCTAGGAATATATCTGGCAGTGGAGGGTATGTGCGCATGTCAGGCACCCTCTCGTGCACTATTACCATGACGAAGGACGTGAACCCAAACACAAATACCACATAGATGGTGCTTAGCACTGTCTTCCAGTACTCTGGATCCAGACGCCTCGTCTGCAGCTTGTACTTCCCATTAGTGTACTGGTGATACTCCTCTCCCACTGGTGCGGTTTCAGTGCTGTCACAGTCTCTGCCTGACTCTCCATTACACAGCCAGTCCAAACTGCCTCCGGTGCCTGTGGGAGAGCCATCAAAGGGAAGACCCAGCTCCTCCAACACATCAATGTTCTGTTTCTGTAGTTTGCGGATGGACACCATCAGCCGCTTGATGTCCCCCAGGACCTTGAGCTCCAGAGGTGGTGAGCGGAGGTCATACTCGCTGAGGGCAAGCAGGCTGGTGCCATCCAGTCGGTGCTTGTTGCATAGCAGGTCTACATAGTCACAGAAGCCCTCTTCCCTCAGCCACTTGGCGACATGCTTGGGTGTCCAGCGACGGACACTCAGTTGGGTCATTGCCTTTTCCTCACTCTGAAGGCTGGAGAGAAGAACATCAACATTTCAAATCTAACAACTGAGCTTTCCATTACAGTCAATATCAGTTTGTTATTGACTTCCTTACCAATAAACAAAGGAATCTTTGGAGTAAACAGTAAGCACTATTAGGCACCATTTACTTTCACTACATCAACAATACTAAAATACAAACCAAGTAACATTGCCACATAGACACAAATTCCTGAGCTACAGAGGCAAGCTGAGTATTCACAACTTGAGCAAATATATGAGGCAACCAATGTCAAGTATGTGCAAAGATAAGTTTGCATACGCCCTAAAAATGTAGGTGAAGGAGCACACATAGACGTTTGCAATAGTTAAAGATAATGACTTGTTGGCTATTATCCCCAATCTTATTATAGCCGACACTATCCTGCAAACTAAAAGGAATAATCCTCGTTTAAGCTTCACTTCAGTGTCCCTGGAAGCAAACCTTGTCTCTAAAGTCTTTACCAAGGATTAAAAAGATATCCATAACATGTTGGCATCTCTAACCGTTGAGTGAATACATTATTTGATGGTACAGTGTATTGTATGGTTTAGAAAACAGTAAAAAAACACCCACTTCACCTGCATTAACCCACATCACTGGCAGTGGCTACCAATTAGGTGGGGCCAAGAGCTAATTCAACGAACTTCTACCAATATCTTGTAACGTTAACATTAAGATAACTAGCTAGCCCACCAAATGGTTGACGCTGGTGTAACCACAAGCATGCCTTAGGTAGACATGAAACCAAGCGAAAGACTACTCAGTTTTATCACTGCTGCTCGTCCTCAGCATGCTAACGTCAAGTCTAGCTAACGTTAGCTAGCAAGCGATGAGCTATCGTGATCAATGCGTGTGCCTTAACGCTCACTCACCCGGACTGAGATGTCACAGAAGACGATACGGAAACCTATTTATTTAGCTAGCTAACTAAATGGCATCTTACAAGAATCTGAAGAAATCGTATTTGGTTATGTTGCAATAACACGGGTTTGTTGAAAATCATTTCGCCCTGGCTTTGTGCTGGTTAGCACTGTTGACAAACCTAGGCGGTAGTGTCCAGAGTAGCTGCGCACGTAAAATCTGCTACACGGGGCTCCAGCTGAGCAACAATGACACCTACTGGTAAAAAGAGTACACTGCAGAGTCTTTAATTCTGTATTCTTGAAACTGTTCAAATATGATCAAATAAATTACGTCTTTGTGAAATAAATTAAAGGCCACAAAACACCACAACATTTATACATAAAAGATTTAGAGGCGTGATGTTGGACACAATTTAGATTATGGACCACTGATTTATTTTTAGACCAAGGACACCTGTCCTTGTCAATACCAACATGGTTATAGTAAAGCCTCAACAGAGTTGAAAAAGAAATGTTGGAGGAAAAAGTCTTACAAATGGGTAGTTTCAGAGTTATGTAAGCAACTACAATGATTCATTCAGTCATCTATGAACAATCTATTGGAAAGTAAAGCAGTTTCTCCTGCTACTCCATCAGTCAAAGACTTGGTGAAGGTTTTGTATGGAGGAAAAAGATTTGGTAATCATGTGAATGAAGTTTGGCCTAACCTATTCATTGGAGACATGTAAGTATTTGACATTGCTCTTAACAGCTTAGAAAATAAAAGTAACTCTATTTATGTTTCCTTCTAATGTGTTTCTTGTTACGATTCCTGTTTCCTTTGTCAACAGGTCAGTGGCCAATGATCGCTACAGTCTGTGGAAGCTGGGAATCACTCATGTTCTGAATGCAGCTCATGGGAGCATGCACTGTCAAGGGAGTCATGACTTCTATGGCTCCACTGTGGATTATTATGGAGTGCCTGCAGATGACTCACCGTACTTTGACCTCTCTCGCTACTTCTTTCCCTCTGCTGAGTATATTCAGAGTGCACTTGACATGGCTGGTGGTAAATACCCATCGCTTTGCTTTATTGTCACTCAGTTTTTATCTCAGGTCTCTCTGCAAATCAGTCATTTTATCCAGAATAAAATCCCAGTATCACCTCATGCTTTAGGTTCATTATAATCTTTTTCTCCTTCTTCACCAGGTCGGGTTTTTGTCCACTGTGCAGTTGGAGTGAGCAGGTCTGCCTCCCTCGTCCTAGCCTACCTAATGATCCACCAGCATTACACCCTGCTAGAGGCTATCAATAAGGTCAAAGAGCACAGATGGATTTTCCCAAACAAAGGGTTTCTCAAACAGCTTTGTGCTTTGGATGTGAAACTACGCAAGACATCATGAGTAATCCTCTGCACCTCAAAAATTGATTTTTTTAAATTACTGAACCTCAAAAGCTCAAGATGAATGAAGAATGCATTGACGGCCAGTGGAGGGTGTTAATGTACTTGAGTTTAATCAGTTTGTTTCAAGAATGGTATTGAATCTATTGACCTGGGTTCTGTGTTTAATGTGAATCATGCTGTCTGTACACAGGATATTAGTAGGAAATCATTGCAATCACCTTACTCTTAGAATCCATTTTAAGTCTCAGAATTCATAAATAATAGTCATTTAACCTTTGTTTTATGTTGAAGGAAATTTACATCCACTATGATGTGTTGTGTATTGACTTTAAAACAACATGAACAATCAATAGGTGGTTTATAACACTGGATAGTTTATTTGTAAGCAAAGTTAAGTACATTTTAAATGTTGTAATTTTTGTGATTTATTCTTAATTCTCAGAAAAAAAATATTTTGTTGCCTTCTCTGAACTTTCTTTGATGTGTTGAGTTGCTCTGGGGTAAAATTTGTACTCATGATCTCAATATTTATGAACTCATCGCCACAACTCCACCATCAGGTTCTTAAGACCATGTAAAACCACTTATCAGTGTATGTGTGTTGAATGGTCTTATGTTATTGTCAAGGATTTAACTGCCATGACGATAGCAGCTGCTTTTCACACTGTTCACATGCTGAGCAAAATTAACTGCAAATGTTCCTGCAAATGTTTTTTGTTTCCCTGCATTTTACACATGTAGTCTCAATATTTCCATTTCAACTTCTGTCTTGTGGTTCCAGTGGTGGATTGGATTTCAGCCAATTTTATGTTATGGAGTTACGGTTTCTGAGAACATACAGTAGGTCATTGAAACCTGACAATCTTCTTGGCATGAAGTTGACGATATAACATGAGAGAGTTTAGATTCCAATGGTCTCTTCTTACATTTTTTAAATCAGATGGAGAGAAAGTGTGGAATGTATTGAACATTTCTAATAAATGCTTGGATAACAGCTTCTCTAATACACTGAGTATGCACAGTATCAACTGAGCCTCTTCACACACAATTACACCTGCATCTCACCAGAATCACACAATCACCAACAGGAATGGATTTTATTTTTATGTACATATCAGGTGGGATTTGGTCCAACCACACAAACCACTGTAGATACATCAATAAGCAGATGCAGCAATCAATCAATAATGTCTCCAGGTCAAAATGACTGGAGACATTTATTGACTTTTTGTATACAACAGCAGTAGTTTCTTTTTTTACAAAACATCATTGCACCACATTTTGCATACATGTTCATGACCCTGCATGAAGAGAGTTCAATACATTTCAAGGCTTAAAAGAAAGGTTAATTATGTTTTTCTCCTATTTAAAATCTGGAATGGGTGAAATTGACCTGCAACATAATAGGAGGGTTAAAAGAGACACTCAAAGCAGTGTGAGGGCTGTTTATGTCGTGTGCAGCCAGCGGCAAAGCTTAATTTTTTCCCTCTTGAGTTGATTTGTTTTCACACAATATGTATTTCAGAGCAGTAAACTAGCTGCATTAAAGTGGACTTCCTGCCAACCAGTATAAGCAATGCACGTAAACATTTTGTCCATAATTGCATCCAATTATCACTGCATTATGAAATTATTCTTTGTTTGAGGCTTATTAAATTAGAGTCCTAGCAGTTTGAAAAGCAGAGCTCGGTCTGCTCTGTTTGTTGTTCTGCCCTCTGCACGAGTAAGACTACACGCTAGGTTAAGCACTAAATTGGGTAACTGTTCAGTGACCGCAGATAAACACCTGTTCGTACAGATCATCCTGAGGCAAAGTGGACGGGAACTGCTTTGATACAACAAACATTTGGACCAGCAATCGATCCAAGACAGGGTTTGTGGACCTAACATGTCAGACTTGAAAGGCAAGAGAAAAGAATATTTAAGTGTGAAGGATCTGCAGAAGGTTTTGGACTCGTGCAAACTACATCTCAATCAAGTTGATGAGGTCTGGCCAAACATATTTATAGGGAATGTGTAAGTATACATTTCATTTCAGACTTAATGAGTTTGTCTCACAAGGAAATGTAAAATCTGTTACTTGTTAAACTGTTGTTGTCATCTTTTATAGAACTCCTGATTGTGTTTTTCTGGTACAAAAACGTTGTGCTGTAATGCTTAGTGTTCACCGAAATCTTGAACCTCTTTCTGTCTCTTTGTCTTGCTAGGGCAGTAGCCCAAAACAAGACTGCTTTGCAGAAATTAGGTATAACTCATGTATTAAACGCTGCTCACTCCAAGCGAGGCAGCATAGGGAACCAAAGCTTTTATGGCAACGGCTTTGTGTATTGTGGCATTCCAGCAGATGACTCAACACACTTTGATCTGGATGTTTACTTCCAGCCTGCAGCTGATTTCATTCATAAAGCTCTGAAGGCACCTGATGGTAAGACTCTTCTTTTTCAGATGAATTTTCATATTTCTTTCATATGTCTTTTTTTTTATTCCTGCACACCACATCTTTTATATTACTCCATAAATCCTTAATAAATCAATCCACTCAAATTCCCCTATCATACCGTCTTTTCAATGTCACCTGTCACCACAATGTAACACTCTTGTAATTGTATGTAAGAGTATTTTCAGCCAGTAGTAGTAATAAGCATCTTACCTTGCAGAATTTAAGTCTATAATGTGTCAATGGCTCCTTTCAAAGAAGCTTTCAAGCGCAGGACGAGTTGGATTAAAGAGACAGTCGGGCCCAGCCGGCAAAGGGACCTTAAATGAACAAAGGCAATGAATTGTAGGCACTATTTTTAGCTCACAGCAGAAAAAAAAGGCCAAAGTGTGAGACGGGAAGTCAGGTATGATATTAATAAGACAGAAGCCTCTCACTAATCCTTCCTTCACACCACCCCTCTGTCTTCCTCATCTTGTCTGTTCTTCAGGGAAGGTTCTGGTGCACTGCATCATGGGAATGAGCCGATCATCGACCTTGGTGTTAGCGTACCTCATGATCTACCATCACCTCACGCTCAAACGGGCTTTGCAGAAATTGATTGAGAAGAGAGCTATCTACCCCAACAGGAATTTCCTGGCTTTGCTGTTGGATCTGGATCTTCAGCTAACAAGAAAAAAGAAAACATGTCAGATACTGTAATCAAGAGAAGTTTACACTTTTTTAGCCACACAGCAGCGTTAAGTCTAGGGATGGTGATGCCAGTCAGTTTGTTGGTCCAGACTGAAATGGATTGACATGAAATTTGGTTCAACTAATGACTGAATATCTGTGAGTCTACCTTGAGATTAACAGTAGGCTAATATATCATGTTTGCATGTTAAACATAAAAATAAAAAGAAGAATGGGAAAGCTGCATACATTTAGCTATACGGTATAACAACTCAGCCCTCCGCTTTTAATTAGCATGTTCGATGTTGACGTAATAACATTAATCTAGGCCTACTTAATGTTGTTGTAAGGAGAAAATCTGCACGCTCATAACTTTTCTTTTTTAAACTCAAAATCGATGTTTCAGAACATAATGCCGTCGTCTAAATATTAGAAAGTTACGCCAAGTTAAACATTGGCATGTTAATGTACTAAGTATGCTAATATAAGCATGCTGATAGGGTAAATATTACATATAACATGTAAGCTAGTTTATATGCATTAAAACATGATGACAGTATGTTAACACCCTAACATGTCAGCATTCAGCTCAGTGCACAGCTGAGGCAAGTACACTTTAAACTGAAACGCAAAAATGTGGCGGTAACAATATAACATGGCCTGTTCTCTGGCATCACCCTGAGGTAAAGATTTAACAATGAGTTGCAAAGTTGTCTCTCAATTAGAATAACATTTTGTTTGGTTTGTCTGGTTTATAATGAGCTACATCATTTTCTCATGGACTTGCTACCATGGTAAAGGACATTCTTGTTCTTGGTTTTTGGAGGCAGTGATGTTAAAAACAAATAATGTCTTAACAAAAAGACAGTTTGGAAACTTGGTGCAATGTGAAGTGAAAACAGAGACAAGACTGAACAATGAATGCTAATGCTTTGATGGAGATTTTATGACTATATATTTATGTCTTTCAGTTACCTCTCATTCTTGTAAGATTTCATTTTTTTTCAGCACCTCACTTTATTTACAGCCGAATGGACCAAATTTCTTACGGAATAATGTGTTTACAAAGCATCCGTTTTTTTTTGTAGATGACTGAGAAAAGATTTATGTTTCTGCAATTGAACATTCAAACTAAAAATGGGAATCAATCTACAGCACCCTTCTCTTTAACAAGACCAACTCATCAGTGTTAACAGAATGAAATTCCTTTGATGTATTTGTCAAGCTAGTTGAGCTGATCACTGTACATCAAAAGCTTTCAGATCTTTTGAATGTCCAGGTCAAACACAAAAAGCTTCACACATGCATACTGTATTACTATACTATGCTATACTATACTATACTACTGTAGTTTGACAGCAATTGTTCCTATTTGTTATGATTCATCATCTCTCAAGCTCACTTTATCACACACACATGTATTGCATATTTGTATTGTTGGAGTCAAATGTTCAATTTCAAAGCGTTTCATTTATGGATATTTTATTTGAATACAAGAAAAAAATATGCATTAAATGTGGACATTTTGTAAAGAAACCTGATAAAAAATATACATTATGTATTGTATAAGATATGTATTGTTTGGACTTATTTTTATCTTTCTTGTGTAATTCTTTTTGACATGCTGCTTTTATGCTTTAGCCAAGACTATGTCCACATCATAGTTTTAACTGTAAATCAGTTTTTCTGTTTTATTTACTTAATATTTACAGCTGTAAATTTGAACACATTTCCCTGCAGAAAAGAATCTCAGTAGAGACTGTGTCAGATTTAAGCTTAGCCGCACTGATCTAATTCTGTTGCTTTTGAAAAAGCTGTGTCCTATCCTCCCTCGTCTGCCGGTAGCTCGGGTAACCTTAAAGGAATGCTGAAGATGATGCCAGATTTATTTTGGGCTGAGATTCAGATGTTAAAATAGCAAAAAAGGTTATAGGGTAGATTACCGAGGAGAACGCAGACAGTTGTGCTGTCGACCCACATGTAGCTCTTTTACAGAGACACCTTGAAAAGCAACGTTTCCAGCCAAGGCAAGTGTCTGCTAACAATGTGTTGTTACAGATTTGTTGTAAATAGACATCCATGTTGGAAAATACTGATTAGACTTTACAGTGTATGGATTTAAAGTACGTATATCTTTGTTTGCAGGGTAAACATGTTTATAAAGCACTTTAATAAATGAGGATGTACTGTGACGATACTGCATTGCCTTATGGATTACCACACTTTCTTCTTTTATTAATTTGCTCACAAATCTAAGGCTAAAGAGGGAAGTGTAATTCATTAAACCAGCAAGAAGAAGCCCGGAGGAGGAAAAAAAAGCCATTTTTATTTGCCCTCCATATTAACCGCGGGCACTTTCCCATACATAGTGTCTTTAATTACACAGAAGTAGAGCAAGAAGGACAGGTTAGCCTAAGGGGGGAGGCTATGAAAGCAGCGCTGCAGCTCAACATGTGCACCAGGGAAATCAGTTATCTGCCCCGACTGTGGGAGGAAGGGAAGGGTTGTACTTATAGATCAATGAGGAGAAAGAAGAGTTTCCAGGTACGCCGGGCACATGTTGTACTTGTGCAAAGATACAATTTTACTCTGCCTTCAAGACTCACACACACCCACTCATATGCATGTATGAGTATATACTTGGTCAGATGCAGCTTTTCTTGCATACACTAACACACATTCAATATGCACATGCAGACAGAGCCATCATGATGTTTGAGTGCACCTCCATATGTCCTGGCAGCTTAACAAAAGGTCAGTGAAACAGATTTGTTTGTTGAACGACTTATCCCTGTGGACACGACAATAAGTCTCCAAACCCTGAGTGCCACATTATGTCTCCACACACTAGCAGAATGCAAATAAGAAGCTGTTAGGAGTTGATGGCAGGTGGACCCAGAACACAGACCAGGAAGCAAATAAAATATTACAGGTTAATTGCAGGAATTACTGAAGCAGGAGATGACAGGTCAAGGTAAGTGAATTGCTATAGAACGGCAAGGGGAAGCAGAGGGAATGAGTTGGCAGGCGAGCAAACAAGATTCCTGGAGGACGGTGAACAAACAAGCATTAGTGAGGTAACAAATGCCTAAGTTCCACTGAATGGTTCGGCTAAACTTGATTCAACTCACTTTTGGTACCTGGTGCTTTTCTCTATTTCATTAACCACTGCAGATAGTAATGTAGGCAAGACTCTCAGCTGATCATCATAGCAAAACCGTGTCAAACTTCCATGACATCATCAATGCGACACTTGCTGAAATTATTTCATCATTCAAGATCTCTGTCAACTGTACGATGTAGTGTACGGTTTAGTTTGGTGGGCTGCCATTTTTTTTTAAATCTGGGGTGAGTGAGTAAAAAAAAATGTGATTGCTATTGACAGTAGCTTGGCTATTTAAAAATTGGCAAGTTTGAGCAGGATGTCCCATGTTGCATTCGTGACAGTTCTCTCTAACCAATCAGTGGTCTGCAGTGCTTCAACTCCACCTCGTAGCGTTGGCTCAGCTTGCTTGGAATCTTGAAGGAGGTGCTACCAAAAGTACCAGGTACCATCCACAACTTTTGCATTTTAACCAAAAAAGAGCAAGTTGAGTTGAGTAGAGCCATGCTCTGCCATGCAGCAGAAATTTGGCAAAATATACAGTATGAGTAGAATCTACTAGATGAATCACAGGAGTAGGCGTCTGAGCGTAGCTATCAGACTGGAATAACAATCTGGCGATGAGTGAAAGGAAAGCCAGGGTTGATCTGGGTTGATGAGCTGATTAGAGCTAGTTGTGTGGTGAACAGAGAGCCATTAGAGGAGATAAGCTGATTGGTTAACGGCAGGACAGGAACCAGACTCGCACACAGAAGCCGTAACAGACACATTGTTTGTACGTCCTCAGCCTGGAGCAGAATTGCACAACTGCCTAAATGGATGCTAATGTATACAGTATGCATTGTATAAGTCTCAGTAGCCTAGTGTGTAAATTGTAAATGCACAGGTTGGACCTGCCTGCTGGAAATGAAAATCTGTTATACTGGAGGCTTTAAATACCAATTTTCTGTACCTTTGGAGATAAATAAACCTACGTAAGTGATACTGAACTACTGAATTAAAATAATGAGAGCATCATAAGGTCATCTTACAATTATGCGTTCTTGTGGTCCTTTTCTGTGTGAAGTGCTTTTATTGGCATAATTATAGTCTATATTTAAAGGCGATAGGCCTGTATACCTGATGTTGTAATCAACCATCCACACTGTAATCCCACATTTTATTTCTCTTTCAGTGTTACCTTTCTATTCAATATAGTCGAAGTTAGCATTCAAAGGAGTATCAAATGATGTATCAAACTGTATCCACATTTCCTTTCTTAAGCTGTAGATGAGTGAGGTAAAGAAAAACATTTCTGCCGCTTTTGATGACCTATCAGCTTCTCGGTTTGGCCCCAATTTCATAGCAATGACCAGTTCTGTTGGTTCAACAACCCTGCTGATTACTATACTCTCAATTAAACTCTGTTAGAATATAATATGTGGTACTTTATGTGACAGGTTGTAAAAGCAGAAGTGCAGCATCTAGACATGCCCAGAGGCCTCAGCTGCTTGGCGAGCCCTGAGGGGGAAGATGGCAGGTATGAGACCCCCCCGGCTTCAGAGCTTCAGAGGCTAATGTGGACAAAGAAAGGGACCAGCAACCATCTGGATGAGGTTCAGTCCAGGATCTACATTGGAGACATGTGAGACCAGGCATACTAATGAAGGCTATACAAAGTTTCACCAATGTAAGGGTTACAACACTATTAGGCTAATGTATTAATGGTAAAAGCAGCACCAGTATTTTATATTAACAAATATACTGTACTTGTACATAAAATTTGTTGTTTTTAGTGATGAACTCACAGACATTTGCCACCTGACTCATTTCAGGGTCTGTTTGTGTATCTCACTATTTGTTTGCTAACAAGCACGCCATATCGACTTAAGGTTATATCTAAGTGTTCAACGTTTGGATCGGCTGGCCCCTAGTGGGGAAAAGTAATTTCAAGTTCTATAAAAACATCTCATTCTTCAGTAAGAAGTTAGTGGCTAAACAGTACTTTTGATTTGCCAGACTTTGAACCTACATGTAATGAAGGACCTCATTTTTTTACAGAGGTAAAAGCCTTTGTAAAGCCTGCAGGAAGACTCAGCTCGATTTGTGCCAGTTGTCATTAAAATTCAATGAGCTAAGTTGCTTGACAACTTATCTGGCTAACAGCTAGCCAATAAAAGCCTGGCTATCAGCATCCTTTACCCAGCACAACTGGACGAGCTCAACATGATGCAACATGATGTCAGACTGACCAGCTTTTGTAACTGGCCTGATTTCTTCACTTATTTCTTTTCAGTGGCTAGAGCTGACAGAGGAGGTACCAGGAGGTTTATTTTCACCCTCACCACATAACACAAACACATACGGACCTAACATATTTAAAAAAAGGCATGTTCTTTTGTGGTAGGGCACCTTTAACTATTTCTTTGGGGGAAAGTTTTTTCAATCCACTATTTATTTATTTATTAATTCATTTATTGTTATTGTTATTTGGATGAACAGAGCAAGCTACAAGGTTTCACAACTTGGATGACGGTCCACAACTTGGCAACACAAACAGTTTATTAATAATATATAAAGCATTAGTAAATGTTTTATTTATCACGAATATGACAAATTTTAATTCATATGTAAGCATTTTGTTTCGCACAATGGTCATATGTATGCTTGGAAATGATGAACTCTTCTTTCACTTCTCTCCCCTGAGAGATAACTATGCTTTTTCCCTTTAGGTATGCAGCCAAAGACAAGAGGACACTCCAGGCTCACCACATCACCCATGTACTTAACGCTGCTGATGGGAAGTTCAACGTGAACACGGGCCCCAGCTTTTACCGAGACACCAAAATCACTTATCATGGAGTGGAAGCTTTTGACATGCCATCCTTTAACTTGAGTCCCTTCTTTTACCCAGCAGCTGATTTTATCAAGAACGCTTTGAGCTCACCCACAGGTGAGAGCTCTTACCAGGCTCAAGCCATTTCTTAACATTTTCACACATTAATTTGGGGGAGACCATTTTTTTAAGTACAGAAATTTGTCAGTCAATTCCCATTACAGCTGCCCCCAGTTGTATCAGTCATTAAAATGCAAATCAAACACTAAACATAATATCAAGCTAATATCTTTCCCCCACGGTAATCTTCTCATAAACTCAGACCTTGGCCAGGAAAATTGTTTTTAAATGGATTGCCCTTGTAATTTGTAAGCAACACTTTTATTGGACATGTAAATTACACAATTATGTGTGTGGCCTGTGTCTGCCTGGCCTTTTATGCAAAGTAAAGTCAGTATCTGACACGACAGTAATAAGATGAGGCCTCCTTATTCATATGCTGGCTGATCTGGGGCTCCAGTGTGTGGCGGGGTCTACAGTAATCCCCAGCAGAAATACACAGACGCCAAGACAGTTCAATTACGCGCTCCCCTGCACCCTAATCCTCAGGCCGGATAAGGAACTAGGGATTACCGTGTGTAGAAACATTTGTTGCAACATTGTTGAAAAATTTTAGTCAGGAGTTTGAAGTACTCCTCTCTGTGATGTTTTTAATCCACAGAGTAACAAATTAGACAGGTAGAATAAAGTAATTGCATGGTTGTAATTATGGACATGGAGCTTGTAGAGGATGGCTGAGCTCTAGCCTGAGCAGGAAGTGATGTTGACTTTTGTTTCTGTTGATTGGCAGGTAAAGTGTTTGTCCACTGTGCGATGGGTCTCAGCCGCTCATCCACCTTGGTTCTGGCCTACTTGATGATCTACGAGAACATGACACTGGTGGACGCCATCAAAGCTGTTAGCGCCAACAGGAACATCTCACCTAACAATGGTTTCCTGGAGCAGCTGAGAGAGCTGGACATAAAGCTGCACTGCCAGGGATCATCCAGGAGCTAGAGTACCAACAGGCGGACTTGAGATAAAATCGAGTGGATGCATTTGGATTATATTTTTGCGTTTGTAGTAAATATTCTAGCAAAGATATGAATGTAAAAACATGCTCTTATTGTCCTTCCTTTGTAGACAGGCTTTTTATGTCATTGTAATAAACTATGATTTAAAGATCAAAACCAACAGTGACTTTATCCTAAAAAAAGAAGAACGTTGTTTGTGTAGACAGACACAGCTCCGTTATTTTCCAAAAACTAATAAGAGTTATGAAGTTACACTGGGCAACATGTTAAAGGAAGAGCAACTACTAAACTGCTGTTAATTGCTGTTTCAAAATAATGAACCTCAACATTTAACTCTTGGTCAACGAAAACATATTAGGAAATGTGCTCATTGGCTTTTTTGCTGGGAGATAGTTGAGAAGATTGATACCACTCTCATTTCGGTATGCTAAATATGCTAAACTACAGCCAGGGAGCGCTTATGTTAGCATAATGACTGGAAGCAGGGGAAAACAGCTATCCTGGCCCATCTCAATCTCACTAATTATTAGCATGTTATACTTAAATACAAAAATGTTTTTAATCTGTACAGAAACGTGAGAGTGGTGCTGTTCTTTTCATTAACTCTCAGAGAGAAAGCATAAAACATTTTCTGACTAAAAACAACTAACTATACCTTAAAAGAAAAATTGGAAATTCTATGACAAAATTGGCCAATTCCATCTGCTGGTGAAGATCATATGATGTAAAGCTCCAAAACAGCCACTAAATGGAGCTTGAGTTGAGATTGTCAACAACTGCTGTAGTGTTTCTCAGCGGTGGAAACGGTAAACTGTGTCACGTTTGCCTGAATCTGAGCTTCGCTCCAGAAATGAAAAATGCAGTCCATCATAATGAGGACATTTCTCACCAAATAGTAGTTATATTAGCTTTTGGATAATAATATGAGGCAGTGGCTAAATTAACAAAATTCATAAATGAAAAGATAAATATAACAGCAGCATTATCCTTTAAATTCTTTAAAATGAGGTACAAGTTGATGTGGTTTGAACTGACGCAATGAGGCAACTTCCTCACCATGTTAAATCACTTACAATATTACAACTGTAATCACTGCTGTGGTTCTGTAGTTAAAGTTGTCACAGCAAAAGCAACCTGGCTTCTGCCAGAGTCATCTGAGGAATAAATAGTCTCTGGAATCTTCAGCTGTCTCGTTCCAACGGGGCTCAGCCTCTAAACAACACTGATACTCTGCACAGATGGATAACAGAGCAAGCTGCACGAAAGAGGTTAGAGTTTACCATGGTTCCTTTCCAAATGTCTACAGGAAGAAAAACTAGCAAGACAGCGGAAATAACTTCTCAAATTTTTCATCCAGGAACATCAAGTAGTCTATTTGGAGAAATTATCTAACCGTTATCTAAGTGTTGAGCCGAATATAATCAGTGATAATTATACAACACTAAAGTGAAAAATGCAGATATGAGTCCAGAGGAGGAGCCAGAGTATCAGACACCACCCACCTGCGATCTGCTCAGCCTTCTGCTAAGGAACAGACACCCCACAGGAGCTGTCAACGAGGTTTGGCCAAACCTCTTCTTTGGAGACGTGTAAGTAACATTCTCACTTCAGGGACCCGCGGCAATATGGTGATCTGATTGTGAAACTGTTGCTGCAAACAAGTCTTGTATTTGGCCAACTCATGGGACAAATATAAAATCTGTACATTTGAGTCACCAGTGATGCATTTGCAAACATACGCTAACAGAGCTGGCCACAGGCAAGAAAAATCTCCAAAGGCTACATTCCTTTTCTCATCTCTCATGTCATTTACAGTGCTACAGCTCAGCATAAAACCCTGTTAATGGATCTGGGAATAACACGTGTGGTGAATACTGCAGATGGTACCCAGCACATTGACACTGGGCCACGTTTCTACAAAAACACCAAAATACAGTATCATGGAGTAGAAGCACCAGACTGTAAAGATTATGTAAAGCCCATTCTTCACTGAGACGGCTGATTTTATTCATGGTGCCTTGAGTCATGGAGGTACATTTCATCCATTTGAGCAACAGAAAAATATTGTGGTTGAGCTTGATTGAGCTGAAAATCTAATGTTACAACTAAATCTTAAAGTGCTAATATTATGCTTTTTGGCTTTTTCCCTTTCCTTTAATGTGTTATATATGTTTTTTGTGCATGTTATAGGTTTACAAAGTGAAAAAGCCCAAAGTCTACTTACATCTTACTTACATCCATCTACAACAGAAAACACTGTTCACAAACTGCTCCAAACTGTTCTATTGTAGTCCAGCTTTTACTTCCGTGACGAACGTGCGTCACTTTGAAACACATGTTATAAATAATAAAATAATAAAAGCGCAATGAGATAACTGTTGTCCATGTGATTTGGTGCTATATAAATAAAATTGAATTGAATTGAATAATGCTTGCCTAGCTGCTAGCATGACACGCCCTCATACTTTTGCCTCTGACTGGTTAGTAGTCCTTACCTAGTTGCTGCGCATGTGCGACTCCCAACAAAGATGGAATAGAAGTGAGATGCCTCACTCTGTAGCTAAAACAGAGAGCTCAACACACAGGTGGAAAAGAGGAGCAGCAGCAATGTGCAGTACAACAAAAATATGGTGTTTTTTGAAAATGTACCATGTAAACCTACTCTAATATAACCTTTAAATGCAATTATGAACCTGAAAATTAGCATATTATAAGTACTTTAAAAATGATGACCCAAAAAGGCAGAATTAGTTTGCAATATATATCAAATGCCAGAGGGACTGAATAAATATTAAACAGTTGCATGGCAACTTGTACAAAAAAAAAGATGTCCTTCTCCAATAAAAAGAAAAATCTAAAAATAACTAAAGGTGTAAAGGTGTTTAAAAATGAATGGGGTTCATGACCAACTGAGGTGTTTGGCGACTCCAGAGTTCACACATTTGCTCTTTATCTTCATGAAGACATTCTCATCAAGGATTCTTTTTTATTTTTTAACTTGGATTTATGTGGACAAAGATCTGCTTTTTCACTGAAAATAATCTATTTTTAGCATTTTGCACCAAAACCTATGACAAAAACTTTTATATAGTTTTTCTCATAGGTATTCATATGAATGAAGCAACCTGACACTTATGTGAGATTTGTTTTTACATTTTACGCCTGTACAGTTAGTTTGTTTTCATCCCAACTTTGTTATTTTGAGAATATTAAACCATCAACAGTCTTAGCACACCCCTGCATTAGGAAAATAAATATAAAAACAAAAGAAACAAGTCTTTGCAATCAGTCACATTCTGATTTTATGTTATGTTAGCTATGAGCATCAGTATGCTTGCTTCATATAGACACAGCTGACAATTGAAGTGAATCTGTCTCTTGTCCGTGTAGGTGAAGTGCTCGTCTACTGTGTTTAAGGAATCAGCCGCTCAGCAACTTTAACACTGGCCTTCCTCATGATCAGAGAAAGACTCACCCTCGTAGAGGCTGTGGAGGCTGTTTGCAGGCACAGAAACATTCCTCCAAATGTTGGAATTCTGAATCAAATCTGTCACTTGGACTCTTCCTTGGCCCTGCAGAAGAAAACAACAAGTCAAGGAGTGGAGAAGTAGAGCATGGGAAGAGATTTTCTTTCAACAAAGAATTTTGTATATGTTCAATTCAACAACAAACATCATGTATTTTTTACATTACAGCTAAATATTTTTCGAATATGACTGCTTCGTTTGGATTTTTTATGGATTTTTCTACTTTCTAGGCAGCAATTGGTTTCCAAAAATGTACATACATGAAAATCAGTACATTAGCACACATTGTGTAATCAATCATATTGCAGTTACATTTTTATTGCATTATAATGCCATATTAGTGCAGATTCAATTCAGTGGTCTGCACTGTATTACATCATAACAAAAAAAACAAAAATAAATGCGGACTTGATTGTTGACATTGAATTACAAAACTCACGCAAGTTTCAAGAGCCTGTTAAAGAGGGCTGTACTTGGACTTGACTGGACGTGTCAGATTTGCAAACAAAAATGAGGAATTGAGACTTAACTTGGACTTTGCTGAAAGACCTGAGACTAGCTCTTGGCTCAAATTACTTAAGACACAACTCGAGACTTGAACAAATACTAGCTGTGATAGAGCTTAGGCTCTCAAATGATTTGTGACGTGACTAGGAATTGTCTCCAATGACTTGATATAGAAAAAAAGTAAAAGTCTGTTGTGAACTGGTTTTCATGTACAAGATGCTTTGAAACTGAAGGCTGTCTGCAGTATCAGGAAAAATACAATAAATAAATCTAAAACTGTATGGCATGCATTTAAAAACAGACAGCACAAATGTAAAGTATACATGAACTGTAGTCAAGGAGCTGAAATGTACAGAAATAACGGTATGGTTACATACACAGCACAATCAATATCACAGAGGCTGTTAAACAAATGAAGCACAACTGCCAGGACACTGTTGTTCTTGAACAACACAGAGACAGTGTGTGCCATTAAATAAACAATGCTCCACTTATATATATTCACATTTCTCAAAATACTGTGTCTTAACTGCTGCAATCCAGTATTGTACAGTTAAAACTGTGATGTCTAAAGAGGCTTGATACAAGATGATAAAAATATGCCAGCATGGTTCTGAGTGTGTATACAGATTCAGGTCAGACTTTGAAAAGAGATGAAACGCTGAAACCATCTTAATAAGAGATGCTCTCCAGAGCACACTGGGAGAAAGAGAAAGAGAGATGCTGTCAAAATAAAAGGAATTGGATATCACAGGTTTAATGATTATACTGTCAGAATGAATGATGGCAGAGTATGAAGATATGAGGGAAAAATAAAAGAGTCTGATGGTGTGAAAACTCTGTCTGACATGTTAGCAGCTTCATCCAGCCATTCTGCAATACAGTCATCATCACACTCTCACTTTGGGGGCTCGCATTTAGATCACTGAATGGACCATGCATATCATGTAACGGGGAATCAAAGACATGTGCCATCCTGTGAAAAACCTCATCTGTCTAACAGTCTGACACATTTCAGTTCTCATTTGGCCCCAAGAGGCCCCATAAAATGCACCCTTAACGCTTGTTGTGAGGCAGCGCATACACATTTTCTCCTAGCTTCTGAAGATATGCAGAAAGGCTAAAGGAAACTGACACAATTTCAAGAAGTCGCTCATACGGCTGAGCAAAAGCTTAGAGTGTCCTTTTTACTCCAGTGAATATGGGTATCCTTTGGCAAGTGCAAAGTTGGGGTAAGCACAGCTTCCTGCCAGCAGCGGAGATTAAAGTTGTGTGTTTAGAAGTGGATGGCAGGGACTGGTTGGGCGGAAGTTTTCCCCACAGGCACGGAACGTGGCAGCTAAGGTCAGGGGCCCGCCACATCACAGACCTAAAAATATCCTCTGCATTTGATTCCCGTCACAGAGCGGTTATACAATCTGTGCCCTCACTTGAGCCTGCCAGAATTAAACCTTACCATGTTCTGCCTTTACGGACTGCTTCACAACAAGCTGCCAGAATGATGAAAACAACATTTCCAAGCAGGAAAACGAAGGACTTCAATCTCTTGGTGAGTGGTATTGGGAGATGCATGGGAAAAAACAAAGTGTATTTTTTTCCTGATTGCAGAGGGAGAAAAATGAAAGGGAAAAAGCAAGTGTGGTATTTTTCCTCCCTTAAGCTAATAAATCATGTGTGAAAGGAAGCCACAGCAAGAAAATGGCTTCTCACAAGTCAAAGACTGGCACCAAGATAAATGTTACAAAGGCAGCAGAGGAATTCAGTCCAGTGGATGAATATGTCACACCTGGGGGTTATGAGCTGGAGAAAATCCTAAACCATGGGAGTGTGGCTTACACCCATGTCAACGAGGTCTGGCCTAATGTCTACATCGGGGATGAGTAAGTAAAAAGTATTACAATTCTAAACTGAATAACATAATGGAGGATTAAAACAATATTCACTCCGGCTTCTTGCAGGCAGACTGCAAAGGACAAGTATAATCTGAAGAAATTGGGGATTACGCATATCTTGAATGCAGCAGAGGGGACGTGGAACAATGTGGACACCGGAGCTGGTTACTACACGGACATGGACGTCGTCTACTATGGCGTGGTAGCAGAAGACGTCACAACATTTAACCTTAGCCAGTATTTCCTCTCTGCTGCCCGGTTTATAGAGGAAACATTGAGCAATCCTCAGAGTAAGACAACAAATACTCAAAGCCAGTAACATTAACGAATTGTGACCTTGACTCTTTGACCCCCCCTACCCAATGATTTTGCTGCGTACTTAAAAACAAAGTTTAGGTGTAATGTTAATTTAGCTAATTGTTGGAGTTGACATGCCTCTGAAAAGCTTTGGTTTTTTTAAATTTTAAATAATGTTTTTGTTATCTTAGGCCCTCTCTGAGGAAGGGTCACGTCAGCATCACAGAAATGACCTGCTATCTAATTTTGATAGTTTGGGTTTTAATTAAAAAGGCTTTGAGATATTTGTCCATAAACATTCACTACCACGTATGAGTACGTAGGCTGATAAAGGGAAATAAAATAATGTTTCAGATGTAACTTTTTAATGCCTCAAGAACCACAATTGAAACTTAATTCAACCTTCATTATATTGAGTTGATAGCAAAACACTTTGGTTGAAGGTGCCCGGGTTTTTAGATATTCACCATTAAACTTGAGCCACCATCCTTGTATATTGGCATCAAAGGAATTTACAATATTGGAAATGTTTCTATTCTTTGAGGACCCCAAATTAAATTTGGTGGCAGAAAGTTCAGTCAAACCAAAACGTTTTGCTTGGTTAGACACCACTAGAAAAGAATATTTGTATAATTTTGGGTTGACTTACGCTCTGATTTGACAACAAAAGAATTAAGAAATGTGAAAAATAGCTATTCCCTGAATGTGTGATTCATGTATGTACAGATAAACTGCTGGTGCACTGTGTGATGGGAAGGAGTCGGTCTGCCACACTTTTCCTCGCTTACCTCATGATCTGTGAGAACATGACGGTGGTTGACGCCATCCAGCACGTGAAGAAACGCAGGAGGATCATCCCCAACTGGGGCTTCCTGAAACAGCTGAGAGAGCTGGACATGCAGCTCCTGGAGAAAAGAGAGGAGGGTACAGAGAAGAGCTGATTGTAGCACTCGTGGGGCAAGTTGAGGCTCATAAGAACCTCAAGTCAGTGGAGAAGAGTACAGGTTTCAAGTAATTTCACGAGACAAGTCGAAGTCAATTCATTGGGGGTATCTCAGCACAAGTATATCACAGCAAATCCAAATCAAGTCAAAAGTAATTTGAGACAGGTTCTAGTCTACCAGTTTGAAATCTCATTAAGTCATGTCACAGGTCTAAATACCCAAATTGCAAGTCAAGATGCAAGATTTCAGGTCTCTCAACGCCATCCATAAAAATAACAGCATTTGTACATTTTCCCTTTGAAGTTTCAGTTTACCGATGTGTTTTAATGCAGCGACCTAATGAGTATTTAGTGTGTGGGCATGCAAAGCCTGCTTGTGGTCCCATTAGTTTCTTTTTCTTTTTTACTTTTCTTGAATATCATCAATTGTAAGATGTAAATGTTTCCTTTGAAATTTCATCTCGTCAGGTTTTTAGAGGGTGATATCTCAAGTAAATAAAGTCTCAGAGCAGTCAAGTCCAAGTCAAGTTTCCTTTTTCACTTCTTTTTATTTTAAAATACTTTTCTGCAGAGAAAACAGCTGCCTGGATTACCACAAATTTAAAAATTTTGTTTCTGTGACACGCCTCAGGCTAGTAAATTTTTCAAATTAAAAGAGAACAATCAAGTACATGGTCATTATAATTTATTCTTATGCTAAAATGTACAGCATTTTAAGTGACTGACAAAAGGAGAAAAGTCATAAATACAAGAATGTCATTCTGTCCGATTTTTGTGCACATAGCCAGGTATTTTACCCCTTCTTACCAGCAACTCTGTACAGGTACAAAGGCTACAAAAGAGCAATATAAACAAAAACACAAGTACATTTTGCGTTTTACATGCATCCATTAGCTTAGTTTGGTCTATTCACAGGCTCTATTCTTCTACACTTCAGGAAAATATAAATCCAACATTTTATAAAGATAGAAAACAAATCTACAGATGGAATGAAAAGGTAGCTTTAAAGGCATTATGTAAAATATCAACTTTGGACTAAATTTATATTTTCTTTATTGTTATTCATCGTTATAATCATTTAGTTATTTTTAAATTCTGCCACACTTCTGGACATTTTGAAATGTTTTAGAATTTTCAGGGTACAAACACTGAGATATGCTTTGTTATTTTGACAGAAATCAGTCTGCTTTATTAAACAGAAAGCTGCCTCAAGGAGATCTGTTACAAAAAACTTCAGAATTATACATACATAGCAATAAAACCTCTTAAACCGAACAGAAAACAGGACTAAGTTTACAATTTTTTACATTATTAGAATTAACAAAATATAGTTTCATCTTTCTCCCCGTGGAGGGAAACCTAATAAAGGCCAGATATCTTTAAAATGGCTTGCTATTAAGCACAACACTTGTACAGTACTACTCAATGCACTGTCACTAACAGAGACTGAAGCATGCTAGTTGTCACTTTACAAAATAAGTACAATAATTTAAATATACAAAGGCATGAGTATAGTACAAACTAATTGTCAGCACTGTTAGACAGGTACACTGAACAGGTTCAAACAGCCACTAACTCCACTTGTAGCAGGCACATTAAATGGCTTCATTTGAGGCTGCTACACAACTGCAAGACCACTGATGAAATCTCTACCGCTGAGCTCTGAACCCGCCTGCTCTAAAGACACATCAGAGACACAAACACTAATTAAATAGATTTTCATCGTAATGATGTAAGGCTTCCCATTTGGAGAAACAAAAATACTTTTTAACACTAGCTTCAAAGTTTACTCATTGATGAACATTTTTGCATTCTTTCCAAGTGCTGCTGCTGGTTTTTAAGTAATAAACAATAACAAAAACACACCCAAAAAAAAATTAAAACAAAAGGCCAGATCAGTGCATCTTTAAACAGCAAAATGCACGTGAGAAGGACCAGCTTAGTCCTGTGGAGAGTTACCGCCTGATGAAAGGCCCTTTCAGGGACTGCTTGGACATGCCTGTGTTCATGTAACCATGGTGACCAGCTGGAGTGTACACCATGTTGCCATGTGGTGGAGCCTGCATGGGCTGCTGGGGGTATGGCTGTGTTCCCATCATGCCCATCTGCATAGAGTACTGGGGTGACTGGTTCATATAGGCATGGTTGCCATGGTAGCCACTGTTCATCATGGGCTGGCTCATGCTGTAGCTATTCATGGCATTGAGGGAGGGCATGTTCATGGAGTTGACATTGTAGGCTGGCGCCGGCATGATGTTCATGCTCATGTTCATGCGCGGCATGGAAGCCAGCGTCCTGGATGGTGCCTGCATGGCCACAGTCTGTGTCGGCCGGGCGTACATCTGCTGCTGGTGGTGGGACAGCGGGGCAGACTTGGACCTTGCAGAGATGTGACTCTTGGAGGCCATTTGGGGTTGGATCCGCTGTGAGGGCGGGATGCCCATGTTGCGCTGTAGCATCATGGGTGGCGGGGAGCTGAGATTCGGGGGCGGGGTCATGGTGGCCTGCACCTGTGGGTTGGGGACTCGATGCGGGGTCTGGGACAAGGAGACCAGGCTGGAGTGCTGAGATGACAGCGAAGGGGTGTTTGCATAAGATGTGATGGGGTGTGAGGCTGAGTGGTTGAAAGGCAGCGAGTGAGGGTGGTCTATGAACGTGTTGGTGAACTGTTGCAGCTTGGCCAGACTGAGGCCAGATGACTGAGAGTAGTGCCCGCTGCCATACTCCGCCTGGTGGTTGATCCTCTCATAAAGAGCAAAATTTGGATTGCCTGATTCAGGAATGTCTGCCAGCTGCATGGTGGTGGTGAAGTTGGTGGGTATGGCGCACTGTGCCATGGACTGCTGCTGGCTGTGCTGACTGTGTTGATTGTGAAGGCCATGCTGAGCATGCTGATTGTGCTGGCTGAGGTGATTGTGCTGCAGGTGATGATTGTGGTGGTGACTATGCTGGTTGTGGGGATTGTGTTGACTGTTCTGGCTTAGCTGATTGTGTGGACCTTGCTGATTGTGTTGGCTGTGCTGATTGTGAGGGCCATGCCTGCTGTGGGAGTTGTGTTGACTGTGTTGGCTGCGCTGGCTGTGTTGACTGTGCTGGCTGTTGCTGGGAGGCCTCTCCACCACCACGCAGCCCTGTGGCGACTTGACGTTGCAGTGTGGCGGTGAACTCAGGCTGTTTTGCTGAATCATCCCGCAGCTGCCGGGGTTGACAGCAGCCATTTGCTGGCTCACGGCACAGCTGCTCTGGGCCAGGCCACTAGAGGGGATGCTGCCATAGGAGCAGCTGTTCTGGGAGGGGCCTGCCCCACAGATGCTGCCCCCCATGGTGGAGTCGTAGCTGCTGGGGTTCTCGTAGTTCTCAGTTGTGCTCTCAATGCTGCCCAGATCGCTGAAGCCGCTGTCCACCACCTGCTGTGAGTGATCTGACACCGATGGCACATCCATCATCGGGCTCGTCTCCATGTTGTGTAGCGAGGGCACTGAGATGGCACTGTGGTCAGGGCTGATCTGAGTGTAGCCACTCTCCAGGATGGAGACAGCCGGGCTGTTAACAGACCGTACCGACTGGCTGGGATGGGATTGAGCAGAAGAAAGGGGACTGCTATGGTCTGACTGGGGGCAGTCATCCAGCGAGGTGAGCTGGGGGCTCTGGGCCATGTGGGCGTATGTCTGCAGAGTCCTGCAGGGTTCCTGGCTCTCAACACAGTCCTGGAAAACATCTCTCTCAGTCTCTTGCGTCAGGGACTGAACAGCTTGGGCTGTCTCTGAGTCAATCTCTGTGCAGACTGGGGGATCCTCCCTCAGCACAGGACTGAGTGTTGGCCTCTCTGTAGGCTGAGGAGGTGGGTGATCGGGACAAGGACTGGACGTGCTCTCTTCCTCTGACTCAGAGTCTACAGGATTATCAGACTCTACAGCTGCTACTGAAGCGACAGCTACCGCTTCAGGTGGTGATGGTGTTGCTACTGTCGTTTCTGTCATTGCCTCTTGGATACTTTCTGCAGCGGTAGCTTGTTTATCTTCACCACACGGTACTGTAGAAACCTGCTGACTCAACTCAGAGTCATTGTCTTCTTTTGGATCTAAAAAAGGTGGGGTGCATTCATGTATTTCTTTTGAACTCTGTTCCAACTCTGCTTTGCTACTCTCAGGTTCTGCTGCCTTGCTGTGACTGTCATCTTCATCATCTGCATCCTGATCCTCTATTTGAGTTCTCTGCTCGTCCTCTACATTATCCTCTGCATTGTCATTCTCCAGTGATTCAACACCCACTGTGCTGTGTTCCACATCTTTGGCTGGGGAGTCTTGCCCGTGTTCACTGTCTTGCTGGTCGTCATCAGGTGGTTCTGGGGAATCAGCTCTTTCCTCGGGCCTGGGGGACATGGCGGCAGGTGAGCACACCGGAGAAACCACTGGGGATCCTTCAGGGGAGCTTGATTTCTGGGAGCCATGGTCAACAGAACTTGGGGGCTCAGAGAGAAGCCTCTCTAGCGTTGTATCTGGACTAGCCGAGCACTTTCCTGCTTTGCTGCCCTCCTTGCAGCCAATATCCTGGTCTGGTTCCTCTTTAGCTTCTTCAGTGTGAATATGGTGCTGCTCAGCCTCCATTGGGGTTTCAGGGGGTGTGTAGAGGTTGAGCTTGAAGCCCATCTTTCGTTCATTCTTAACCCTCCATTTAGGAGGGCCACGTTTCACTCCTTTTGGCCAGCCTTTCTTCCGTTTCACTGGACGGGGTCTGGTTGGTCTCTTAGAGTGGATGTCAGCTCCTACAGGTTGAAAAAATGAGATGTAATGAAATGTTTTGCCAGAGAGATAGAACAATCTGCTATGAAACAATTTTATGAGCAATAACACAACAGAATGTTGTGTTTTTATTCTTGGTTGATGTAAAGCACTTTGGACACCTGTTGGTTTCTGTAAAGTGCTATATAAATAAATGTTGATTGATTGATTGATTGATGTATTACAGAGTATTTTTATGACAGTCAAGATGCAAATACCTTCTTTCCAGTGTTCAAGATTGCCTTTGTGTGCATTTTTCTCCAGTCTCGGGCGACCTCTCCGGCGTTTCATTGGTGTAATTAGTGTCTTGTCTTCCTGTTCGTCCTCCTCATCTTCCTCCATCTCACCCACTCTACAGGTGCGCTCCAGCATGGGCATAGGACGCTCATCCTCAGAGTTGTCGAATGGCTCGTTCAGCACTTCTGTTGTCTCAGAGATGGTTTCTGTTGTTACACTGCTGTTTATTCTCTTTCTTTTACGCCCTCTCTTCTTGAGCACAATGGTTCTCTGAAAAACAAACAAAAGAGGGACCAATGAAAACAGAATACAACCTCCATCAGAGTAGAGTAGTTTTGTAAAGACCGAAAACAGGGACACTAGGTTGATGAAGAAATTCATTCAGGTTTTTGTGCTAAATGTACAATGTTGAAACCACACTGTGAGACTAAATGTTTGAGCAATGCAGCCTAGTGTGGGAAACCACAAATGAGACAGGCAGAGTAAGCAGAAACCACAGTCTATATATTTAAAATTCTCCAGTTGTTTCCCACTGGCTACCTACAACTCAACCGCTTTCCGCTCTAAAATCCTTCACAAGAAGAATGTGAAATCAATACTGTAACTAATGCACTAAATAAACTCCAACAGCCAGTGTTGTTCTTTTCTGGTTTCCATACTGTTTTTGTTGAAAAGGTCTCACTGACATCATTCACCCAGCTGTAATATTATCTCCAGCACAAGGGGGCAGTGCCATATAAACAGAGCAGATGTGAGGAGCACAGAGGAGGGCAGTAAATTAACCATGACCATTGACAATAGTACAAGGTTTAGCCTGCACAGTCTCGACACCAGCAGTGAAAACACAATCTATTATCTACAGCTGCAAGCACACAGGGAGGCTCCAGAAGACAGGAGGAAGCCACTGAACCCTCCACTGAATTCATGAATATTTATCAAACCTTTCCATTTCACCAGAGTACACATTGTCTCTAATGAAGGAAAATACCTAATGGTATACATTGAATTCCACTTTGTCCCAGAATAAAACTCCAGATAATCAATGAGATAATCCCACTAGGGGAAAATAGCTGACTTGTGGTGATGCAAAAGTGAAATGATGAGGTCACCTTTCTCTTGGCTGCAAGCATTGCGTGGGCTTTTGTTAGGATGGGTGGTGATCCATCAGAGTCATCATCGTCATCATCAGCTTCATCATCACTCACTTCCTCCGACTGCTGGATGCGCCTGGTCCAGGACAGCGCAGGGCGGCGTTCGTAGGTCCTGTAGGGAACCTTACAGTGGACCTTAGTGAGAGGTTGCCTGCTACCGTGAGTCATCATGTAGCCCTCCCTCTCCTCCTTCTCCCAGCAACTGGCCTGCTCCTTGAGCCGCTCAGCCTGGTAATTAAACAGACAAGACACATTATCTCTGGGAAAGGCGCACACACAGCTCCAACATCTGAGCGATGATGCTAATGGGAAAACAAGAGATTGGAATTAACATCATGACAAATGAATCAC
Source organism: Percina caprodes (assembly GCA_013375575.1). NCBI lineage: Eukaryota > Metazoa > Chordata > Actinopteri > Perciformes > Percidae > Percina > Percina caprodes. The sequence continues at coordinate 5,544,046 of JABXJD010000010.1, forward strand.
CGCAGGTTTCTCCTGATAATAAGAGCAGCGTGCTGATTGGATGTCTGCCCGTCATGGAGGAAACATTTCCGTTAAGCAACCATGGAAAGATTGCATTTCATGGAATATTCAGCACTATCAATTATGTAGTGAACTGATTTAGGGCAATTTTGCACAACATTAGATGCCTGCTGACAGTGATAATGCTTTCCCCATTAATGGCCTCTATTTGAACTCTTCAGCTAATCAAGCAAACATCCAAGAACAGCATTGCAGGCAAGTGTAAACAAATAACAAATGGCTCCTGATTGAACAAAGAGACTTACATCCATCTCTGCCTCCCTTTCCTCCTCAGACAGGACAGTATTAAGAGTCGTGGAAGGTGACCAGCGCAGGGCGTCAGGGTCCACCTCATTCCTACGTGGGTTATCCCTCATGCTCTCCATGTGCCTCTGAATCAATCGCTCTCTTCTGATCAACACAATCCTAGGTCACAGTGAGAAAAGCCCATGAGTTCATGTCAACAAATGAGTTGCACTATTACTAGCCAGGGTAAACAGATTGTAGACAGAAGGTGGTTGAATGCAAGAATAAAGACAAGCTCTTTGGGACAGCAGGTGCTCCGTGTCCTTGGGGGTGCTTAACCTGACTTACTTCTGTCAATATTCAGCTGCATTAATGGATACGCTGTTAAAAATACCCGCTGGCCTGGATAAGTCAGACAGCATACAGAAGCGGCAGCACAGGCTGAAGGAGACTGCGGCTCGGAAACTGACCTGCCATCCTGTCTGTCAATCATGCCGAGCTGCTGGAGAGTAGCGGCGATGTCATGTGGACACATCCCAGTGGCTCTGCTTATTCCTTTAACACTGATGTGTTTATCTGGGTGCTTATAAAGGTACTCCAGTATGACACTTTTCCAATATGCCAGGTAGGATAAGCGACCCAGATCTGACAGTGGCTTCTCCGGGGAGCCGGCTTGTCCTTCTTGCCTGGTGAGAAGGTAACCTAAAAAGACAAGATTCAAACAAAAACAAAATGCTTTAGTCAAGCTAGAGGCTGCTGCTGGGTTATTTTAGATTGCAATTCAATCCCTTCACCCCCTCCCTTATGGTAAACATATTCATGCAAGGATGTGACACCAAACCCTGGTTGGGATTTCACCTTCAAATAGTATAAAGGGAGGCGATGCAATCAGTTTTCCTCCCCTTCAACCTCTGTCAAAAGCTATGATACATGCTGGCAAGGGCAACAAAGGAGGTTGATAGAGGGGAGTAAATAGGAAACAAGGCGACAGAGCGAAACAGAGAAGCAGCTGGATGTCATTGCTCACAAGAGACTGCACTTAGGAGAGATAACGAACAAAAAAAACTAATACTAATATGTATCTGTGTGTAATTAGTTTTATAGCGGCCCTGTCAAGGGTCATCCATTATGAGCGGCATGAAATTAATTAATGCCTTTTAATGTGCACCCACTGCCGAGAACCAAACAAGCAAATCTAATCACCAAACATTGAACACATAATATTCCAGTAATCATTACAATATTCATTACTAAAGCCAAGAAGAGGATCCTGTGCTAAACACTTAGCAATGAAAGTTCAAATAAATGAATTGGAAAATAAGTCATTTTTTCAATTTGTGTCACTTTACAAGTATATTATAATTAGTAAACCCAAACTAGGGCTGGGCAATGGGTAGAAAATCACATATCACGATATTCTTGACCAAATACCTTGATATCGATATTGCAGCGATATTTTAAGGCTGACAATTGGTGCTTTACCAAAATATCTTCACACTTAGATTATAGATAAATAATCATCAGTAATGTGGACATAATGTCTAAGTGGGGAAAAGGAAAATAGAACAGCTAGAACAGTCTGGTAAGTTCAGAAAAGTATTTCACTAGAACAGCTAGAACAGTCTGGTAAGTTCAGAAAAGTATTTCACTGTAATGCAACCTTTAAAACCAGTAAAAGACAACACATTTCATATCACTATATTACAATATTCAAAATCTAAGATGATATCTAGTCTCATATCACAATATCGATATAATATCTATTTATTGCCCAGTCCTAACCAAAACAGAGTGCTCAGAGTTCTTTGAATTATGATTTGAAAGGAAACATTTTTCACACAGCACCCACTAATGCTCTGCTCTCAGAGCTACCTGAGACAAAGTGTTCCTCTAATACAATCCAATATAACAGAAAATCTTAATCTAAACAACTTCCAGCTCCAACGCTACATTTTCCAATAAAGCCTTCAAAGAGCTCAGAATTCAGCTGTGTTCAATCTCCCTTAATCCCTGTCTTTGTTATCAGCACACTCTCAATATCACAGATCCTCTTGCATCTCTGTGTCTCAATGGCTCCCAAAGTGAACAGGAAATCAAATGCTCCATTACCGCCCGCCCTCCCTCTTTTCCCTTCTCTTCATCACACTCGGCAAAGAGAAAACTCTTCAAAACAATAAAACGCCTATGATGACAAAAAAAAAAAAAACGTGCCTGCCTTAAACACAGAAATCCACTCAAGGCAGCAACTGTTTTCAAAATTGTACCGCAAGGCTTTAAATATTGTATGTGCTGCATTAACTGGACTGAAACATAGAAACGGTATCCACCTCAAGGAGAGAGAATTGGGTGCATTTTAGATGAAAAAGCTCTTCAGGCTTAGGTAAAATAATATTGACCATCAAATAATGTATGCAACCAGAATGTAATGTTTTTTATGTTTTTCACTCCTAATCTTCTGTGATTGCCTAAGCACTGTACACGAATGCTCTTGATTAGGCTACTGCAAAGCCTTAACCATATAACAAAACCTTGCCACAAGCTACAAATTCACCCCCTGATCTCAAATGGTTTGTAAAGACCAAAGAAAAAAAAAAATCAGTTTTGTGGTCTAAAAAAGCATTAAGGAACTTACTGAAATCAATAAGGAACCTTCCAAATCCTTGCCTTTGGTACTGAGGCATAATCATTATGCAGGAGACATTGTACTTCTGCTGGCAAAGCTTTTCCTGAGGGAAGGAGAAACAGATCAAGTATGTCAGAGCTCTGCTGAAGCTGGCAATTTACTGCACCTGCCATTGTCCTTGTCTGAAGCAGTGCACATGCACGCCACGCACACACAGGGCAATGAGCATTCACTAAAATCTATCACTCTGTTCTGAATTGTAGCTGCAACATATGATTATTATCTTTTTGTCGGTTAATCTGTCAATTAGTTTTGGATTATTCGATTCAGTGTTTAATGTATAAAATGTTAGATAATAATGAAAAATGTACCAGAGCCCAAAATCTCATCTCTCTCTTTTTTTATATCATTAATTGATTAAATAGTAATAAATTAACGAAGATGTAAAACAGAAAAAAAGAAGACAATCCTCACATTGTAGAAGCTAGGGCTGACTACTGTTTGGCATTTTTTCTTGGCTAACAGGTTAATTGACTAATCATGTAAGCACTACTGTGAATAAATTCCATCCACGTTACAAAAATGGACAAATGACAGTAGGGTCTTACTGTATCAGTATCACCATTCAAAAATGATGTGCTGTGTTTTCCCATTTCCCATTTAATCACTCTGTAATTCTTACCTTGGAGAAATAGCCCACAAGATGACAGCCTTTCTCATCATTCTTTGTCAGTATGTAGAAGAGGAAAGGCTCCACATCATAATACAAGGTCTTGTGATCCAGGAAAAGCTTGGCTAACAGGCAGAGGTTTTGGCAGAATAGTTTGCTGACATTTCCATCAACCTAAACATGGAATAAAAAGACCAAAAGGACACTGTTCAAACAGTTCCCCTCCTCCCAGAAACCCATTCAGTGGAATATCATGCAGCATACAGTTATTGCTTTATTGCTGTAAAAGGAAGCTGACCTCAAATACTGAAAGGTCGTCCTTTCTGTAGATTTCATTGGCTGGTGGGTGAAACCAGCCACACTTCTTTGTGTGTCTCTGGAGAATGTTTTTGCTCCTCATGTACTTCAGACAGAACTCGCACAGATAAAGCTTTTGTAATCTGACAAAGACAAAGAAAAAGATGCAGTTTGTATTTCAGCATGACAGGTTTTTAAAAGGACATTGAAGTAAAAATGCAACTCAAGTAACAAAGAAAGTGTCATTATCTGTTAAGTAAAGCAACATTACCTTGAATATTCAGGAGGGTAAGGCGACGAGTACCAGGTTTGAATCTCATACTTCCCAAATTCAATGAGGGCAGGGCATCGCACAGAGTCTGTGATCATCAGAGATCCAGTTCTCTGTGAAAAGATTCAATAAAAGCAAATTAATAAATGTGGTGATCCGGATTACAGTGTCTCTTATAACCAGTCCATGAATATGGCATTGTGGCAAAATTCTCAAATCAAGATGGTGGATTTACAAAAGATAATTTAAATCTGACCAAGATCGGTCACTTGTAAGACCTTGATACTTAATCATCAACTAGGTTCTGATCTACTTCCTTTCAGAAAAGCAAAGCATTAAAAAAACAATAAAGAAACTTTATATACTATAAAAAACTATTTTTTTTGGGCTTTTTTGCCTTTAATGGACAGGACAGCTGGAAATTGTCACAGGTGGGACTCAAACCATGGACCTCTGCGTTGAGACATAAACCTCTGTAAATGTGCACCTGCTCTACCAACTGAGCCAACCTGGCCACAAACATAAATTTATATTTGACCCATGTTACATTGAAAACTCAAAAGAGTCGATACTGTAAATCAACATAACGCTGAGATACTGTACCTTTCAATCTATTATTTTTTCTGTGTCACCCACCTCTACCCTTCACATCATCACACACCAAACTGTTCAGTTACCTCAACCTGTCCATGTTTTTACGGAAACAGGAGGGAGAATGTAACATGAAGATAACTGAAGAAGATTTGGAAATTTGGGAAAGCCAGACATGGACTACAAACTCATGAATTGGAAGAACATAATACATAACACAATATTTTGTGACTCCAAAATTGAAATTTATACAAAATGGTTCTTAGGTACTTTCATGAAGGTAGTGTGGTTTTAAAAAATACCTGACATTTTCATAATTTATGGGCTTGTGATTTTAGCATGGGACACTAAAGATATGTAGAATAGTGGACAGATTTGATTTTATGTATATATGCCAATAATCTATATCCTTGACGTTCTACTACTGGGGTCCGCCGGATTTCACTCATTTTAGCCAGATAACCGATGCCTTGGGCTTCCTTTTTGTTGGCATTTTAAACTCAGGTCAATTTATGAGGACTATGGTTAACCTTTTTTAAATCTCTGCAGGGTAAATCCAGACAGCTAGTCAGACTATCTGTCCAATCTGAGTTTTCTGTGGCACAACTAAAACAACTTTTAAACGTACACGTCCCACCAAAACAAGTTCCTTCGAAGACGATTGTGATTGGTTTAAAGAAAAGGCAATAAACCAGAGCACATTTTCCTCCCATCTACGAATGCTATGTGGAGTAGCCAGACTCTCGTCCAGCGCGTTTTGTTTGGAGGAGGTTCTGGCAAAGCAAGACTAATATGCTTATTACCCCTTAGATATGTCATTGTGATGTGTTTTCCATGTCAACCCCTTGGTTTAACTTGAAAATATCAGTACAATATAAATAAACAAACAAAGTTTTACTAATCACGTAAGCCGAAAACTCCACCTAATGTTTCCCCAGTTTCTCACCTGCACAGCAAGTTCCTGTACATGAGTGAACATCTCAATGTCCTCCTCTGTGATGTGGTCTCTGGACATGGCTGCAAAGTCGGCTTGGGCCTCCTGCTTTACAGGCAGCTCCCCGTTGTGGCCTGTTACATGCACAATAACACAACATCAACACATCAGATAGCACATCAACACAGTCCTGTTTGAAGCAGCCGTGGCTGAATAATCTCATAAATGCATTCTATGCAAATGTGGTAATACTGAGAGTACTGCTGCTGAGCCTGTTTGAGGCCGTGTCTCTGAGGAATTTCATAATGTATCATCTTTGCATGTTTATATGAAAATCCCTAATGTAATGAAGTGAAACTAAATCACTCTAATTGCGTAACCGCTTTCATGTGCTTAGTCATCCACCAAGACATTTTCCCATGAATGAAGAAGCAGATGCAGGGAAGGGAGCGAGTGTCGAAATGAAAAGCAACTGATGTTGGAAAGCAGGCAGTAATTTTATGAAAGACATCAACACCATGACATAACCACCAAAACAAAAACCCATTATAAGTGGACGTGATGTGTAATTAACATATTTATGGAAATGTGCTGCTGGGGTAAGTAGTGTTTGTGTAGTATATTGTTTAGAATTGCTTGAAATATATATCCATTTGTTTTTCCTACGTGTTATTTTTTTTAAACTGTGACTTCACTCCTGAAGACAGTGAAATGTAAGGGTTACTGGACTTCTGGCTATAACCATCATGTCAGCTCAGAGTCAACTTGGGTGGGTGAATCACTGGGTTGTATGTGTCTAATGACCGCTGGAAGTGAGGCTGAGTGGAGACAGTGATTTCAAGAATGAGGGTGGGATGAGGAGGATGATGTGACTAAAGCCTCTACTAGGTAGCGATCACAATGTGCACACTACTGCAGAGGGTCAAGGACAGAGCAAGGAGAAACATGAGGGAGTTAGTGGGCCATGCACTATGACAAAAGCCAACGGGCAAGAGGATGGAAGCCATGTAAACTCCGCAGCCAAGTCAAAACGCAACGAAACTGGGTTAAGAAACTAAAATAATTCAAATTAGGCAGAAGATTAGTAGTCTGTTATAATGTTGAGGGTGTCTTCTCAAAGAAAAGATTAGCTTTGGTCTGGAAAAAAATAACTGCGAGTGACAAGCTTTAAAAAAAATAAAGAAGAAGCTTAAAGGTGTGGAGACGCAGGTCTTGGCTGGAATTTCGAGCCTTGCTTACCATGATTATTCTCAGGTTTAATTCTTCCGTCTGTCAAGTCTCCCTTTCCTGGTGATGGGGCTCCCTTCTGAGGGCTTACTTTATACCTCAGCCTGCCTAGTGTCCTGTGCTTTTTAAGGAAGGGGTTACGTTTGAAATGACTGACCATCTTAAATGGGTGTCCTCTGGGTCGGCCTGGCCCAGCAGATGTGGAGTGTAACCTATTTTTATTAAACTCATTCTTTCCAAGGCGCTGGGGCCCCGTTTTGGACGCATGGGGTGAATCCTGCTTATGATGCAAGCGCTTAGGCGGCGCGTAGCAAGGTAGTCTCTTTTTCCGCGACTGTCCCTGAGTAGTATAAATGTGAGAAAGTCCGTCAAATAGTCCCTTAAGTTGGCTGCTATTGCAGAGACTACTCAGGGAAGGAACACTAGACTGGCTGGAGGAGCTCTGTGGTGAGTTAGCAGAGGTGGAGCTGCTGGACACCTGAGAGGGGGGGCTAAGTCCCGGCAACGTGGGAGCAGGAGGAAGTGCAGAGGAAGAGGAGATTATCTTTTGAGTGGCGTCAGCAGCAAAGGCAAACGGCTCTGGTTGATTGGACAGTTTGGGCAGACCCTTGTCTCTAGAGATTAACTGTGTGGCGGGCGACTCTATGGCTACAGCTCGTGAGCGACGGCCCACGGGGGAAGGGGTAAAGAATTTGGAAAGCCCATCAATAAGCCCTTTGGTTTTCTTGTTAACGGTGAGTGTAGCTGGGGTGGAGGTGGACGTGAGGGGGGGAGTGGTGGTGGGGGTGGAAGTGGTGAATTGGGTGGCGTTGACCACACAACAGGGGTCTGCAACAGTCAATCTGTCTCTGGCGTCCTTCACAGATGCAGCATGACCAGATGAAGGTGTAGAACAGACGCTAATCTTTTGACCCCTACCAGGTGACCCCCTTCCTCCAAGTGCTACCATGGAGCCGTCACCACTGGTTACAGACCTGCAAAGACAAGAAATTGCTGCTAGGTCAGATGTCAAAGACGTGTAATGTATGTTTGTATATCAATGTATTGTTTTTTTTAATAAAAACATGCAAGATCGCACTCAACAATGTTCCCAGATCTTAGCAATTAACTCAGAATAAACGTTGTTATTACCAAAAGTAAGATCTCTTAACACTTACATTCTTTGTTTGAGCTTATTTCTGGGCCTTCCGATTGGCTTTGCATATCGACGTTTGATCTCATCGGCTTTCTTGTGCAGCAGTTTCTTCCCATTTTCCTTCGGCCTGCAGACTTGGCAGATCCAGGTACCTGGAGGGTGTCCAAACACAGAGAGTAACGTTTGAGTGGGTTCATCAATTCAGAGGACATACAGTACATTCATTTGAAACATTTCCTTTAATACAGAGAGCTGGCAAAAATCCTGCCAGCTCACAATGACAATCAATTACTCTACAAAAAGTGAAAATCCATAAGAAAAACATTGGGTCAATTCTCTGTCCAGTGGAATAGACTTTGTGTCAGGTTGTTCAGCAAAACTATGTGACTTGTATGAATTGCCTGCCAAATGTGCTACTACAGTACGCGCGCCATCAATACAAGCCTCGCTGTAGGGTCAGTACTGTAATCCAGAGATAGCAAATCTCTCTGGGGATGCTGGAATAATTTGATTTGCATGCAAAGCTTCTAATAAGCCATTGCTGCTTCTCTGTGTGCTGAGTGGCAGCCCCAAAAGGCTGTCTGTGAAGAAAAGGCTTTGAATTGACAGCAGAAAGGGAAACAGAGAAGCCAGGCAGTGTAAACACCTCACCTTTTGGCATACTTGAAAGCGGTGGGTCGCAGCACTCCATGTGAAAGCCCCGATCACATGAATCACAGAATAGCATCTCATCCTGAAAAGGGAACAGCAGGCATATGTAAGGGATGTCCCAGTTGCAGACATGTAACACCACCTGTCATTTAAAGTCTTTTGGAGATATATGCCCAATTGTGAGAGAGGCTTTACAAATGGGATCTTTTTTCAAGCCAACAACACAGATAATGGTGTGTTTTAAAATGTATGCAACATTATACTTACAGCATTTTTCCCCTGTATTCGACAGGAGCTGCAGGTTTTGCATTCAATACACTGCCATCGTAATCTCTTCACATTTGAGGTTAATTCAGGGGAAAACTTCAGACATGATGGATGCCCTTCAGAAGCAATTGAAAATGTATATTAGCATAACACATTTGTTCAAGTTTTGACTGTGTCACAGAGCTAGATACAAGGCATTCCATTTATTCACAAAGTAAGGTTAAATATTAACATATTACATCATCAAAAACAATGGTACCAGTGTATGTCCGTAACACTTCTTTTCCCCTCTGCTACAAGATAACTGTCTAAAAACAGTATGATCAAACATCTGAGCCGCTAATTACAGATAATTTGATCTTAATGAGGCAGAAACAGTAGCAGCAGTCATTCTAATGGAAGCCGATCCATGAAAGTCATGTAAAAGCTTGCCTTCTCCCTCACCCGGCTCCCTCTCATGGTTGTAAAACAGCTGTTTTACAGTGAGAGCACAAATTGTGTACACTACGAGCGGTTAATGAAAACCACCTCAATGCTACTTAGTCAAATTTGAGCTATAAAAATGTCACCCGGAGAACAATTCCTTACGGCATTTAAAATAATTGTAAGAGGTAATTTTATGGGGGTTAGCAGTTTGTCTGGAACAAAAGAACAGTAAAGGAAATGCCACCAATCTGCAGAGGGAAAAGGGTTGATCTTTGATCTGCTGTGCCTGGTGTGCTCTATAAGAACAATCTGAATTGAGCGAAAATGACTTGGGTGATTTCAGATTCTAATGGGCACTTATAGAGCATCTGCCCTTCTTGAGCCCACTGAGGGTTGCAAGCAATTTGGATCTCTTCAGCCACTCAATTTGAACATTGTTCTTCCAATAAATCCCTTAAAGGGAAGTGAAAAATGTGGAACAAGAATGTGACATCTGCCTAACCGATGCTGAGAACTATTGCTACCAGGGTTGGGTGATATGGTAATATCTTGTATGTTTGGAGATAAAATAAATTTGTTCACAATCACAGATTTCTCTACAACCATTACAGCCAGGTAGCTTTGATATCACGCGTTGTATAATGCTATTGCAGCCAATGTTGCACGTCATTGAGCAGGAATCATTAATGGAAATATGCGGAATTTTTGCATCAATGTGATTTGGTACAATGATTTGTCATGTAAAACAGACGTTTCCATCTAGTTATATAAACATTTGGCCAGATAAATGTCCAGAAAATGCACCAGATCATGCTATAACTCTATAGCAATAAATAATTGCATATCTAACTATTTTGATACAAATATTACCACAAGCAATTCTGTGATAGAAGATGTTATCCATGTTAACCACCCCTATTTACTACTGTTCTTAAAGGTGCCCTGCCACACTGTTTTTACTTGAATTTTTTTTTAAATATGTTAGGTCCGTATGCATTTGTGTTATGTGGTGAGGGTGAAAATGAACCTCCTGCTACCTCCTCTGTCAGCTCTAGCCACTGAAAAGCAATAAGTGGAGAAATCAGGCCAGTTACAAAAGCTGGTCAGTCTGACGTCATGTTGCCTGAACTCATTACTATTCATGAGCTTGCCCAGTTGCACTGGGTAAAGGATGCTAATAGTCAGGCTCTCATTGGTTAGCTGTTAGCCAATCAGAGTCAAGCAGCTTAGCGCGTTGAATATTAATGAGAACTGACACAAATGGAGCTGAGTCTTACCACACTAGAATGGCTTGAAACAAGGTAACCAAGGCATTTTTTTTCACAAAAAATGTTACAGAGTTCATGGTAGAACTTCAGACAAAGTAATGAAATACATGTGGCAGGGTACCTTAAAGTTATAATTTTTCAAGGACAGGGCAATAACTTATTATAGTAATTTTTCCTAAAATTACAATGTGACAAGATAATTTCATGTTACATCTTTGTAAAATGTAATCAATGTAAAAAAAATGAATGCTTCCAAGCAAATGTAAGTTAAAAGCAAGCTTTTGATCTACATATTTTAAGTGTTCTGTCTGATTTAAACCAGAGCAATGTAATATTGTACACAGGATTTTGCATTCATATGCCATATATTGCAATTTATTGAATTACTACTTTTCTAAATATTGTTCTACTATATTGCCCACTTCTATTCCTAACATGCATTCACTCTGTTGCTTGTGTGCCTTTGCTAACATGCTAACAATTTTGTCCAGACTACAGTATGTTGTGGCTTGTAAGAACATCCAAGGCGACTTACCACTGCTCCCACAGTCTGCACAGGACAGCAGCTCTTCTGGCCGCTTGTCCCGATTTGACTCTTTCGTTCCAAGACAGAAACTGCATATTGGGATGGGGTCAACCCGGAGCTGGGTAGGAACACAAACAGAGACAAACTGTTTGAAAACAGAAATGAGCACAGGCTGCGTATGAAGTGCTTGAAAGCCTGTTTGTTTTTGGAGATTTTATATTGTCAAGACTTTTGAGAACACTGCAGACTTATTTCTGGTTTATGCAAGATGATAACACCAGTGTGTGATTTAATGAAATGGCCACAAAAATATGAACTGCAAGCATAAGCTCAGAAGATGAAAAAAGGTGTTCTCACAGACTTGAAATGAATAATAAATGAATCTCATCCTCAGAGATATTGAGATCCACCTCCTTTATCCATTACATCTGAATGGGTATGTGATCTTAGTAATCATAGTTTAAGGGCTTAATCCAATTCTCAAAGCTTGCACTCCAGTCTGAAAGGATTAACCAGCATGTAATCAAATTACCTCAATAATAAAACATGCTCGCATTGTTACTGCCGCCATCCACTGTAAATGTTGCAAGTCTCAGAACAAACACTCATTTAAAGGCTTACGTTTAAGTTCAGAAGAAGTAAAATATGAGCTCAAGGTTTAAGAGGATTTCCCCATTGATCACTCAGAATGAACAGAGGCTGACTTCACATAGGAAAATAGCGAAGACTTAGTGTCATCCCATCATAAAACAGTCAGTTAAAATTAGCTAAGCAGTCATAACCAGACTAAACCCACACTGAGGTACTCTGGCTTTCATAAGGTGTCCCTTTAAATATGAGATCATACAAGTCCCTAAAGGAGCATCAAACAAACTGCTGCTTCCTTCTTGCTTGAGAGGAAGTTCTTAACGGAAAATAACACTCACAGCCTGGGTGTGACCATAAATAACCCCCTCATCATCAGTTTACACACTAAGGCCTTGTCAATTGACTGGAGCTTTGAAAGGCTCTCTGGGGATGCCCATAATTAGTTCCTGGTTTCTATGACGCAGATCAGCATCCTGACCTTAACAAAATTTGCAACCTCCAAATCTCTATTGGTCCTGACCTACAGTTGTTTTTTCATCTGTCAACAAACACAAGACAGAAGCATCCCTTCAACCTGTCAGAGCATCCAAAAGAAACCCAAGGGGAAATGCAACTAGGACACAGTGGGGATTTGGTCATTGTTCCTGGCTGTTGTATCAATTAGTTTTTACGGTGAGGGGAAGCAGTTTACTGCCACATCAATGATTACTCTATTTTCAAACCTGCCAGGTCAATATTTGAAAGCAGGCACTGGCATTAGAAGTGGACTGCTGCCCACACAGCTGTGATCATGGACATAAAAACACTGAAATGCTAATGTGTGATGAGGCTACACCTGTGGAGTATAACACTGTTACTCAGAGGTAAATCATCAGGATTTTCTAATTGTCTTATGTTATTGGAAAAAAAGAAATGTTGCTCAGTTGAGTTGGGCAGGTCTGCAACAGCAAGCAATCTTGTTTAACAAGCCTGGTTATAAGTATTCTTCATATTTCAAAAACAAATAAGTGCTAAAATGTTAGGGCAATCAACAAAACGTTTATCAACAACAATTTTGAGAATTGATTATGTTGGTATTAGGGGTGGAACGGTATATATATATATTCGTATTGAACCAAAATGGACATCACGGTTCGGTACATGAATTTACAAGAATACACTGTATAAAAATGAATAAAACTTGCGTGCAAATTAATGTAATTCTGAACTATTGTTAGATACGCGGGTTCTTCAGGGACACTTAATCTGTAGACCCGCCTTAGTTCTGAAGCTCGGTGCGCCCATAGACAGTTAAAGAAGTGGACCAACAGTGGACCAACAGTTCTGGACGGAGACCAGTGAAGGAAAATAGAAGCACTTTTCCGGTGATGACTAGGCTTTCTGCGCAGCTTCCAACTGAGCTTGATGACGTGGTTGTGGCGTGGGCAACGTGTCTGAAAGTTGTAACTTTTCTGGTAGCTGTGCCAAGAGAAATCTCAATCATTGCCAGTCAGCAGAGACGGAGAGCGTAGGTATCTGTTAGGAGATAACATAGGCAGAAGCTAATTATTGCTAACTAACATGCTAGTTAACATTAGTAATTAAAGCTAAACAACTAATGGAAGCCCAAACTGTTTGCGTGATTCTCCTGAAAATATGGTGATTTGTCAACTATGCGACGGTATGTCGCATGGTTATGACGCAATCGTTAACCTATTTTTACAAAAATGTCTGCTGCAAAGCCATAACGTGAGGTACAAGGTAATGGAGCCTTTTGTACATTGTCATGTTTCTTTAGAAATAAACAACGGACAAAGAGAGTCTTGACACGCTTCAGATGTAAAGTTATTCACTGTCAAAGTGGCGCCAAAATGAATGGCAGTCAGTGGGATGCTAACTGCAGGTGAAGGCTTTGTAGCATTAAAATGGCGCCATGTGAGCTACGCTTAGAGAGGAGAGGCTTACCCCCTTGGGTGCGCCATATGTAGCCAAGCTCCACCTATGTATGCAGTTTTAGTGAGTCAGAGGTAGCAGCAGTATGTGTTGCCAACTTAGCGAGCAAGTTTTTTGTTTTGTTTTTAAAAGCAACTAGCGACATACTGCATCTGCCGACTTTGTGTAGAAAAGACACCAGTATTGTCCAGGGAAACGCAAAAACAGTCTTCTGTTCTGTGACTGAGGAGCAGCCCTCTGCGGTGAAAAATGGCCGGGAGACGTCGTGATAACGTTGCATTAAACATGTAATTTAGTTTGTCTTTGTAGAGAACAGAGATGCTGTATTTTCAGTTCACTGATTGTCTTATTTTGTTTACAAGTTACAGATGGAAATGATGTGGGGTACTTATTGTTTACTGTTTACATCTTACTTTACACACTTCAGGCTGTTGCAGCTAGCTCAGGGGTGAGACGATATGACACTAGGTGGTACAGCCTGAGACAAACAATAAAAGAAATTGCCTTCTGCATTTTTGTTTCGCTTTTCCCTCCATTGTACCGAACTCGTACCGAACCGTGATGTCTGAACCGAGGTATGAGCTGAACCATGACTTCTGTGTACCGTTCCACCCCTAGTTAGTACATGTAAATTGTATTTGTTTGGGTTTTACACTCGGACAACAGAACCAAACAGAAGGTGAGCAGATTTATTCTTACTATTTTCTGACATGACAAAAACTGAACAAATAATCTAAAATACTAATTGATGATGAAAACACTTGTTTGTTGCAGCCCTTCATATGACCCCAACGTTTTGTTAACTGGACTGCACAATGTTTGTCAATTTGGAGTTCATTAAAGTTAAAGTCATATTTGCTCAGAGCAGAGATAAATATTAACATGTTGTCCTTGATCACAATCCATTCTACGCTATCATTGCTAAAAGATGCAGCCAAAGGCACTTCAAAACAAGGCTTCAGTGTTGTGGTTACTTCAGAGTTATTACTTCTTGTTTATGTACAAAAAGTTAACGTGTCATCTTTATCATGAAATATCATCCCGAACAACAAGTTTCTTGACAGCCTTAAAACTCAGATTTTGGGGAATATTCTTAGGCCTGATGATTAAAATCAATAGCAATTTGCAATCTGCACAGCACAAAAGTGTGAAAATAAAGAAACAAACACAGCTAAAGAGATGCTGATGATTTACTTGGGGATTCTAAATTAAGCACATTACAGGAAATTATGCTGCTTCAAAAGAGCAGGCTGTCCTGAGTGAGGGGGTGGGGTCCTATTAGAAAACTGCTGGTAGAGAGAGAGAGAGAGAGACAGAGAGAGAGAGAGAGAGAGAGAGAGAGAGAGAGAGAGAGATCTCAAATGGTTGCATAATGCAGCAAGAAAGAAAAAACACTCATTCCTTGCCTTTGTTCCTTCAGTCTCTTCAGAATCTAATAAACTCTAAACCAAGACTGCGCTTTCTTTTACCTCAAAGTATCTTTTTTTCTCAAAACAAACACACAAACACACACACACACACACACACACACACACACACACTTGTGCTTCAACAACTTAACAAGCAGAGATGTGTCATCCTTTGAAGTGAATGGTAAACCTGGACTGGGCTATGTGATGTCATCAGGCTTGGAGCAATAAGTTGAAATGTTCCAAATGGAAAACAGCAGGCCGTCCTCAGTTATGAGAACCATTGCAGGACACTGTGTCTCTAAACAGTTCTCAGTTTCACTTTTGGCCTGACCACAGACACAGTCACAGTTGTGACTGCAGTATCAAGGTGTCGCTTCCTGAATATTCACTGTGAAACTGGTGGGGAGCAGGGTGACATCTCTATAGCTTGGTGCTGTTCAGCTGCATAACTTGTGCATAAACTATTGGACGACACTTCATCTCAACACACGGTCCGCAAAGAGTCCCTACAACAAACTATCTAGATGAGTGTACACTGCACTTTAGGGCCATATAATGAAAACTACTTTCCATGAAACACTCTCTTGCGCTTGACAGTGTCTTAAAATTGCAAAGCAAGTACAAAAGTGCCGTCATTTTACAGACTTTTGTCTGCAGTGTGTGTGCTAAAGCCCAATTAATCGTGACACAATCTCTGCAAACTATAAACCACCCCTAAGGTGCCAAAAGCAGCGGAAACAATTCAACCTGGAAGTTTGTTCATATGGTTTTATTTACTCTCTAGGGACTCTCTGTTAGCACAAAGGTCATAACAACTGCATGCAGCTTGAGAATACTAAAGTCCTACCACATATACTTCAGCTGCCATTCCTCAGCACTCACTATTTGTGACAACTAGTTTATGCTTGTGAGCATGTAACTAACCAATAAAATATTCCAAATCTGTTCACTGATGCTTGCTACTCACAAGACAGCCAGCCACATCCCTTAAGGCCATTAGGCTAGTGTTACATAACCTGTGGGAAGCCTACAGCCGACTGCCTACCACACACTGCCAGCATGACTTACTGATTATCCAAGCTCTCATATTATGGAGACCAACAGCAACACAGCCCCAAAGGGATGCACTCTCGATGATGTTGTTTCTGACCTGCCAAGCTAAAGTCTCACAGATTTAAGACCACAATCGTAAAATTCCTATCAAGCAAATGCCGCTTAGTGGTGGCCCAAGCTTTCAAACTTCCTCTTTGGTAATGATGTCATGGAAATGCCACTGTTAAGGTTCCAAAAAAAGTCCTTGGTTCACCCTAAAAAAGCTTTACTACATGTTAGAGCTAGATAAGAAATCAATAACACATTAATAACAAGAATAACTTATTCTATGTATGTTTCACTTTAGGGTAACAGTAGCATATGACACACCAACGTCCAGGGTAACATGGGAATAAGCATGAGGTGAAAGAATGAGAATGCAGAGGCCAAGGTGTGTGTACCTGGTCTCGCTCATGGGGGAGGAGTGTCACTGATGACAGGACCAAGGGGGAAGCACTTGGACACCTGGAGCCCCTTCCCTCCACACTGCCATGGTTAAGCTTATACCGTGGGCCATTTTTTAACAACCTGCCGTTGTTTACTGACCGCTTGGCCGCCAGTCGTAACCTCTGCCGGAAAGCAGGGTTATCGACAATGTTTAAGAGGTCATCCTGGTTCCTCAGATACCTCTCGATGTTCTTTAGTGAGGAGCCATGGGTATCATCCAAGCCCTCAATGGCCCTCTTAAGTATTTTATTCCAATCAATGTGGCGCAGATCGTTTGAATTCCATAATGATTCCTTTGATGGCACAGACACATTTGCAGGTGGGATTGATCCAACTCTCCCAGGATTTCCTGGGTCCTTGTAAGAGGCACTCCCCTTATTTGTAACCTTAAGAATAGAGCCATCATGAACACTTAATTCCAACTGCTCAAGGACGGTCTTCTTGTCCAGTCCATGCGATGTGGCCACCGCATGACAAATTCTCTCCTCTGAAGGCCTCTGCTTTTGCCTTTTGATTTTCTGTATTGCTTCAAGAATCCACTCCGTGTACAGAGGGTTTGCAAGTTTTACCATGGTTGAAAAATTAGACTCACAAAAATCTGATCCATACAGATTCCCCCTTCCTGCTGGTGAACACTGGGTACATCCACATCATTAGTAAAGTCAAAAAGTTATGTTCCACGCCAGCATCCACATTCTCAAGTCTTCTTAATCCTGGGTATCTGACATTGGTCTTGAGGAAAAGTTGGCACAAGTAAATTCCACAATTGTAGTTACCAGCTGATCTGGATGGATATTTATTTAATCCCAGATCAATTCTAAAAAGAAAAAAGAAATTGGTCAAATACATGTGTAAAGTACAATTTCTCCTGCAATTGCTTATTTCCTCTTACTCATATTCTATAAACTAGCACATATAATAGCTGGCTTTTTAGCTAAGGACATCTTACAAGACAGAGCATATACCAGGAACCCCATTATTAGTAAGATATAAGACAGGTATTAAACATATTTGCAGATTATTATAAGAAAGTATGCTAATCTATTAACTATTTTAGATTCAAAAAGTTAAATATTATTTGTATGAACTATAAAGTGTTGTGTAAAAAAAAAAAAAAAAAAAATGTCATGTCAATTTTTATGTAATTATTTAAATGAATGAATCTGAAAACATTTCACGGACCTGCTGGAAGAGTGCCACGGACCCCTATGGGTCCTCGGACCCCACTTTGAGAATCACTGGCATATTGGATATACTAGGCCAGAGGAATGCCGGACGTTTAATATGTGTTAAAACATGAGAAACAGATGGATAAAAACAGACGAAGGAGCTGTCATGGTTGCTAAATAAATTCGAGTGACTTAATCCATAGTCTGGCACCATAATCCGCACACCAAACCAGATGTCCGTTTCAAAAGATACTATTTTTTGTAGAAGTAATAAGTTTTAGCACAGTGACAGCTAGAACTTCTACCGAGTGTAAAAGTATAAACAGTCTGCATGTAGCTAGGCTACTCGGTTTCAGATTCCTTTTCGACATAAAAAAAAAAAACAAGTTCACATTTATTTCTGCAGCACGTAATTTTCCAAAATGTCACCGTCACATGTCTAACATATGCGAACTGATTAAAAACATAAAAAGGACATCATAGGTAAAGTTTAACCGTTACCTGTCTGCACGCGACTTTTGACAGCTCGACGTCCGCTACGACAAACTGATCAGCGCGAGCTTTATGACATTTGTATAATTAATGTTCACTTCCTGACAGCTGCAGTTAGACGTTTGAGGCACGTCTGCAAATAACCACAAAGCCGTTTAACGAAGCAAGAAACCGGTAAGTTAATAACTACGTAACAAACCTAGAGTTGTGGTCCGCTGAGTTGAGCAGATAAATGACAGTGTTGCCAGCATTACTGATGTCACCTAAACAGTCGCCATTTTGTTACAATGTTGTAGTTTACATGAATCCGACATGACGCTGATTACAATCCAATGGAGTCTCATTAAACCTTACCTACACTAATGTGCCCTCCCTAGCAACTTCAATATTGGCTGTAAAGACAAGATCCGATTTCTGGTTTGATAAAGCACATGTCAATCTTTATGTATGAGCTCACTCTAAGAGGCACGGTACTGGCTGTATGATCTGTCACTTCCCTCAATTGACCCGCCTCTTAAGGTGCCTTTAGTGATGAATAGATATCATTTACTTCCAACACCCATAACATCTGAACTTACTGCTCTAACTGCACCGGCAGGACATTATTAAGTTATAAATACACTACAAAAAGCATAAACTGGCTGAGTAACGATTAAATTAGATACATATTTACCGCATTTCCCAAGCGTTTAACGCCGGCCCACCTTTACTTAGATTCCTCCTTGAAACAGTTGGTTACACTTGAAAGTGATTTGGAACATTTTAGACTTTAATTGGCTGTTTGTTGAATCTATCATTAGTTTGCATAAAACATGCAAAGGCTCTAGCGCTGATTTAAAGTGAAACATATTTTTTTGATAAATTCCAGGTAGCATATCAAGACTTCTGCTGGCTAAATGTGTCCAAGCTATCGCCTTTTCCCCTCTTTATCTTCCTCCCTTTTCATTATTTCCCGAAAGGAGCCGTAATTCTCCTGATATTTAACATTTCAACTATGTGACGTTAAATTGGCGGCGATAAATAAAGGTGCCGTTTAGCACAAAAGTAGCTCGCTCCACGTCTGCCAGCGAAATTATAAACGTCCTGTGTTGCGCTGTACAATAATGGCATGACCTCTTTATTACTATTAACTATCAAATACCTCCAATGAGACAAAATAGTGAGCCCTGGAGGGAAAAGGGATGTTCAGGGGGGAATACAAGTTAACACGACTGCCGGGAGAGTAGCGCCTTCATCACTGGTTGTATCGCTAGTTTCTTTAGCACCCATTTCTCAGCTTCAGCTCCGCTCTCGTTTTCCATATTTTAATAGGAAATGATACACAGCCTTCTTGGATTTTCACATCGTTTTGTTAGATGCTACGCAAACCGACCTATCTATCTCCTATCTGTCGCCGCCGTGGGCGAGAAGGCACAACAAATGAACGGCAAGTTTCATGCAAGGATGGACATATAACTAGTAGGCTATGAAAGAAAAAGAAACGAGTGCACATTCTACCGTAAATATTTGCTGGTAGTTTACCTCTGTAAGTTTTTCCCCCCCTCGGATACTCCTCTTCATTATCGGGGAAACGTCGAAGGATATGTGCAGCGACATATCCGAGCGATTTCGTGGGATTTGATCTCTTGAAACGAAGGCTGAAAAGCTTGCGCCGAGACATGGAGAGGACCTGATAACAACTAATTGAAAGGTTAATCTACATAGCAGCCTGTGACAAAGTGGTACCCTCCCCCTTCTTCTTCTTCCACTGTAGACATCCCTACTTCAGTGTAGTGGAGCGGACCGTCCCCCCTTTAGTGCGCTCCTACAATGATATTGTCAATTTCACTTTTTTACCCGTTCCATCAACATGTCCAGAGATGAGCCAAGAGGAACATTTTTACACTTCATATTTTTGGTGCATTAGTCTCGGCAGGCTTAGACATTCATGTCACCCATTCATAACACCCACATTAACATTTATTCCCTATGGGCATTTTTAACTTCCTTTAATGTGCAGTATAGATATAAGATCCAATGTGAGTTATTCTGACATAAACACATACATTTTACAGGACAGTGTAGGATATCATATACTAACACCATAATCTGCTAATTAACTTCACCATGCCCAAGGAAGAGCAATAGTTGCTGGCAATAATGTAGATCATTACATTTTCAGTATTTAGATTTACGCTCCCCTTGCTCATTCACCAACTCTTTAGCAGCATCAGAAATCCTAGAAAGCAATTTTTCATGCAGTAATACAGATGTAATTAGAGGGATAATTGGTAACTTCCCATCAGATTATAAACACATATGGCTTTAAAAAGATCTCAACTGAAAACCCTTCTAAAAAAGACATTGGATCTGTAATTTGATTGGCATTCATTTAATTCACGTTAATAGCAGTGTCATTTTATCTGTGCTTTTCTTATTACCTTAAAGATGGCATTGGTGTTTTCTATTTACCTGCATTTTTACCATTTACAGTGTTTATATCATTAATTGTCTTGTTGCCATGAAGTCCTTAAAATTGATTTCAATCTATTTACTGATAATTTGGGGTAAACATTTAAAAATAAAATGTTATTTCACTGAGGCGCTGCTGTAAAATCGTGTTAAACCAGGTGAAATGTGAATAAAAGAGGTTCCTATTTGCGTATAGGACTGGTGTCATGATAGAGGCACTGACCAAACCTGCCTGTGTCTGGTTATAATGAATGCCACCCTGGGCCCCAGCAGGTCCTTCACTGCTGCATGGGTCCAGGGATAATTTGAATTGGAGCATGTGCCATTGCAATCTGCCCATCCCCCTCTTCAATCCCTGCCAACTGCCACACTGGTGTTCAAACACTGCTGCCCATCTGCGGGGCAAAACACTGGCCAGGGCCCCAATTACTCCTGCATTCAGAAAAATATATTGTGGTCATGAACTCACTTTTGTAAGCGACTATCACAAAGTCAAATTTTGCCTCTCCCTAATCGTTAACAGCATATTTAAGTTAAAACAGTAAATTAAGAGATTTTGTATATCGCAGCTATGCAAAACAATTGACATTAAATATTTTCTAAATGCCTCGGGTCCACTGTAGCTTACAAAACAGATAGCATAGTATTGTAAAATGTAAATTAAATGCAAAGATTTTACATTTGTTTTTATTGCATACATTGAGCAAAGCAAAAGTTTACCAGGAAAAGTATGTTTAGTAGTTTCCTTATTGTGGGAGGCATTCTCATTACTTGATCATGGCTCCCTCTTTTTGTGTTTGTGTTTTGCCATCTGTCATCTTGAGAAGCAAATGAACCAGCTGCCATGGAGTGTGATCTTGCCCAATCAGAAATGTGGTCCTTTTCAAAGCGCATCTGTGTGAAACCTTAAAAAAATGCTGATGAAAAAGAAGTGTCTCAAAGTTGTTAATAACATTTTGGCTGGAGAATGTTTTCACCTAGATGCCCCCGATTAGCATAAATGCATAAACTACGCCTCATTACAAAAAGGGAGCTCTTGTGCAGGGAGTGTACAAACTGCATTCCTCCTGTCACGCTCAGAGAAAATAAAAGAAATATGATGTAACAGGTTGTTCTAGAGGAACAAAAAAATGTTTATTCTCCATCACACATCTTTGTAGAACAGATGAGTCTTGAATTATTTTCCACAACATTTGAGACACTGCCCAACACTTCTGCTGGCCCATAGTCAGCGGGAGGGGAGGGGCCTCCCTCTGATCCTTGTCTCCAACCCCCAGCGACAGCACAGTGTGGTACGAAGGATCAGTCTAATTTTCAGGTCCCTGAAGCCATGAAGAGCAACCACTAATCCCTTAACTGAGAAAAATGATCTCCTGTAGCCCTGCAGTGCACCGCCAGACCCTGAGAGTCCAGCGAGGACCCAACATGCATGAGTGGGGGTGAATGGAGCAGGACACCAGGCTGGTCCCGGTCTCCCCACCCCCCAGTTCCCTCTATAATGGAGAGTGTTGAGCTGTCCAAAAGTGATTAGCATGAGGGAGCCTCCGGCTGATTAAATAATGGGGAAATGCACAAACCTGGTTGTTGTTGCGGTTTGTTTTTGTGTGTATTTAAAAAAACTTTAACTGCTGGTAAACTGCTTATACGTCAAAACTAACTTTGCTTTTGTATAGGAGTATCTTGGTAGAATGAGTTTGATATTTTTTATTTGTATGAACACAGAAGCTCTTTGCAGTTTTATACAGTTAAAACTATCACTTTTGGAAATTGAAAGCCACCCATAATGGAGCCCCATCCATAAACTGCATGACAGCTGAATATTAAAGTAATACTCAACTGAAAAGGTACTATATTTTAAAGTATGCAGTATCACAACACTCAACCCCTGCAGTCTTGAAAACGTTTGTAGTTTTCTGCTTCATGATGACACTCATAGTTTGCACTACTAAATACAGCACTTCTGTGGCTCACTTGCTTGCTCATAGCTCAGAAGATCTAATAGAAGCAGTGTAATTAGCAAATTATTGGCAAAATAGTTTGGAAAATATTCAGTATGAGCATCAACAGCAGAGAAGTGGATTATGCAGCAGGAAATTTCTGTGGACTTTTTTTTTGGCCGTGACTCTGGATCACCATTAGAATCGTTTGTAACGTCTGGGAATCGATTCCGACAACAGCTGCCGTCCTTCATTAAGGAGCAAACAACACACTTTTTAGAGCAACATGTCCAAAATATCCAAACCTTTCCTGCAGGATAATGCACTTCTCTACCACTGATCCATTTTTTCAATATGATCCAAACTTCCATTGCTTTGTGAATTATAAATAAATAAATAAATACACTACTTCCAGCAAATCTTCAGCACTATGAGGAAGTGGTGCTAAGACACTAGGAGGGATTAGCTCTGCTGTGGAAAGCCAGAGTGTGTGTAACATGAAGAACATACAGTTAAATGGCGGAAAAGGGGTGTGAAAAGTGTTAATGTAGTGATACATTTAGACCTACAGGCGTTTAGTTTTTGATACTCAAAATATAGATTTTCAGTGGAATGCTTCTTTAAACATTACCATTTTATTCCAATATTTGATAGTAGTACATTGTATGTATTGTATTTAAACATCTGAGTTTCATATCTGCTGCAGCACTTAGTCCCATGCAGTCACTGTAAATAGAAAAAATGTACATAAAATCCTGAAGCATACATATACAAGTATCTTATGGAAAAGACAAAAGTGCAGTGCTTGGATGCATCAGTGAAAGTCTGGCTTCTCTGGGAAAGTGCATCCGACCCGTTTGATGATGACATTGGCGGCGTAGTGTCCAGCCCGGATACACTCCTCCAAGTCTCTATCTTGGACCAACGCATAGAGGAATCCTGGGTACACAGAAAAGCAGAGGTCAACCTGTAACCATCCATCCCCTCCAAAAATGTTTGGGGAGCATATCCCATTAAATATGAGCCAGATACTAATGGTTTTTAGATAAAGGCACAATGCCATTTCATCCTCAACAGGACCAAAATGATGACGGGTGGTGCTATGATCAGCTCATACAGAGTAAAAACAGCAGGCTAAATGTCATGCTCATATAATCTGGAAGCATTACTATGTAACATAGTTGGCCAGTATCAAAGGTTAATTGGGATTGTACACAAAAATCAAGCTGTGTTGAGGATGATTTTCATGCCGTACCTCCCACAAAGGCGTCTCCGGCTCCGTTAGTGTCCACAATATTGTTTTGGTCGATGTCCAAAACAGGAAACATGGTCACCTTCTCACCTGTGGTCAGAAAAACAAGAGGGCTGTTAATTAAAGTTGAACACAAGTGGGTTTGTTTTCCTTTTTCTCCCAAGTCTGAGCTTATTATTCGATGGCAACTTCATATTTAAAAAAAAAAAAAAAAAAGCATAGGTCATTTCACACAGCAAGGCTTTGTTTTAATTGGAGATAGTCATTTGACTTCAGCAACACATTCTGTAGTTTTGTTGCTTATTAATGACATGCAAAATAGAAGATTGTGACTTATATTACATATGAACAACATAATAAATACGGAGTAATTTAAAGGGAGTCATCAAGGAAGTTAGCCTTGCTAGGACAGTGAACTTCACTTAGCATCATGGCCACCAAAGCTGAATATAAGCTAACACTTTAAAGTTGGGGAAAGACTTTTGAACAACATTTTCACTGTAATTAGTGAATGTTTGCTTGCTAAATAACAAGGTAGACAATTGATTGTGACGGAGAAATGGACTATTCAACTATTGTTTTAGCACAAATGACAATGTTAAACTAAGGGACACTTCTGTAAAACAAATCATGCAATGCCCTGCAGTGGCTTGAATAAATGTCCCAAAAGCAACAGATGATCAAATGCAAAAAAATTCTAAATATTTAGCTTTAGGTGAGTACTCTGATGAATAAAAAAAATGCAAGAACAGTTGCTGTAAGTCGATTCAGTTCAAAACGGAATCCATTAAATGAGGGTCTTTAATATCTTCAATGGATTATATTGCTTCAATTATCAGTAGCATATGTACTTCAAAGGGACTCCCAGTTTAAAAGAGAGGGGGGGGGGAAACAAAAATCTGCCAGATGACAACGTCTCGAGGTGTAGAGTGACATTAAATCAGCAACTTATGTCAGAACAATCTAAACCACACACACAATCTTCAAACAATCTGAGGGCTCTGGTGTCGACGTGAACCTTCAAAAAGGTGCAGGAGACAAAAGACTGACATGTGGATAAAAGGAACACGAGGAGGCTGACAGACCTCTTATTGAGAAAAAAGGTTGGAAGTTTACAGAGAACACGAGAAAAAAAAAAAACTACAAAAAGTTGTTTAATGAGGCTCCCTGCTAATCCAACAATGGCTCACAAAATATCTGCGCTGCAGATAGGACACCCCACGCCTTACCAGTTTTTTAATACATTTCTGCTGTCGTCCTACAGGGTAAAAGTTACACAACTTTCAGCCCTGCTTATCAACACATGATGTCAAGGAAATTACTGTCATCAAGTTGCAGTTGAAAATTACATCTTACAGAGCAAACAGGACTGTATTACAGATCAGGTACTGAAGATGTATAAGATAAATAGTTGTGTTTCATAATGAGATTTAATAAAATGTTCTCTTTAAAAGTGAAGCAGGAGATGGACCTTTTTCACAGCAGACATTTTGGCTTGTCATAATAGGAAAAGCACAAGTGTAAATGATGACCATGGTTGATTAAAACAACTGCATCAATTTGGGTAAAATGGTTCCAGGTTGCTGGTATTGTGCATGGCAGGTTGTCACTTTCACTGGAACACTTGATGGAACTGAGCCATTGTTAACAAAATTAGTTTCACCTGGGATTTCCTGCTATGACAAGTCCAAATGTCTGCCATGAAAAAGTATAGTGTCACGTTGATAATAAATTACAATAAGACAAGAATCCGTTTAGGATCAGCTAATTAGTAGCATAACGACTTTGCTTAATGCCACAGATGAAGCTAGAGAATCCTCTTCCCTCTTAAAATGATTAAACGCAATGGAAAATGTGCTCCTAATAAATTACAGTGCTGTCACTTATTCAACAGTTAAGAACCGTTCAAATGTGGTTGTGTTCATGCGCTGCACTTTGTGGCTATAAAAGCGGATGCTTTAAAGTTTGAGGCTGCTGCACTTGTTCAGCACACAGATTCTGCTTTTCATTAGACCCGACAAATCAGATATAAAAAAACTGTGTAAATATGTTTGCGGTAGTTAAAAGAAATGGTTAACCTCTTCAGTGAGTGGGTGGTACGAGCAGTCATGTCTTATTAGAAAGACAGTCTGCAACCAGGTAACCTCTCACATGAAGCTCATCTTTGTGATAACACTACATCCAGAGGTGTCAGAATTCACTGAACAAATTTGAATATGTTAGACCTACTGCGATGTTGTCGCAATTAGCAGTTCTGGGTTTGGATTATTTTTTAAATCCTTTAAACTAACTAGGCATTTTTTATTTTATCCCACTCTAACATGCATCTTTTGTTTCTCTGGTGTGTCTTATAGGAAATTGCCACTCTATGAGCTGAAGTCACATACAAATCTAGCCTCAGTCTTTACAAACAATCTAAAACTAGAACTTACAAACAGTATCATGATAATCGATAATTTCTATAAGTATTTACATTGTTTTACAGCTAGCATGCAATTGTAAAGATGTGTGGGTCAACCACACTGAAATATCGCAACAACTACTGAATGGAAACTCCCAATATGGTTTATGACTACAAAGGCAACGGAACATAGTTCAACCATGCTGGGTCTTGCCTTTGTATAAAATAAGGGAGTTTAAAGCAGTGCTGTGGAAATTACATTTTTTTAACTTTAGTATTTTTAATTTGACCTGCACCTGCCAGAAGGTGGGATGTGCACACAATTACTTTTATAAACATTACCTGCTAACCACCAGCATGTTGACACTGTCATTGTGAGCATGCTGACATTAGGATAAGTACTGTTCTGCTCTTAGAAATGCTTTAAATATTTAGCAACACAGATGTGAACATGTGAATTTGAATTGCAGCACCTAAAATACATACTTTGTAACATTTCTGCAGCTCAATGCTGTTGATGGGATTTACAGAAGTTTGTGTGAGTACAGTTTCTAAACGCATGGCAGAATAGACTTCCAATATTTCTCTGTATAATATTTCAGTTTTAAAGTTGTGTCCTCCGCCGCTAGAGGAAAGTTCACATGACATCATTGATGCAAATTATTAAATTTGACTGACATGTTAACTCGGGTTACAGTCCAACAATTCCCCAGCCGCCTGTAACAAAAGATTTCATTGGCAAAAATCTGTCATGGAAATGGCAATAAAAAAATTAAAAACCCCTGCCAAAATACTAGACTCAGTTGTTGCTGGCTTATAGAATGTATGAAAACATCACTTTGCTTGACTCATCTCAACGTTATTTTTAATCAATAAAACTCTGCTGTACTTTTTTTACACTAACATATTCTTGTTCCTGGAGTTTGTTTGACAAAATGAGTAAAGCAGCAGATTGGTGGGATACATGGGAGTGTAGTATAGCTGTGCTTTGACAGGTAACTTGCAACAGAGAAAAAAAATAACTGAGAAAAGCCTTGAAGGAATTCAAATACTTTCTCTGAGTAAGCTATAATTGTGTGCTTTTGTTAATTCTCTCTTCATAATTCTCTCATAACAACTCTTAAATGGTGGTGATTAAACTTAAGAAATTCTTTTAAGACGTCTCTTTGAAATGAGTATCAATTAAGTCCTTTATTATTGGCTATTCTTTTTAACAATGCCAATTCACAGCACAACACTGACTGAGTAAATGCTCTCTTGTTAAAAGATGCCGACTGTACGTGCAAATAAGATGACCTTGGCTTTATGGGAAAATGAGCATATGGAGGGTTGTTCTGACTCTGAAATTATTACATACTCCACTTAGTTGTGTTCCAACGCTTACTATTGTTGCTTTGACAGAAAGCAGGTAGATCAAATAGTCGGCAAATCACTCAAATTAACTTTGTTCCTGTCACACTTTATCATCTGCAACATAAGTGAAACATAATTTTATCTCCCAAGCTTCTAAATGACCACTACGCAAAAAGGCATGAGCTAAAATACTCAATAGTTTAAGTACAACATCATTATGTGAAAAACTCCCCAAGAAGACTTCTTCTGGAACATTTCCTGCTGCATTTCAGCCAAACTGGAGTGGAAAACAACGTTACTGCTTTCTTGGCAAACATGACAGGTTAGGAGCAATTTGACATTCAATCATAACCAGCATCTTTGTTCACAATTGAGTTAGAAAAAAAGGAATACATATGCCTGTAATTACTGTAACCACAGGCAAAAGATCATCGCCAACAAATATCCTTTCAGGGAGACATGAAAGAAAACACTTCACCGTGAGATGCCAAGTAAAAAGGAGGTCTTTTTCTTAGCCCAGAATGTTAATTGATTTCGTCCTTCATGAAGTACAAAACATAAACATCCCACTTTTTAAACAGACTACTAAGATGTCTTCAAGTAGATTTTAAAATAATTCTGCAACATTTAATCTACTGTAACTTTGGGGAGAATGACAAATAAACCTGCTCTAAGAAAAGAGCATTTTGCCTTAAAGACAGTATTTACTCCTCAGTGATTTACTCATGTGATTAACATGTATAGACCAGGTCTTTTTTCCAAAGTTGAAATCTGCCGGCTTGGCCCTCTTGAGAGCCCTAAAACACGCAGAGGAGCAGAGTCAGGCTTTATCAAGTCCTTATCAGCGATTAGAGCGGCTACCCCCACTGAATGATTGTTTATTAGATCTCCTCACCGTTAAGGATCAGGGCACAATGATCTTAATTACTGCTTTAATGGGTGTATAAGCAAAAGCCCAGTGTAGTTCAGCAGTGTCAGTGGCAGCTAAATAAAGGGCCATTTCCCCTGCTCCCAGCTCTTAAAAGGCACGTTTGAAGTGGTGGTGTGATGAAAGGCTCCAAATGAAGGGCAGAAAAAAAGAACAATAACACATTGACATCTCTTTTTGGAGAATTATACCATGGGGGAAGGCATTCTCCCATCCTTAATCACTATAAAATGGTTTAACATGACATGCAGAGGCTGGCAAATGATCAAATCCTGACAGGAAGACAAATTGCAAACAAAATGAGAGATCAAGTTTATTAGAGCGCCGCCTCTGGGAAATGAAAATCTTTAATTCTCTTTTTACATTGACATTTATTTGGCTGGCATGAATAGCCCCACACACACACACACACACACACACACACACACACACACACACACACACACACACACACACACACACACACACACACACACACACACACACACACACACACACACACACACACACACACACACACACACACAGAGAGAGTACTACTGTAACTGCTCCACTGCAATGATAGCACAGTCAATGACATTTATCATGTTTGCCTTTGTAGATGACATCTGAAACACATTGTCTTTCATCCAGCCTGCATTCATCATGTATTTTATATAAAGTTCACAGCGGCATACAGCTCTGTCTTCATGCAGGAGCAATGAGAGAAGCAGGCAGGAATTATCCATCACCTCCAGCACAATGAATTGATTGTTGCTCTTTCTAACTGTCGGGCTCCTGCTTAAAGATTTATTTTCAGGAAATGTACTTCCAGGAATTCTACTTTGAAAAAAAAAAGAAATTACATTTTCTTTTTTTAAATACATTCTATTAATTAGGACTGGGCAATACTGCTATACTATTGATAAATAAAGTATTAATAAATGTCCACCTGATGGTGGATCAAAATCCAATATTTCCTCTCCTTTTAGCTCAGTTTTTGTTCTCCACCAACTCCAGGAGGGAAATATCTAGCCTTTAGCTGCTAATTCTACTATGTTCACCAGCTAGCTGCTAAAGTGACCTGCTGCAGCTGTTAACAACACTGGTGAGAGTGAACCAAAATTGTAAAGTTGCAGGCTGTAAAACTAAAATAATTTGAAAGATTAAAAACATTTGGAGAGCTGAGGAGATCTGCAGAGTTGGGTAATAGTTATGTGGGTTTCTTTTTCAGATTACATAAGTTTTTAATATAAAGATGTTGATTTCAGTCACTTTAACTTTTATCATACAAAGATAGTCTCTTGAGAGTCCTTGCCAAAATGGCAGCACACTTTTTCAGGCAATTAAAGGAAAAATACAATATAGATTTAATACAGAAAAGATGATTAATCATTGATTGATGAATAATGCCTTCGGTGTCATACTGTACAAAGCTTCAGCTCGTAAATACTCATGCCAGCAGTGAAATTGAGGACACTGGACACATGTGAAGACAGTGTCCTGCAGTGCTTAAAGTCCTGCTGTAGCTGTGCTGCTCTGCAGTCCCCAGTGATGAGTGATGTTGGAGTCTTTACCTGAGGCCATCTCTCCCCGTGCACAACTACTGTGAACTGCAAGGGCAATGAGGAGAGACACCCTGTGGCTCCAAGCAAAGGCTCCCAGTAGTAATCGGAAACTATCGTATCTACCCACACCGCTTTAACTGGCAACCCCTGCTCAATTATGGTGACACTGCCTTTTAATGTTCCACTCACAAATATACATCACATCAAAGAAAATTGGATTGATTTATCCTGAGGACTAATGTCAACCTCTCCTCAAGGTCCCTCTGCCAGCCTTTTGCAGGACTCTTAAGGTGTAAGAGAAGCATTAAAAATAGCTGAGGACTGGCCTGGAGTCCATCCAAGACAAAGTTAGAAGTACTTCACAAATCAATGCCTGCTTTTTGCATCCCCCACACTTCTTTTATGCACTGAAATGACGGAATGTAGTGCAAGCATTCTTTTTTCCAACATCTGGGGTCAATATTTCAGGTTAAACTTCAAAGAAATTACTGATAGTATTAGGCTTTCCTCAGTCAGCAATCTACTATCTATTTAAGGCTGCATTCTGCAGTTTTGAGATAGGAGGTCTAAGTGAAGGGTAAAGATGTCCAAAAGAGGCCAAAGTTGGGATGGCTTTGAGTGATACAGTACTTAGGTGGAAATATGGGTTGAACGGAAAACCAAAAATGGCCTACCAACAGTTGCAACAGTGTCATCCTTGCCCTGGGTGAAGACCACTACTCGCTGCCTCTTCTTATTTTCCTTGGGGAGGTTTTGGGTCTTCTTTGCAATCTCTGCAATGTCATCTGTCTGTAAAAACACCAAACCACTGGGTTAATATGTTAAGTTGAATGAATGCATTGTGAAGTGAAATTTCTGGGGAGTTACTCAAAGATCACAACCGTGACTGAGAGGGGTCAGATATTTCAAATCCTGGCAGACGGATCAAGTGATAATGAAACCAGATGGGCTATGAAACTGCTTCGAAAAAGATCAATAGAAGCGCTCAATGATGTTTCCATGCAGTTACAGGAGAGCTGTAAAAGATTAGAATGTCATATTCCTTAAGTGAGATGAAAATAAGCGTGTGAAGATATGCTGTTGTCAGATAAAGCTACTTCTGAGCTGAAGGGATAGGTGGTGCATGTACTGTATCATTCTCTTCCTGAAACAGGCCATCTCTCCTTAGCATCTGCACAGAATGGATATTATCGCCTGGAGACGACAGAACTCTCAGGAGTGCTTGCCTTTGATCATGAGAGGGATACAAAAAAACACACCTGTCAGTGCTACTTTATTATTAACTCATCACGATGTACTATGAGCAGGTGGAATGTCTTTATCGTCATCTTGCAGTGGGGTGGACTCTGCTTTTCCATAATACATCACATTGAGGAGCTAGCATTAGGGGTTGTAGACGCCTCTAGCATCTGTGTCAAAGCTAACATTCGAGCACCTTCAGGGTGTGCAAATACTGTGGTTATGGGAGTAATCGGAGAGACCGGCTCCAACCCAATACCACCAGCCACACTGGCTCACTCAAACCAATGAGCTTTTACACCTCTAAATGCCTCCCAAATGTCCTTTAATCAGCCCTGAGAGGTCCGGGGAGACCCTGGGCCGAGGAAAAATGGGTGTAACACTCTAAGTAAGTGCTAATGGTGAGGTTAATACAAAGGCTGTTAGCAGGCGATGGTAAAAAAAAAAAGGCAATTTGTCACTGTGACTGGATGTAACCACAAGCACTCCTCCAGACACTGAATGCAAAACCACACAAGGCTTCGGCACATTGTCACCATTCGGTTTTATGTTTGCCGACATAAAAAAAAAAAGGCGTTCAACTCAGGTTTAGGAGCTAAAAGGTTCTAAGGGCCAGAGGTGGTAGGGTGAGCATCACGGCTGTTGAGCAGGACAAGCTTTACACACACATAAACACACATATACATACAACTTCCTCCTTTTTGCATGGTAGAAACACTTACCTGAAAAGTTCCTATGGCATGCAGAAAAATAACGTGACTGCAAAACAGATGAATTGTCAAATGATATGGTCAATGTAGTTTACTGCTGACAAATAGCAATATTTACAATTGTGTGGCAATTGATCAGACATAAATCAACAAAGCGTGAAATATAAAAGCTTCACAAGGGTTTCAAATTGTGTTTCTGTGTTGAAGCCGGTGAGAATGGGATCGCCTCCACTGCAGGCTGTTTGACAAACACTGCCATGGAAAGATTCAATCAGAGAGCTTGATGTAGATAGTTCTTTAAGCATCTAAAAGGGAAACGGATTACAATCAGGCAACTGTGTTCAGATCGGCTGATTGTTGTTTTTTTATCTTGTATTTACATTGAAGAAGTACTGTTGTCATTTTTTTTAAAGATTATTTTGGGCTTTTCCACATTTAATTATTAACAGGAAAGCAAGGTGAGAGAGGGCAAAGACATGCAGGAAATCGTCACAGGTCGGATTTGAACCCTGGACCGCTGCATCAAGGCATACACGTCGAAGTACATGTGTGCCTGCTCTACCCACTGACCCAACCCGGCCACTACTGCGGTCATTTTTTTTGTTTCAGAATACATTTCAGATATTGACTACTGGGCAGCAACTACAACAATATCCAATTATAGTATCTCTCAAAAGTGCCCCACTGACCAATTAGCTGGACCTCACTGGCCTTAAAAGAGTCACACTGCATACAAACACACACTTTTTTACACACTTTGAGATGTTTAGTGTACATTTGATAGAATAATTGTAATAAAATATTTCCTGTACTACAATAGGATAAACATTTTAACATTCTAAACAGCATTATAAACGTTTGTCTTATAATAGAATCCTATTTGTAATAATATGATTACATTGTGTTATAATTTATAATAATAAAAGGTCTGTTGCCAAAATTAATGACTGATTTGGATAATGTCAAAAAGAGCACCTTGAATTTTGTTGGATAGATACTAATGGAAGTTGATTTGACAAAAACAATGACCACTTCCTGAAAAATACTCCAGAGC
The DNA here is from genome assembly GCA_013375575.1 of Percina caprodes. Classification (NCBI taxonomy): domain Eukaryota; kingdom Metazoa; phylum Chordata; class Actinopteri; order Perciformes; family Percidae; genus Percina; species Percina caprodes. Next base: position 5,577,221 of record JABXJD010000010.1, read on the forward strand.
TTTCAGCGTCTCTCCACCTTCTTTGGAGAATGGAGTTTGCTCGGTTGTCATGGAGACGTTTTGATACGTAATTTCGGTCACATGATAACAGGTGGTTGGATGGAACACAAGAGACCAACCTTTAACAATCACCATGACAACTGAGCAAACTTCTTCTGCCTATGAAGGCCATTGGATACAGCTGAAAGCTCCAGAATATTTCCAGTAAGTGCCAAGAATCTCTTGTCAAACTACTATTTCCAAGATCTTAAAGCTCATTTTTATTATTTCATGTGATTTCAAACACATTTGACATATTGTACATAAACGGAAAAATATCCTTATTATACCAATTATACGTATTTCATCTGTATCGCCCAGAATTATATATGTAATGTGCATGTATAAATTGCCTCCACTAATACTGGTTTAACAATGCATATGTAACTTACTGCTTTAAACAAAGTTCTAGAAACTATACAATCTATCTATTGATATTTTGAAGACTTGTCAGTGTACAAGTACAGAATGTGGGCATGTAAAATTGTCATCAGAAAGTGACAAGAAAAAAAAAAGACAACTGTGAAGAACCTGTTTGAACTGCAACCATCTAGAAATGCAGTAAGTACAGTACACACCACACTGATGTTATCTGAGAAATCACATTCATCCAATGCAATTTTTCAGAGTGTTCTGGCAAATTAGGTTGACTTGGAAAATGTCAAAGAATTGTAACTACTAGGACAGTCCACACTTTGCTCTTTGTTTTTTTCTATGAGCCCCCTTTTCCTGCCTTCATCCCTTCTCCTCTCTTAAACCTGTCACTGCCATCAGGACTGCATTTCTATTCCAGTCACGTTGATCACACCGTTAGTGATTCTGGATGACAATTATTCACACAGTGCAGAGCTATACTCAAGGCAGCTCTACCTTTGAAAGAGAGAAGGCACTTAAAATACCTGAGCCCATTTGAAACACATACATACACGCACGCGCGAGCGCGCACGCACACACAGGCTATTTGTGGTTTTGATTCAACATTTTAAAAGCAGCACGAGGAATATGCAAAATACAAGCAGAAAATAGACCAAGGGAACATTCATTTTACATGTAAAAGGCAGCCCTACTTTAAAGCACATTCTATGGGGAAACAAGCACTGTAATTTTCCTTTCCATAATCTAAAACCACAGGTGGCTGTAATTTGGTTATTAAAAGACAGTGTTTCAGTGTGGTGTAATGCCATAGCAGTGAAGGGAAAACATACAGTATCATCCCTAAGTGCAATGAAGATAATGAGGAGGCTTTTTAACCAGGCAACCTGATGAGCCCCGAGCCTGCAAAGAAAGGCTTGAAACCATGCCCAACTTCTCAGCTTCCCAAGAGGCTTTTCAAAATTCAATAAATAACATCTGTAGGCGATGTTGGGTGCAGACCTAGCAGAGTGCGTCATAACAGAGAGCTGGCTGAACAAAGAAACCATGACGACTGCCAGGTTTCCATAGCAACTGCTGCAAGGCCTGGAGAGTATAATAGCACATCAATCACTGTCCAAAAAGAACTTCATTATCAGCAAAAATAAACCTTTAGGATCTGTTTAGTGTGCAATTGCCGGTCAACTCACCTCAAAGCCCAGCTCTTTGGCAAATGTGGCCGCCTCCTGAAAAGGAACAAAAACACACAAATGAGCAGTAAATTACAAAGTCACAAACAGAGCAGAATGTCACACACCAGACGTGAAGTAAAGACATCTCGCTTGCCTTCCCTCCTCACATGTGCGGCCATGTCACTTGAGAATAAGTAACCTGAGTTAGTTTTGCTCTGCCAACCCCTACTTTAATAGGCATGTAGCCCACCCATTTAATCTATTGCCCCACTTTGTCTTGTCTTACCACAACAGCATGAGGTAACACCACGTCAGCCTCCAGCCATGAAACCGCCACTGAAATCTTGAATATGTGTTGGTATGGGGGAATCCCCAACACTGCAGGCATTCAACACCCACCATGTTTCTTTATTCTCATAACAGGTGCACTTAAAAGGCCCATACAACAGTTTATGCACGTTTTTGATCCTGTATCTTGTAAACTTCACATTGATGCTTAACTTTTTCAAATATATGCTGTAGTTTTAGATTTTGAGATCCAATTCTTTTTTTTTTTTTTAAACAATTCAGGCAGCCATTGACTTCTATTGATTTAAGTATGGCATGAGAATGGGATGGCAAACTTGTTTAAGTTGTCTAATCCAAATTAATGCTGTATAGTTTTAGATATTTGGATGTATTTCTTCTACTGCTACAGGTATCCATTGGTTTCCATTCATGACCATACAATATTAAAAAATGATTAGCGGGCTCTTGAAACCAGATTTACTAGATTACACAACTCACGAGTTTCATGTTTCAAGAGTTTTCTATTGGATTTTCATATTGTATGAAAATGAATAGAAACCAACAGTTGCCTGGGTAAAAAATACATCCAAAACTCATTGCCTACATATGAATTAGCGATAGAGTGATTTTATTGGCCGGCCGATATATCGGGCCGATATTTGCATTTGTACATGTATCGCATCGGCTGATATGTGGCTGCTGCGTTCGCCAATAGTTTTTTCCCAGCATTATTTACAGACAGGCGTCCGCAGCCAGCTTGGTGCTGCTGGAGACGCTGCAGTTCACGTGCAGACCATGCTCTGCCCCTTCACCAACAGCTCCCTGGCAGTCTTAAATTACAAATCAAGCACTTTATTTCAATGGCTACTTCTCAGGTTTATTGTTTTCTTAAATTATTTAAATGTGTTGACAAAGGACATTTTGTGATGACCTGATTATATCTGTCTTATAATATGTCAGCAAGCAATGGATCATCAAGGCTATATTGTAGATGTTGATGAAAGCCTTTTACTCTTGCACAGTTAACCATATGCAGTGCACCCATCCATATGATGCACATTGCACACATAATTTGGGTGATATAAATGTAAGATGATTACAGAAGTGACACTGATCTGTGTTTTTGTTTATTATTTTTAAAGAAATGGCAGAGCAGATTCCCAAAAACAAATCCAGTGTGGCAGGGTTTACATTATTATGATGTAAATTGAGGGAGCAAAAGCAGTATAGGCTCCAAATATCGGCTGAAGAAAATCGGCAGCCTATATCAGTCATCGGCTAGAGCTGATGAAAAGAAAATCGTATCGGCACTAAAAAAATCCGTATTGGTTGATCCCTAATATGAATTGTTCCACCAAAAATTTTTAAAAAGTTAAACATGATTTGTAGGGTTAAAACTTTTCCCACATTTCAAGTCTGCTAATTGTTTATATATATATATATATATATATATATATATATATATATATATATATATATATATATATATAATTTAGAGATTATTGGAAACCAATAGATACCTGGAACAGTAGGAATATACTGTATATTTATATACAGTACTGTGCAAAAAATTCTGTAAACTAAGAACACTTTCAAAAATATAAATAATGATTGTTTAATTTTATCAATTTAAGAAATGCAAAGTGAGCGAACAAAAGGCAAATCTAAATCACATCAATATTTGGTGTTACTACTCGTTGCCTTCAAACCAGCATCAATTCTTATAGGTACACTTGCAAAAAGTTGGGCAAAGTTGAGGATCATAGACGCAGTGTTTGGCCACTTAGAAGTTGAAACTTAGTGCAGATTAAAAACACATCAAGCTTATTTCGATTCAAAATTGGAAGATGTCCAGCAGTGACATCAGCTCAGAACTGGCAGAAACCAGTGGGACCCAGGTACACCCATCTACTGTCCGGAGAAGTCTGGCCAGAAGTGTTCTTTATGGAAAAGTTGCAGCCAAAAACCCATAACTCCGACTCCGACTGAGTTGCTTGGCCTTGTGTCCATGTATGTATGTATGTATGTATGTATGTATGTATGTATGTATGTATGTATATATATATATATATATATATATATATATATATATATATATATATAAAAACAAAACAAACCTATACATTTGAACATGTTCAGTAATTGTGAATAGTGTAAACAACCATACCAGTATTTGTGGGACGTTTACAGGTCTGCTAATTGATTTATAACATTGTACAGAAATTAATGTATGGTTAGTAATATGGTCAGCTGTAATGTCAAATATGTGATTTGTAGGCTAAAATGTGCAAAACCTCTGGTGTGATTCTTTAACTGGTGACAGAAGCTGTTGCTTATCGGTTCAGCACTATGGCACAAATCATGACAGACAACATCGTGCACCAATTCACTTTTGACCCCGGACTGGGCAATAAGTTGATGCTATGATTTAAAACAATCCAATTATCTGCAGAAAGGGGGCTGGTATTTGCCTGACCTTGGGGAGAGGTTGACAACCTAGTCCTCAAACAGAAGGGGAGGAGATGACATGGAACAATAAGGTTACTGGTCCCCGGAGGAAAGCCTCATGGCTTTCTGCCTTGGATCAACATCACAGCGCCAGCAATGTCAATTCATCACCCCACTCGACTCCTTCAACACACACAGGGGCAAAGAGGCTAGTCAATTAGCCGCTGTAGTCAAGACGCGGTATTATAATGAGTCAAGGTGCGTAGTCTTTTTCTTTCCCCTCCCTTCACTTTTGTCAGTCTATTAAAGGCCTAGGTCTCACATTTGTTTTCGTTTATTTGAAACCACATATTGACTTTCCTCCTCAGAAACGTTCCATCACCGGCGAGTTTGAGGCATCTCACAGGGACATGAGCAGCTTAGAAATGTCTTGTCAAAACAGTGAAATTTCATCTGAAATAATTTAAGAGAGACACATGAATGAAGGCTGGAAAAGATGGTGCTGTTGAGCAGTACAAGCCTCTATCTCACCCTCCGTCTCTCCCTAGTTAGCAGCTATAATATTTGTGAGAAAAGCCTTTGGAGAGAGTGTGGGTGTTGGAAGAAAAGATAATTGAAGCGATGTCGATGAGGCATGTGTACAGTGAAATCCCTTTTAGGAATTTATTAATGTCTGAGCTGATATAAGTGCCAACATCAAAAATATGTGGTACTATAAGCTCAGCTAAAGCTAATATATTGGTATGATAAATACTGTACGGTGGTAAATTTACAATTATAGGAACTACACAGGCAAGTCAATAAAACTCAATTGATAGGCAATAAAAGTAATAATTCCTTAAGGCGCTCACAGCATTAATATTCAAAATCTTATGTTTAGGCTGTGCATGTTTCACACTTGACGTGTGCTGTTTTGGTGTGTTGTGGTAGATGGGTTTCAAAATGACGGTCCATGTGCTTCTACAGCTGTCGCAACAATGACAAGTACTTTGAGTGACATCTGGGCAAAATCCTCTCGTGCTCAAAAAAGCATCTTGTTTGTTGGAAGATTGCTATGATTGCATGGTTGGCTCTAATGATCCGCTCCGAATCTGAAGGAGAGAGTACTGTTGTAGATTTTGGGGCGTGTGAGTTCTCCTCCTTTTCCTCCTCGTGCAAACAAGGTAAAAGATAACAAGGCGGGCTGAGCCCTCTGCAGCCATAGTTAGTATAAAGCTATCAGAATGTGTGAGATGTTGCTGCTGTCAGAGGCTTAAACAGTCAAAGGGATATTTTTAGAGAGCTTAAGCTAATAATCCAGAGCCCAGTCAGGGGGGCGGGAGTCTACAATTTCTTGCCAAGCAAAATGAAAAAGGAAATACACACTTCATGCAAAGGGCAGTTTTCACAGCCTCACATTTTGTTTTCCTTGACAATGTATGTGACAGGAGCCTAGCAGGCCTGGTCTGTGCAGACACAGTATGCAGGTATTCTCTGTGAAGTTAGCCATGCTGTATAGACTTTATTTTCTTTCTTTTAATGAAGCTAAACTGCTCAATATGCATTCAGTCTTTAAATAATATCTTATCATGCAAAGTGAGCATTCAGGTCTCTGGATAACATAACATAATAATCCAACACGATCATTACATTTTCCTCATGGTGCTATATTGCGGAACACTGATCATCACATAAAAACTATTTATTAGAAAAAAATTCTCAAACTCCTTGTTCCTTATCACTTTCTGCATCTCATGGCAGACATTTCTTACTGAGAAAAAAGAAAAGAAATTGGAGTAGTTGTTATTGGCTCTCATGATAAAATATTACCAGTAACAAACCAAAGAAAGCATTTAGTTTTTCCTCCTTAGTGTAACAAGTTGTTGAGCATATGTCACAGCAGGAGTGAGAAAAAAAAATCCAATTTCAGTGTTTCCCAAAGAATCTAAATCAAAGAGCAAACCTCAGTGCTAAGGTTAATAAAAGTTGATAAGCTGAAAAGCATAACTCCCCAAGGCCATTCAGAAAATAGGCATTTGCTTGACCGTGTGAGCCCAGGCTGATGTTGAGGCAGAAATTGAATTGTATTTGACATTGTGTGTGGGGAGGGGGATGATATACAGACGAGGGTATGGCCCTGACAAATTATTTACAACACCGCTGTTTTCTTCTTCCTTTCTTTGCATTTCAACACGTTTGTTTCAAAAGACATTGGGGTTGTATGCCTACAACCAATTCATGGAGAACTGACTTCCACAATTGAAGAAATTACTTAATAATATGATTGCTTTTGTAGTCCGCAAGCAAAAGGAGAACAGATTATCAGGTCTGGACAGATCAGTTGGGTTTGACAAATCACCTACTGTTGACACCTTTCAAACTAAACTAAGCATGACTGGTTCATGCCATCTCAAATAATTCAGCCAATTATCACTACTTACAGATATACATATATACAACAATGGCAGATGTCATGTTTTCTTTATTCTCTACAAATAAATTTAAGACAACATTGAGGCAAGTCAGACAGCTTACATGAATGCCCAGTTAAAACAACATCTGGCCTTCAACTCAAGAGTTTCCAGCCAGATTAGAATGCCATACATTGCAGGGAGAGGGGTGGGGGTGGAGAATGAATAACTAATTAATGCGATGGCATCAGTGGGGATTGTAAGTGCCCTTGACTTGGCCTTGGGGTCAAAATCAGGACTCCTACTGGATGTCAGCACATCAGCGCCCAGCACAAGTCCAGGTGCTGCCGAACAGGAAGCTGCCACCTCAAAGATGTGTGGGCCGATAACAACTGTAGGTGACTATTAATATGATCATGCAAGATGATAGCACCTCACTTATGCTGGGTGGAGGGAAGGCGGCCGCCTGCTACTGTGCAGGACAGATTAGGAGGAATAAATCACCTGTACCAAGCCCTCCTGTAGCTCCCAGAAGAATGCAGCAATCCTGCTCAAGCATGACATGCCACAAACATGAGCACATACATACACGCACGCACGCACGCACGCACACACGCTTTTACTGCCTCTGGGAATTTACTCAACATCTGATGGCATTAGTTTTCACCGAGCCATTAAATGGCATGTTTCATCTCTACCTAGTTATTTTCCTACATGCAGGTGTGATCGTACAGGGTTTTTGTGATTTACATTTGCCATGCACAGACAGTTTAGCTGGATTCAAAACTAGGGCTTCCTCTAACTCCCAAATGCGTTACCTTAAATTTGTCTTTTTTATCAGCGTTGCTCTAATTTCCCAAAGCAAAGTTGTTAAAATCACAAAAAAACACCTGCTGGCAATAGATATTTTCTTTTTCTTCTTCTTAAATAAATAATTTCATTATTTACCCCTCTACTTTAACTTTGTCCACTGTTTACCAGATGGTTTATTGTTGTGAGACAGAGCATTTACATTTGCCTAACTTTTTGCAGTGCATAAGATGGTATTCATTTTCAACTTCTGTCAAACTACTCTTCTCCCCTCAGGATGTGTTCATTATATAATGCACTGCTGTAAACGGCAATGTCACTTCTGCTTAGAAATAGGAATGTCACCATTTTGTTTTTTGCCCCCCCAATCAAAATCCATTAAAATTGAGTATCTGTTGACCTGATACTAGTTCAGTATTTATTCCCATAACATGTTTTTTTTTAATATTGTTTCCTACATATGACAGCTACAGAATGCACACTTACAGTAAGAGTACAATAAAACTAGATATGGTTGATGGCTGAATAGCTCTGGATTATGAAAAAAGTCTGCATGTTTTCCTATATTTAGGAATATTAAAAATTTTTATTTTGTGTAGAGTCTAGTGTTTGAAAAGTTTTTCGCCTCTTAAAAGCAGGTGTAAACCAGCTGCAAGTGGGTTTCCTCGCCAATGTCTCCTGGTGAAATGGCAGCGAGACGAAGACAGGCCAAGGAGACAAGCTGAAAGGATTTTTGTCACAAATATACGTTTTCAGTTCAATCATTAAGCGTTACTGGAAGAAATCAGATGACATTGAATCTCCGGCTCAGCGTTCAAAATTCCATTCCAGCAATTGTTAAAATCCTCGCTACATTACATAAAAACATACAATATTGGCATCAGGATCATTTCAAACAGTCGTAGCATCAGCAGTGGAAATATCGCAGTCTGCACTCAATCATATCGCAGCACAAATACTTCACGCTTTTGCTACAGCGCACATACATTTCCCCACCACTAATACCAAAATAATACGCATCAAGCAGGATTTCTTTGACATCGGCCATTCAATTGCCCTTTTAAATGTGCGCAATTTACGGTATAATGGGCGGAGAAAGGCGTTGATTACCCAATGAACTGGAGGTTTGGTAAAGATGATGTAAGCTGATGTATCACAGCGTGCGCTTTCTGCAGGTTGGCCATGGCGCTGATAATGCTACATTCGCAAATGTACGTACATCTGGCCCTCAGTGTGGTTGTCGATAGGGCTGCACGATATAAGGAAAATATCTTAATGCAATTATTTATGACTGATATTGCGACTGCGATATGATTCACGATATTGAAGGGAATGATATTTTTTACTGAGAAATATTAAAAATTAAGAATCTGTAGGATTCAATTTGTAGGTTGCGATGTCTCTACAGCACCACAATACTGAATTCAGAATGTTTTGACACATATTTCGCCCACCCTGTGTTTTAGATATTGCACTAGTCCATTTTGCACTTTCAATAAAATTAAGATTAATTATGCAGCCTTAGTTGTCTGTTCAGCACAACTAAGATGTCCTGAGCCAAAACAGGGCAGCAGTATCGGCTAAAATAAAGCTGATCAAAATCGGATCGTTTTTCTTTTTAAATGACATGCTAAATCAACATCTAAGTAGTATTGGATGCACTCTGATGGGTATCTCGGGCAAACAAAAAAACTTGATCGGGGCATCCCTAATAATCCTAATACTTTAAAAAAACTACTTCTTGTTGATAACTGTTTAAAAGTATTTAATGTCACTCATTTGGGAGATGTGTTGTGTTTAAATGAATAGCTCTATAGTTTTTACTAGACAACAATAAAGGATATGCAAAATCCTCAGCATTCACACAAGTATGGCAATTAATAAGTATCAAGGAAATAACCAAAAAGAATTTGTTTGAACATTTCCCTTATAATCCATTTTGATGAGATTTGTCCAAACTTGAAAGCAAGTGCGGAGTTGACCCAAGCTTTCATGTGACCAATTTCAACAGTGCTCTTTCCTGCCAGTCCATTACACACCTCTAGCAACAGCCTCTACTCCCATCCATCTCAGGCTGCCTGCAAGGGCGGGTGAGAGGTCTCTTAGCAAGCGCACAGGGACTACAGCAGCACCTACAGCACAGGTCCAAAGGTTAAACAATCGGAAACATGTGCAGTACATAAATATCTCTGTTGATAGCAATCTTAGAATGAGAAAGCCAGGTTTGCATAAGGGGCTCAGAACAGAGGATGTAACCTCAGATAGAGCAGGGGGGCATTCAGCTGGTCTGGTGGGGCTAATGGAAGCTGCGGCAGCGGCAGTAGCAGCTTTGTGCTGGGGGGAGTTAGTTATCAGCCTGATGGCCTTATCAACACTGAGGGCCTCTATCACACATCTCACCTCTGGGCTCTAACAAGGGGTCAGTGCACAACGTCAGACTACCAGAGACTGGCTATCTCTCAAGGAACAACACTGGATAAAAGGGACGATGGGGAACGGACGGGTCTGTTCAACAAGCAGAGCTAATGCAGCAGCTTTTACCTAGTGCTTATAACGCTCATTAAATTAAATCAATCAATTAAATTTCTAGCTGATGGCAGAATTTAAAGATTTGATTGTTTGACTCTGCACTAGAATCAAAAGGTGATCAAGCAAATGTAATTCGGAACTGTGAATCTAACAGAATTACTTACTTAAAATAATTTATTTACCCGAAAATATGAGCTGCCAACACTACTGAGAAATATTTTTCTAGTGTGAAGTTTTACTTTTTCTGCAGTAAGTTTTATTGATTGTCTGGAAGTTTGTTTGGTCAAGGTCCACCTGTTTGAATTTTTCCAGATCCATAACTTCACAGTTTGAAGATTATCGTTTCATAGTCATGCATATGAAAGCAACTGAATTGCAATCTTGATTCCAGCACTTTGGGACACATTTATAGGGGCAATAATCAATTTATCTTACAATTAAAGTAACATTAACAATGTGTTTGGGTGCAACAGCAAGTTAAGGATTTGTTAGTCTTGCTTTGCCAAACCATCCTCCAATTCACTGTGGAGGGGAGTCTGGCTAGTCCACACAGCATTCCGCGATGGGAGAAAAACATGCTCTAGTTTATTTCTTTAAACCAATCACAATAGTCATGGCACCAAGCTCCATCCTAAGCCGCTGTAAAATAGCTCCAGGAAGGAAATAATTTTGGTGGAGCATGTGCACATTCAAAAGTTGTCTTAGTCATGCGAGAGAAAACTCATATTGGACAGTGTAGCTAGCTGGCTTAATTTACCCTGCTCAGAGCTGAGGAGCAGTTAACCATAGTCTTCATAAATGACCAGAGTTTTAAAATTCCAACACAAAGAAAGTTGAAGGAAACGGACATCGGCGAACGAACAGACATACACCTGCTGAATTTCCGGAGCAATCCCGGAAATGAAATGTCGTGGATATGGATAGGGATTTGTTAACGTTAGTTGAGTTTAAGTTCTCTGAATACCCTCTAGTTATTAACCTGCACAAACCTACACAAACCCACTATTATCTGCCAAAGTGATCACAATGCTGGTTGTTTCACATTAAAAAAAAAAATGGTATTTGTGTTTTGCCTACGCTCTTCTCTCTGGTTATAAGAAAAAGAAGTTTTTTTCCATTCACCAATCAGAAAATGACAAAATATAAATTTACAACACTTTGAGTTGCTTGCTCATGTTGCATGTGAGTCAAACATGATCAAAACACACCCACACAGTCCTAATGACCCAGAATAGGCAACCTTTTGAGTTTAAACTACTACTACTACTACTACTACTACTAATTTGTAACTAAATGTTCATTCAAACTATAAGTTTATAGAGAAATACAAGATAAAACCTAGTTTTTTGTTGCTTTTACTTGCTTATATCATTGTGTAATTTTGTCATGTTTAAGTCATCCAACATAGTTATTCTCTTAGCGTATCTCTGTTTTGCATGCATATTTGATATCTTTGCATATGGTTTATTGTGTGTAAACTTTGATTCAAATAGAATGGTAATAATGATTATAAGCTTATTTTTCACTTTGGGTAAAAACAGTCTTTGTTGAAAAGTCTGCTATAAAACTTTTTGATGAGGTTGAACCCAACTTTATCGCAGTCCATCAGTTTTCCAGCAACTTATTATCCAGTAAATTTAACAGACATTTGTTTGCAGGCGTTGCAAACAAAGGTCAAGCAACCTGGTTTATTTTCTGCAGTGAACTATTGAGAACAGTGACCATGCCCTCCTGTGTATAATAAACATATGAGCATGTGGCCTGCTCTATTTACCCCTAATGAGAAACAAAGATCTGCTCAGGAGGGACTTGCATGCTTCAGACAATAAAAAACCCAGGGAGGAAAACAAGCTCTGAGAATAATTCAAACCATTTGTGTGCACAAGGGACATGAGAGCTTTGTCTGAATAAATTGGTCATACCAAAATTTAGACGATGTCCAACGTGTTGATATGGCATAAGATGGCCATTTGCCTGATGAAAAGCTGCGGGAAGGGCCCTTCAACTAGGAGGCTAAATCATTTTATATCTATGCACACAGCTAACATGCAATATATGTTGCAGGGAGAGCAAAATTACCCCATGGCTCTTCTAGAAGGGAATACTTGCATGATGCAATCAAAAAAGCCACAATAAATCAGAAAAAATATAATTTCATTCAGTTCAAGTGGGAGCAACAGGGAGATTGAGCTAAGAAGCATTTCTATAATAGGCCCATAGGTTTTATTATTCATGGCATGAGGCAAATTAATTTCTTATTACAGTGGGTATATTATGCTTGTTGATTATGTCTCTGTCAATTTCTCATCCAGAGTTTTGTAACCATGAGGAGAATATGGGGAGTATTCCAAATGACACTGGAAAACATGACTGTATAGCCTGGACTGTGGGAATACAATCATGAGCAGACAAAGGTCAGTCCTCCCGCCAACTCTGTGTGGATAAGAGGATTGGAAGGGGGAGGGAGGGTGGCATGAGGGTTGTAAGACTATCTGGGAAGCCCACTGATGTTCAAATTTCTGCGAGTCGCTCCAGCAACAAGGAGATATCCTGCACTCTCTCCTGCTGTGACAGAAATACACTCCATTCCAGTAGAACGTGGGCACTATTGATCTGCTCCAAGCACAATATCTCCTATTACATCCATAATTATTCTCCTTCAGAAGGACTCTACCGTGTGCCCTGGCTGCCCGACTGGCAGGCTTTCTATCCACCTCCTTGTTAAAGATGCTCTATGGTCTTACATTTCACATTGCACTGCCAAAGACCACCCTCTCTTAACCCCGGCATTTTCAAATATTTCATGGTTCAATCCCAGGGTTGGGAAGGCGGCTTCAGCAAAGTACAATTACAGTGGTTAGTCGGACTCCTCTGGTGGAGCCATGCTGGCTCCCAGAGTACTATGACTCGCAAACAGACAGGCCAGGAAAAACAGAGAAATGTTGGAGAGATCATTCTTCTTGTGTACTGAATCCTCTTGCTGCCCACACACACACACACACACACACACACACACACACACACACACACACACACACACACACACACACACACACACACACACACACACACACACACACACACACACACACACACACACACACACACACACACACACACACACACACACACACACACACACACACAGAAAAGGCTGATGGGTTTAATTGTAGCAGTATCTTGTAGCGACATTCATTTCACTTGATTGAGTAGTGGTTCAGAACCTTTTTTGGCTTGTGACCCTTGAAAGAAGAAATACTATTCCTCTCACAAATGAAAAGTTGAGTTTATAAGCAAAACAATGCAATATTGTTCTATTGAAAGCACTTTTGCTTGGGAAGCCCAATAGCTGCTAATGCTACAGTATGTAATAGCAAACATTATGCAGATATTGCTACTGATATCAATAAGTCAGTTTGCTGACTATTTACTACTGTTAAACTACATTTTAGCAACTCAAACATTTCAATTGATTTATCACAACAATAAAACATCTCAGCAGGAGTCATGCGATTTGTTTGCTGCTGGTGGCATGGATGACTGGATAAAGTGTTCCAAGGTGGCGACCTATTCACTCCAATGAAAGCTGCTCACTGGGCACATAAACCAAAACAGGTTTTCATGCTTCCTCTAATGCATGAGCATTAATGCATAAATATTAGAGTCGTTCTATGGCTGAACCTGCAGACTCTGGCACAAGTGAATTGTAGAAAATATTATATCTTATGCTCAAGTTACTGATACACTTTTATATTTTTCTTGGACATAATAGCAAAAATTGTGATTTTGAATACAAATAGCCATTTTTGATTGATTGTGATGCTCAGAAAAATGTATTATGTATTAATCATTTTATGGACAACGATTGATGTGTAATGATTGTGTATTGGAAAAAAATGTTTGTCCAGTGGACATTATGTGACTTGCACCTCTGATTGTTGGCACTACGCCACAATTGCTGCACAGCCAATTGCTGCTCCTGGGGCTTCTTCTACTCGCTCTCAGTCAGATTGCCTAATGATGATGTAATTCAGTGGTTCCCACCTAGTGGGTCACGGCCCAAAAGGTGGACCACAGGTCCATTTTGAGTGTGTTGCCAGAATGTAGGTCAAGTTCGAAAAAAAAGCAGCTGTTGTATTGCCCTGTTCTTGTCATCAGGCCTGTTCACATGTAGTCTCGCATTGCCAGACCTATCTCATCAGCGGTGCAAAATGGTCTGGCTACACTGCCTATCTATTCTGGAATAGTTGGGGGAAAAAACGCTCTGGCTTGTTTACATTTCATTAAACAAATCACAACAGTCCTGGGCGGTGCTAATCCTCGATGGCGAGAGGGGAGAAACATCCGGGAGACGGTCAAGCTTTATCCCGGCAATTTACATCTGTCGAGTCAAACTGGTTTACATGTTATGCTGTAAAGTAATATTTTAAATTACCTTACTTAATAAAAAAAGTAAAAAAAAAGATATATATATATATATATATATTTTAAAAAAATTTAAATAGTCTCGCTTTAAAGCAGAGCAATGTGTACATCTTGTCACCAGTTGTCTATGAGTTGCGAGCAGTTCCACTGATAAGAGATTAAACAATAGTCTGAAAAATAGTAATGTTATTTTTAGCATCTTGCATCTTGGGGGTCCTGGTCCCAGAAACAACTGATCTAGCATTCAGCTAAACATGAAAATAAATAAAACAAGGCAGCTTCTGCACTTACAAAATCATCACAGCTAATGTGCGCTATGACTCATCATACAACTCACTGACTGTACGCCATACTGAAGGTCAATGTACTCTGGCGCTGAGCGGAAGGCACGTGACTCATCACAGAAATAGCACATTCAATTAAAATTAAGTTGTGAAAGACACAAAGGAGAGCAGCAGCTAATACTTCATGTCTTTTCCTCCAATGACACATTGTGATTCTTCTGCTTCGCCAGCTTTAGAGATGGTTCTGTGTTCATCCTCCCAGTTGGCCTGTGGGGCCTTGTGAATACACACATGGGTCTCATGTTCTATCCCATTCTTTGCAGACAGCTCTGGCAAGAGGAGAGAGAGAAGAGCCTAGAAGAAAAGCTGTTTCGATAATACACTAATATGGTTCTCACATCTCTTTGTTTTAGGCGGTGAGACAGGATATTTTCCTCAAGTTCCTGTTGAGAAGTACATCTCGAGTCCGCCGTAGGTGAGCTGTCAAGGAGAAATGTTTTCTCCCATTCTTTTTGTGAGAACACCCCTAAGCGGCCTTTAGTGAACTTGCCATCACCCACACATACTGACAGCAGAGAGCACGTACTTCCACGGCCCTGCTCACGTCACCGAGGTGATAAACAACCACAGGCCTAGCCACAGAGATAAGGCTTCCAAGCAGTCTATCAAACAAACAAAGCCAAATGACGAATCTGGAGAGATGTTAAGAAATAACGCTATACTGTCCATTATATATATATATATATATATATATATATATATATATATATATATATATATATATATATATATATATATATATATATATATATATATACAGTTTATACTTGTACATCCACTTCAGCCTGTCCTGGAAAAATCATTAGAGCCCCCACCACCCCACATACACTGCATGCAGATGGAGAAAAATAGGGCCGAGAGCCAAAACGCCTGAGGGTCTTTTCATGGCAATAACTTTCTGTAGAGCTGCTTGTATCCCTCCACCCAGATCAGGGAGAGGTGATGAGGGATGGATGGGAAAATAAGAGAGATAACCATACAAAATATTAGGCGAGGAACATTTACACAAAGTACAGAGGAGGAAGAAATCCATGTCATTTTGCTCTCATGGCCTGGAGAGATGGCAGGCTAAATGCTCTTTTAAAACAGCTTGAACATTGAAATGTTGATGGCTCCTTTTCCCTCAGCAAAGCACATTAATACAGAGCCGAATGCCATTTCCACTTTTGCTAAATGGCTCACCTATTGAGTATTCAATTACAATGGCTGTCTCTCGTTTGGAAGACGGGGCTGGGACCCATAAAAATAAGCTCCTTCTGAGTGTGGAGCTGCAGAACGCATTGGACAGCAATGGAAGGCATGGAGGGCTCCTGTATGGGGGTGGGATATAATGTTAATGGCAGGGAGTGAGGAGGTTGTTGGGAATTGGCTGTGGGGCAAAAAAACTAAGCTCCTCATCTGTGGTAACGTTTTAAGGAAACATATTTTTAAACCATTTGCGCAGATAAAAAAAAGAGCCTAAGCACATGAAATGATCTTGAGAAAGCCATGAATCCTGGCTTAAAAAACATCAGTCAGGGTGATTAATTCAGTCTTGATTAATCGTTCCATTTGTCTATGATATGTTTAAAATTCCATAATACAAATCCGCCAGTAATGGTACAATTCTTCCCCCCCATTGTGTGGTTTATCTCTTATGCTCAAATAGTAAAAGCAAATTGTGGCTAATTTTATTGGCGAAACCACTGGCATGTGTTTTTTCCAGCGGTAATGATTCCCTCATTCGGGCCTAATTAACTGCAGCCATTAAATGGAGGGAAATGTAATGCCCTGGGTTCCATGTCAGGTAGTCAGAGGAGGACAGCACAGGAGGACTCAATTAGGCCTGTGCTGTTCCCAGGTTATCACACAACATGTTTGCCAATTAAGTGGAGTAGCGTCTGATGTCTATGTGCCTTTGTCGGCACCATTTCAAGCCCTAGCAGCGCAGAAACGCCGTTGCTAGCCTCTCCACCCCCCCACTAGTGAAGGAACAGACACTACACTATGCCCCAAAAAGGCAGTAATTACAGGACGGATGGGAGACTGTTATATAAGTACGAGGCTGCCGATAGGCCAGGCAGGGCCTGCTGATGCCAGGTTTCAAACAAGTACCAGCAGGATCGAGTTACAGCAGAATTACCAAGGGTAGACTCAGAAACACAGACACATTTCAACATTAGAAGCAGGCAAAAACAAGGAAAGAAACAGAGGCTATTGACATTTTTTGGAGTCTGTGGTGTTGTTGCATGACTGTTTTGGAGTTTCGATCAAAAGGGAATTTGATCTGACAAGAATGAAATAAGCTCCCAGTCATGACAAATAATGCAGCACTCGATTTAAAAAAAAACTTAAATCTTCTTCAAAATTATTATATTACTGGTAGTCACTTTCAAAACATGAGATCTTACAGCTGCTCTTAACAAATTTCCCCAAGTGTGTGTTGCTCTGTCTCATGACTCAGTAAGAGGAAGGCAGAGACAGGCAGACACATTAGCCTTCCCTTATGGCACATTCTGCAAGGCTATAGGAGTCAGTCTGCATGATCCTGACTGTCACTGACTTGTTATGAAAGCATCGCGAGCTGAGGCTGATACATCACTTTGGGGGGTGGAAGTTGGGGTGAGAGGAGGGCTAGGGGGTCTCGGGGGGGGCGTGGGCGAGGCAGCCCTGTTGCCTGTCACTCATCATGCACCACTGCATGACCGCCAACCTTGTCTGGCTTGTGCACAATGGGAGGTCTAGGGCTTGACTGTATGAGCAGTCATTCCCCGCTCCCTCTTCCCAGCAGCCAACACAGAGGAAGGCCAAAAGGAGTCAAACACTCTGGACAGACATTAGTCCTATATAGACCTTGGAAGACCTCACTGCATGAGACGGCTGAGCAGTGAATATCTGCTCTGTTTCCCACTGAATCTCTTATTTTGGCGGTCTTAGCCGGGTTCAATTCCGGAGAGCAAGCCCTGACAAAGACTCCAAAAGATACTCTCCTTCAACAAACATACATTGCAATTATCCAGAGTCATTAAACTGTAATGAGTGGAGGTGTTTGCTTAAGAAGCAAACTTCTTATGCAAACAGTTACAGTACCACCCACCCAAAAATACGTAACGCATGCAAAATGTGCACTGGGGTTTAGGAGACAGAATCGTTCCTCACGGCAATTAGGGAGTGAGAGATATGTGCATATGTAAAATGGAGGTCTTATGTTATGGGGAGGACAGAAAAGAGGAAAAAGCTGTGGTCAGCAACAGCAATAAATCCTCAAATGCTGAGCAGCTTCTTCCAGTTGTGTCCTGCTCTGTGGACCCCATCTCTAACAGAAAGACAGGGCTCTCTTTAGTAGCTTTAGCAGTGGGGAGGCAAATTCAGTCCAGCGATCATCTGCTCCCGCCCCGAAGGTGCAGTTTGTCCAGGCGGTGCCTCAGAGTCAAGCTCAGCTGGCCTGTTAGAGGATACTTTCCAGCAGCACCACGGTCTGTGACCACAGCTTGACCTCCAACCAGCTACCCACTTCCACAGAGGAGAGAAAATCAATAGATCAACCGGCATGAAATGGTGACGCGATTGAGATGAATGATTGCCGGGCTAATTCTTATTCATCTCTTTATGGGGCAGTGATAAGTGAGAAGTTAAATGGGCACTGAGAAGAAATGAGAGCAATGAGTGGAATGAAACAGTGGACATGACATTTTGATTTTGCTTTAAACGAGGTGAGTGGCTATAAACTATAAAGTATTCAGACATCACATACCTCCATCAAGACTGCAAAATCCTTTGAATTTGTTGTATTAATAATGACAATATTCAAAAAGTATTTAATTTGCATCAGGCAGGTTAATCCTAACTTGGAATATTAGGGCTTGCACATGGATAAATTGTGCTCAAATTTAAAACACGTGTTATCATTGAGTCACGGCCATTTAAATTCATCAGGTTTCAGTGTGCCGGTCTACAATATTGTAAAACTTGCAAGTCTACACCAAGACGCTGTATCATCTCCATAATTAATTCTGTAATTCCGTTCTAACTTCTGATTTTCTTTTTTTTTTGTAGTTGGATATAATTGTTAGCGTCTTGAAATATGAATAAGGATAGCGATAGTGAGATACTTGCTATAGTTGCATTTCTAGTAATGAGGAAACGGCGAAAATAACATTTTATTTCTATGAATCACTGCTCTGTTCTAACGCAGGTCCCAATATTCATTCCCTCTCTAGCTCGCTTGACCACATACCGCACTCACAGGCACTCATTGAGCAGCTGTCCAAAACTCTGCCATTTCAAACAGTTGACAGTTTGTAACTGACTTGACCAGTGGACCCTGCTCTGAGTTGATTGGCTGTTGAAACAGATGACGTCCCCTATGTTCTAAAACCAGTCACTGGCAACTTGACAAGCTGAATCGCATCAGCTGGCCTTACTCGAGCTGAGATGGGCCAGTTCAGACCGCTGCAACTTCTCCCTGCAACGTTCTAGTCGCAAATCTTTGGTCTGAACTGGGATTTTGTTGTTCTAGAATATAATTACAATAATGTGGAAAATTAAAGGTATTTAAAAAATTGTACTACATTTGGTGAAGACTGATTGAAATTTGTATAAGTCATGATACAAATAAGACTCCAGAGTCAACAGCCGTGCTAGGAGCTCTGTGAAGCTGTATTTACTGTATGATCAGTAAGGCTTTGAGCTAAATGCTTATGTCAGCATGCTAACAGGCTCACAATGACCATGTTAACATGCAGATTTCTAGCAGGTATAATGTTAACCATGTTCACCCTCTAAGTTTAGCATGTTAGCATGCTAACATTTGTGGCCAATCATTCAAGCACACAGGTTTTTGAGACATCCTATGAAATAACCCAAAAACAAAACAGACCAACACGACTGAAATTTTAACCCCTTTGTGGAAATATATATAGCATGCACACAAAATATCTCAATCAAAACAATGTGATGTCAAACAGAATATCTGTCATAAAGAGGTCTTGTTTCACTTACCGTCTCGTTGCCAAACAAGATGTCGACATAAGGCATGACCTTCATCAAAGGATCTTTGAAGAACTGGCTGATGAAAGGTGCTGAGAGGTTCATGCAGAAGATTTTGTTGTTATCTGAAGCATGCTTCGCCACCTTCAGGATGGACTCAGGGGACACAGTCAGAAAAAAACCCTGAAAAGAAGAAGAATATTTATTTACATCATGTTTTCCGCAGTTTGACTGAACTCAACTGGATCAAACAAATTCATGTGTACAGTGTCACTGTACAGGCAGCATTGTGTGTTTTGACAGCACAACATGGACTGAAACCCTTTAAACTGCTAATGTGTGGGTTTTGGATCCTAACAAGGCAATTTTAGGTTGACATGGCTTAGTATTATCGAAATAACACAGGAGCCGGGGGTTGGGGGTGGGGTGAGTGAAGACAGCGGTAGTGCTCAAACATTTATCTGAAACTGTTTCTTAGAGCATACACAGAGCAACAAAGAAGAGAAAAAGGGCAGGAAAAATCCATCCAGGACAAAGCCTGTGGCTGGGCTCCAAGGCTCGTACTGGAGGAAGCAACCTGCACATATCCAATGATAGGGCGAACAAAAGTCTCGTCTGGACTCTCCTTACTTGGAAACAAGAGAGGCAAGTCCACTCATTGTGTGAATGAATACAAATCAGGTAAGAAAACACCTTTGTGTTTCAGGAGGAAACCTGAAGCGAGACTCTCCTGCAAGCCACACAAAAACACTCCTCCTTTGATACTGATCTTTTTAACCTTGTTTTTCAGCAACAAGCTGCTCTGTAAAACCACTGTGTCACAATAGGGGCAAAAGGGGGGAGAGAGGAAAGGAAAGTTTCAGCACAGTGATACATTTAATCTTGCTGAAAAGCTTCCATTGTGGGCTACAGTGCAGTTCTCATTAAAGCACGATGACATTTGCAGCAACGGAGGAGCAACCTCCATGAAAAAGAAAAGAGTATAATACAGATGAATAGAGGGTGACCGTGTAGTCACTCAAATGTACAAGGCATTACAATACAGCCATGCTAAGCAGGTGAGTTCTTTATTACACATTTGTGGTGTCATATACTCTCTTGGAAGAAATTCTCATCGCTCTGCGTTGCCAAATGACCTATGTTTTTGTTTTTTGCAAAAGTCTTAAAGTTAAGGCCCAGGTCAGCGCCTGTGGTTGCTGTGTCACGGTACCATCTGTCGAAGACTAAAAAGGTGTTTTCAATAGATTTGAGAGCACAAAGGAACTCACTCTGGGCTAATGGCCCATCACTGACCCTGACATTTTTCTTTTGCACCGTGCCAACGTGTCAGAGGAAGGGGAGATTGTTTTCTGACACAAATTGTCTTTTTTTGGTAGTTGAAAATAAACTGTCATGGTTACCGTAACGTTAACACTGATCAAAGGCCGGCGGCTCGATCAAATATCCTGAGGGGTGGTGAACTTTAAAAGCCGTGCCACAGCTTCTCTAATCATACACTGGCTCTGTGTAATTTCCTTCTGACCTCACTACCACTGCCAGTGCCATCACATTAAATAGCTCAGAACTGTAATACATAAACTGACTTCAGAACAAATTATATTCATGTACTACTAAAAAAAAAACTAACTTTACTCTTATTTGAGCACTCAACTTCATTTTGATTTGATGCAATGCATTTACAGTGAGAATATTTTTGATGCTAAAATAAACGACGAGACAAAAACATGCACCATTAAATAACACAATAATCTTTAAAACTCAACATCAGCACAAATCTGGGTGTCTCCCAGGAAGTTGTTAGGTCAACCACATCCTGTTGCATCTCGTCTTGTGAGCAGTTCTTTGAAATTCTTTTATTAGGATAACCCCTTGAGATGTACCATCTCGTTTTCGAGGGGGTCCTGAACAAGATACCACAAAAAACATTGCACACATAGACTTAGACTTAGCTTTATTAATCCCTTTGGGATGACTCCCGCAAGGAAATACTGTACAAACAAGATAAGCAAAACAGAAACAAATAACCAAAATTCAAAACAGACATCAGCTAACAAAAATGAACACACAAAGCCTACAATTACAACATAATAAGTAACAGGGAATAATGATCAATCAGAATATAGCCAAGCTTTACTGGAAAATGTCAGTGAGACTAAGTGGTTCAGTAAAGAGAAAAAGAGCAAGGAATAAGATAAAATTAGAAGGTTGTTAAAGTGTGCATGTACAGTTAGTATAAAAGTGAGTTGCTAAGGCATGTTTAAACAGTCTGAAAAATGAAATGGAGCAAATTTTTACTGGTAAGTTATTCCAGTCAGAAGGTGCTTTAAACATTAAAGCTTTTTGATATGGACTAAGAAACATTAGTTACTGAAAAAAGCTGTACAGTATGTCTTAAATGATGAGTGGAGGAAAAAGAAACCACAAACTGTTTTAAATAAAAAGGACAGTTGAAATTAAGACACTTCTTCCTATATATGGTGTAGGCAAGTCAAGAAGTTCATACATTGTGCAATGATGAGTTGTAAATGAGCAATTAAGAATAAATCTACACACTATTATACACTCTAGTAAGAGGAGCAAGAGAGGTAATAGAAGCAATGCAATACACAGAATCAGCATAATCCATTATTGGCAGTATAAGTTGAAGAGCAATTCTTTTTCTGACCATAAGTGGGAAACTATAGACTAAGACTATAATTAAATTTATGTACGATATGATTAATATGGTAGTTAAAAAAAAAAGCTCAGAGTCAATGTATATGCCAATGTATTTGATATGGTCAACTTTCTGCAATGTATCCCATCCAGACAGAAAATATGACATGAATATGTTTTGCATTTGAGTTTGATATTCTGTCGAGTGTCAAAAATCATAGTATTTGTTTTTGTTTAATTGAAAAGTAACTTATTAAATGAAAATCAGCGTTAAGTTATTAAAATCCAACAGTACATCTGCTTCAATCTGTACTAAATTTGTATTAGAAGTATAGTATATATAATCATATCATCAGCATTTAGCTGAACAGAACACTTACAAATAGAGGGAAAATCATTAATGTAGAGAAAAAAAGTGGACCAAGCGTCGATCCTTGAGGCAGGGCTGTAGTACTCGAGTCCGGTCTTGGACTCAAGTCCGGACTCGTTTTTCTATGGACTCGGACTTGTCTCGGACTCGGTAGTATTTGGACTCGGACTTGTCTCGGACTCGGCCACTGGTCTTGCCCAACATGGCTTTTGGTTTCGACCGAGTCCAGGTGTCTTTATTATGTTGATGATAATATTGGCGGGAAAGTGAAACACAGTTCAGGTAGGGATATTGTTTGGCTTTTTACAAGTTTAGACAGCTAGCTAACGCTACGCCGGTGTTTGCTAATGTTTGCACACCAGCGTTAGCCTAGCTTACTAACGCTAGGTAAATATTACGGCTGCCTTTGGAGTTTCCTATATCCGCGTCCACGTTGTCAACATAAGACCTGTGGCATTAGTTTGAGCCATCATTGTATTACATGAGATAAGCTTTGCTCCTACGAGATGATTGGGTTTTGTTACGTTATAAAAAGCTAACTGGCTATAGTTAGCCAGTTTGTATGCTAGCGGACATTAGCTAACGTTGCCGAGCCGTGTGTGTGTGTGTGTGTGTGTGTGTGTGTTCCCTAAACAACTTCTTCCTGATGGATTTATTTTAAAATTGTCTCAAATAAAACGAACATATGTTAAATTACACTGTGTTCATTGTTGTTTAACCAAACTTTTTTTTCTGAAAATACATGTATTTCCTTTTAACCCACGTCCAAATAACAATAGAATTCAATATTTTTTAGGGAAGCCATAAACCAACCATAGGGCTACACTCTGTAATACTGCTCACTTTATTTCTACACTACATCTGGAGTGAAGCTATGTTGTCATTTAGTTGCTCAAATGCTCAGTACCTACTGTAGCAGTATTGTCTATGTAGCTATTATGAGTTATCACCATATGATATCAGGGGAATGGCTGTACTCATAAATCCTGGGTGTTCTGACACTGTTTTTGCTTTTATATCAACAAATAACCCAAATTGATTGTCTTTATACTGTCATGCATAAGACCTTTTTTTCTGTCCTGGACTCGGTCTTGACTCGGACTCCAACCTCTTTGGACTCGGTCTTGACTTGGACTCGACTAGTCCTGGTCTTGGACTTGTCTTGGACTTGACAAAGGTGGTCTTGACTACAGCCCTACCTTGAGGCACACCATAGTCTTGAGTTAGTGTCAGATTTGTTTCCATTAATAACACATTGTTTTCTGTTGTGAAGATATGAGTTAAACCAGAGTAATGCAGTGCGTGAAAGACTGATAGCATCAAGTATATCCAGAAGAATGTAATGATTGACCAAGTCAAAAGCCTTGTCAAATCAATGAAAATAGTTCCAGTTATTTCAAAAGTGTTCAAAGCAGTGAGAATATCATTGGTTAATTTTAGCAATGCAGTAATTGTAGAGTGATTTGAACAAAAGCCAGACTGAGTGGCTGACAGGATATTGTTTTCATTAAGATAGCATGACAGTTAATAATAAATTAATTTTTCAAATACTTAAAGAGACAGCAAATGATAGAAATTGGTCTATAGTTGTTCAGATATAGTACACCGCCTCCTTTATGTAAGGGAGTAATGTGTGAACATTTCTAGATGCAAGTACATTAGCTAATCATTTTTAAAATATGGCTTCAATACCATCCAGCCCAGAACTATTACTCATTTTGAGATCATTAATAGCATTCTGTACCTCAACAGGTGTAATAGTCCTAAAAGAAAATATGCCGTTAATAGTCAATGGATTACTGTATTGTATATGTTGTAAATGACTACATATAGGTTTTTCAGGCACTATAGAAGAGACTGATGAAAAGTGCTTATTTAAGGCTTGGGCCATTAAAAGTGGTTCTTAAAACATTTCATTATTAACTTTAATCTGCTTAGGAATAGATGTCAGATGCATTAGTTATTGTTCAGTTCAGTATTATTTGTATCAGTTTAGTTAGAAAACGACTAAACAATCGTCACACTCATTAAATACAATATATGTTATTTATTGTGTTAAATAGTGCTTCTGCAGCTTTTCCCTAGGGCTTTTTGTTTTATTTTGATAAATGTGTTAATCTACGTTAGGCACACCTCCGCTACAAAACACTGTGGGACACCCTGAAAACTAACCCACCAATGAATGACAAACATCTAATTAATAACTCAAGAATCTGAAGTCTATTTCTGTCTTTCATTATACACATTTATATGTAGCTTCACATCTGTCAAAAATCCACAAAAAAAAATTTAAAAATCCATCTACATATAAAAACCTTTTTGTGAATGTCTGTGTTTGAAGTAAAAGTAATGCTGCAGGAATCCTGTTCATAAAAATCAAACAGGCCATTTTTTCCACCAGGCTCCAAATGTTGTGACTCCAGTGGCTTGTGGCAGAAAAAAAAAAGCCTCAGTCTAGGCCATGTGAAATTCCAGTTCCCATCAGTAGTCTCCGCCGACTACGTAACAGGAGAAGTTAAGTCTTTAGTGCTGTGGTGCAGATCATGTATCAAGAATACCAGATCCAGTTTCCCAGGTGTCAGGGAGCCCTGTGAAGTGGGGTGACTATCACATTTCCAGGTCAAGATGATCAAAGCACTGGGTACACTTCTTACAATTTCCACCCAGCCAAAACATTCAATAAAGCATTCGGAAAAGCATTTTCCTGGCAGACAATAATGCAATGCGATGTTTGGCCATGTCAAGTGGTAATTTGAGGGAAGAGTTGGAAAGGCAGGGCATCCATTTTCAATGTTTACCCTAAAAAGAGGAATGACTTCCACTTTACTTCCACAAAGAAAATGTCTAAATGCTACTCTGAGATGAAATTAGTGGTAATCTAACCATAGAGGCACGAACTACACAGCAGCAGCACACTATCACACGTTCCCCTGCATTGTATCAGTATTTTCCCTGGGGCTGCTCACATCTGAAAAGCTGGGTGTGATGGATGGCATGGTGTCACCAGGCTTAAAATAAAAGTGGACATCTGAAGGGTAAAAATGATCTATTTTGGGAAGGGCATTTTCATTTGCACCAGCAGCAGAGGTGGTCATGGAAAAGGAAAATCTTTTCTCTTTTTTTCCAGGTCTATTTTAATTCTGCAGGGATAATGGGGAGTGTTCAAAGTACTGTGTCATGAAGGTTTTGTTTGACATTTCGTAGTACTTAGAAATGGTGGAGGGAATTTAAACCATCACCACTTTAGTGAAAAGAGTAATTATGGCCCCTGCAATCATACTAAATTTGATCAAATCCTCAGATCTTAGTCAGGTTTATTTATACAGCCGGAAGTTTCTCACAGAGGGTTTTGCAATCTAAAGACCCTCCATCCTTAGAGCTGCTCTTATTCATATTATATATGAAAAATTGATAAAATGTTAGTATAATGTCAAAAAGGTTGCTCATAGTGATGACACCACAGATAAGTACCACCTGATTCTTCAGTTCCTTAATATTCAAGATCAATTATTTTTTAAGCAGAGTATTACAGAGCTATTGAAATATATATATATATATATATATATATATATATATATATATATATATATATATATACACACACACACACAGGTAAAAGCCAGTAAATTAGAATATTTTGAAAAACTTGATTTATTTCAGTAATTGCATTCAAAAGGTGTAACTTGTACATTATATTTATTCATTGCACACAGACTGATGCATTCAAATGTTTATTTCATTTAATTTTGATGATTTGAAGTGGCAACAAATGAAAATCCAAAATTCCGTGTGTCACAAAATTAGAATATTACTTAAGGCTAATACAAAAAGGGAGTTTTTAGAAATGTTGGCCAACTGAAAAGTAAGAAAATGAAAAATATGAGCATGTACAATACTCAATACTTGGTTGGAGCTCCTTTTGCCTCAATTACTGCATTAATGCGGCGTGGCATGGAGTCGATGAGTTTCTGGCACTGCTCAGGTGTTATGAGAGCCCAGGTTGCTCTGATAGTGGCCTTCAACTCTTCTGCGTTTTTGGGTCTGGCATTCTGCATCTTCCTTTTCACAATACCCCACAGATTTTCTATGGGGCTAAGGTCAGGGAGTTGGCTGGCCAATTTAGAACAGAAATACCATGGTCCGTAAACCAGGCACGGGTAGATTTTGCGCTGTGTGCAGGCGCCAAGTCCTGTTGGAACCTGAAATCTCCATCTCCATAGAGCAGGTCAGCAGCAGGAAGCATGAAGTGCTCTAAAACTTGCTGGTAGACGGCTGCGTTGACCCTGGATCTCAGGAAACAGAGTGGACCGACACCAGCAGATGACATGGCACCCCAAACCATCACTGATGGTGGAAACTTTACACTAAACTTCAGGCAACGTGGATCCTGTGCCTCTCCTGTCTTCCTCCAGACTCTGGGACCTCGATTTCCAAAGGAAATGCAAAATTTGCTTTCGTCAGAAAACATGACTTTGGACCACTCAGCAGCAGTCCAGCTCTTTTTTCCTTAGCCCAGGTGAGACGCTTTTCGCGCTGTTTCTTGGTCAACAGTGGCTTGACACGAGGTATGCGGCAGTTGAAACCCATGTCTTTCAAGCGTCTCTTGGTGGTGGATCTTGAAGCACTGACTTCAGCAGCTGTCCACACCCTTTTTTCACAATCTTGACTAGGCGCGGTGATCCCTATCGCTTGTACACTTTTTCTGACCACAGTTTTTCCTTCCCTTTGCCTCTCTATTAATGTGTTTGGACACAGAGCTCTGAGAACAGCCAGCCTCTTCAGCAATAACCTTTTGTGTCTTTCCCTCCTTGTGCAATGTGTCGATGGTCGCCTTTTGGACAGCTGTCAAATCTGAAGTCTTCCCCATGTTTGTGTAGGCTTCAGAACTGGACTGAGAGACCATTTAAAGCCCTTTGCAGGTGTTTTGAGTTAATCAGCTGATTACTTTGTGGCACCAGGTGTCTTCAAAATGTAACCCTTACACAATATTCTAATTTTGTGACACACGGAATTTTGGATTTTCATTTGTTGCCACTTCAAATCATCAAAATTAAATGAAATAAACATTTGAATGCATCAGTCTGTGTGCAATGAATAAATATAATGTACAAGTTACACCTTTTGAATGCAATTACTGAAATAAATCAAGTTTTTCAAAATATTCTAATTTACTGGCTTTTACCTGTATATACATATATACACACACACACACACACACACACACACACACACACACACACACACACACACACACACACACACACACACACACACACACACACACACACACACACACACACACACACACACACACACACACACACACACACACACACACACACACACACACACACACACACACACACACACACACACACAACCGTTCAAAAGTTTGGGGTCACATTGAAATGTCCTTATTTTTGAAGGAAAAGCACTGTACTTTTCAATGAAGATAACTTTAAACTAGTCTTAACTTTGAAGAAATACACTCTATACATTGCTAATGTGGTAAATGACTATTCTAGCTGCAAATGTCTGGTTTTTGGTGCAATATGTACATAGGTGTATAGAGGCCTATTTCCAGCAACTATCACTCCAGTGTTCTAATGGTACAATGTGTTTGCTCATTGGCTCAGAAGGCTAATTGATGATTAGAAAACCCTTGTGCAATCATGTTCACACATCTGAAAACAGTTTAGGTCGTTACAGAAGCTACAAAACTGACCTTCCTTTGAGCAGATTGAGTTTCTGGAGCATCACATTTGTGGGGTCAATTAAACGCTCAAAATGGCCAGAAAAAGAGAACTTTCATAGAAAGTCCTTAGAAATTAAGGCTATTCCATGCGAGACATTGCTAAGAAATTGAAGATTTCCTACAACGGTGTGTACTACTCCCTTCAGAGGACAGCACAAACAGGCTCTAACCAGAGTAGAAAAAGAAGTGGGAGGCCGCGTTGCACAACTGAGCAAGAAGATAAGTACATTAGAGTCTCTAGTTTGAGAAACAGACGCCTCACAGGTCCCCAACTGGCATCTTCATTAAATAGTACCCGCAAAACACCAGTGTCAACATGTACAGTGAAGAGGCGGCTGCGGGATTCTGGGCTTCAGGGCAGAGTGGCAAAGAAAAAGTCATATCTGAGACTAGCCAATAAAAGAAAAAGATTAAGATGGGCAAAAGAACACAGACATTGGACAGAGGAAGACTGGAAAAAAGTGTTGTGGACGGATGAATCCAAGTTTGAGGTGTTTGGATCACAAAGAAGAACGTTTGTGAGACGCAGAACAAATGAAAAGATGCTGGAAGAATGCCTGACGCCATCTGTTAAGCATGGTGGAGGTAATATGATGGTCTGGGGTTGCTTTGGTGCTGGTAAGGTGGGAGATTTGGACAGGGTAAAAGGGATTCTGAATAAGGAAGGCTATCACTCCATTTTGCAACGCCATGCCATACCCAGTGGACAGCGCTTGATTGGAGCCAATTTCATCCTACAACAGGACAATGACCCTAAACACACCTCCAAATTGTGCAAGAACTATTTAGAGCAGAAGCAGGCAGCTGGTGGCCAGCGCAGTCACCAGATCTGAACCCCATTGAGCTGTTGTGGGAGCAGCTTGACCGTATGGTACGCAAGAAGTGCCCATCCAACCAATCCAACTTGTGGGAGCTGCTTCTGGAAGCGTGGGGTGCAATTTCTCCAGATTACCTCAACAAATTAACAGCTAGAATGCCAAAGGTCTGCAATGCTGTAATTGCTGCAAATGGAGGATTCTTTGACGAAAGCAAAGTTTGATGTAAAAAAAATCTTATTTCAAATACAAATCATAATTTCTAACCATGTCAATGTCTTGACTCTATTTTCTATTCATTTCACAACGTATGGTGGTGAATAAGTGTGACTTTTCAGGAAAACACAAAATTGTTTGGGTGACCCCAAACTTTTGAACGGTAGTGTGTATATATATATATATATATATATATATATATATATATATATATATATATATATATATATATATATATATATATATATATATATATATATATATATACACATACACACACACACACATACATTCATACAGTGCATGACTAAGTATATTGCAGTGAAAATATTCAAATGTGGACAGTAAGCATTGCAAAATTTACAGTTGGATGATATATGTACAGAACATAGTTAAACAGTGAGGTTTTGAGATAGAGCCAATATGAATAGTGCAAGTAGCACAGTATAAGTACAGAACATTGTTAAATAGTATGATTTTACAGTGCAAATATGAACAGTAAGTAACTGACGAATAAATAACTGTCCAATAGAGTATTGAGTAGTGCAGTAGAGCTCAGCTTTGTGTAGCTTTTTAGTGTCTTTCATCTAAAACTTTACTGTTTTGGTTTAGACTCTCATCAGAGTTCTTTCCAGACGGAAGAGGGCAGCTTTTCAGAAAACTGATAATCTCAATGTACACTACCTGCCCAGAACCCAACAGCAGACAAAGTTAGCAACTTGCTGGTGGACATTGTAAAGCATTTAGCAATTAAAGAGGCAGATATTCCCCTCGGGGGTTGATGAGGACTTGAGGACCAAACCAAAAAACTAAAAATGAAAGTGAATATTTGACTTCCTTCACCAAGTGGCCAGAAATACAATTCTAGGGCGCCCAGACAGCTCAGTTGGTAGAGCGGGCGTCCATATACATAGGTTTACTCCTTGACGCAGCGGGCCCGGGTTCGACTCCGACCTGTGGTCCTTTGCTGCATGTCATTCCCCCTCTCTCAGCCCTATCATGTCTTCAGCTGTCCTGTCAAAAATAAAGGCCGAAAACGTCCCAAAAATAATCTAAAAAAAAAAATACACAATTCCAAGTAAACACTGCTGTTGTATATGTGTAAATAGGACATTTTCTGCTATGTTTGCCATAACCACTTTATAATGTTAACATATGGCAGTTTTATGTTAACAGCTTGTTGCTTCAAGTTAAAAAAAAAGTGAATGCAGGTTTAAAGCTGTGTTTAGAATGATATTAGTACCGCTTCAAAAACCACAGCCTCCCCATTCACTTCACTTCACTTCACTTCAAGTCAATAAAACTGACAAATTCATGAATGTGTTGCCCGTTTTGGTGCAGACTCATGGTTTGTAGTTAACCTTTGTTTAACTCTTGGCCTCTGTTGGTTAATAGAAACACATTACTCTAGCTATGTGCCTTCACCCGGTGTAGTACAATGTCACACTACTAGACTACAAACCACTCTGATACACTGTTCACAGTCTGGGTCTAGCGGCTTAATAATGATCTATTACCCAAATGGGAGTTTATGACATCACATCCTTTTTCAATGGAAGGAGGGCTTACATGACTGTACCCTCAATTTAGGTAAGGAAAAGTTTATTTTACACAAAAACTTGAATCAGGATAGAATTGGGAGAAATCTCGAGAAGAGCCACAGAAGAGGGATCCTTGATCTAAGACAGATAAGTATGAAATAGGTTGTGCTTGTCGAGAGCAACAGCAGAGTCAAACAGGTGTTTGTTCTAGTGATAAAGTCCTTGTTGAAAGGAAAGCCCTGTGAGCTAACCAGCAGTGTTTCAAAGCTTTTTAAAAGCCGCCCAGGCTATCCCTTTCATTACTATAGACAGCCCCCCATCATGCTCTCTGGTGCACAGGGTTCATTACACAGAATTAGATGCCACACAGATCAGAGCGCACATGAGGCCACACACTGTTCTCCTCCTCAGTTATCTCTGTAAAGCACCATTGCGAGGTGGATCGATAACTGAGGTTTGGAGCTTCATTAGCTCAGTATGACTCCATCTCCATCAAGACACCTCTGGCACGCTACGCCAGGGTTGGGAGATATACTGTATTTTACTCCTCGATCCTGAAGGTCCTGCTGTTTTACACACAAACACAAAGGGACAAACAAGACCTTCACACATTCTGAGGGGGTGGGGGAATCTGTATCAGTCTCTGGCTCGATAAACAGGAGAAAGAAAGAGGACAAACAAACAGAAGTAAGTGATAAATGGTGTCACAAAGTGCCTTGAGTGCTGGAAAAAAAATTACAAGGATGAAAAGAGCTCATTTAAGGCTTTTCTTTAAAAAAAAAAGGAAAATTAGTGTGTAAAAGCTACAAAGCAACAGAGATTTTCACAATGCGCATGATGTTTTGTTTGCATTGAAAGGGCCAGTTGGTGTCCATTAGAAACAAGTTCAATTAAACCAACAGAGAAGATAAATGTGCAACAACCTCGCAACATGATTCAGCATTCCCTGCACTTTTAGGATGTTTGACCTGACTGCAAGGCAATTCAACCGCGCTGATAGCATCTGGCTCTTCTTCTTCTCTCTTCCATTAAGAATCATGTTCTGGTGAAGCTTATCAGACATCTAGGAATTCATCCACTTCTTGTGAGGGAGCTGGAGGGAGGCCAACTGTACTGGAAACAGAAGGGAGGGCAGTGCTTTTAAATGCCGCTTAGAGATGAGGAAAGGGGGCTATCATGTCAGCCGGGATCTCTAGGGCAACATAAATGTGCCACAAAAGCTGGATTTAACAACTGGGCGGAGACATCACTTACTAACTGCTGCAGTATTTATTTCTAAAACATTTTCTCTGGTTTAAATATTACCAGATTTTAAAGCTAGCGGATATTTTTCCCTGATGTCACGAAGGTCTCTCGTGGTGTACGTGAAATATAGATATGCTGCTACAAGGTCTTGGAGATAACCAAACATACCTGGCCAAGGTCAACTTAATGAGCATGGATAAAACTAGACATTAGAGCCGACCACAAAGCACTTGAGGGGAGTGTGTGTCACACTACCAGCCTGCAATTTGTACAACCATCAGAGACCGTAATTACATTAACCTCAGACGCCTCCACTTTGTAAAGCAATGGAGGAAACTACTTGCATTGGGAAAAAAATAAAATAAAAAGGTTTTTAACCCTAACTTGAGGTTAAGGTTTTGTTGGCATTACAACATCGGATGAATTGGTTTGATTTAGGTTGTATCTCTTTTAAAGTAATTCAAGATCAGCTTCAGGGTATTTTCAAATGGCTCCCTTTTGCTCTCCTGTTAAGCTCTACAGTTTCAAAAATGTGTTGGCTGGGGGAAGAGGCCAGCCTAAGCGGGAGAGCGGGATGCCAAGGAATGTACTTAAGATCTAAAACAGACAAGATTTAAAGCCAAGAGCATTTAAATGCCAATGCTAATCCACAAAATAATTCACCGCATAGCACAAATTTACAGATACCATATGTTACCTCTGTGAGAAGATGAAACGTAAAAAAGCACTGGCAGTAGAGATGCTTTCTTCTCCCAAAAGTGTATTATCTTGGTAATAAAAAAGAAAACCATGCTTCTCCTTCTCTCTTCATGTTCTAAAGCCAGTCTATATTTCTACACTCTCTGGTTCCTACTGTTGTTCTTGCCTCTATCATTGGGAGATTAGCCAAGAACAAACTGTTTGGTTTGCAGGGAGTTAAAATTTGCTAATGCACACACACTCTCAAGTGTCCTTGTCTGCCACACTGCACTTAATTAGCATTTTAGTGTGAGCAGTTCTCTCTCCTTCAGTACCTCTGAAGGGGAAACATCACTCCGACTTACACACAACACAAAACACACACACATACACTTACACAGTCAAGTTGTGCTCCTGTAGATTCTTACACGATTTGAGAAGAGGATGGGGAATGGAAAGAGGAGTTTGTGGGGGTCGATGGAAAAATGGGATAAAAGTCTGCAATGTGAAAACAGATGTTGGGCTGCAGAGTTGTCTCTTCTGAACTGGATTGAAAGGACGTATTAATATATGGGTCAGATGTATAAAGCAGAGGTTCAGTGTTGGAGTGTTGACACTGCAGGGGGGTTTCTAGTTTCAGTGATTTGGAGGTTGTGCACAGACAGAAACCAAATCTCTGCAGACATTCCTGCTGCTGGGAAGTGAACATTTCCAAATGTACCACTCTGTAGATGTAAATGAATTAGTGCCCTTAACTTGAACACTAAAATGAGGAACCGAGGAGACAATCTTTCACTGTTCACAAACGCGCCGCTGAAAGCTAGCGCACCAAGTTGGAAAATTACAGGTAATTGCTGAAGCCATTGAATCCAGTTTGGTTTTGGTTGAAAGTCTAAAATAACAAAGCTCTGATTGCTGTTAAGACAAGGGCAGGGAGCTTGGAGGCCCTGTTGCTAAGAGTTAATTTGATACATATTTCTCCCCCTTGAAATGTCTGAGGTACTGGCAAGAGACGGCAAAAAAAAAAAAAAAAAAGAGCGAGAGGGAGGGTGAGACCCCCGCTCTCCCTGCAAATACTATCCATCTGCCATATTACATTTAACCAGCATGAGAAGCTAAGGGAGCGCCCTTGCACAATATTGTGTGAAGGCTGTCAAATTCAATGCAGGAGCTCGGTGCCCACTGCTCAGAGCCGAGGACACAGGGCCGCTTAAATTCAGTCTAATAACAACTTCTGACTGTGTGCGCTTAGCACCAGCTAAATAGGAGAACACGTGGCAGAAAAAGTTAATTTAATTATTTGTGCCACTTTAAAATGACCTAATTGAAACTGTTATATGAAGGCCACTGTTAAAAAAAAAAAACAACATCTATCAACAGTTTTTTGCCAAATTGCCAATTTAAGATTTTGCAATGAGGAGCGAGTAAAAAGTTGCAGCAGATTTTAAGAGTGCAAACCAAAAATAGATTTTTACTTTAATACTTTCAGGAGTCTTTAAAGTGCTGCTATATGTTGTTTCTATTGTGATATATTTTGTACAATTTCTTATTAACATTTATGATTTCACACTTTATGTTTAGAGGGGGTTACTTACAAACTCCCAACATTAACTTTTCAGTTAGTCTTCAAACCCAAGCTGAGAAAATAACCCCTGGTGACATCATCAAGGTTTCTTTTGTCAGCCTCTGATGATTAGCTTCTCCAGAGCCACATCAGACATTATAATTTCACATACAGTAGTATTCCTCCTCATAAAGTGACCTTTAATTGATGACTCCACCCTTTAATTCTGATCTCATATATGATTTATGTTAGAAAAGAACACTCTTTAAAAGATATTTTTAATCTTATTGACTCTTTCCTGGTTAAATAATAATAAAAATGCAATGTACCATCCATGTCAGATTCGGTTTACAATCATATAAAGCTCATTAAAGCAGGCCATTTTTACTAGAAGAAGAAGCTGAAAACCTTTTTTTACCTCGACAAATTACTTGACAATAATAGATTTTGCATCAATTAATCCATCACTTGTTTTAGAGCACAATCAACACATTTCCCCTTTATCTTTGTACCTTACTACATTACAACATCACACTGAGCTCACACTAAAGTTTGGACCTCAGTGATACAACATGGTGCTAACACTCACTACTGGTCTTGCAACAGCACTAAAATCAAGCTCAGAAAAATCAATTGCCGGGAGGCAAGAAGTGTGAACTTACATAGCCTAAGCCCAATTTCCTTGAAAGTGGAGGTCCTAAATCAAATCAAGCCAAGCCAATGCACCGTGGAATTATGCACAAAATGACACAGCTGTATAAAATGACAACTGGTAAGAAATACTGGCAAGGCTAGGAAACCTTAGAGCTTTTTTATTCACTCCACATGTTTTTATCTTCCTGGTGCTGTGATGATGCTGCGATGCTGATTTTGTTTGTATTCAGGCCAAGAGGAAGAAATATTGAGTGCACACAGATGATGTAAACATACAAAGAGGTAGAGCAGAAGTAGTGGGCTCAACAGAAAGTTTACTAGTCTCATCAATGCAAGAATGAGTTGTATAAGAGTATCTTGTTGCTGTGGTCAGTCTCTGCTGAAACTTGACATTACCTTAAAAATTCCATGCTGAGTGAAGAGTACTTCCCTACCTGTGCATGGCTAATCACAGATGATGGAAATACCTCAGCAGGACTTCAAAATCTTAGTGATCAAAAGACAAAAACGGCAAAGACTAAAAGACACGGAAGAAGCTCCCAACTTTTTAAAGTGAATTCATGATAAAACCATTAAAAGTTGGCCACTGTTCCTGTACGCAAGTTCTGTCTGTGAGTTATTGTGAAAGTTATTGCTCACCACTGGGCTAAACAGACAATTTCCTCCCCTGAAGCACAAGTAGCATTAGCAGTGTAGTGTACTAAGAGCTTCTCCCACTTGTGATTAGTATCTCAGGCTGAGATACATATTCACAGCCAGAAAATATGAGACTTTCTTAAGCATCTAACAAAACATAAAAATCACAAAATGCAGATGCTGCTGGTAGGTGTCAGGGTTGTCTGCCAAAGCACAAGCACAAGTTACAGGGTGAAGAAACAGGTTAGATGTTAAATTACAATTGATCAGAGGCATTAGCATGCAGCTTGTCTTTGATAATTCTGACATATTAGCCACAATGTAATATTGCCTGACTTATACACATCAGGTACTTGTTTGATAAATATATGTTTTACTTATCTACAGGTTTAAAACAGTCTTATTTTACTCTTGGATTTAAAAAAAGAAAAAAAAAAAGAAAAAGATTACGTGGCTCATAATGTGTGTTTTGCTTTTGTCCTGATTCTCTTTTTTTGGTTTGTACGCCTACTAAATACTATTAACTGCTAGTTGTTTCTAGATCAGGTTTTGTTTGTCAGGTATTTTTACACTTGTTACAAGATATTCACAGTCGTGTCCTTTTTTGGTTGTTTTCTGTTGGAATGAGTAGTGCAAAAGTCTTAAGTTTCCATCCATATTTAACGAAAATTTTAACAGGATTTTCAGAAAATCAGCAACACAAAATTTTAATGAATGTACATTTCTTTGGGATGCCTCGTCTGTTTTCACTGCACTCTTGCATTTTGCTTTTACCGATACACCAACTTTTCTACTTCAGCAAAGCAAAAAAAAAATATATATATACAGTATTACGACCATTCAGGGCTTTTTATACACAAATTGAAAATACTCATAAAACAGGTGAAAGACACTTCACACCATCATGGTGTAGTACTATGTAACAGTAATAGTGCTCTAGGTAGAAAGGAGGCAGTGAAGTCTTAATTAACCCAGAATGTATAAAAGATAAGTCTTACTTAAAATGCAATGAGAAAGATTTGTGCAAGTGTAATTAAAAATCGATCTGACTATTTCTCAGATCTGAGCCACAAAGTCCAAGTCTTTCTTCATGAAACCAGACTCAAATCAACATCTAATTCAGAGTTCAGGTAAATAATTCAGCACTGAAACAAAAGCGTAAAGTGGTCATAACTGTTTGTGATCACAATATTACCAATAAAGCAAAATGTGCCACTCTCTTTGTGGATTACAAACCTCTTTAGCCAAAACCATAGAGACGACCAGTCACTCTCCCGCCTGATTCATTATGACGAGAGCCTCTCGGACAGACAGGAGAGCCATGCTCAGCTTCTACAACCACATCCATTTTTTCTAAAATTTCAAAAGGGCTTGAGAGTTGTAAGTGGGGCGGCCTAAATGAAACACCTAGGATGTGAAGTGTTACATAGGAAATGTGTGAATCGTCTCTTAATAATATAATATATTGATAGTGCAGTGCAATAAGTGCAGGGGATTGGTGACTGAAGAATTTTCCTCTTCAAAGACAAAGAAACATTAACAAAAACTTGGTATCCAACGTGTCAGTCTGGTTGAAGAGTATCCATTACTTAATATACACCCACACTTAGAGCTTAGCCGCAACATGAAAAATTACCACTTAAGGGGAAAAATAAACGTATAAAGCTGGTCTGTGGAGCAGGCGGTGGAAGGTTGCCGTCTAATTGCTGGAGGAGAGAAACCATGTTAGAGTAAACAAAGTCTGATCGATGGTAGGGATTATATCAGAAAGAGCCTTTGGCCTTTGGCCAAGATGAGCAAACACACTGGTCTCTGTCTCTGCTACAGATGGAAAAAATAGCCAAGGCAGAAAGCTGGTGAGTTAAAAGCATTATATTTCACAGAGGGGGGAGCAGATAAAGCGTAGTACAATGCCAGATATGACATGTAGCCAACTATATCACGTCTTGGCTGTTTGTATCAGACAGAAATGCCAGTAGATAAGAGGGCAATGTTGTGAGTTTGATGGAAGGCTGTTCCAGCTGGGGACTTAGCTTTGGGTCAGACTATACTCCCACAGCGCTGCAGTGCTGTATGTGAAACCCCTCCATCACCACACGCACAAGTTCAACGCGCTGAGCTGGTCACAGCCGGGAAGAAATGTATTCTGTATACTCCCTGGCTTCCATGTGGCAATTGCAATTCACATAAGCCACTTAAAGACATCTGCAGAGGGAGAGAAAAAGGTATAAAACTGAGAGAGGCTTTCGAGTTATTGGAGACTTTTAAACACCGCATCATGCAAGGGTTTCCTTTTTTCCCCAAGTCTTGTAAATTAGTTCACTCCATTGCCTTTAAAACCCTTGTTAAAAGGTATTAAAACTGAAAATAACAATTCATTACCTGTCTAAAACATGTTTAACTCAAAGATGTAATACGACCAAAAGTGCTTTGGTCTCAGTTGCAAGGATTAAAAAATAAATAAAAATGGCAAGGTATATGTAAAATGTAAGCTATTCTGTCTGAGATGTCATTCAGCACAAAAGGAATTCGAATGACTTTTGAATCCATTTAGTGACTCATTTTAATATGTGATTTATATTAATGGCCCGTGTATTGCTTTCTCCACATCCAACAGGGCTGTGTTCTGCTAAATTTCTACATAATATTCATGTCGATAAGCAGGTGACAACTTGGAGAAAAGGACTGATTATATTTGCTAATCCCCAAAGAAATTAGGCGAGATTGATGAAAGCGTGCATATACTCCACACAAAGCCTTGGGAGTCTCTAAAAGCTGTTACCATGGTGGTATCCCATTAGAATAACAAACATTTCCTCTGGATGTTTAACATCGCTTCCCAGTGAGCACAGCCCTCCCTAAACCTCCCCTCTCTCCCTCTCGCTCAAGCACCTGCCTTCACATTTTCCACTTCTAAAATTCCACTAGCCACTTGGAAAAAAGAGAAGAAAAAAAAAAGAGAGGGATGAAATATGAAATGCAGTTACGAGAAAACTTGAGTGCCAAAAAAGGACTTTTCTTCAAACCCGTAATAACCTTCCATGGGAATAAGGAGAAACTTAAAAGAATAACACTTCCCCTTGATTTTCTACTCCTACCACTTTTAAGCAGGCAGTGAATTTCCTGGAGTGATAAGGGCTTAGCCAATGTAATCCTCAGAGGACCCTTTTCTGGCATGCCAGGAATCAAGAAACCTTTCCCTCTTGAAAAAAAAAAGGAGTAGAAAAAGACAGAGAGGGAGGCAACAGTAGGTTGGGGAACAAGGAGGAGAGACAGCCAGCATGCCATCTCCCCCACATGCTGGTGAATGCAAATGAGTGTGTGGAAAGAGCAGCCGGACTCGCCTCAGCTGGAGATCAACAGACGAATATTGATATCACAATGCAAGGGGCTTCCCTGACTCAGACAGCAGGGGCCACCGAGGATGCTCTAATTGGCCTCACGCACCCATAAATGTTTCACGCAGATTGATTCATTATCAGTTTGCTCGACAGGCTGGGTGGGCCTCGTAAAAGTGTACCATCTTGAACTAGCGGCATGTAAGTCACTGTCACCGCGGCAGGACAGAATAGATCATCCCAACCTTTCACTTCAGATATTGAAATGAGAGCCAGAAACATGACTTGCCACACTGCAGGACTACTTCTCTTGCATTTCAAAACGCGGGAGTAGAAGGATAGTGCAATGATAGGTGACAGAGCAAGGAAAAACATCAATAATTTACGAATGTCTCTTCTGTCAAGATATGCCAAGCTATGATGTGCTGCCTTTTTTTATTACACCAGATGTCAAAGCTAGATAGAAAGTTTGAGGTATAAATATTCTCTTGATTAAGAAGCAACTCTATGTTCAAAATGAAAAGGATTCCTTCTGTAATGTCATGCAAAATAGATCTAAAAGTTGAACTAATAAATCCATATACTGAGATATGGTTTACATTAATGGCCATTTAAAGGCTTCTGTATCATTATAAAAGCTTACACTTAATATCTACTGTCTTCCGTCTCCTAATGTGGTTAAACTGACGTTTTTGAACAGTAATAAATGTGCACAAATTATTCAAAAGCCCACAAAAACTATCTGCCTGTTAAAAAAGAACTGCATGCTTCACAAACATGCAGATCTGATGCAGATCACTGGCAGCCATTTAAGAGCCGTGAGAAAGGCAGTTGAGCATCTCAGCTTCTCGCTGGGTGGTTGGTTACATGTGGTTGACACATTTGCATCTTCAAAGATGCACAGAGACAAACTCAATATGTGTGAGAATGTCTGGGCAGCATGTGGAAAACCCCAGTCCTTCCTCTGAAGAGGCTTCCTCCCCCTCTCAAAGACTATACCACGTTTTAAGCTCCTTTATCTGTCAAGCAGTTGCTTCAACAGAGAGTTGTAAACAATCTGCTTGGACTGGATGCACAGAAAACAGTTGCTGTATACCGTGCAGCACTGTCTGCTCTGCGCCAAACCGAAAAAGGCGCTGCAGGAAACTACAAATCAGGAGCCATTACACAGCAACAAATATGACAGGAACAGTGCTGCACATTATTAGAGCTCCAAAAATCATTCACTCAGTGTCTCTTCCAACGAACGTGAACAATGCAAGCAGAGTGCGCATTGTACAACAGAGCAGGAGACTGCTCCTCTGAATTGGGGGTAAATTACAAAAGAGGCCTGTGCAAATTAGATGTGATGGCTTCATAATATATCTGAAGCGTCAGCTTGTCCAGAAACCTATCCCCAGGCTACACTCACGGATCGACGCTTTGAACTTCCAATTGTTCCTGTCAAACCACAGCAATCACCACGCTGTAAAACAATCGTTCTAGCATTACAAAATGCACACAATCAATGTTGACTCAGTTGTTGGCAACAGGGTTACCAACTTAAACTATGGTTTCATATCATGATGTATTTAATCTATATCTGCAAGGAACACAGATATCCCATTTGGCTTTAAAAAAATTAACTGTCAAGTGTCAACTTCTGAATGAGGTCCTGGGAAATGATGGCCAAGTATTGTACTGAAGTACAAGTTTAAGGTACTTTACTTGAGTCTTATTTTTTTCATGACACTTTCTTCTTCTTCTACTCCGCTACATTTCAAAGAGAAATTTTGTACTTTTTACTCTACTACATTAACCTGACATCTTTACTTACTAGTTACATTACAAATTATTTTTTGCAAATAAACACATGCAGTTTATAAAATATGAGGTTTTATTATAAATTAAACTACCCAACAATATAAGGGCCTACAAGTCCAGCTGAAATAAGTATCCGATTAAACACTAAGTTGATTGACAGAATTGTTTGTATCGTTTCCTGTTTCTAAAATGTGAGGATTTTTTTGCATTGAGTACTTTTACTTTAAATACTTTAAGTACATTTTCCTGATGATACATTTACTTAAGTAACATTTTCAATGCAGGACTTTTACTTGTAAGAGTATTTTCACAGTGTGGTATTAGTACATTTACTTAAGTAAAAAATCTGAATACTTCTTCCACCATTGGTCCTGGGAGAAGTGTTGGTAGTGGGTTTTTAATCCTGAGAGACCATTTGTTACAGAGGGCGGAAGAGAACTAGAGGGAAACAGCTGTATATCAAGAGGAACCATCCAGAACTGTGTTCCCTTCTGATACTCATTTGGTGAGGGAATATATTCCTAGTGCTATCACAGCTCCATAAGATTACAGGACAGAAAGGACATATAAACAGAAACAGAAATCCCACACAGCATGTGTGCAACTGCTGGTCGATCTTATATTACAATATGACCTCTTACTCATGCATAAATTAGCTTGCAAAGAACTAAATTACCTTTACAATTTGGGACACCTAGGTGGTACTGGTAGTAAGGTGGTACTGGGTGCCGTTGGTCAACAATACTGTAAGCGATTGCGAGCTCGGCAGACTAAAGATGGGGCTAAACCCAGGCGGGATGTCAGGGTCAAACTCCTCCGTTGAACCGGAAAAAGTGACCACAATGGTTCAATAGAGTGAGACTCAAAATGGAGCCTGAGCAAGAGAAGCAGGAAGAAAGAAAAAAAAAAATGCTTCCTGTAAAAACCAGCTAAAAATATGTACTCACAACATTAAAGCATCTTCTCATCCAGTCTTATTTATATTTCCCAACAAGGGGTGAGCAATATACATAGGATGTCTAGTTGCGATGCATCAATATTGTCTCCCCAACTGCACCTGCTACATAATTAATACACACACTGACATGACATGGATATGATATGACAAGGGTATCAGAGGCAAAGAGTTAGAAAAAGAGAGAGTGTATGCATTTTTCATGAAATGGAGAGCTCCCCAGCCAAAGTTCTAGACATGATGTTTCAGTTTCAGAGACGAAAAGGGGCAAGGAGGGCAAGAGAGGCAAATACGTGGGTGTATGAAAACAAACCTGAAATGTCTTATGCAACTGTATTTATCCTAATATGTCCACATCTCTGATCACACATCCAGGTTGCCTTTGATCAGCCTTTGCCTCTCCCTTTTGGATATCTGTTCGGGGTCTGCACAACCGCAATTGTTATATATCCTCTCATCTTTTTACTTACACTGATGTCTCAACATTTGGTGGGTTGTAACATTACTGCAGCTACTGATACTTAATAAAAGTGAAGGCTGGATATCTTAAAAGGGTAAAGTTTTCCATTTCTTTCACCATTTCTCCTCAGATCGGTGAAGCTATAAATAGCCTTCATTTCTGGCTCTGTGGAGAAAAAAAAAAACAATAACCCTCTCACAGGTGTAGAGAAGAATTCATTTTACAGTGTATTTGGACAAGGCTGCTCTGCTCTGCCACTGGGAGAGGAACCTTACAGGGGCCATTCCTCCTCATTCAGAGCCATTACCACCCCACTGTCAGTCTGTCCCCTCACCCATCACAGAGCAGCCCCACAGCCCATCTCAAACCTCACAACTAAATCACATTCTACGCACAAACGGCCGGGGCCATACAGCATCTACTGTATCTAATGTAATCTGTCCGTCTCCTGTGTGCGTGCACACACACACACACGCACACACACACACACACACACACACACACAGTCTGTGGAAAGGCAGGCCAACATCTCAGCACCTCAATCATGTATATTTCCGCCGTGTGTGGTGAAACAAGAGTTGTTAATGCAAATCAGAAATCAGGATGTTCCTCCATAATTGGAGCTTTATCAGCTCATTAAGAAACAGGGAGGCATCGCTGAAATAAGCATGCAATATTCCTATTAAAACCGCTAAAGGAGAGAGCACTTAGAACATATCAACACAAGTCCTTGGGAGAGAGAGGGAAGCAGCTGTGATTGATAAGGTTACTATCTTGTCAGCAAAAAAAAAAAAATAATAAAAAAAACATAAGGGAAGCAGCAATTTAGCAGAGAACAGAGTGAATGTTCTCAGGTGGCCCTGATGGCCATTTGTCTGCCCATCACGGTTATAATTCCCGATACAAGATGGCACATCTGATTAAAACTTTGACAGATTTATTATTACAGTTGTTTAACCTCTTTATAATCAAATCATGTTAGGGGTTCAAGGAGACTCTCTCCCACTGAATTAATCATTTTATCTTGATTTAAGTTCTTACCCAATGCAGGCACATTTCCTGTTTATATCAGGCAACATTCAGAGTCAAGGGTACAAGGGGGGGGGTTCTTAAATAAAAATAATATGAATCAGGCCACTTTTTGCACTTCAAGTCGTTTATAAAGAAACACAATAGAAAACTGCTTTGAACAGCCATTATATTGTGTATTGTGATTATAGGGTACAAAGTTGGTATTTAACCCTTATCTGGTCCACTAGAATAGTCAAGCATTTGTGGTACAAATTGTACTGTTACCACTCATAGATGTGACTGGCAGGACACAAATGTACTACTATTAAAGTGAGTGGGCAAAGCCGAATTAACAGCACAGTTGTGACAGACAGAGAGGGTGACATGCTGGCATATTGTGTTTCATGTACAGTAATTGTTGCAGCTCAAAGTACTCATGGGTGAGATCGTAGCGTACAATATGACGATGATCGAAGCACGCCATTGGGATTACAGGGAGAGGACTGTCATTAGCTACAGTACGTTGATGATTGAGTAACGCTTTCTTACTACTGCAGAGGAAAAACAACCGCAAACTCCTTCAGTAAAATCAATATAGTTTGAGCTGTCGGAATGCAAATAGCGACTATTCTGGCAGCATGACACAGGATGATGCACCATTGCTTATTCTTGCTCCATTCAATGTCATCATTAGCCTTTACAGTGTCAAATCCGCTCAATAAAGGGCATTATTTCCAAAAGGATAAGCGCAGCATTAATCCTTTTATGTTGCTTTCAGCAGGATGGAGTCTCCTAATATTAATGTGCTAGGTGTCAAGAGTGAGATGGCTAATCCTGATAACTCAGGATGTACAGTCATCTTGGCAGATGGCTATCTGCCCTGGACTAGCACTCCTAATAGGCGCAGGAACAGGATGTGCTTTTA
Organism: Percina caprodes; assembly: GCA_013375575.1. Classification (NCBI taxonomy): domain Eukaryota; kingdom Metazoa; phylum Chordata; class Actinopteri; order Perciformes; family Percidae; genus Percina; species Percina caprodes. Next base: position 5,621,627 of record JABXJD010000010.1, read on the forward strand.
AAGCTGCACTTCCCCAACGTCTTCTTCAAAGAAAACGATAATTTTCAACGGGGCTTTCTGAACTAAGAAGATAAGCCAGAGAACGGGGGAGGACAAAATAAAAATGATGCTCGCTTCAGAGAGGAAAAAAAGCTTCCTGATATAGTCCTAGCTCCCTCTTTAAAGCTGACACCTAGAACATACAGTTTATCAATTATACATGAAGCCAGAATCCATCTTCTGTTGGCAGCTTGTTTGGATCCGGCCCGAGCCCTCTCAGTGTTGAAATGTGTCTGGGAGCCCCCGTCCCTCCTGTCGCCTTTTTTTTTTTTTTTTTCCACTCGCAGCCTGTCCTTAAATCAATCCCTTTTTAGGCCAGAATTTATTTTTCCTGTAACTAATCTGTCTTGGCAAATGATGTCACATAAGCGGGGAGAATGACAGCCTGATGTCTATGCGGCGAACATCAACCTTGCTCCAGCAGCCTCCTCCCAAGGTGAGTAATCATGCTGAGGAGCGGTGCAGTGTGTGGATGCCAGCCAGAGTCCAAACAAACCCAGAGTCTGTTGCTCAAGATAAACAAACCAATTAGGGGAAAGGCATGTTATTCCTCAGTTGGTGGGATATTTGCTAGATGGAAAATAATCAATGCATTCGTATTTCCACGGGGTGAAGCTGAAAAGTCCTGAGCAGAATAAAATCTAGGCAGAGAGGGAGAGTAAAATTATTCATTAGAAAAATAAATAATGGGACTAAACTAGCTACTAGTCATGTAATTAATCCATGCAGGCTCAGTGGAGAGAGGAGAGCACAGAGGGGAAGATTCATCATAGCTTTTCGCCCCCTCGCTCCCAGGGATACATGCCCTTCTTGTGTGGATGAGTCAGCTTATATCTTCTGACAATTGTGAGCCAAGGGCTTTGTCAAAAGGAACCACAGTTATTGTTTTGATTGGTTCCCCCTTGTTATGTTGGGAGCGCAAAATGCTTTCAAATGTGATTGTGCCACTGCATCTGAAAATAAGGCACGCACATATAAAACATCAAAAAGGAAGATGTCTGCTTTTTATTTGGCACTTTGGTGCTCTCCCTGGCTTCTCCTCCATATTGGAACAAGCAGCCCTATCAGTAATTGCAGAGAGCGGCCCTGCTGGCCAGCCAAAGCATTAGACGACTGGGCTCACGGTGCATGACATTCAAGCTGGCCAATAAGGAAGGACATGCTAATCAAAGTGGCTCTGGCCTCGCCATCACAGTGCGACTGGAGGACTTTGCCTAGTCGGGGCGGATGTGCAGCTGCTCTGGCTGCATTTCCACTCTGCCCCCTCAGGGCCTGGGCACCAGGCTAACCACTGGCACATTGGTGTAGATGCCAGGGAAGAAAAAAATGGCGGAGGCTAACAACGCCACACATGAAAAATAAATCACAGCCAGCTTGTTAGCATGGATACGAGAGAGGGACAGAGGAAGAGAGAGAGACAGAGAGAGGAAAGGAAGGGGAAAAAAAACTGGGTTAAGAGATTTAATGTGCTGCTGAAAATCTGACACATGCCAGAGGTCCACATGTTCCACCAGAGCAATGGCAGCCCTGCCGGCTAAGACTCAATAAAGCCTCCAAAAGCTGCTTACAATATACACTTGAGAAACAATAGATAAGGTCAGAGTACGAGCCTATGTCTGAGTGGGACCATATATGAAAAATAAACAGCACTGCATGTGCTAACCCCAGACATGCTTACTGAACGAAACAGGCAAAAAGCAGTTTGATTCTGCAGTGAAACCATTTGTCGTTTAATCAGCATTTGTCAAGCAAATGCACCACACATATCCTGAATCCAGCCTCTCAAATTCAGGGTTTTGTTGCTTTTTATATATACTGTGCTGCATGTATAATTGTAAACTGAAAATCTGGACTGTTGGTCGGACAAAACAAGTATTTTGGCATTACTTTGAGTTCTGGGAACTAGCAACGTGGATTTTTGAATTATAGACCTGACGATCAATAAAAAAAAAAAAATTATTAGTTGAAGCATTTTTTTACTGATACATTTTCAGGTACATGAGTAAAATGCTCTCTAAAGTTTTAATCATTCAACATTTTGGGAAATACACTCATATGCTGCCTTGCCAAGAGTTGGATGAGAACATTGATACCACACTTATATCTGTCCATTGAATATAAAGCTATGGCCAGGAGATGGTTAGCTCAGCTTAGCATAAAGACTGAGAGAAGGGGGAAACTGCTAGCTCGGCTCCGTCAAAAGGTAAAATGAAATCTGTCTACTCGCATGTCTAAAGTTCACTAATTCACACATTAAATGTTGTTTGCTTGATTTGTATGTAAACCTAATTGTTGGTGGGCTCAGTGGGAGTGTTCTCATCATTGAATAGTGAATCCAAGAAGTTAGTGCTGCCGGACAAGAAATAATCCTGCATGTAACACCACATAAAACCACAATGGACAGAGGAGAAACTCGTGTATCAGTATGCAAAGTAAGGCTATGGCAGGAAAAAAATGCTGGCCATTAATAGTAGGAAAATTGAGGTGTGATATAATGGAAATCTTGAGAATTATAACTTAAATGAATGAATTATCAAATCATTACAAAATATTATATTATCCTCAGAAGTCATTAGTCTCTTTTAAAAAGGAAAAGAGAGAAAAAAAATTACTGGCAGTTTAAAATGGATCAAGGCCAAACTGGCAGAAGGAAGATATGCAAAAGCTTATTACAGACCATAAACAAATTACAGCGACATAAAAGGAAAACTTAAACCTTGCAGAAGGAAACAATTCTCAAAGAACAGTGTCCAGCATCTGCTGCACAGAGATGCACATCTGTGGTGATTTTTTAAAGGCCACTTTCGGAAACTGTCATGCCTACTCGAGTGCTGCGGATGGTTTGTGATGAGGAGAATGTTCAAGTAATATTTATTCAGTTGAGGCTTCATGCTGCAGTGTTAAAATGTAACAGTGTCTGACACTTAAATCTACTTAGTATCTTTGCCCAGGAGACACACTATCCTAAAGCGTCTGCGGTTTCATCATGTGAATCTTAATCAGATACTTAGCCAGTAGAGCAGGTTTTTACTCTCCCTGGTGAGAGTATCAACACATGGCCATCAGGCACAATTCACGGCCGCAAAGTGGCTATTTATTTTCTGCTCAGCATTACTTGACAAATAATTACTCAGTCTATTCAATTAAGCCATAGAACTCACACAAAATGGTCACAACATCCCAGTGTAGGACTGAAACATTATTCTTGGTCTCATGAATAAAAGGCACACACACACACACACACACACACACACACACACACACACACACACACACACACACACACACACACACACACACACACACACACACACACACACACACACACACACACACACACACACACACACACACACACACACACACACACACACACACACACACACACACACACACACACACACACACACACACACACAGAGCTTTGATGTAGACGGAGCAAAGGGACAAGGTGATGGAAAGTAGAAATATCATTAAGTCTGAACTATTTCATCCCTTTTACAGCAAGGCAGAGGAAAACAGACTTGTTGCCGGTGGAGCAGATGCAACCAGTAATCCGGGGTGAAAGGACATGATGTTTTCCCTGCTGAAGAAGAAAAACTGTTTCTATAAGGTAACGTGGGTGTACAAGGAGAGAGTCACTCCATGCTGGAAGAGTAATATGGACTACAGCCTGGAAGTCTGCCAGAGTCCAAAAATGCGTCCCCCTCAAGAGGCAATTACTCAAGAAACAGTGGATTAAAGTTTTTTTCCCCCACTGTTGTTGTTGTTCAAAATAAGATGCTAGAAATAAATACTCCCAAAATAAAGCCAGCACAGCCCTGCCAACTTTTAAGTATTTCCACACACATTTATTCAAAATAAATAAATAAAAATAAATCACAGAAATCTAAACCAAAATAGATGCCATTCAATGAACTGAATGAGAACTTTCCCTCCATAATAACAAAATTAAATGAACCTTGGCATCCTGTAAACTTTCTCCACAACAATTTTCAAATCTAGTTGCTTTTGCTAAACCTTACTGTGTTTATGTTGTAGTTGAATAAATAAATTGAACAATTGGCAGTGGGCTGACGAACTAGGTACTGGACAGGTTTTTGTACACATTTTGTACTGTGTTGTGTAGTTTACGTCCGTATTTCAATGTTATACAACTTTATACTCTAACTACTCCAATGCGTTTCAAATATTGTATTTTTTACTCCACTGCATTTTTTTGAAAGCTATCATAAATTACCTTGTAGATTATGATTTTACATAAAGCATTTGATCATCTTATAAATATATGATGCATTGTTCCAGGATACCAACAGTATTATGATCTAGTTAAAGTTAGCTACATCTTGTCCACCTACATAAAAAAAAACAGTAATAATAATCCAGTAATCTAATGCCTTTATAATAATAACAATCTGCATAACAAGTACTGTTACGTTTGACACTTAAAGTTAAAGCTATTATGAGTAGGATTCAAAAATTTCTGACTTTGGTGTCTCCCAGTGGTTTTATTAAAGACGCTTTGGGACACTAAAATGAAAGAACTAAACAACACAAACTGCATCCATTTCACTCCCGAGCTGTATTCGAAATCCCTCCCTTCTTTCCTCATTATATAATGGACACTTTACTTGTCCATTACTTTACTTTAAAGTACACTTTAGAGTAAAACATTTGTGACATCATTTTACATCAAAACCTGAGCTGTTGAGTAATACCATGTATTTATAAAATGGGATGCAATTCATTGTGGGATTATTAGCAAAAAGTGGTTTGAATGATATGGACAGTACTTTATAGTGGATTAATTTCACACTTAATGCATACATTTCACACACAATAAAATACAGTACAGACAGTCCATACAGTGTGTGTAGTAAATCCAAAGTGATTTCAGAACAGCTTAGGAGTGTGGTTTTTCTATGAACATAAACAGATGCAATAGTTTAGAATGCAGTACTTAAGCAAAACATCCAAATCAGGAGTAAGGATAATTGTAAACAACCTAAATAAATCCCACAGACGAGTAAAAGCCACAGGATGTCTCTGCAGCCTGCATCGTTTGGCCTCTCCACCCTAATTTACCATGCTCCACCCACTCACGCCTGTGGAGCTGTCTGATCCTCCAGCAGAGCTGGGCCAGCCCATACGTCCCACTGGCACGGGACGCCCCACCATGAGCCAATCACCAAGCCTGCACTCCTGACAGCTCATTACCACTCAATTAGGCAGGTGCACCTCCACGCACAGCCTTCTGACAAATACAGCCCTCCCAGATGCATGTTTAACATTCGAGAGAATTATATAGTGACAGCAAACACTAAACGCCTCACCCTTATCACTTGATTGCCTCAAGATTTAAATCCTATAATTGGCCCAGGCCAGCAGGAGAAAAAAAAAAGCCAATAAATATGATGCAGTCGGCTTGTAATTGAACAATTATGAATTCATATTCATAAGATGCTTGCTGGCAATTACAAAATGCCATCTGATTAGACACAATTTGAAATGACATTGTGCCATGCTAAAGACACTGTGGTGTCAGCCTAATAAAGAGAATACACATCATAGCAGTTGCTCGCCCACCAACATGACCCTCCAGAGATGGCAGACATGCTGACACAGTGGCTTGGCCGGTGATGGACGGGACTTGGCACCCATCGCTCTTTGTCCCCTAAACCTACTGCTCACACTCATTCGCATGGAAAAATAACACCACCAAGGCTTGACTTTCAAATTTTAACACCACTGGGCACAGATTGTGCACATAACAAAACACAAGCAAGGCGAAAAAATGTTGATCCCTTGAGAACAGATTCTAATCAAGATGAAATGATTTACAAATCTATTTAATAAGGCTTGCCAGAAGTCAAACTTGGCATGTAAATGCGGTGGGGATTAAATTTCATCGGCAACCAAGACTGTAACTGATCGCCTGCAGACAAAGGGGGAGCCTGCCAGTCCCCCCCCACCTCTCTTCCCTCCCTCTTTCTCTCCACTGCCTGCATTTTGCCTCGTGATCCCTCCCTGGCTATATGGAAGGACAGGGGCAGTGCAGAGTGGCGCAGTACAGAGAAAAGAGGAAAGAGAAAAGCTAGAAAAGGAAAGGGTGGAAGGAGGGAGGAGATGGAGAGAGAGGAAGGGAGAATTATTGGAGATAAAGTGCAGTGGTGTAAGGGAAAGTAGAAGGAGAGCGTAGGATAGAAAAGGATAGAGGAGGAGAAAACTCAAGGTCAGCGTGAGGACAGTTTGGTCCTCTGAGTTGGACAGAGACACAGCTGCAGTCACCTCTGTGCTAATCAGCCCTTCGGCTGGCTGATGAGATGTCAGTTAGTTGGGTGTAGGAAAAACCTTTCTCTTCGCTTTTTTGGCTGCAAATTGCAAGGACTGGTGGGGCGGAGTAACAATGTGTGTGTATATATGTGTGTATGCGTGCCACTCCAGAGTGTAAGCAGGCTGACATGCTGCTTGTGGTGCCAGTATTGCGCTTTTTTCTGCTTTTGCCCTCCCCTTCGCCTCTTTTTCTTGCATATTATGCTACGGTGACTGAAGCTGAACTCAGCTTTCCCCTGCAGTGAGGGCAAGAATACAACTGCCAATTAATGCTATATGCAGTGTGCCAGTGTTAACAGTGTGAGGCATTCTACATCAACTTGCTGCGCTGTGTGAAAAAAAAAAAAAAAAGGTTGGCTAGCTGTTTTCCTCAGGCGAGGCTAAACCTCTTGCAGGCTAATGGGGATAGCGCTATTAGCTGAAGGCGTAAACGAACAGCGTCCACAGCTGTGATCAGGTTTGTGACCTAGCAGCACTGCAGCTTGTGTCTCATTGGGTGAGTTTTGTGTATCAGGCCAGTTGGCAGAGGCGAGTGTCTCCTCCGTCTATCCTTGGGTTATTTCTGACCATCTGTACCCAGTCATTAACAGGCCTTTTCACAGTCAATTGTCTTGTTTGTCTCCCCTCTTCTTCATATCGGTTACTTGCTACGTGCAAGACCATGAAATGGGCCGAGCACTTTCCTGAATGTAAATGGCATAAGTTAGGAGGGGCCCATTTTATAAGACGAGGCTAAGGAGAGCTGTGGAGCCATAGGTTAATTCGAAGTGGCATCTTGGAGGATGCATCAAGCAGTGGAGATCAAATTACAGGGCAAAGCGCTCAGTGGTAAGAAAAACAAGCCAGTGGTATGCTGCAGAATGTGTGTGTGCATGCTGTGTGTGTTTAGCAGCAAGTGTATGTGTGTCTGAGAGACTGGAGAAAGAGAGAGAGGGGGGAGCAAAGAAGACAGCAAAAGGAGAGGAGAAGAAGGAGGAGGAGGGGGGTGTCCACAGAGGGCCAAGGGGGATGGGAATGGAAGGAATGAGGGAGTGAAGAGAAGGAGAAGAGGCTAACTGGGCCAGCACGCACACATCACCCCCACCAATTAGAGTCACTCATCTCTCCTTCACACAATACACCACCCTCCATTTCTGATGTTTACAATCGTCGGGGAAAGAAATAACTGTAAACATCACTGCAGCAGCGATGGCATTCAACAAAAAAGACAGATATCCTCTCCCTGAAATGCGTTTAGCCATTCCTTCTTCCCCCTCACGCCTTTGTTATTGGTCTTTGTGCAACGATTTGCCTAAGGACCCAGATTTCCTAGCAACAGCCTGCCACCAAACATTTGGCAGGAGTTCAACATTCTCTTTCTTTTTGAGAAATGGCAGTGCTGCCTCCCTGCTCTGCGTCTGCCACCAGCCCTGCTGCTGCTGCTGCTGCTGCCACCGCCGCTGTTGGATGAGCCAGACTGGCTGCAAGAGCCCTCTAATAATTCTGTTTTCATCCAATCACACCACATAGTAGCAGGCACCTTGAGAGCCTCTGCCAGGAATCATCAATCACCTCTTTAACACACATGCTCCAACAAACACAGACGCACGTGCAAGCAAATAACATGCTAACATACACACATGCACGGGTTTAGGTAATTACATTTACAGATTAGAGTGTACAAGACTGCGTATACCACCCAGCAGTTGTTTAATGAAAATCAACAAAGCACATTAATACACAGCAGAGGTTGGTACAGTGAGAGAGAGGGAGGGAGAAAATGTACAATCTGGCTGTAAATTGGGTAAATACATCTGAGTGCTCTCGACAAGGTTAATGGAGAGAAGAGGCCTTAGTGAACACCGGTCTAGACACGCCACACAGTATTAAGTGGGAATAGCTGTGGCAGTGTATCTGGCTAAGTACTTTAGAAGTGCCAATGGGACCCTAAAATACCGAGTGATCCCCTGTTTTGACAAAGAGGCCCAGGAGGGACGCTGAAACGACGTTTGAGATTCCAAGCACTGACAAAACACCCATTTGTGGCCCTTCTATCCCCCCTCAAATCCCACGGAAGCTTTCCCTGCGCACAAGACTGTCGGATGTGGGCAAAACCCAACTGCCAATTTGCAGAGGATGTGCCGTGTTTGCTAATGCGAAGCAGAGGCTAAAAATGAGACCACACAAACTCTGGAGGATGGACTGACTGATCTGCTTTCTGGCACAAGCACTGACGACTTGTTTTATTTTTTTTCCTCATTTTTTTGGGAGGAGGGGTTGTAATGTTTGTTTCTGCAACTGGGCAGCTAATTATGAAACCATCATTATTAGACTACAGTACACTCATGTTTAGAGGGCTTGTGGGAAACAGGAGGACCATTGTGAATTTCACTTGGGACAATATGCCAAGGAGTATGCTGATGGCTTGGCTATAATGCTGATTTATGCCGATAATGAACTGCTTAAAGATGTGGAATGCAGTGCAATTTCAGAGCTATCATCTTGACTCGAGATCAGAGAAAATGTTGATCTGCCAGAATTAAATTTAATCCCAAACAGTGAAACATGAGCATGGCAGGTCATCCTACTCCAGAAGCTGTAAGTGAAGACATTACCTCAGTGGTGCAGCTTGAGTGTGTGTTTGAATGTCAAAGCACACATCTGTCCTGTTCAATCTGTGTGTGTGTGTGTGTGTGTGTGTGTGTGTGTGTGTGTGTGTGTGTGTGTGTGTGTGTAGGGGGAAGATTGTGAAGGAGGTGGTAAAGCCGAATGAACTTGAATAATCAATTTTCACACTTTCATAGCACCTGTTGGCTTGTCTTCACGTAGAAAGAAATGAATGAATGCATTACATGTACAACAATTTCACACTGTGCTGCAGTTTCGTGGGGGAAAATGGGGAGAACGGAGCTGTATTGTCTCAATAGGTAACAGATCATTTCACTCAACAAAGGACGAATTGATATATTGACAATGCAAAATGAGCGCACAGGCATTTCTTGAATAAAGCCTCTTAACATTATGTCCTCTTCTGGCAATAGTTGGGGAACAGTCATTTTGAATGTAGAAAGTCTCACTTACTGCAATATAATAGACCTTGGCTTTCTTCACCAGCTCCCAGTTGCTGTCCAAGTCCAGGTGTTTTTCCTTTTTGTAGCAGTTTGCCGCTGCCAGGTTAGCAACAAGGGACCTGCCGAGACAGACCCCATAAATCTTCCACCTCGCTTATCATCCATCTTAATTTTGTCTCAAAAACATCGCTAAAAACACTCGGGGCCTAGACTTTCCTTTGTTCTTTCTCAATATAAAAGGATGATAATGGTTTCTTAGAATGTCTGAACCAAGGTAAAATAAAGTGATCTAGATGTCTTTATATTCTTTCTTTAAAAAGAAAGAGGATTATCGCAAACACCAAGAAAGAGAGATTAAAATAAGCAGAGGGATTTTCAAAGCTAACAATGAGCAACAAATTATTCATATTATCACATGTAAAAGTGGTCCATTGCTAACAAAAGGTGGAAAAACAACAGAAAGGCATTACTAAATGAACACTTGAGCTGAGTAGTGAGTAGTGGGAGCAGGAAGTGATGGGGGTGGCATTATCTTAACATAGCCAGTCCTTGTGTGCAGTCGCTTTATGAGCGTCCATCAAAATGAGTGCAACCATCATCACTACTTAGGGGGTAACTGTTAGGCGACTATATGACAGGTGGGTGCTGCTACAGCAAGAGGTCCATTCTGAAAATCTGCTCACCATGGTTAGCATCAAAGAAAAGAGTAACAGCGTGCTAAATTGATCAGAGTGCGGTGATGATGGCCACGATATGACAGCAGGATTAGGACTGCACTTGACCTGAGCTGCAGTAATGGACTCAAAAGGTTAGAACAAGCATGCCAGACAAAATGAGTGTCATTACTGAGGAAGTCCAACAGACAGGATTAAAGCTCAGCGCTCTTAAATATCAGCTAAATCTAATAATATCATATCTTTAGATATGATACTAAAACACTACAATAAGCTACTGGGAAACAAACAACTGATTGGTTCCTCCAGGAATTTGCAATTTTGCAAATTCTGCAACATTTGAAAAATCTTGCTATTACTTCACAAAACTGGTCAAACTGGGAATTATTTTTGCCAGTTTCACCAATCACCAGTTTTCTACAGCCAAGCTAAAATAAAAACCAAGCATCGATCTCCATAATGACACTTCCTTGTACTGTAACTATGGTGACAAGGACAACTTTAGCTAACTGCACATCCTATGTCATATGTTTAAATTGTTCACATATTACCACAATTTATCGCAAAAAAGCATACAATTGGCCAAAAAATGCTAAATCAATTTGGGTTGCATGAGCTCTGAGACCATGGAGGGACTCATTTATTGAACCTTTGTTTACAAATGTAAGAACTGAATACACTTATTTCTTAAAAATGTTATTTGTATGCAGCATCTTCACAGATCTCAGAATGGTCAGATTGAGTATGAGGGGGACTTTTTTTTTTTTCCTTTGAAGATTTGCACTAATCAACGCCTGTGGTCTGACATACTGGCACCCAATCCTTCAAAGCCATCAGCCTTCCAATCTGGGCCAGCTGGCGACCTTTCCTCTGGCCTCCTGCGCTGTCTGTTAAACACCTGTAAGAAATATTACAGAGCTCGTCTCCCTTAGCACGGGACCTGACCTTTTCAGGTGTCAGAGTCACATCAAACAAGGCCCACTAAGACCATTCAGTGGGGCCGGCTCCCGGGGCGGCCGAGGTCCCGCCGTTGACTGACTGACAACTCCAGTAGCAGCAGATTAAGGGCTGCAGAGGAGGAGGGTGTTTAGAGAAGGAGGTTATTGATCCACACCTGGTCTATCATGAACTGGAGCCCTCGCTGTTAGTGATGTATGTGTATGTGTGCACGCGCGCACACATACTGGCTTTGACCTCTGCTGTCTCTGACGTGCCGATGATGATGCTAGCATGAGAGTCGCCAGAGATGCTGAAGCCCCTTTTACAGCCGAGAAGGCTGACAGGTGAGAGCTGGGATAGCCCAGCCATCTCGAACACATTGCTACTGTCAGCCTATAGATGGATGACAACCCACTGGGGCAGCAGAGACTGAGTGGGGGCCTGGAAAAACACACTCAAGCTGTTCTTTTTCCTTTTGATGTGTAAGCTGAGCTATGATTCCCTGTTATGACTTCCAGCCCTGAGGAGTCAACTGCCTGCCTGAAGATGTAAAAATGAACCAGAAGGACTATTTCAAATCCGAGTAAGAGGGTCATTTCTTGGTCAGGGGTGACTGAAAGGTGGCTAACCTATTGTCTCCGGTGATACAGGCGGCACAGGTACCGGTCGGCTCCTCGTTTTGTTCATAGTAATGTGCGTCGACGTGGGCTTCTTCGGCCTTCTTCTTCAGGATCTCCCCGAAGTGGTCAGTACCGATGCACCCGAAGAAAGTAGCCACCTTGTGGGGTTTCTGGATCATCCACTAGGAAAGAGAAAATAAAAACAGCAGTTACAGTGAGCTCAGTTTACAAAATATAAGTCTGTTTGAAGGGTCAAGTTCAGCTAAGGCAGATGGCATACAAACTGTAGCTTCACAGCAAACATACTGCTTGTGATATATGAGGGCTGCGAGCTGTCGTAAACAACCCAAGACCAATTCCACTCCACATAGAGACACTATTCTCATCCAAGCACTCCCTCTTCCATGTGTGCTAAAAACAGTCTCATCTCTTTATTTACACAAACCCCATAATTCAAGGCTCCATCCTACTTATGCAAACACAGACTGTGTGTGTGTGTGTGTGTGTGTGTGTGTGTGTGTGTGTGTGTGTGTGTGTGTGTGTGTGTGTGTGTGTACCACAGAAACCTCCTGAACTGCTCGTCGGCCATTTTTTGGTCTTGACAGTCCTGATGTACTCAGTGACTTTTACCTGATGAGAGAAGGCTGCTCAAATTCTACAGCGCTCAGGTTTAACCTCCAAAGATTTATTGACGTGCAGTACGTGCTGCTGTTTGCTCGTTTTATTGCAGCCTCCTGTTTTGTTGCTGACGGGGGCCCCTTGTGAATGAGATGTTGCTGCTTTTGGGGATGACCTGTATATGTGTGAAATTAATCATTTCACGCGACCAAATAGCATCTCGGTGGGGGAAGAAAAATGCATTTTCATCACCCATCCAGAGATGCTCTCCCCTGTCATTTTGCACTCCCCCCCTTTGGTCTCTAGGTAACAGATGAAAAAAATAAATCAAATAAAAAAAATTACCCAGGAAAAATTCAAGCGTCAGGTATGTTTGTAAACCAAGGCTGCTAATTTACAATCATAGCTGACCTTGTGGCTTTTACCTGCTAACGAAATCAGGCTGCAAACAATGAATATTTTCACTTCTTTTTTTTTATGACAAATTCCCCGTCATAATTTCCCGTAGCCTAGGGGATATCTTCAAACTGCATGTTTCAAATTACATCCAAAATCCAAAAGATTCAGAAGTGATATAAAACAGCAAAGAGAGACGTTAAGTTTAGTAGTAGCTGCTTTAGGAATGATAAACTATTAAGTGATTATCAAAATAACAGTCATTTGATTTTTTTGTCAATGTCAACTAAGAATTTATAATTATTTATAATATCATATTACTTAGCTAATATTTTCAGCACCAGTGCCAACAAAATGAACAGTAATATTGCCACATATGCCTGCTGTATCTTGGCCCTGAGCAGGCCTACCATGTGTCATCTTGAGTCATGGCTCAGTCATTCAGCTGTGCCCCCCTCCCTCCCCACCTGGCTGACAAGTACAAACATGCACGCGCAAATCCACAGCAAAAGCCGATAGAAGCGAGCTCTTCTTCCCTAACCTCTTGCTGCAGGCACCTCACACTTATCAAGGTCACTGGCTCGGGTACACGTCAAGTCCTATCTGATTTTCTCCTCGCCGTGATGAGCTCCGAATCCAAGGTTAGGAGCTGCGGGCTGTAAATAATGACAGCGCGGCCCCTTCATTTGCAGGCCTCTCAGGTGGGAATAGAGAGGGCCACTCAGGGTCCCCGTCCCTCTGATGACAGCATGGTGAATCACAGTGGAACCACCGACCTCGCAACTATACCCCCCCTCCACCTCCATCTGAACTCCCTGCCTCCACCTCGCTCTCGCTCTCCCTCTCTGACCGTCAGCTATACTCTCACTGCCAGCTCAGCTTGTCATTTTACAGGGTCATTAACAGACACACATACATACTAACATGTGCATGAGTACACAGTTCACCCATGCACGGAGAAGCTGACACACACACACACACACACACACACACACACACACACACACGTGTACACACACATGTACAGAAAAATCCTCTATAGTCCCACAGCATCAAAACTCCCTGCCTTTCTATAGAACCCACCCCTGCTTTTGCCAGAAGCTGCTCTCCTACTCCAATAAACACAAAGCAGCAATACATGAGAAGAAAATGTCTTCATTATGGGTATGTAAAATTTTTTATCTTGCAGTTTTTTTTTTCCCCTCCTCTGTGGTGCACAGGAGCAGGGAGTTATATCAATTCATTTCCATCCCCGGCACCCTGCAGACAATCCCTCTCCATTCCCAGATTATGTGAGATAATACCTCCATTATGACAAAAGCGCTATTCGCGGGGTCGCCGAGAGGTCAACCAACCCTGTGCTGGGTATTCATGCTTAGTCACATCCCAATTATACCGCAATGGCAGAGGCAGAAATTGGCAAATGTACATCAAGGCGCTTCATTACTGAGGGCTGCTCCAGTGAAATTAAGCAGCAGAGACAGAGTGAGATTTGCCCCCAGGCGGCATGTTAGAGAGAGAGAGCGAGCACGAGCGCGAGAGAGAGAGAGAGAGAGAGAGAGAGAGAGAGAGAGAGATGGAAGAAAGAGGGAAGCTGAAGTAAGAGATTTCTCTGAAGGTGTTGGGAGCTTGTATCTTTCACAGCAGCTCAAGTATATTTACTTAACTAGGGAGAGCACCGGTCCCCAACAATTAATAACTTCCCATGACACGCCACAGCGACATATCTAGGTACATTTAAATACGGAAGGGAAACCTAATACAAACAAGTGAGAAAAATATCCCTGAAAAGCAGGGGGTGAGATGCTGCAAAGGCATACACGCTACAGGCAAAGTGATAAGTATACATTATGTTAAGTGGAGAATAAGTCTGCCGTCTCTTTCTGTTTGGCTTCCATTTACCCAAATAATCTCACCCATAATACTGGCCCCGGAGACCCCAGATATAGCTATTAATTATGACATCTCATGGTTGCAAGGAGCCCCACTTGGGGAGCTGACCTAGGCCTGCTCCTCAACATCCAACAGCTGCCACTCTTCACTACGGAGGCAGCCGCTTTGCGTGGCAGCTTCCAGGAGGGCAATTACACAGCCCAGATGAGATGAGGCGGCTGAATGTTTGGGACTTGAGCGCTCAGACTGCCATTAGCACTATAAGCTATTACATTCCCTCTTCCTCTTCTTCTTCTGCTCCCCTCCCTTCCTCGGTCTCCCCGCTCACTTGCAGCTGTATATTGATGAAGTGGTAATGGGACCTCTAGTTAGATATTCCTCCTGTAAAAACATTGTCTTGTTTTTAGTCTCCCTCAGGGGTCAATGTATTCTCCCGGAGTTGCTGGGAATCATTTCTGCTCTATTAATGATGCAATTCCAATGCAATTCAGATCTACTGAAGACGCTGCACAGTGGGCCTTTGTGGAGTGTTGATAGATGACACTGTATGTTATCCTGCAGTTCAAAGCTGGTTGGCGTTCACTCCAGTTTCCACCCTCTCACACTGCTCAGTTCATCCTTAAAAACAAGGAGAGAGGAGTAGTCTCTATTCTCCTCAATTCACCTCACCAGCGGGGTTCTCTTGAGAAGAACATGTCCGTGCCTAATGATGGTCACATTAATTATAGGATTATCAACCCAGCAAAATTCAATAAGGTTATTTATAGAGTAAAATAGCTAAGTGCGAGGGCACTAGACCCCAGGGTAGCCTGTAACAGCCTCTTCTCACTGCACAACCTGTCTTTTAGAGTCAGAGGTGGGGGCTGATATCCGTGTTTCTTTTTACTGTGCAGTTAAAACAACTAGCAAACATCTGTCCATCAGGACCTGTCATGGCGAGCGCTTTTATATAAAGCACGGCAGAGCAGAGGGCCCTCAACACGAGCGCTGACATTGATGAGGTCTGGCAGCTTCCATTAAATCACTCTTTCCTGTAAAGCGCAGGGCATCAAAGCAACCGGCCGAGAATTTTTCACTCAATCAGGTAACACACAAGCCACCCTCACCCCTCCTCCAACCCCACCACCAACATATTCCCTGTCCTCTCAGGGGCTGGAGCCTTCTGGTCAATAACTCCAATCACTGCAATTTCATGCACAGTTAGCCATGTTGGGGTGCTAGGGCACTGCTCGCATCAGGGTTGCATATGTTGTTGTTGCTGTTGTTTTTCTTTAATTTTTTCTCTTCCCTGGGAGGGTTGATAAGTGGGGTGGAGACCTGTACTGTGTAAAAGTGGAGACTAACCAGGGCTAGCATGCTTGTTTTAACCCTGCCTCACCACAGCGGGCTCCCTGCCAAGCCATTAAAAGTCTCTGTGCACTGTTTCAGTGACACAGCTAAAAGAATAGAGAGCAGGCAAGTGGGAGAGCTGTAAATGATCAACACGATAATGAGCTGATTATCAGTCAAAGGCATGGATAAGCGCTCTCTCCAGTAATTTCCTTTCAGATCAGTCAACCAGTCTCCTTTCTGCAATCAACACTCAAAGGAAAGGCATAGCATGTAGCCCGATGGGAATCCGGCCCAATATCAGCTTCAAATATCCAGATCCGAGTTGTCTTCCAATCAGTGCCTGGCTCATCCCTTGCTGACACACCAGCATGGTGGGGAGCCTTGTGTATTACTACTCAATTCTCCTTTTGTAATGGTTGTTTCACAGTTGTCATGCAGCTTTAGGCTCTGGCTACAGGGCAATATAAAGCTGAGTGATGCTCTAATGATGTACAAATGTACTCTGCAATCGGCAAGCATTTGGACAGTGACTCATTTCCTATTGCTCTGGCTGTACTTTAGCATACTATTTTAAATTCAATAAAGACTGCATATAAGGGACTGACTCTTGGCTTTAAAGAGCCCTTTAAACTGGGACTTTAACTTTTGGAAAACTCTTTCTTCCTAGAAATGAGATGCGATTCATTGTTTTTTCCCATTGTTACTTCACTGTGCTATATCCCACCACAACAACCCGTTTCTAAGGGAATAAAATCATATTAAAGGAAGTACTAATAAAATTTCATAGACCCTTTAAAAAGGTGATCACGGTTTACATGTTTACATTTATATTCATAGAGTGAACAACAGGGACTTGTGCCAGTGCTATCAGATGAAGATGGGGATACATTTCCTC
Organism: Percina caprodes; assembly: GCA_013375575.1. NCBI lineage: Eukaryota > Metazoa > Chordata > Actinopteri > Perciformes > Percidae > Percina > Percina caprodes. The sequence goes on from JABXJD010000010.1 coordinate 5,638,416, forward strand.
AATAGTACAACTACTGTCATGCAAACAGACCTGAGACCATAACAGGATTACATAATCAAGTAACTTTGACGATGGCCTTTTATCGCTTATTTTCACTTAAGATGGCGATTAAGAGGATGATTTGTATTATGCATGTGATCTATGCATGTGATCCATGCATACTGTGTCGTATTTTTAATCAGCCACTGGTGATAGAGCGTTGTGTGTGTGTGTCTGTGTGTGTGTTTGTGGTGGGGTGGGGGGTGGGGGGCATATCTGAGGGCATGGAAGTGACAATGAGATCCATGTGGCTTGTCTACAGTAAAAGTCAAGGCAGACACTGTTTTTAAGCAATTTATGCCTTAATTACATATCTGACAGTAAAGAAATGACAGGAAATAGTCCCAGGCCAGACAAAAACTGGGGATTGTGGTTCAGCGCCTTACATCTCTAGGCCACCACGGCACCCGATATATACCGCATCTCTACGATATGCAAAGACAGCTCTGGCATTTCTTGTGAGTATAGCGTGACTTTCTGAATTTCTTTGAAAATGTGAATGTGAAGAGGTACATGGAAAAATACCAATTGTTTTATTTTGAAACCAATGTGCTCGATTACAGAGCCAACACAATAACAAGTGAGTCACTGATTAAATACATATGGACCGCAATGTACAGGATATAAGCAATTGTTTAAAACCCAACAAATAAAGGGAGAGGATGCTACAAGTGAGAAGGAAATAAACAGTCTATCTATACTAGAAACTTGTACACTACCCCAGGGGAGTGGTGTTAGACAAGATAAAACACCAAAACAAACTTAGGCAGCTTGCGTTTCTGCATTCACGTGTTTCGAAGACTGGGCAGCGGTAAGGGAGGAGACAGCTCCCAGGAACAGCCCCTGATAAGCATCAAATTCTATGAATCGCTGAAACACTCCATAGGTTCTGATGTTAAACACAACAAGAATGTCCCCAACAATATCTGTGCACCCTCTTCAGAGAGCAATCAAAGGGCAAGTTCAACACACACACACACACACCCACACACACCCCAGGCGGCAAGTTTATCTAAAAAGGAAACACCTGATTTGTTCTTTTTGGCTCCTCTTGTTAAACACACAGCCTTGATTTTGTTTTTGTTGCCCAGGAGGGGTGAATTATTTACAGGATAAACAAGGTGATGTTGTTTCAGTCAGTCAGAGCCAAACTCCCCTATTGCAGCAGCAAAGAGGTAGACGGGTTTACCTGGTAGGCATGAGGGGCTGAGCTTGGTTACAAAAGCTTCACAATGGCGGCCCGTACAGTGATACGTAAGCGTGGGGGGGAAAATGCCTCCACACTAGATTCATGGACTGGGAGTCCCAGACTGTCGGGGTTGTCCTATTTATCTGAGACATTGGCGACTATAAAAGCCCATGAGCCACTTCACTGAGTGTGTGTGTGTGTGGATGGGGGTGTTATTAAGTGATCATAAAGTGGCATTTGTGTTGGCAGGGGTTGTTGCCATACAAGGTTCAGGCGGAAAGATGATGAGGGACCTTTGCAGCTAAAGCCTCTAATCCTGTCTATGGTCCGTGGGCTCCAGCTGGTGGGAGTGCAGCTGTGCTCGGCCCCTACACAGGTGAATCAGTTCTGCGCCCCCCCATCTCCAACAACTCCCCTGTATGCAGTATGGCGTATTTGCACAGTGCTTTGATCTCACGAAGGCGGCAGTGCCCCCCCCTCCCTGGATACGGCGACAGTGCGGGTGATCCATGTTACAGAAGAGATATTTTTTTTTTTTTAAACATACGCCAAATGACAGCCGCGGTTGAGGGCTTAGCACAGGTCAAGCCCTGCTAAATTCAATGTGGCGGTGCGGAAAATTCACTTCAAAACATTAGCAGCTGGGAGGAAGTGGGCTCTAATGAGTGTTATGGCTGCATTTTTCTGACAATTTCACATCAGCAAAATGATAATCAAGATTATTCAACAAAGACTTTCCAGCCCAGACATTATTAACCTTAATCTCCCACTATATCCATTGACAGGTTACTGATACTTGTATATTGTTTAGCAGCAATTTGGACATATAGAAAGTAGGTCGCTGAACATAAGCAGCTTAAAAAGACACTGCCACAAATTCCGTCAATGGTGATCATGTTGCATTATTTCAGCTGAATGCATGCGTTTTCAAGGAACCCGGGCTAGCAACAGCATGCACTTCGCATTCATCAGAACAGGCAGACAAAACAGCTGTGCTCCCAGTTTGACCTATGACCCTGTCTGAATGCTTCCCGCAAACAGATTTACATTTAACACATTGGTTCACTTTGACAGGGACACAATGGGAGGATATGATTAGGCCCTTGGCGCAGATCGAAAAACAACAATCCTAATGTCTTTACGCACTGTAGCAAGATCCCTTTTATCATATTACTCATGCCTTTGTGTCCTTTTCTGCAGGCAAAGAGGTTTCTCTTCATATTACCAGCTGGAAATATCAGTGATGAGCTTCTCCGCTTACTAAGCTCACTGGTGTAAAGGCAGTTTGTGTGCAGATTCTGTGGCTGGCTGGCTGCACAGGTAAGCAGAAAATAGCTCTTAGCTCTGGCCTGACCTTGAGAAGGATGCCATTCAATCAGTGAGCACGCCGCAGTAAAGGCCCCATCATTGCACTAATAGACATAATCTCGCTCTCTGCCATGGACAATGCATGGATGGCTTCCTCTTGTTTGGCAAGTTAAAGGGGCAATTTATTCAATAAATTAAACAGAGAAAATAAGCCATGATGAAAGAAACACTGCTGCTGGGCGGGTATAGATTGAACTCGTGTTAACAGTCTGCACACCTAATTTAATTTTCAGTTTATAGACATAACAGAATCAGATGACGGCAATTGACAAAACAGTTAAAATGCAAGACTGAACAGACTGTGCTTGTGCTCTCATTGCCAAGAACGAACATCAGAGGTGTAGAGAGCGTGAGCGCGCTCCTTATCTACACCCCATCATCCAGCTGGAAGCAGACAGAGTCAACGTAATAAGGAGATATAAGAACAGTTGCATGCTTTTAACTTTTAGGTTGTGCAATGAAATTCCACCTTATCAACTGGCAGCTTCAACAAGTTGTGTTATTTTCTGATGGTTTACGGGGGTTTAAACAAGCTGGTACCATCATAACTATTGGCTGCTGCAGTGCATTGTGACAAACAACGACAGAAAACTTGGGATTTATTGCTCTGATAACCTTCCAGATTCCTTCGGCTGGTGGTGTGTGCCAGACAACTCTGACAGAGTTATGCATCATTAATCCCTATGAACACTGCCAGAGACAAATAATACTTTGCGTCCCTATGAAAAATAAGGCAGTTATTACCAAACCATAAAGAATGGTATTCGTATCATCACTTTAAGCAGATAATAATGTGAAGATACGATGTTTCAGGGATTCAAAGCACACTCACAGTGACAGTGAGCTGTATATTTCTGCCTTCGTCGACGAACTGCTGCAAAAAGAACTCCCAATAAATAAAGCACTTGAGCAGAGTAAATCAAAGATCTTTATATCACTGCCATACCTCTTGCAATGCTGAGCAGTCACTCAAGCTATCAAATAGCATTTAGTACATACTAAACCAAGGTAAATAATGACTTGGCTCCATCTTTACAATCATGAATAGAGTAGAAGTAGATTTTAGGTAATCAGTTAGGACACAACAAAAATAAAGTGTGTCTAGTAAACTGTTGCTTGACGTTCCCTACAAAGAGCTGCTTTTTTTCCCACTCATCTCAAAATTGCTCAAGGCTCAGACTTGAATTCAGTCCAATAAACATAGTAATACTATATCCCCTACAGGTGTCAATTCCTGGTGGTTAAGCAGTGCAAAGAGAAATTAGAATGATCTCCGTTTGATACAGAGATGTTTCCAGCACCAGATGCTGTGGGGCCCTCTCTTGCGAGAAGCCAGGCGAAGCTCACTTACTTTCCTATTGAAAGTTGGAACATAAATTCAAACCCTGCTATAAATCAAATATAAATTTTCAGCTCCCCTCACTTTCCCGGGAACGGCTGCAATAACAATGTCATTCGACTCTGCCTGGTTACCATTAATTCTCTGGATTCCTTCCACACTAATGATTTGGTCCTGTATCCTGTGCATTTTACGAACACCACCAAAAAAGAAGGGAAATATTACTGACCTATTTAACGCTTTGCAGGTTAAGAGAAGAAACTAAGGTCTGTGGTAGATGCTCTTTACATATACAGTATTTCCAAACTCTCTCAAAATGGATTTGCCTTGCCAGATATAACACCCTGCTTGCCAATAATGTTAATATACCGAAACTCTGCGGCTGCAACTTTCACATTCTAGACGGCAATGTTCCTGAGCCAGAAAAGAGGACAATGCACTCCAGTTAAATCTAACTTGAGTGAAAAATGTGATTTCTATTTAGATATTGTTCTGTGTGCCAACAAGCCTCTCCTTCTGCCAAAAAAAATGAATTTAATCTCATTCAGTTCATTTTCTCCTTGAAATCACAGTCTCATAATAATCTTTCAAAAGTGATCGTGGGCCAACACTGATTCATCTAACTCTTATCCCACACTGAATATTTACTAGAATGGCCACATATCCCCATCTGAGCAATCTTCACAACCCAAATATATACAGTTGAGTATCACAATCCAATTTGTACTGTATATGTGCTTCGCACACTGTAAACAGACTTTACTTCCAGTGAAACCATAACCCCAAAGTGTAGCAGAGGGAGCTGATTCTTGTTACAGAGACTGTTTAGACAGAGACACACTTTCCTTTTTAAGCAAAAAGCAAACCAATTTCAGTGCAGCACCTGCACCCTTCTGCCCTGTTGGCTTTAGCAAAAGCAGATTCAAGGAGTTTTTTTTAGCCAACACTACAAGGCTGCATGCCTCTAAGAATCTGCACTGACAGAAGGCTTTTAGAGAAGAACCAAGGCCACCAGTACAATAACACAGCACAGAGGATCTGCTCAGAGCCAGGAAGAAGTGCTGTGTCTCTATCACACCCTTGAAATGAAAACCAATGAGTGCAAAAGGATACCAATTTCAATAAACTTAACTTCACTCTGTAACCTCTGCAGAAAGACTAAATAAGCAGGATGCTAAAAAGCTGTGCTTGTTCTTATGTCTTTATACACTTAAGTATAAACCAACTGTGTGTACAAGAGCATCTCCATCAATGCAGCATCAATTATATCTCAACACTAATTGTTGTGGCGTCCAATCCAAACAGCAGGAATAAAGTGTTAGTGTAATAATGTCACAAGCTAATGCCAGACATGATTGCCTCTTTCCGCCTTCAAAAAGCTGGAAAACATATTTAAAAGGACAGAAGCTGACCGTAATTCAATCCGATACAACACAATACATACCTGCTACTTTCATTCAACTTGTAATCATGTGTTTTTGGTGCAGATTTTTTTCCATTACTGTGTGAATTATATATATATATATATATATATATCAAAATCAAGTTTACAGATTTTAATGATATTTGGGGAAAAGGTGGGCGATGAGCCAGGGAAAAAGTTATCAATGTTTGCATTTCCAGGAATGTATTACTGTACTTCTTAAAAGGATAAGCTGATGTTATTCTATGTTTTTTTTATTGAATAACAATATAAATAACAATAAAATAAAATAAATACAGAACATCAGCTGGTTTATCCTTTAACAATTCAAGATAGAGAATTTTGGCTATTTTCTCACAATCTACAGTATAATGATGCTGACTCAGATAAAATACATTTTTATACATGTATAAATACAATCATAACTAATATTTTGGAAGTTGGAGGATTATGCAGCTGTGGGAGAGCAAGTGTTTTCTCATTTTTAATTGTTAACACTATTTCAGAGAGGTGTTGATTCAACTTTATGGTGTAGTTTGTGCTGTTGTGATAGACTCCATTATATTTCTAACATTTTCTCTGCATCATTTAACAATACCCAGTGCTAACAACAATTAATAATGACAACCTGAAGCCCTCTTGCATCTCTTTGTATCACACAATGTACAGGGGCTTCTATTTTTCTTGAATCTCTCTTGTGTAAAGTTACTGTATGTGAGTGTGCATGAAAGGAAAAGTTTTTTTATGTAATTGTTAATGATGGGAAAGCCCCAGCACAGGCTTCTTTAAGAGGTTGTCAGAGAAATCGCTAACAGCTGCCAGCCACAGGAATTCAGAAATGCCAAACCAGCACTTTGTGATTGGCACAAGGAAGTTACACCCACTTTGTAATAATATGTTTCTCTTTGGTGAATTGCCAAATGGGTTGCTGCCAACGTAGACATGACAGACTGATCAGATCATTCTGTACCAAAACGTCAGGCCAAGGAAAACTATAATTATTTGTCTGAGGTCAGGGTCAGGTTGCTGTAAAGCTCTTAAATACAAATGAGAGATAACTTATAGAATAGATCTAATAATGGTGGTGACTCCACTCAAAAAGGCATTTAGATGAATAAGCCTGAATTATAACCTTTACACACTTGTATACCTAGTAGAGAACAAATGCTTGATGTTAATTCTTAATGGGAATAATTTTATGTTATTTTAAATTACTAATTGAATAATTGTGATACAGTTAAGCAGCACAATACTGCACTGGTGTGCTAATAAATAAGTAAAGGCAAGCAAACAGAAGCAGCAAAAACCTTTCAGGAGAAATTAGCTCAACAACCTCACGGCAGTCGTACATCTTCCTTGACCCCACCACACCTGCTCAGGTCCGTCTATAATAACCTGCTGTTTGCTCTGCAGGTGTACTCTGGGTATTTACTCCAGACCCATTTACCACAGATACACGCTACTGTAGGTTACAGTATGTCTGTTCTTCCAACAGCCCCGTTTCTTCTTCTGTTTGCTTCACTGTACACCCCCCCCCTCCAAACCAGCCCCAGTCTTGATGATACATTTACTTTCCATAAATCAATTTTTGAAACTCTGCAATTACCACACACCGCAGGGAGTCAGAGGAAATCTATAAGTCAGAGGTCCTGAAGATGCTCAATAGTCAGTCCTGTCACTTCCTGTCTGCCCTCTTCAAAACACAGTGATGGACCTCAGTGGTGAAGATAACACAGGTCAATAATAACCATCTGACTAGACACAAGTGGAAAAGAGGAGCTTGGTGGGGGAAAACCAAGCAAAGAAAAATTATGCATATACCTGCACTGTTGTTACTCAATAGCCGCTTTCCAGCCAGATAGTTACAAGAACATAGTTATAGGAATAATCCACTTCTAAACAGTTCTAATAACTACTCTCCCCCAGAACCGGTTTAACATTTGCATTTGCACTGGCCATTGGAACTGGTAGGAAGGGTAAGGGAGTGACGCAAGCACAGCAAAGGTCTTTACAGTGTCAGAAGAATCAGAAAACAAATGCACCAAAAAAAGTATAAACTAAATAATAAATCAAGCAGGCGGTGTGTGAGTGGATTTCTGTGTGTGCGTGTGTGAGATGGCTGGCAACCTTGTGGAGTTTAACTCCGAAAAGACAGTTAACCACAGGTTCCCGTTGATCTGTGTGAGATGTGTTGTGATATTTAACCAAACAGTCAAGGCGAAATAAAAGCCTCTTATTTACGAGACCGGTCTGAGAGACCTCCAGCTTACAGCAGGGTCTCCGAGCATGACTGGCCGAGTGATGAGGTAGCGGCCCGGGTATGCGGTGGCTGGCTGTCGCATCACTTTATGGAGCTTCTCAACTCCGAAAACTTTGAAGCAAATTATCAATTTGGCAACAATTTTTGCAGCACTGCCAATATTCAAAATCTAAACATTTCTCACCTAAAATGTTCTCAGAAGTGAATTTAGTGATGAATAAGATAGTGACAATTGTTTTAATAGTCCCATTGTTGGTCTTTCTGTACCGGAAACCCAACTCTTGTTGACCTAGGTTCCTATGCAGAAAAGGGAGCAGCAAAAAGACCCTGTGCTGAAGTAGGAGCTGAAAGAGTTCCAGGAGTCAGAAGAACTTAAAAATTCCCAAATTGGTCCAGTCAGAATACAAGAAAAAATTCTTCTAAGAATGTTATGTTCAAGGAACTGCAAAAATCCATCCGGTCGGAAAGTGGTTCTAATGGTTACAATCCAGGCTACATAGAGCTGCTCCACATGTTTTGTCCCAATTTTATCCATCCATCCATCCATCTTTATCCACATATCCGGTATCGGGTTGCGGGGGCAGCAGCTCCAGCAGGGGACCCCAAACTTCCCTTTCCCGAGCCGACTAGGGGGATCCCGAGGCGTTCCCAGGCAAGATTGGAGATATAATCTCTCCACCTAGTCCTGGGTCTTCCTTGAGGCATCCTCCCATTTTATACTACATACAAATATGACAATATACACATTTTCATTGTCTACTGTTTAAACAGTTAGTATATTAAGAAAATGTACTCCAATAGCAAATAATACAAGACAATGCATCAACAAACATTTTAACAGCAAGTAAAATGATATGATCTGCTTGCACGCTTTCACTTCACGCACAAGCAGATATGTTTCTTCTCCTGAAAATCTCTCCTTCCTGTTTAGCAAATCCGCCATCATTATCACAATGCGCCAAGGTACAAACGCGCCTGGCTTTTAAAGGGAATGGGAGATGAAACTGATTGGTACATTGCATGTTACACCCAAAACACACCTAAGATTAATTAAGACACTAAGTACAACCCTTTTGAACCAAGCGCCTGGCGCACAGACCATTTATCCGCCGTTACACTAGCAAAAGTGGATTCGTACATGCCCGAAACGCACCTGCGCCAGATGTTTCATGCTGTGCGCTTTGATCCAAAATAGGGCCCAGAGTCTCTTCAGTGTTAAAGTAATTCCTGTTGGTTGCTGATAGAGGTGAATACAAGTCATACATAACGTAATGTCCCTATAATAACTTTTTGATGCAGAAAGTAATGCTTCCAAAGACAGGCAGTATTACCATTGCCTGCCATGTACAGATGAAGTGCCTGAAAGACCCTTGAGACTGATATGCGATATTCTACTGCTAACCCCATTGCTATATTGACAGCAGCTTTCAAGAATGGAGATTTAATTTCTTTACATGTTTACCTTTGTTTCATCCCTACCTACCCCTCCCCTCTAGCACTTCACTTCTCTCTTCCTTACCAGGAAGGAGACAAAGCAGGCAGACCGCTCTTTTAAACAGTAGCATGAAGCTAGTGAAGGCGTATGTCGAGGCAACCGATGTGATCAATTATCGAGTGACCAATTCTCTTTAATTAGAGGGTTTAGGTATTGAGTTAGCCTGGGAGGGAAGCTGAGAAGCAGCATGTAAACCAACCTCATTACACTGCAGTGATTCACCTCCCAGGAGCTGCGATCCACGCAGTGTTTACACCATACATTTGTTTCTGTGGTAACATATCGAGTAGAGGAATGGCTTGGTGACAGACCCATTTTTTTTTTCCTCTCCTCTATTCTCTCTCCATTTTCTTCTTTCACTCTCCCTCCCACTCACTGCTGAAGAGGCAGTCACACTGGTTTGCCTTTTGTTGTGGAGAGTCTGGAGAGGTAGCACAATGTGTCCTAGTTAAAGCAGTGCCCCATCTGCCCGGCATAATTAGACAATTATGCTGGAAGGATCCATCATTAATTCCTTTGTGGTGGCCAATTTCGCACCACAAAGAGGTCTCAGGTTTAGTTTTTCTTTGCAGATCTCTGTTCATTTACCCTGGCCCCTGTTACCATCCTCGAGTATTGATACTGTAGCAACTTGGGGCAGGAAAATATTCTCCTGCCAATATTGACTGGTTTGTACAGTTGTAGTGAAAAAGCCAAGGGGAATATTGGCTGCTGTCTCGTGCTGAAGAAAACAAGCAGCTAGGAAACGGCACTGTGAAAACACAGGCAGACACACAACAAACAACCATAGCTAATGTATCGAGGTTGAGCATACTGATGAAATATGCATTATGTAAAATTATCCTGTTATAGACTAATGTGCTTCACATACATTTTAAAATGCCAGTATGGCCTACTTAAACACCACCAATTAAATCAGACATTCATTCATTATACTCACGTTAGAGTGATGAAATACAAAACAATCACTTATCAATCACTTTTCATAAATGTTGATCCATTTTGTGGGGTCACACTTGTCTTATTAACAGTGTCAGTGCCATCTAACTTTTCAATTTATGAAAGAAGCTAATTTTATAATTATAACATTAATAGCATCACTAATACTTAAACTGTATCATGACAAGTTACAGGGAAAACGGTTAACAGCTGAAAGCGTGGAACATTCAATTTATAACGATATGAAAAGTTAACAACTCCTTGCTATTGTTAGGTATCTGTACTTAAACAACTGAAATGTTAGTATTAGCAATATGATACACAGCCCAGATGTACAGCATGTATATTATATTACATGCTAAAATTTAGGCTAGCTAAGAGGGTAACATTAGCATTTTAACCTGCGTGCAGTAATCAGCGGTCTCACTGAAATTACTATCCCTAAATCTACACCATCACGTTGGCTAAAAGGTCAATTTATCTCCTATTAGCGGCTTAGACCAAGACTTTTTACTTTCTGCCATTTCATTCGAGTTATTTTTATTTGAGTGTCCAAATTTCAAATGGAATCAAATGTAACGATTACACCACTTTTAGCCAAAAAAAAACATTATACAACAGAGAGCCATGGCTAGATGTGATGCGACACCGCACCTGTCAGTGATGTCCCAAATGTAGTGTTCACAATAGGAACAAACCGCTGAGTGTATTATGTAAAGAACACTGCATGAGTAGAGGAGGGAGTGATTTCAGACACAGCACAAGACATCACTTCTACCCTGTATTCAACTAACCAGCCTTTATGCTTAATTATACGGGTCTGGCAGACTGAAGTTCCACACCAGCTTTCTGCTGGTTGTTATGGAGCAACCTGCTGCTTGTGAAAGTACAATTTGTAAACTCCCTATTGAACATATGTGTTGTCAAAATAACAGTTTCACAGTTACACTGAGTAACGCTTTACAGGGACATGTGGAAGATATCTTACAATGTAGCCCAAATCTGATTAGAGCAGTGATCTAATCAGCCATGAATTCATCTGTGAAGACAAGCAGGCAAGAGAAAATCACCGCAGAGAATTCTGTATAATTATCAAAAATCTCACAGCGGTACATTAAAATTGTAATTACGACATATTATCTTAATTGCAAAGGAGATGCAAATCAAAACAAGGTTAACGCTGCTCCCTTAACATGCAAGAGAACATGTGGTGGGAACCTCTTCAATATTCACTAAATCAGCTTGACTTGTTCGACATGAGAGGCTGTCATTTTGTAATGCTTTCCCCTCTTAGGGGTGATAATCCTAGCTGAGAGCACAAGCAGCAGCGGCGCAGTCATGCAACAATGAGACAGAACAAATATCTAATTGCTGTGATTTCATTTCCTTTTAATTGTATCAAACAAAGCTGGTGACAGCTCATCGCAAGTCATCTAATGTTCCTGTCCGAAGAAGACTATGTACCTCCAAAATGCAAACGATTCAGGAACTACGCAAAAACAGCAATCTGAACACAAAACAAATTACAATTCAATGTTCACTCTCGGACACTATTAGAATAAGATGCTTCCATGTCTAATGTGCAACAAATACAAGAAAAAAGTTCTGAAGAAACTGCAACTCCGATGGTACAAAACAAATTGCTTGCCATAAATTGTATCTGACAGGTGCATAGTGTAACTCTGCAGACATAAGACAGCCAGATGACAGCAGGCACAAGGGGTAATGGTGAAAGGAAAGGAACATGCCATTGAATGTGGATTTATGAGTGGGTCCAGACTGAGGTGATCCATCAGTGGAGTTACATAGTATCAAACATGTCATGTTTAGGACACATTTAAATGAGGCATTAGAGGGTTTCAAAGGGTGCCAATGTGCAAAAACATCTGTGTGATGCAATTTGCTGCTTTTTAGCAGAGGACAGAAGTATGTCGCTGACCACAAAGGCGATTTTCAATCCAGTGGAGTCTCTTAATTGGAGTATTTATGCTTTAATAGAGAGCCATTTCTCCGAAGGTTCTCGCAGCAGGCTGAACAGTATGTGGCAGCTTTAAACTAACTACACCCAACATCAGATTCCTGACAGAAAATAATAAACTAGAGGTGCTCTATGTTTTCACTAAAAGATATTGGAGTTTTTCTACCAATTGGCTTTGGGTTGGTGGTTACCCACATACTGTAAATTGAGTTTCTCTTTCTCCCACAAAACACACACATACAGTGCAAACAATATCAGACACACATCTTTTGCTGGACAGAAAAAAATGGAGACCCTAGGTGTTCCCTTTGGCCCTTGCAGTATAAACAGAGCCGACAGCTCTGATCAGTCCTCTGCCCAGGGATCGCTTTACAATTCTCAGGGGTTCGAATAACCTGATCTTGAACTGATCCCATGCACTGATCCTTTGGTATTGGGTTAGGAACGTGTGAAAGGGGCCTCTTGAATGAACTCGCTGGATATCAACATCCTCACTCCGTGTTGCTCCAGCCCAGTAGATTGTTTGACTTGATTAGTCTCTGCCCAAGTGTTAGACTACCCAACGCAAAGCCCTCCAGACACCAGTATCAATGTGTCAGAGGGAAAAGTGCTCTCCCAAGTCTCAAGGTGGAGCCCATTAGCCTGAGTGAGAGCACTGTAAGTTAATAGGATTTGCTCCCGATCAAGAGACTGAGCTATTTCCTGAGGCTGTTACAGGCCGAAGCACAAAAATAAATGTTCCTTTATTCAACACTATTAAGCGTCCCCCACCCCTCCCAAAAACTCCCCACCACCAACCACTCTGACCCTTCCTCCCCTCCTCTGGTTGGAATATCTGTTTTTACTGCAGGAGGTTATGCTCTACCTCTCTTGTTTTTTTCTTCTCCCAAGCAGCCAGTAAAAGTAAAAGGTTGGCACTTTTTGTCTAAAGGCGCAATTTGTTCAGGTGTAAATGAAACTTGCATGGTAAGCAGAGCCAGGCCTGCGGTTGGACAGGGGCAGAGGGGATTCCAGATTAATCATATGGACTATACACCATGAGGATATTCATTGAGGAGTAATTGCCAAGGGGCTTTATGTAATGTATTCTCCCCATGAGGTAAAACCTTGTAGCAGTGAGAAAGGATAATAGAGTAAGAGGATCATATGAAATGTTTGCTGCTCCAACCTTTAACTCAGAGCTTAACCCTGACCTTGGCTAGTAATTACAGAGTTAATTTCCTAGTGATCTGAGGAGGAAGCTCCATCCAGCTCCACTGCAGATGTCAATTCTGCTTAAGAGCCTCCTTCTGAGGTGCAAAAGATCACGGATTGTCTTATGAAATTTAAAGAAGGGACAATTAGTAGTACAGGGTAAAGTGGATTTTGGTGTTTAAGTTCTTGATGTTATAGTTTAACTAGAGTTGGCCAGTTATTCAACATTGTGATTTATTGACCTTGACTGGATTCACCTATAGGATTATTAGGAACACCATACTAATACTGTGTTTGACCCCCTTTCGCCTTCAGAACTGCATTAATTCTACGTGGCAATGATTCAACAAGGTGCTGAAAGCATTCTTTAGAAATGTTGGTCCATATTGATAGGATAGCATCTTGCAGTTGATGGAGATTTGTGGGATGCACATCCAGGGCACGAAGCTCCCGTTCCACCACATCCCAAAGATGCTCTATTGGGTTGAGATCTGGTGACTGTGGGGGCCATTTTAGTACAGTGAACTCATTGTCATGTTCAAGAAACCAATTTGAAATGATTCAAGCTTTGTGACAAGGTGCATTATCCTGCTGGAAGTAGCCATCAGAGGATGGCTACATGGTGGCCATAAAGGGATGGACATGGTCAGAAACAATGCTCAGGTAGGCCGTGGCATTTAAACCATGCCCAGTTGGCACTAAGGGGCCTAAAGTGTGCCAAGAAAACATCCCCCACACCATTACACCACCACCACCAGCCTGCACAGTGGTAACAAGGCATGATGGATCCATGTTCTCATTCTGTTTACGCCAAATTCTGACTCTACCATCTGAATGTCTCAACAGAAATCGAGACTCATCAGACCAGACAACATTTTTCCAGTCTTCAACTGTCCAATTATGGTGAGCTCTTGCAAATTGTAGCCTCTTTTTCCTATTGGTAGTGGAGATGAGTGGTACCCGGTGGGGTCTTCTGCTGTTGTAGCCCATCCGCCTCAAGGTTGTGCGTGTTGTGGCTTCACAAATGCTTTGCTGCATACCTCGGTTGTAACGAGTGGTTATTTCAGTCAAAGTTGCTCTTCTATCAGCTTGAATCAGTCGGCCCATTCTCCTCTGACCTCTAGCATCAACAAAGCATTTTCGCCCACAGGACTGCCGCGTACTGGATGTTTTTCCCTTTTCACACCATTCTTTGTAAACCCTAGAGATGGTTGTGCGTGAAAATCCCAGTTACTGAGGAGATTGTGAAATACTCAGACCGGCCCGTCTGGCACCAACAACCATGCCACGCTCAAAATTGCTTAAATCACCTTTCTTTCCCATTCTGACATTCAGTTTGGAGTTCAGGAGATGGTCTTGACCAGGACCACACCCCTAAATGCATTGAAGCAACTGCCATGTGATTGGTTGATTTGATAATTGCATTAATGAGAAATTTAACAGGTGTTCCTAATAATCCTTTAGGTGAGTATATATTAGAACTGAAACTAACAGTGCATTATATCAATTAATTTGAATTAATTCTTTTCTGTAGTCTAAAACTTATTTACAATCAAATGAAATGCAGAAAAGCTGCAAATCATCACATTTAAGATGCGTTGTTTTACACATACAATGAATTTTGTCTGGTGTAATACGTAACAGTGGAACACATTCATTCATTGTTCATTGTAATGATCAATTAAAATATATTCTTATTTTTATAAGGAAATGGAAAGTTCCATTTCAAAGTAGGGCCAAAATTAAATGTTCAAATCAATCAATAGATTAAATGACCACATTGTATTATTCAGTTATTTTACACAGTGTTGTAATACAGAACATATATGGTAATTAAAAAGCTAACACAGTTGGTTATCAAAGTGTGTACACATGTGAAGAGACTTGTCTGACATAATATTTGTGTATAAGTTGCATTAAATATCGATTTAATTTAATAAGCTAGACAGACTACCTCTGGATTTGTTTAAAACCTTAAGAGAGAATAGAACTGGCGCATTTCACCACATATCTGAGCACAGCTCACTCAGGAAACCTGAATGTCTTCAGTGAGTCAAATAGTTAAGTTGAGCCAGTGCTGCCATAGACCCGGTGGGAGAGCTTGGAATAATCTAGGCAATGTTAATGATGCAATTTATATGTGAGGGGACCGGTGTTTGGCAGGCTCTTTCCGTCTGAGCGGGCTGCACAACCCAGCGAGCTCCCAGCACCCCCTGCTAGATGGAGGGGGTGGAGTAGGAGGAGGATGTCAGAGCCCATGTGAAAAGAGGGAGCGAGCGAAGCGCTGATAAGAGCCATTACTATTAGTGTCTGTCTGTCACCTGCTGTGCGTCATCCAGCCTTCTCTCTCTCCACATGCGCCCCCATCCCAGTCGATCCATCCCCATCCGTTTTCCTGAGGCACATCACTTCAAATTTGCACTCACCTACACATTTTCTATCCTGTCACAGATATACTCAGTTGGCTTGAAAATGGAGCCAAGCTGAACTCTGAAAACTACTGCGAGCTTTGTTTCAAAACACTTGTAAGTAGTGAAGGTGCAGACAGCTGCCAGCGTTTACTCGATAAACAAAATACCTATAGATGAATAACTGAATTGGCACAAGGGGATGCAATATTCCAGACATAAAGTTTCTCAGTTTTTCCAAGCAAACACAAAGCCTAATTTGGTATTTTATTTATTACTTGGCACAATACTACAGCTCCTTAAACTTATGAACTCGGGAGAAATGAACAGTAATTGCAGGCTGTTCTTTATTTTCTTAAAACCTTTTTAACCAAAATATTTAAAGCTGTTTTTCTCAGTTGCTATGCAACACTTTAACAGCAAGAGTAGGAGCATGCTGAGAATGTGCCAAATAAATGCTATTGCCACAGCCATTCTGCAGGGAAATATGAGAGATGGGCATTGTTCAATAATCATGTGAAACAGTAGAACAATTGTGTAAAATGCTTTCATTTAGTTACTTGACCTGTGTCAACAGATAAATCACACCACAGTTTGTTTAATGAACCATTGTTTACAGTCTGAAAGTCTCAGACCATTTCATATGAGCAGATTCCTCTCATTGCCTGTGCACCAAACATACAAGTGGATGCTTTTAACTGCAAAATACAGCAATGTGGCAGATGAACCAAGTGTCCTGTGCAAAATATAATTTGGTAATTTGACATTTCAATACTGCCAGATATGTAGACTGTTTCACAAGTCCTTTTAGATATCACTCAGAGCTTGCCTCGAGCCTGGGTAACTGTACAACAGCCAAGCAGAAAGCAAGCAAGCCAATGGTGCTGCCTTTCTTCCTGAGCCTAGAACCAAGGACTTGAAGCAAGGGCACGTTATGCAAGATATCACATTCAATTCCAGTGCCAGCCTCCGAGGCCAGATGATACACATTGAGTGAGTCTGTCTCTTGAGCCCTCAATGTTAATCAACACTCTTTCCAATGCATACTTATGAGTTACAATCTACTCCCCATGTCTTCCCTTTGGCAGCTTAAATGAAGTTGCAAATTTGACGGCAAATTAACTTCAACAGGGACAGTAATATGTCACCTATACAGCAATATGTGCCATTTCTTGCCGAGGCAACACAAATCTTGTGCATCTGAGAGGAAAATTAAATCACACAAATTATTTCCATGTGAAAGTCAAATTGTAGGAAACAGAAGAAAGACGGCACCAGGCGGCGGGGCTATCAGCTGTTAACAAATCCCTCTGATGACAAAGCCTTGCATAATCACCCAGTCAACCTTTATCATTGTGATCACAGAGCTTGAGATTTAATGCATGCTGGTATTAGCTGTGACATACAGTCACAATACAGTTGAGGTGGGGGGAAACACACGCTCAGACATGTGTGTAGGTACATGTCTGTGTAAAGGGGGGAGGTGGATGTGCAACCAACAGAGATCTCCCCACTTCATCATTGAGTAAATGGCACCACAGACGTGAGCTTCAACTTCACAGCTGCCTCATGGCGGGTGACATTGAAGCCCGCGCATGAACACATCGCTCATCAAAGCGAATGAGGCGTTCTTTGCTTCCGCTGCTTGTGCGCCGAAGAAAAACAATGGCAGGCCCCCTCAAGTGCACACTTGCACACCTGGAATGTCTAGAATGGAGATGGGAATGAAGGGGGAGAAGAATCCATTTGGTTTCATGCATCTCACACAAGAAGCTTAACAGACTGTGACCTACCACTGCTTCGTTATAGGAAGGAAGCGGCAAGACCCCGGTGCCATAAAACGGCTCAGAGCGGGTGCTAACAGTGGTTCTGCAATTAACCTGTCTTAGAACAAACAAGAGGCTTTTGCTTTAACAACAGGCACATACTTGAGAAGGTTGATTTCTGCGGCGGGAAACTCAAAGGCCCACCAGGGTTCAGGTTTTAATCGGTCATTAGCGTGCTCATTTCACCACAGCTGCGCCAAGATCCATGCAACTAAAGCTCAATGTGATCAAAAACCAAAAGCTTTTATCCCAGAAGCTAAAGAATGAACCACCATAGAATGTAAGAATGTAAGTAATAGCAGACAGCAACAGTAAAATTGTGAATGCCTTCTTTTAGTGTATAAGCACATCCTCCTGAAAGTTCAGTCACATAGCTTGAACACAAAAGCTCCACTCTTTCTGCTTAACTGTCCTCAGTTCTCTAAGTGGAACCAGACGTAGGCATTTCTTCATTTAGCCCATTCAAATAGAGGCACATTGCTTTTCTTTATTTATTTAACAAAACGAGCTGTAAAAGCCAAACATTAGGTCATGGAATATTTTCACCCCAAGAAGTCAGTCAGTGCCTTCAATGAGACATCAAACCCAGTTTAAATATCCCCCTACAAAATATGAGCTGGTGAGGACCTTTTCGAAGTCAAGTAGTGCTGTGGGATTGTTCTGTTTTTTTTATATATACACACACAACTTTCGACAGTGAGGTGCACATGCGTTTCCAATTAAGAGCGCAGAGCCAACATCCAAGCCTGGGCCCCATTCACCCCGTCCACGACTGACCAAGTCTGAGGAAATGTTAAACAGGCATCATAACCAAAACAGACACGGCAGATTTTTCAAAAGACTTTACTTTCTGAACAACAATTAAGACATCACAGTAAATTGATGATCTAGACTACAAACAAAGCACACAATCTAAATAAAGAAAAGGGAACATACCTAATCATAACTTTTTGTGATGCGTTCACAGCTAGCGTACTTGGACATAGCAATTTGTCCCTTTGGTGAATGGGTACAAAGCCTGCTTACAGTGCAAAGAAATAAAATATGTCAAAGCTGTTGATTTGTGAGGACCATAATGAGAATGCACGGTTTACACGAGGCACTCAGGGTAGGATCTACTTCCCTGGCAGCAGCAATAACTCCCTATGAGCCTGTCTCTGCTCAGACTTCAATCTCTTGGCCCTAAGGAGCTGTTGGGAGGACTTTGATGTTCTGTCTAAATGAATTGACTGTGCTTCTTGATACAGCCCTCCAGTCAACTGACTCGCCCCACCGCTTCTGTCACCTGTGATAAACACCATGCATGCTCGCTGGTACCAAATTCTGAAACACATGCTCAGAAAGGCCACAATTTTCCCCCCTTCAACTTTGTAAATGACTGCAAAAAATATCATTGTTGTTTCCCGCCATGCCCTATCGGATGAGAAGCCCTTTGATGTGAAAGACTGTATGTGAGCAAGCAACGCTGGGCTGGTTTTTGTTACCTTACAGCCCTGCAACATCCAGTAGGTGAGCCTTTATGTCGGCTGCACCTTCAGGGCATGGTGTTTGTTAGAGCATGGGCAAAGGCAACAACCTCCAACCCACTTCTATGATTGCATTTCTTCTTAAGAATCAGAGCCAGACAGCACAGCATACAGGCTTCCAACTTCACTAACATGATCCAAACTAAATCAAAGGCTTATTTAGGAGCACTGATGCACATAAGAAAGTACAAATGTGTCGACATGTCTAACTTGGGATGTCTAGTTAGCTTTGAATATGGATAAGTAGTGACAGGAGCCATAAAAATGCACCCAAAGTGTTAAAGATAGCACAGAGTGCATCCAATTAACGACTAGCAAACACTGCAACAGATGATTTTGATCAAAGAGTGGGGCAGAGACGGTGGTTAAAGGGAAACAATACTTATCCGTCTAAGCTTCAGCTTGGTCAATTCTCATTTGACTAAATCCAATTACCATTGATTCTGCATCTTCTTAAAGCCGAGGTTTAGGTTCTCCTTGATAGTGCAGAAATCTTAACTCAAATGAAGCAGCAGTATTTAACCTATTACAGCCTCCGATGAAGCGGTTAGGTTTTGGAGGAAAGTAGGAGTTCTACTGGCAAAGGCATTGATCCTCCCACACCCTGGGTTTTCCCAGCATGTGCAGCGATTCCTGTGCAAAGCCTCTGAACACCTCTCTCTCCTCCAGCAGCGGTTGTGGTGCTCCTGAGCAAACCTGCCCCGGATCGAGCATCTCATTTAGTCACCGGGCCCTTTGATGTGGATTCAGTGCTGCAGTGCACATCATTCGTGTTTGAAGGTTTAGCTTCCACAATACAGCAGGGTTTGAAGTTTCACATATTGCAAGTGCTACAATGTGATAATCTGGGAGCCGGTTATGCATTATACATTTTTCATAAAAGAACACCATCACCTGAAAGTGGAATGTGGAAAAGTCAGCGCTTCAAGGTATATATTGACAGAAACGGTTTCTGAGACTTCTGGGTGTGGGACGAAAACACTCTTGTTATCATGAGCATTTCAGAATCAGCTCTACATCTTCTCTCTGAAGGGGGTAAATACCCAACTAAACAGAGTAGAATAACATTTGACTGGGGCCTGCCATGCCATTATAAGACCAATTTAGTCGACTGAACGCTTCTCACAGGGCACAGAGGCCATAACGGCTCTTTCTCCAGCAATAAAGATCTCCTTCATTTGATTTCACAAAGGAGTCGATATTTCCTTCAGTGTCTTCTTAAATAAAATACGTATGTCTTAACTGAGGCAGACCAAACTAAATATATTACTTTAGCTTGTGTTGTGACAAATAACAAGGAAATAATCTCTGTGGAAAACGTTGCAATTACAATTTTCAAGGTCATAAGTGTAAAAGTGAGCACACGAGCACACAACATTTGGAAAATAGGGGGAGTTGTCGGCCAACGAATAAAATCAAGTTGGCAGTTAATATCTGTGAGTGATTAAGGTTTATGTAAACGCTTCTGATCTTGATAATTAAAAGAGTGTTTGTATGGAGGTGCACAGCTGCGCGTCTCTCTTTAAAGGATGCTTAATGTCTCCAAAGCATGGAGATGGTGGCAGCCTGAGGGCCTGCATGCTTTCTTTTCCCTCTCTGTATCTCTTGTGTTAAATACACACACGCAAAAAGTGTGCATGCGCACACACACACACATAAATAAATAAATAAATACGAACTATACACACTACAGTGACACAATTAAACAAAAAACCCACACACAAGAAAAAGAGACAGAGCGTTCTCATCAGCCTCTCAATTAGCTTCTGCACCCATTTCTCTTTGGAAGAGAATTATTTTTCAGCTGGGTGCTTTGTCATTGTTTATTGTAAGCAGACCAAAGCTTTATCAGCAGCTAATCACTGCATGTCAAATTCACAGACTTACCGCAGTTGCTTAAAAAAAAAAGTATTCAGTGAATAATCTTCACAAACTCAGATTGCCATTTTAGATTTGGACAATCACCAACTTCTTTTAGATCAAATCAAATCTGTCTGACAGCTAGGGAGAACATCAACATTTGTTTGAAATAATTTGCTGTGGCATGTTAATTGCATCTACTTGTAATTCTCTCTAATTGATGTTTGTTGTGTCTCAGGAAATTAGGCCAACTAGATAACACAGCAAATATTTTTGAATCCTCCCTGCCTCTCTCTTTGCGTGGCAGGTTTGATGAATTGACAACACTAAAAACTGTTATGCGTCAACATGCTTTGCAGCTATGCTCTGTTTTCCCAGGCTGACAAACCTAAGGTTACATGCATATCCCTGTAAATTCACAACACACTCAGGCACACTGCAGAGGGCTAGAGAAAACTAACCTGAGCAATTTTCACAGAGTTCTGGGTCGAACCACCAGCATGATATTCAACTTTATTCCTCTTGACAATTTCTTCAAATCTGAAATAAATAAGTACAAGAGTTGTTAGAAAAAACACTCAAGATTAACCGCAAAGTGAATTAGACCAGACCTGCTGATAGAGGCTTAGCATAAACACAATATACAACCAGCTGTAAAATGAGCAGACTACAGGTTTATCGACACATTACATGTGTAGAAGGAGGGAGGAGAAATGGCATTTCATAAGCACCACAAATTAGTCAATTCAAAATCCATTAAGAGAGGTTACACAGGTACAGTTGAAGAGCAGCTGTGAATATAGATAATGAAATTTAGAACAGATATTTGTGGTCTCCAGAGAATATATCCTAATGACTCGGAAGATCAACCTTTTTAAATCACTATCAACATATTTTAACCAAATTCCATAAGTCTCAATTGTAATATGGGGTCAGGCTAACATAGCATGCTGAAATACTAATATTAGCATCAAATCCCGCTAATATGCTAGACAAATATTAATCACATATTAGCATGCCTACATGCTAACGTTAGTATGCCAAATGCATGTTAGCATGTTAACATGCCCGACTTAAATAGCAGCAAAAGGATAATAACATTCTAACATTATGTTACAATAATACATTTTGCATGCCAACAGAGATGACAGATTTTGTGTTGATTAAAAGGACAGTTAAGATCTTTTAGTATACTATTGGCCTGCTGGACATTTCAACCATTACATGACTTAGTTAACTAGTTCAACCATTTATCTGATACAGCCATTCAAACTATTTATAATATATACTATATAATATATACCTTTAGCCAACTCATTCTGCTATTTCTGTAATTTCAACTGCATGGTATGGCACTAGCTCTACTCAACTCCTTTTTGATTGTCCAATAGCAAAAGTTGTGGATAGTACCTAGTACTTTTTGGTACCACCTTGGTCGAAGTTCCACGCAAGCTGAGTCGATACCAAAGGTGGAGTTGAAACAATGCAGACCGCTGATTGGTCTGAGAAAAAAGTCACAGGACATTCTGCACAAACCCGCTGTTTTTAAATAGTCAAGCTTCCATCAGTAGTGAAATTTTGTAATAACTTGCCCCACAACTTTTTTTAAAAAGGGCTGCCCGCAAAAACACTATGGCACACACTGCGGCGTACATTTGACGAAGTGCAGATGTTCCTCTGTTTGGTTGCCGATGAAAGGATTTAGCGAGTGTTGCATTGAAGATGATGTCATGGCACCCAGGTATTTCGGCTCACTTTAATTTCTATTTAAAATCATCAAAATATTTGGATTTTCCTTTTATATCTCTCTGTAAAGAAGATAGCAGCATAGCACCATATCAACTCTGCAATATAATAAAATCAAGTAAAAAATTAAAGTGGCATATATTTTTATGCAATTGTGACATTCGAGATGCAAGCTTTTCCATAAACTGCTAAAAAAGAAAAAAGGGGGGATGCTGGATTTTGTTAAATGGGATACTTGACGACAAAAGTTGCTGGAGTTGAAAAGAGGCAGTTAGGGTCTAAATGCAAACTTATTAAAAGCATAAGAGGAACACTGTCGACACATGGTCGCAGTTAGCCATACAGTATTGAAGCAAGATGAGCAGTGAAAGTTATTTCTGGGAACATATACTACTTCCTCAAAGGGATGCATGAAATCAACTATCATAACTTTCTTTTATTTCATGAAAGATTAACCTTTTTAGAACCTTTTTTTTAATTTCATAGGTGTTTTCAGAGCGATTAGAAAAACAAGTCTTATAATTTCCTTATGTACAAAAACCTCAGAGCTGGATAACTTGTTTTAAAAGAGACCACATCTGAATAAATGTTTGATGTATGAACCATACGGCAGAGTTAAGAGATGAGTGTAACAGACCAAAACACATTGAGTCAAGAAAACAGACATGACATTGGGGAGTGGGGAGTAAACAATTGCTGAGTTTTCAAACATAAACCACAGGAACACCCTTGGGTCTCCAGTGAAATACTGAAGGGTTCTATCATTTTTGTATTTTCCCATCATACTGCCATTTCAAACATCAATAGCTTCAATGCTTAGGCATAACGTAATGCAAAGCTGGGCTATGCTGCGAGATAGAGTCTTTATCTGGGGAGTTGAGAGTATGAATAATGTGTATTCTTCACATCGTTCACACAAACAGCCTCCCAGGGGGCTGGCTATATTAACTTGGAAATTGAACCAACTGCATTCAAGTTGATACACCACATAAGGAGGTCCTTGGCTTTTTTTCCCCCCCTCAACTGTAAATTGAAGACTGTCAATTTGTAAGAGTATTTACAACAGGGGAAAAAATCCAATGATATGGTAAATAGTTCAAGGTGCAGCATACCATTACTACTGGTGTATTTCACCTTAAATTAACTGAGTAAGAAGGGTTGTTGGGAAAATGCTTGAGTGTAATCCCAAGGGGTGCTGGTTACGTGAAGGGTCTCCTACAGAGTGTTGATGCATCCCCTTTATAGGAGTATAACAACACTTTTGGTGGAGGTCAAAAGGTTGCACGTTTTGAAGGGGCTTGAATTTCTAAGTTTAACCTAGAAATATGTTACGCGTGTTGTATGTACTCACTGCAGACAGGAGTAATGTGTATGCAAAGTGCATCATGGCTTACCAACATATGTCAGCCAGAGGTGTTCCAATACTTCCACAACCTGGTTTAACAAGGCATGGCCGAATTGCAGCGAGTGTGAAAGTAACCTTTACTGCTTCAAAGAAAGTCTGCATATCATGTCTCAAGGCAAAAAGGGTCTACCTAGGGCAGAATGCTCCTTATAAAAGAAGAAAAAAAAAAAAAAAACTTTCCATGCAAGTGGAAAATATGCTAACCGCGAAAAAATTCCTTCTTGAGACACCTGTTATGACTTCTTGACAAAGAAAGAATTTGAGCACTGTGGGTGTTTATAACATGAAGGCAGCCGAGGGACTCCAGAACCCATTTCAAATAGACACACTGCTTCTGAGGATTTTAGTTTTTTTTTTTTCTTCCTAGAAGTATTTGCTCCACCTTGCAGTGCAGACAGCATGGGGCCCTGCTCTTGGACGCCTCGAAAATCCCATCCGAAAAGGAGCAGCTGCCTCGAGACCTTTAAACCCTCAAACATCATGTGATCCCATAGTAGTGACACTGTAAACGGCCCCCATGGCCATTTAGGAAGAGCAAATCCTTTTCCATCTACTGCAGTCTGAGCTCATATGGGGATTTGAGGGAGTAAAGAAAAAGAAATTATTTTGAACAAAATGTTCTTAGCCAGTAACCTCTGCTTTTAAAACTCACCAGTGTTGTTCAATGGAAGAGCAATTCCAACTATGCCATGCATTCCACTAATGTAAGGACAGTCTGTGTTACATAACACATGCTTTACAAGAGACTGCCCCAGACACTCTGGTTAAACACCACTCTTAACCAAACGCACTGTGGTATGTTTCTCAATTTAATAACTTCCAATTTGAGACGCACTTTTGTATTCAGTTTCAACTTAGGGGA
Organism: Percina caprodes; assembly: GCA_013375575.1. Taxonomy (NCBI): domain Eukaryota; kingdom Metazoa; phylum Chordata; class Actinopteri; order Perciformes; family Percidae; genus Percina; species Percina caprodes. Next base: position 5,663,273 of record JABXJD010000010.1, read on the forward strand.
ATTAGGCTACTAAATGCAATATTTGTATTCAGAGGTTATGAGAGCCCTCTTTGAAAACTAATACCTCTACATCTCTCCGGTTTAACACATTCAAATTGTTGCAGATCACACAAGTCAGAAACTTTGTGTTGTTTACATTCCTGGGGATGGAGCCCCCACCGTTGTTTCCCATCAAGGGAAATATGAGAGTTTCCAAAGTACTATGAGTGTTCTCTGGCCCCAGTGACTCATGAGTTCCTCTCTCACCTCCCCAAAAAAAAGAGCATAGTGGATTATTTACATGAGGCAATAATTCAAGATTTGCTCCTCTAAATCTCTTACATGGAGGGCAAGGCAAGCCCATTTACCCAATCCCTCTTCATTCGCCTTTGATGTTAGCCTATCTCGATAAAACCAGATGAGTGCCCTAAAATCCCCGTCGAGTGATTTCACAGGAAGAACAAGTCTCTGTTAATCAATGGCTAGATTGGATCTGGATCCTCGGGAGTGGTCTGCCTGAAAGTCCTCCCAAGTGTTTGAGTGCACACAGGGGTAATTCATCGCTAATGATCACCGCGGCACCCACTCTCCTGCGTTCGTCCTTATTTAATTGCCTTGTTCACGTTTAAACAGCTTACAAATCACATAGACAGGCAGGGAAACATGATCAAACAGCCCCTATCGCTAATCAGGGGAGGGCAAGGGAAGAGGTGAGAGGACTGGGGCTTCTTTGCTGCTCTCCTTGGGGATTGGGAAGGAGGAGGGTTGTACAGGAACAGTAAATTACCTCTGCTTCAGCTATAGCAGGCAGGTACATTTAAACAGGCAGATCCATCTTTCTCTTTTTCTCTGACAGAAGCAGAGAAGGGGCCGTACAGCTAAAAGGCTTTGGTAATCCCAGTTTCAACACAGGCATCTGGAGTGGAGACAGGTTCCACCATTGATTAGATTCCCCAATCAGCGTGTGCATCCTACACCAGCCTTACTTGGTAGTCTGGAGGCAGTACAAGGCCTGATGCACAGTAATTGTTTCCATAGGTCAGGCAGAGGAAAAACAGCTCAGGGACGTGATGAAAGGGAAATGGAAAGGGTGAGGAATATTGTTGTTTTTCCCCCCAATTAAATTGTTTGTCAAACCCTTCACAAAGGGTTACGCAGTTTATCTGTTTAAAATCAATACGCTCGTCTCAGTGTGAACGCTTGTCCCGACTCAAGACAGGCCCATTAATTATTCTGTTCTGCACGCTATCGCCGGGCTGCTCAAGGTTGAACCTTATCTTTTCTTATTTCAAATCAATAATTATCTTCTACCGTGCTTGCGCTCCCCTCAGAAATAGATGTGTTTTTCATTCAATGCCTGTAAAGTCTCTCTCTCTGTGTAGCAACTGGTGAAGAACGCGGAATGAATAGGACACTCTTATCAGTGGAACATTAGGGCAGGATAGGAATAGATGGCGAAGAATGAAGCGCATAAAAGTACTGAACACAAATGAGTCATGATTCAAACAGCGAGCAAGGCCTTGTTCCCATCCTCTGACATCTTCTAATACACTACAGTAAGGGATGAATGTTGATTTGCACAAAAGCATTACGATATCGCCATCGTTCAGGTATCTTCAATCTATTTAGGTAAATCCCTGTTCAGATGAAAAAAACCTGCCTTGAGTACCTTGGTGCAAAAAAACTGACTCTAGCCGCAATGAGCCTTTTTGCATTATAGACGGGTTGCACAATTAATGACTGCACAATTACATGGTCATAATGGGTAAGTAATTGCATTAGAATGCAGAAACAACAAATGTGCATCCCTTTAATAATCGGCCGATCCAGCAGCCGCAGCAGCCCAATTGCTGGCATTAACCGAGGACTGCTGTTTGTACTTAATTAGGCTGCACTCAAGAATTAGGCAGCGGGGGCAAAATCTGGTCATGGAGGATGAGTTCATATTACTTCCTCTGAAATGTCACAGGTTTTTGGCTTTGCGCTGCAGAGGGTGGCGTTGTTTGTCACACTGTACTGTGTGGATGTGGGAAAGGGAGTGTGAGCGTTTGTGTGTGTGTGTGTGTGTGTGTGTGTGTGAGAGGGACACATTGAGGAAGAGAGTGGGAAGTTGGGAGCGTGTAAGCAAGGATGGGGCTTCTGATGTTCTCTTGAGGATTGAGATTTGAAGCCGGAGCACAAAGCCTTTGAGACATTCCCCTTATCTTGGAGGTTGATACCAGGATCTCGATGATTCAGAGCGCTCCATGTGAATAATTCCACCAACACCCCCTACTGCGGGGACCATATGGCCCAGTGTGAACTTTAAACACCCGGGGAGTGTTGCTGTTCACCAGTCAGGCCTCCCGTCTCTACCCTCACACAGGCTAGGTGTAGAGAAATGATCAGCACAGATAGTAAACTAACTGTACGGGCTGCTGTCATCGATAGCTTTTCCTGCAGGGGATCAAAGATGACTAAAAATAGCCCTGAGCATGTTTTTCTGAACGGAACATGCTGTATGTACTGGCTGAGACACCCCCATTTTAATTATAAAACGCTCTTTAAAAAAAGGGGGAGTTGGAGGAAGAGAAGGGGAGGGGAAGGGGGGACGCCCACATGCAAAGAGATGTGGATTATGTTTGTTGCACTCCCTTTGACATGTGATGTTTCCTTCTGGCACCACCTGCTGGCAGTCACCGACAACAAGAGGGAGGCATTTGCAGCTCTGGTGAGGACAAACTTTAATTATGATTGCATCAGCCATCTCTTATGATGCAGCATGTAGGCTCTACATGCAGAGCAATCACCCTGCATCGCAGTGTTTTAATCTATTTCCTCTAAAAAAAAAAAAATAACAGCAGAACAAGATATGAGGCTTCTTTATTTGGATAAAAGTTTCCTTGTTTTATAATTCAAAAGGTCTAGCTCCACATTTCTTTCAGTTGAGTACAGCTCTGGTGAGCACGTCCGCTTTGTGCAAGTGCCCCAAATCGTCAGATTCATGCATATCAATAAAACATCAAGAGCAGCGCGGTTGGTGGCTGAACATGTTTCTGATGTCTCAATTACCAGTTGAGTGCCATTAATCTCTGCTCACTCTCTTTGGCTCAGAGGTCGACTGATGGATGCAGGCCTGCAACCTTTGCCCTTTAGCGGCACGGGGAGCCGGATGTTTTGACCCCCCAGGGGACTGACGGGGGTGAGTTTAAGTACTGTAGTACAGCACTCAGCCTCAGCAACAGACAAGGGAGCCGGGAAGTTAACAAGGGGAGGGGTTGTAATATGTCTACACACTCAAGTCAAGCATGAGTGCATCCAGTGAAGTGGCACCATGGCAAGCACATGCAGCTTCTGCACGCATGCTTGCATGTGTGCACAAACAAGGAGGAGTGTTCTCCTCCTGACACACCAGGATAGCTCCGCCGGGGGTTTCTAGCTCTAGCACTCACAATTTGCTTCGTTATATATTAACAAAAAAAAAAAAAAAAGCAGGGGTAGAGTCAAGTGTGTTTACAGAGCAGAATCTATCACACGCACACACCCAGGAGCCAGAGTGTTTAGCATGTACTCAGTGAGAGAGGCCTTTGTTGTTTTCCTCCCAGTAAGCAGATTGAGCTGCACGGCAGCAGCAGGGGTGTGTAAGATGTACACAGACAGCGGGGTGTGTGAGTGGTGAGGCACCTCCACTGATCTCCTGTGTTGTGTGATGATGTGTGTGTGATGTGTGTCTCAATCCAGCGCTGATCCCCCTGAGTCAGCCCTGTCAGTGATATGAGTCTCCAACCCTCTCTCTCATTCTTTCTCGCTTTCCTTCGCCATCCGGAATGCTAATGACAGCCAGCCACTAACGCTGCAGCCCTGAATTATTCATGCAGCAGAGGGTCACACGGCATAATGAGGAGTTTACTCTCATTCTGGATGCGATTGTGACGCTGCTAATCTGCATTTAGCACAGAGAAAGAGAGAAAAAGAGGGAGATGGGGGTGGGGGGTACAGAGAGGGAGGGTGAGGGAGGATGAGCACTGATGATCTTAATTGCTGTGAGCAAACAACCTCTGAAAAGAGTCACGCCATCATCCAGAGATGAGAAAGTAAACAATTAATTATCATCGGACAGAGGGAGTCATAAAACAAATGTTTGAACGCGACTAATATTCAGGAGCCAGCTGATCTTTTTTTTTCCTCTTTCCGAGGTGACAATACATGTACTCTAACAATGACTCGCTCATTGGACACACTAATAATCATTAGCTCTAATATGATATGGTTAACAGGCCCATGAGGGTTTGGGTGAATGGTATATTATGCAATGCATGTTCTAAACAACCTGTAATGCCTAGTTATCCTGAAATAAAATGTCTATTTGCCCACATTATAATCTCCTGCAGAAAGAGGCGTGTTTTCATTATGTTGACATGTTGTTTCCTCTGGAGACTCCTTGGGGTACAAACAGCAGGCTACTGTTGCCCCCTGCTGGACATAAAAGATACAAACCCCTTTTACAGCAATTCAATCCTGAGCAAAGACATTCACTACTGAGAAAAAAAGGAAAAGTTCAAATAAAATATCAACCAATTGCTGTCAAGGCCTACAATCAAAGATAATACAGTATGGACGTAGAGAGGCAACGCTAGTGAATAACACAACTCTACTTAGAATATACCGTGATTATTTGTCTGATTATCTGAGACAGACATTATATACCCCACTTCTTTACAAGTCCTAAAGTTCATTAAACGCAAACCCTACCTTTGCAGATATGAAACTTACATTTTAAGCCACACGATGGCAGCAGTGACTACAAAAAGTGAGCAAGAACAACAACATTACATTTGACTAAAGGCCTTTTTCACAGCAGACATCAGGAAATGCACAAGTAGAACAAATGGCTAACTTCCATCAAGTGCCCCAGTAAGCCTTGACAGTGAGCCAGTATGCACAATACCAGGACCCTGGAACCAGCTCGCCTATATGGAATACAATCAGTTTTAATATTATCAATTACTCCTGTGCTTTTCCTGCTGGGGCAAGTTAAAATGTCTGCTTTGTATATTGCCCACTGAAATTTAGAATGATACATATCTAAGCAGGCAGAAAGAAAGTCAAACACAGTGCTTCGGTTAGTTGGTTTCCTCTCATACCCCCAAATCAAAACATCCGACGCATCCTCTGAAAAACCAGCACCAACTGAAACAACCCTTTTAACTGCATGTTGAAACGAAAGCAGTTACAGGACAAGACCCGTGCATTTACAACAACCAACCACCACACTGTAATCAACGTATAAACTACAAGTATTAAGAAGCAGCAGCTGCAGTATTTGGAGGAGAGAGTGACGAGGGCAGTGCTGAGATTGCACTGCAGGAATTTACTTTCATTGTAAGTTAATAGTTAATTTCTTTCTTGTCATGTTTGCCTTTATGAGACAACTATAGATACAGACAGGAAACATGGGGGAGAGAGCGTGGTATAAAATACCACAATCCTCCGGGGCCCAGAAACAAACCACGACATTGCGGCTAGGCAACCAAGACACCCAGGGAACCTTTTTTCAGCCGAGCAGATAAACCATTTCCTTTTATTAGGGCTGCAACTCATTGTATTATTTTCATTAATTTACTATAGTTCTTGATTTTTTTCTCAATTGCTCAATAAATAATGCCAAGGTGACGTCTTTAGAACAAACGGTCCTAAATCCAAAGATATTCAATGCATAATGACATAAACTAGAGACAAGAAGCTAATTTGCATATGTGAGAAGCTGAAACCAGCATATTCTTGGCATTTTTGCTCGATAAATTACAAAGAAATGGTCAAGTAACTTTGTCGGTCAACTTGAAACTACTAAAACTAAACTTGTTTACATATCATTGGGAAACATTTGATGCAAAATGGAAAAAAGGCATCAAAAGTCCTAATTGATGCTTATTCAGGAAAAAAAACAAAGAAAAACAAAACATTAAGTCCCCAGCCAGTACTTACAGGGATGTTGATGGTTTCTACAGCAGGCAATTCCTCAGCCACTACAGGATTATATGAGCTCTGCTGTGACTAGATAATTAAATTCAGGCATGGCCACAGTGCACTGCATCCAATGATCTCTCTCCCACCAGGGTGATGGGGAGAAAAAATGAAATCGTATTAAACTCTGTTGATTCAGAAGCACAACAATAGTGTTAGTCAACTAGACTTGTAAGTCTACTGTGGCCTTTTAAGTAATGATGTTATTGGTCACAACACTGCAGTCAAGTTCTTCTTCGACTATGGATTAATTACCTTGCGAATGACCTCATTGCACTTTGTCATCACCTAAAACTCTTAATAGGCTTATATTGCAGTCTCTAAAGCTTTTTCATTACCTGTGCTGCTATATGTTAAAAGGTCCCATGGCATGAAAATTTCACTTTGAGGTTTAACATTAATATGCATTCCCCCAGCCTGCCTATGGTCCCTCAGTGGCTAGAAATGGCGATAGGTGTAAACCGAGTCCTGGGTATCCTGTTCTGCCTTTGAGAAAATTAAAGCTCAAATGGGTCGATCTGGAATCTTTCTCCTTATGAGGTCATAAGGGGCAAGGTTACCTCCCCTTTCTCTGCCCACCCAGAGAATTTGGCCCACCCATGAGTGAGAGACATCATGGCTTTCAAAAGTGGCAGTTGGTCAAAATTGCTGGACATGAGTGGGAGTGTGTGTGTGTGTGTGTGTGTGTGTGTGTGTGAGATGGAGGGGACATGCATTGAAATGCATTGTGCTGGCAATAAACCACCAAAGCTGCATGTTAATCCTACCCTGACCTTGTGCAGAATGTGAAGGGAACGGTGTCTGTGGGGCTAAAGATAACACCGCTGCCTTTGTGCCGGAGGAGAACAACACTGCTGATGCTGCTGCTTTGTGCTGCTGCCGCCCAAGGTCACGTGTCCCTTTGTCAAGTAACAAGACCTGACAAGGTAGCCTATTGTAAGGTACAGAACATCTGATGTTCCAATCCGTCTCTTATTCATTTATTGTTGATGCATTATTCAGGCGCTTTTTGATTTGGCAGTTACTGCACTGTGATTTGCTTTACATTTATACACAAGATGTTACAACAGATTTTATCGATTCTCAGGTCAGAAATTAATCAACATGCACTCTCCTAAACTTAGACATCACCAAACTAAAAAGCACTCAGAGAGCAGACACCTCTGCAAAGGTTGCATAATCATCTACATTTGCCACTTTAACATCAGAGAATGTTTATAGATGTTTTTATTGCATATGGATCCACATCATCACATAGAGTACTACAATTCTTTAAATTTGAGTATTGCATTAGTAGTAATGCATGAATAGGTCATCAGTATTTGACAGGTTAAAGGCATTTTTACTTTACATTAAAATCAAGAATATAAATTAAACTGTGGTTGTACTGGGCCACTTGGAGGAGTGAATGTGCCTGAGTGTGGAGCAATGTATTCCTGTAAAAGAGCATTTGTGCTCAGTGAATTGACCGTGATTTCATAAAGCGCTAACAAAAAAAAAAAAGTCATCTGTTGCACTCTTATAAGAGTGGGCCAAGTGGCAAGCAATTTGGCTACAAGCTGTCTAAATATGACAAGCAATGCCTGGTAAGCTCCATCATGAGCAAAACGAACAAGAGAAGCTCAGGTATCCTATCAGTGAAACCATGAGTAATTTCCACATATGTGGGATTAATAAAGTATACATTATTATTATTATTATTATTATTATTATGGGTCCCCACAGTGCTGTGAAAGCAATGTAAAACTTTGGCAGTTAGTCCAGATACTTTGTTTGGGCATTTTTCTACCAATGTCATTATTAACGATCATTCAATCATCTTTTTAAACATTCTCACACTAAGTTAGAAGAGGCAAGCATATAAAAAACTGTTGGAAAATGTTCAGGGACATGCAAACCACGTTTTCGAGGAAGGCTATATTACTCTTGCTTCTGCTTGCAATGTGAAGGAGGGTCTGAAAAAAGAGCATGCATGCTCAGCAAAGCCGTTCTCGGAATGAATAATAACTATTCATTTAGTTTCAATCTAAGAAAGCCAGTGAAACGTGCAGTTAAATCTACTGTGTGTTGATCTATTATTTAGCCCAAAAGCAATAGTAAATTCAGAGCCATCTTGGTATAATTATAATAATAACAAGTATGGGAACCATCTGTGGGCGTGTCTAGTTGAGAGGATCTCAGTTACAGAGGGTTGATTTATAACTTGGCTATTCTGAGCACAGCTAAGTGGTAGTAGTGGGTATGAATGACCAGTGTATCCCTTATTTGGTCCCATGTAATTTTAACACTTTGCATTACCCTACTGAAGCATGTGGTGTCCCAGTGAAGCTTTGACTCACAAGACTTTGTGTTTTTCTTCAGCAAGGATCTGGTCATTAAGCTTCAGTCCAAACCTACAAAAAAATAATAATAATATCATATATGCAATATGCATTTTGGTCAGATAAGACAAACATATGGAGTTGAAAACAAATCAGCTATTTAGACTTACTTGTCAAGGAAGTCTTTGTCCACAACAGCTGAAATGTCGAGCAAGGGATTTCCCATCCCAAAGAGTGTGTTTTCACTGTAGCGGGATAAAAACGTATTGTATTATGCAGACTCCCACTTGATATCTCTGCATGAACAGAGGACACAAACAATCTGTCTGAAAGAGAAAATCATCGCTTTCTGATTTACTGAATCAAGCCACTGGAACTGTGATGAGGGATGAACCCATGTGGTGTGTCACTGATGGCTCTGTGACCTGACCTCCTCTCTATGGTCAACATGTGGAGAAAAAAAAGCTACAGAAACATGAACAATTGCAAACTAATGAGCTCATAACAGACGAGAAATAATGAGAATGTGAATTATTTTTAGGAGTTTGGGAGTGATCACTCCTCAGAGAAATGTTAAACTGCCAATGAGTTTCTTTTGTACCTCATTCAGATGGAGATTAGTCGAATGAAAGGCAGGCCCATTGAAAAAAATAAAGGATTCTCTGAGAAACGGCTTGTGTCATTTATTCATAGATTTTTAAAGATGCAAGATATCACAGTGGCCAAAAGCTACAGTCTTCATCACAGGTTACCAACCTTTTATTAAACACAAGACAATGTATTCAATGTCTGATTAAGATCGCAGAGAAAAATAATTGTTGTGTAATTGTGTAGCTTATTTATGTGATCTTCAAAAAGATCCAGACTCACTAAAGCTATCGCAACTTAACACATCAGCCTAAAAATCTGTCATTTCACACTTTCTTGCAATGTTTTTAATCAACCAATTTAAAAATGGCAGTGCTGTGAGCACATTTGAAATAAAAATAAAAGACAATTTCAATAGTTAGCAGAGCTGTTCCGTGTGGAAACAGTGGAGGATACTATCATTGGGATCTTACCTTGGAGTTGGCATTGTGTCAGAAAACTCAGCAGCCTAACCAGATGATTAAATGGTCAAAAGTTTCCTCCTCTGTCAAAGCAATGTGCTTTTTGACTACAGGAACTGCAGCTGCACTTTGGTCAACACTGACTGGTTAGTGGAAGAAGGGGGTGGGACTTAGTATCTTCTAGGCATATGATTGGCTACACTTGTTCCAATTATTGTAAAGCTTTCTATGCTACGTTTGTGGCCAATGGGAAAGAAGCTTTTTTTTTTAAAAGACATTTAAAATGACTAATGTGTCATTTGTTTAACCATACACATTGCATTTGTATTTATATAACCATATGAGTTACATATAGAAAATGTCAAGTTTTGTAGCTGTATACAAACATATAAAACAACCTTTAACAGCATCAAAACATATGAGGAACTTAGATTTAGTTACTTTTATATCTAAAATGTGTAAATTCAATATAAATGGAAATAATACATTCTAATAAATAAAGCCTAGGCTATGTGTTTTATTTATTTATTTTTACATTTGGAGCATGGACTCTTGTTTTGTTTAAAGTAACACACATTTTTTATAATTTCAAAAGAATTGTTTATCATCATTATTTATGTTTGACTTGGAGTGACTTTATTGATGATTATTAAAGTATTTAGCGTGGCGAGTTGTTGGTAGTATGATGTCACCTGTTCACCTTTATTTTTGCTATCTTTACATCAAGGACCACAATGAATATTAATTAATGTTATGCTATATTGTGCCATCCTCCATTGTTGTTATGAGAGACTTAATGTCCTCCTCCTCATGTTAGCTTAACTGGCAAACTAAGCAGTAAGTGATGGCATTGCATTTTTTGCTTACTATAAAGATTAAAAGTGTAAATATATGTTATAACATTAACTATGGCTCTGTCTCAGTAAGCTGTGACAGTGTGACAGTGAGCCCGCATGCACAATACCAGGACCCTGAAAACTGAAGCAGCAACATGAAATTCAGCCATCAATAATTTTATGATTTACGCATCTGCTTATCCTACTGTGACATGTCAAAATGTCATCCATGAAAAAGACCTTTTTTGCTTTCTCCTCCTAAATTTCTGAGGCATTTAGTTGTTTGCTGTCTCGCTGTTAGGAGCTGGTTGTCTCTGTGTGAACTGTCTCGAACATGTATTTTATTCTGTTATCTTTCCTTGTCCTCTCCTTTATTATTTATCTGTTCTGTTCTTTTCTCTCTGCACTGTAAAGTGGTTTCGATTGACTGTGTTGTGTTCAAAGTCCAATGCAAATACAGTTGAGTTGAGTGCATTACTTTTGTCAACAGCAAATCAACTCTGTAAAAAAAGTAGCTCCGTGCTTATTGGCTTCAAACATTAACTCAGAATGTGACTATATGTACAATTGCGTTGAAAGTTAAGTTTTCCTCAAGTCAAGTGAACGCTGCACAGTTAAATTAACACTGCAATATGTCAACAAGACACTATGCTGCCTAGCACTGTGAATGGTATGCTAATTACGGATGATGAGACACAAAACTGACAAACTATTGAAATGCTGGGCTGATATTTTAATTAAAAGATCCAGTATACACTTACAAGGCTATTCTTTACTACATTATTAAAAATGTATGTTATTCTGTTGTTGTTTTTTTCACATGTCACTGTTCCTACTGTGCGTTTGTTAAATTATAATCATTTTACGAGCTAAAATACAGGCATAATTTAAAGCCTTAACGTTTTACTATTGATAAATAAATAGAATCTGAGTATAAAATCCTTACACTTTAAGATGTCAAAAATCCATACCAAAAATATATTAAAAACAAGACCTTTTGAGTTGTTATCACAACCACATGACATGTATACATACGTTTTATATATTTTTTTAGGATAATTAAATGTATGGCTGGATAAAGCTAATTTACCGATCATGTGATGAACCCTCCCTATCCTGCTAGCTGCAGTTAGCATCGTTATGACGGAATGTGTAACGCTAACGTCGCTTTCACCTGAATACTTGAGTTGATGTCACGTTCAAAGGTTCAAACTGCTTAGCGCCTTTCAACCTGCACGTCCTGCTGACACTTTACCACAACACCAGAGACGTGTGCATGAATTAACAGCTAGCTAGCTACAGAAGCTAACTATGCAGCCCATCACCCGTCAGATAGCACAACTACTATAAGCTTATTACCTTAACGCTGTTTTCCTCCCTGTCGACATGTTTGGTTCTCCGTCAGATATTTAGTTGAATCAGCAACGGGCTGTGTTGTTGACGCTGCAGAGCCTGGGAAGCCGCCGCTCACTGCTGGGAAGGAGTAGGTTACAGCTTCCTTCACCACAGGTGATGATGACGTTGAAGAAATTGGTCAACAGCAAGCAACCCAGAAAAACAATGATTATTATGTTTCAGGGAAGGGTCGACATTAGCCCGTTACTTTCCCCTGCCCGAGCCAATGTGCGTTTGACTCACATAAAGAGGAGAAAGCGTGCGATTTAGTTATCTCGCGTTATCGCGGTGTTTTCCCTTTCACCTGTTTCACCAGTTCAACTTCAAAGTCTGCATATATTTCACACTGTAGACAAAACATGGTCCAGTTTAGTGTGGCAGGCCGCTGAGTGTAAGAGACATTACAATAGTAGGATACTTTACATGATAGTGTTGCATTAATGTTATACTTAAACGAGAGATATATATCCTAGTGGAGTAAAAAGATACATCTAGGCTCAGTTTATGCACCACTGATACCTTAAAAAAATCCTGGATTACCAAACAGACCGCAGCTCCTCAAGGTCCCAGAGTGCCCATTTTCAGTGATTGGTTTAGAGTAAACTATTTTGCATTAGTAGACTAACTAATAGGAAATTAGTTTGTAATATGCACCCCTAAAGCACATCTATTCTTATTATGAGTATCCTGTCGTGGCCCAATGTTAAAATGTTTAGTTTACATGTTGCATTTCATTTAAACCAAAATGCTCCTTCACATCATTAAATCACATCAACAAATGTCATTATGCAAATTCAGATTATGAGTTTTATTTATTTGCACAAGTTTAAATCAAACCAAGAGAAATCCTGGTGGTTTAGGGGTTAAGATGCTTACGTTTCTATTTTAATCCCAGCCTAGGGTCATGCATTCATATCCCCCTCTATTTTGTCTGAATCTATACTGTCAATTGAGGAAATGCTTCTTAATAATTTGGGTAAACTAACCCTTTAACTGACCAGTTCTGGCTCAGATTCACTCATCCTGTCCTCAAAGACACTCTTTTCAATAATCCTGCAATTTATATGATGCTCACGGTCTTAGAATTAAAATGTAATGATTTTGATTATGTTAGTGCCAAGGCTGGAATACTGACTGGACCTTAAAGCCCCAAGTTTATTGTGTGTCACACTTTGTTTGATAATATGGGCCACTAAAGCACAACATTGAAATGAGGGGCCTTAGGAAGTACAGTATTAGGTCCTGATATGGCCAAATGTATTTTTTAACACCATTATTTAGTTTCATTTATTGAGCTGATATGGTGCAAAAGTACTTGGTTGTTTCTGGGGCTGGAGGCAAAACACAATTAATCTGCCATGTGTAGGCTGCCATGTGAACTGTACTTTATGAGTAGGCCTATTTGACACTGACAAGACGTGCAGAGAACAAAGGGCATATAAATGCATTAAGCCTATTTATGTCCCCTTAGAGGTTAATTAATCCATTAATTATTCAGTAGCTTCAGAAACATTTTATTGTTGTGGAATTAGAGTTAATCTGTTTGTCTCTAGAGAAAGTACCTGAGTCTAACGGGCCAAGTTCAGAACAATATGAGCCTTTACATAAAGCCGATTGTTTAGATTGCTATGACATAACGTATAGTCTAGACTATTATAGTAATGTGATAGACTATTCAGTAATGTGATATTACAGACAGTACAATATATACAACTGCCTGTTTATATAAAATACTTAGAATATGTTCACAAGAGGTTTTCATTGTAATTTTTTAGCAGATCAAAACAAGCGGGCCTTGATATTCATATAACTGCTGACCTGCAAGAACATGTTTCTAAAAATAATAATAAAAAAAAGGGACAATCTCTTTAACACAACTTCCTAAATATAAAAAAAGAGGAATGAGGCTTTTGGAACGATCATGTTCCTTACAATACAGCCAGTGGTGAGCATTTAGGAGAACAACAGAAATTATAGAGCAAACACCCCTCAAAGTGCTATAAAATGCTTTATTACAAAATTGTGAACAATGCCTCAGTAAAATGTTGTTCAGGTCCATTTAAACCCAACCAAGTTGCATTATTATATCTTTTCAAACAAATGTTCTCAGGGTTTGTATAGAGCATAATTTGCCTTGAAGTAAAAGTTATGAAGTGGGTGTGTCTTAATAGAAGAACCATGTACAACAAATGATTTAAACAAATAAAACACCATCATACCTTGTACAAATGATACAAAATTAGAACCGTATCAATTGCAAAAAAGTTTATTTTGCAAGGCACATCAGTTGGTATTAGATAAGTAAAAAGACACATTCACACCCCTGGTCTTCAGACATTTCAAAATAACTACAGTTACCACAAATAGTGGTCAATAATGCTTAGTGTATCAAGACATGTTGGAAGAAATGTGATAACATAAAATGAAGATTTCACCAGCTGCAGATGACTCTGTGCTTCATCTTTAAACTATGGTCATTCCCTTGGCTACCTAGGCGAAGTGTGCAATACATAAACGGAAAAAAAAAATGAGACGTACAACTGTGTGCAGGCAAGACGAGCCTCTCTGAAAACGACTAAGCTTTCTTAGCTTGCTGTGAAAATCAAGATAATATTTGGCTATTAGGCCTCATAATGTTGCACAAACCTGTTTCTTACATGTAATCTCCATGCAACAAGTAAAAGATGAAACCTCTATAGAAAGCTTTGAATGCAAGCAGTTTTTATCTTTTCCTGCTGATGGCAGAAATTTAGGTTACTTTTAAGAAACAAAAAATGTATTAGTGGCCAAAGAAAGAAAAATAAACTTTCAAAGATCATGGCATAATGTCTTTGGCAGAACTCTCAAGAAAATAAAAAATGCTACAGTTACAATATGTCAAATAATGAACAGTGTTTTGCTTTCACTTGTAATCATATAGTATAGTGTAAACAGGCATAATACCACTGGATATATTTAACAGCCTATATTGTACTTGTAACAACTCCTAAAGTTCATATGCTTGTCCTAGCAAAGGTGAATAAATGATAGTAATACAATTATCAGTACAAAGATATAAAAACGTCTCTTGAGCAAATCTAGTTATTTAAATTAAACTTAAGCTTTGTGTCTAAATGAGGCCCAAAACAACCTTGCATTATATGTAATCCAACCTCTAATCAAAAAATACAGTATATTTTCCTGGGATTTGTCAAAATAAGCTTTAAAACTATTTTTTTTATACACTTTTAGAAAGAAAGAAAGAAAGAAAGAAAGAAAGAAAGAAAGACGTCCCCTTGTAAGAATCTAACCCACAACTCGCACTGATAGTGCCATTGTTTACATTCTACCAGAACAGCAACTGTTACAGACAGGATACGGGACAAAATAGAGAAGCTTTACCCATATCAGTGTGACGGACACTGATATTATAGCTCTGAGAAAGTATACTGTATCTGTCCATTCAATGCCCTCCTGGACAGCTGGATAGAACCAGTGTGAAGCAGAGGAACAGTGGCCCTTCTCTTACTGGTACCAGGGGGTCTTTCTGACCCAGTGGAGAGTAAAACCTGCATCTGTCCGGATCTTAATGGAAGCTGCCTCGGCCTCCCTGACTGTCTCCTTCACAGATTGCATCAGATTCTGAGCATTGTGGACCAACATCTCAGTAGCCTGTCGAAGAAGAAATTAGCAGGTACAGAGATGAGGGAGACTGAAATCACTTTTTTTTTTAAGGCCGTTATAGGAAAACAATGACAGTCTTGTGACCTGACGCACTCATAATAAAGATTCTGCTCACCTGCTCTGACTCCTCTTCACTGATGTTGGTACGACCCAACATGGTGGCCTTGACTGTGGACAGGATTTTGAGCTGAGTGCTGATGGTGGGAATGCGCTCGCACACCTAAAACAAGATCAGAATGTCAGGAGATGTCAGACAAAACAAATAAAGTATAGTCACAGTGAAAATCCACTGCAAACCCCTCCGATGAATACGACTGAACTGACCTGGAGAAGGTTGGTCCGGATACGCTTGTCGGTACACTGCTTGGCCACCTCCTTGGCCAGCCGTGTGACTTCATCAGAAGCCTTAGCGATGTCCTTGGCGCACTGAATTAGGGCGCGTTTGTTTCCGCTGCCTCCACGCACCAGACGTGACATCTCAGCCATGAGCAGGGCCATTCGTTTGGCAGCACCAATGATGTCATTTCCCTATGAGATACGAAAGGAACAAAATCAATCTGAAAGCATAGGATTCCAACGTAAAACGTCAATTACTCGTTTTACAGTGTTGACTTACTTTGCTGGACCATTTGCGGGCTTCATCGTGGAGCTGCCTGGCAGCCACCATCATTGGCTCATTAACCATATCACCAGTCTGCTCGGGGAACTCCTCATCTTTCTCCTCTGGGGGAGGAGGTCTGGGGGAGGAACCTCACCCTCAGGAAGAGGAGGTTTGGGTGGTGCTGCGTCATCGTTAAGCTACAAGGACAAGTTTAAGTAATTATTGTTTGGCAGTTCAGACAATACACAAGTCGTTTTGGCCACTAAACAGAAGCAGCTTCATATTAAAAGTTGATTTTATCTGAAGACTTACACTAAGCTGATCCAGTTCAGGAGGAGGTGGTGGGAAGTCTGGCTCTTGGGGCTGAAATGTCTCCCTGACCTTTGCCACAGCACCAAGAATCTTATAACCTGAGTCCAGAAAGCCTTTCTGAAGACCTGGTAATCACAAAATAAACACATTTATCACTAATCACAAGGTTCCACATACGCACAAAACATAATTGCACGTTAGCAACAACAACTTACTTGGATCCTGTATATTTCCAGCCACCGCCTTAGCATTCATCACCATAGGAGAAATAGTCTTGCTCAGTTCGTCGGACGCAGCCTTTACCATCTCCCTGAATTTAGGATCCTCAGAGTTCTCCACCTCTCGCTTCGCCACCAGAAGGATACGGTTGGCTCTGCGGGCGATGCTGGTGGCACCGGCAACCAGCATCTGAGGCTGGTGGTTGGCCATGGCCAAACGACACTTTTCCAAGTCCTTCTTGATGGCGTCCTCTGAAGCATCTAGCAAGGATTTGGTATCGATGGCCTCGTCCACCAAACCTAAACATCCGTAACATGTCATTAAAAGGAATTACACAATGAGGTATGCATGTATTAGGGATCTTATGCATTTGGGAATTTACAGCATCCTTATGGAACCTCACCTGTCATTTTCTCCACGTTGTCAATCCACTGATTCTTCATAGTTTCAAAATGTTCATATGCAGCTTGGTTGCCAGGGTTTCTCAGCAGAATACGAGCAGCAGATACCACCTAAAAAACAATCTGGGTAATTAATTGTCAGTCCAAGCTAGCTATAGACTTGGCTCAAGAAGCGAGAGACACTTAAATAGTTTGACTCATCCAGAGTGGAGGGTAGACACAAATGGAAAAACAGATAAACACTAAACCATTACATACTTGTGGTGTTAAATCTCTTGTTGACTTGACAGCAGCCTGGATTCCCTCCACTGTGCTCTTGTTGGCAGTACCCACAGCCGCAGCCTTCTCTGCTGTGGTGCCAAGTTTATTGGCGTGGTTCTCAAAGTTGGCAGCCCTTTCGTCAAAGACCTACACATGATCATATTAAACAATTATTATTAAAAAGGTTGTTAGAAATAATACAACACCCTGCCAATAAATATAACGCCACTGAACGAGGCTGACTGCAGTGAGATCACAGTGAGGAGCAGAGTGACCGTACCACTGACCTCATCTCTGTTGGGGGCGTCCAGTGGGGCAGTGGCAGCCACTGCCAGTAACTTGATGGGGGTGGTGGTGTCACTGAAGATGTCAGACACCTCCTGAGTCATCGCCTCTTGCATCTTCCCTTTCAGGTCCTGGGAGGAGAAAAAACAGAGGTTACAACCAGTCAGCATAGTCATTGTGCCTTACTGGGATTACAGATACACATGTATTACATCAGGAGTACTTTGTCCAAATAAATATCGTTGATCTTTTGGATTAAAAAACAAAACAAAAAAAACAATACCCTCTAAAGTAAGAAAGTGTTGTATGAAAGCACATTATTGAGGTTTTACTTGTACATTTCAGTTTTTGTAGAACGTATACAAAAACTGCACATGCACACATACAGTGATATTTTGTGATTAGGCTCATATTGTTCTGATTACAACATTCTCTGTAAGTTAGTAGTAGGCTATACAGTGGAGTTGAATACGAAGTGGTTTGGGGTCTTCTGTACCTAATTTTGGGCTAGCTTACAATTTGGTTTGATGAATTCTACAAGCAGAAATACCACAGGCCAAGCAATCGGCCCGTTTCAAACAGGCACATTTTGGCTGTTGCTGCCACCCATCTTGCAGATTTAAAGCTTACATTCAGTTTGGACAACAGACTTTTAGAGAAGTGTCTCAGCCTGTAATCTTTCAACTCATATGAAAGAATGAAACCCCCAAAATTGTAGATTTGAGATTTCCATCATTTCACATATTTATATAATTCTTTATTGTACTTTTGTATGTGTTATTGTGACACTTGAGCAGGACTTTTAGTGGCCAACTGTGTCCATACTACTTGTACCAGGGTTTATATATTTCTTCCACCCATGGTAACCAGCAGAGGGGGTTGTTTCTTTGTCTCTGTGTAAGAATCCTACTCTATCACAGTGAAGCTACAGGTCTGAATGAGAATGTCTGTTGAGTGAGAGCCGTCTTACTTTCAAAGCCTCCTGGAGCTGCTGAGCAACAGCACGTGCCTGAGGGGAGTCTCCTTCACCGCGGGCAGCCAGGTCAGCCAGCTGGGCCATGAGCTGCTCCACCTGCTCACATTTACCCAGCAACTCCTGTCTGTACGGGCCTGGCAGAGCATTGGCCAGCCTGTGGCCCTCTGCCACCAGCCCACGGATGGCTGCCTGACCTGAACACAAAGTCGCACTGTTGCTTGCTCTGGAGGGAACTACTAGAATTGTTGGGTCCTTGTAAATTATGGAGTGTGTTCTAGACCCACTCTATCTGTAAAGTGTCTCGAGATAACACTTGTTATGAACTGATACTATAAATAAAATTTAAATTGAATTGAAAGACAAACTTGAAGATTCACAAAAAAAACAACATTCAGCTGATTAACTGCTAAACATTCTGTTAATACCTCTGGGTGCACAAATAACAAACCTGTGTGATTAATGACAAATCATCCACTGCTTCTAGATTTTATTTGTGAAATTAGGGCATTCATATATTTTTCATTTCTGATGATCAACCATCTACGAAATGTCATACAATTGTGAAAAATCACAATTCCTGCAATGACATTTTCAAATAGCTCGTTTCGTACGTCTAGTAGGCCAAAACCCAGCAATATTCAATTTATAACAATATAATAAAGAGGCAAATCCTCACATTTGAGAAGCCTGAACCAAAGAATGTTTTCAATTGATAAATTATTTTAAATACAACACTGAAAATTGTTAATTGTGTCAGCACTAGTCAACGATAAAGTGTGCTTTTTAGTGCCGGCACTGAACCTGGCCACCTCATGCAAACAGCTGCCCATTAAATTCTTTGTAGTTTTGCTATTTTACTGGGTGCTTGTGTCAATACTAGAGGGGAAGGAAAACCATGTCTTCTTTTGTATTATTTCATGCTGTTCTTTTGAGGTAAGCCTTGGCTCCATTATATGGTGTGGACTAGTAATTCCTAGAGCAGCCAGACTACAGCTCTATTAAACATATAAGGCAAAGTGCAAGGTTTAAGAGGATGCAAAATATTGGGAAAAGCGTTGAGGGGAATGTTGAGTACAGTAGAGAGAGATATGTACACAAAGAGTCTGGTCTGCTTTTTAACCATAGGAGAAGTGGAAGGAACGTGAAGGAAAAAGATAGAGATGAGGAAGTTGGGGAGGATGGGAACCAGACTCACCCACACCACTGTCATCCATGGTGGGATTGTCAATCCAGCGCTGTGCCTGCTCAATCTTTCCTTCCAAGTGAACAGCTGCCTTTGCAGGCCTGCTGTTAGCTACAGCTTTGTTGGTCTTGGACTGCAGATTCTGCAGAGCTGTTGCAATCTGTTTAGCCAAAGCTCTGGCCTCAGGAGTGTCACCTTTACCCCTATAAGGAATTAAAAACAGCAAAAAAGATTTGAGGTGGTGTTTTATTGTAAAGATATGGCTGAAATTAGGTCTGTAAATTGCCAGCTACAGTTAGAGAACAAATAGCTATCAATCATTTGGAGCACTTTCACCATGCTAGTTTTGTCCACATCTGGACTAATTCACCTGACAATGTGGTAAAAACACACATACTCCAGTCCCATTACTGAACACTCATTTAGCATATGTTAAAACAAACAACAACACGTCCCAGTACAACTGTAACTCAGCATATATTGATGCAATATGTCCAGCAGCCAGGAACTTACTGTCTTCTGAGATCAGACAGTTTAGCAGTCATGGCAGCGATCTCTCCAATAGAGCGCAATATGTCATCTCTTTCTTTGGGGTCCTCACACATGTCTGCTATCTTTTTGGCATCAGTTAGTAGGGCCCTGATGTTCTCCTCTCCCTCTGGCCCGCCGTTAGGGTCTGCCAACCAGTTCTGCAGGGGCAGACAAAAAAAAAAAAAAAAGTAAAATAATCAAATACTTCCATTTTGAGGTTTGACTCCATGTTTACAAGGCAAACCGGGTGAATGACTCACCTGTGCAGCATCAATCCTTTTGGCAATGACCTGCTTGGAGTTAGTCATGGCCTCCAGCTTGCGAGCAGCATTTTCCACCTTGCCAGTTAGCACGTCGAGCCCCTGGGAAACCTGCTGTGCCTTCTGCATGGCGGCTGGGGACGCCCCCTGACCTCTGGTGTAGACAAGGAAAACAAATGCATACCATAAACTGCAGCACCACTATGCCTTTAAAAAAGGCCACACATGCACACTTCTGTGTTTGTTTACTCAAAAGCTTAAGCCTTATGGTCCTCCTGTTTAACAATAGTATTTCCTTACTTAATGCTTCTATTACAACTCAGAGGCTTTTCAGAGGAGTAACTCAACCAGGGGTTTTAGTAGATTATGGATTAATACCAGACAGCTGCTTTTAATCAAGTATGACTTAGGGTCCCTAGTGACAACCAGATTTCATATCAGAAGGATATCACTTACACTCTTACACACTATAATCCCCGCTAATATGCATACTGCTTTACACTCCCTACCCTTTAAGGATGGAAAATTAAACCGTGTCAAAAGGAACATTCATCAATACAAATATCCAATGAAAATGTGATTACAGAATTATAATGTAACGGACCATGAGACTATCTAATGAAAGAGACATGGACTGCATGAAAAATGTGGGGAATTACCATAGTTGCCATAACACACAAAGCAATGTCTTTTATGGTGTATAGCGTACCTGGCCCTTATCTCAGACACCTGGTCGGTCATCTGGCCCAGGGTTTTGGCTGTGCCCAGGATATCTCTGCGCTCCTTCCCAGCACACAGTTCACCAACTTTCCCGGCTTCATCAAGGATCTGGCGGATGGCCTGCTCACCTGCGTCCCCTAGAAGTACAACACAAGGCCAAATTCAGAAATTAGTCACTAGATACAGCTAGATTATCAGTCTGAGGACGTGATAAGCGGCAGAATGAATAGTTTAAGGTTTAGGACATGGAATCTATTACCTGGTTGAGCGTTTGGATCCCTCAGCCAGTTCTTAGCCTGAGCCATCTTTGAGTCAATAAGCCCCAGAGCCCTCCTTATGGCCTCTGTGTCCTTTGGGTTTGAAAGACAGAATAAATTAATACCTTAAAATGGGAATCAATGCAAACAAAGAAAACTAAAAAAGAAGTAGATGAATTCCCTTAGGCATTCCAGGGACACTATATTCCTGTAAATAGTATATTCTGTGTGAATGAGGTTAACATGTGATGATATGTCATATCATTTTATTCTTAATTAGAAATAATCCTCATTCACAGTTTGATCAATTGAATGATCACAGATTGATTGAAAAGCTCCAGGTTCTCATCATCGTTCTGATCAAACCCAACTGTTTAGTTATTCCAGTAAAAGAAACACCAGCAATGTGTAGCATCGCTAACATCCATCAGGCACAACCATGTAGCGCATGCCGTTTCCATCATTCTTTTGCATCGTCAATAATGAGCGTGTCATGTTGAAAGCCAAACAACTCTTGGTTGTATCTCAATCAGAATGGATGGAAATACAACAATCTGTTCAACAGCAGCTGACTTGACAATGAGTCCACTCATTGCCAAAGTCTGCAAAATCAAGCAAGTCCTGCAGGACATGGAGCAAAGCAGGAGACCATAGCAGATGAATGAGTGGTTAAGTGAACTTATTTTTAATTGTACAATAATAGAAACTCAGAAAACACACGTTACTTTCCTTACTAATGCAGCTTGTATCTTCATCACAGAGTTGAGCAAGAGTTCCATAGCAAATTGAGCCGAATAACAACAAACCTCAACTGCACCACCAAATATGTCTGAGCCCTCACAATAATCCCTATTTCAAAATAAAAGAGAACAACAAGCATGTCTGTTTGAATAACTGGGAGTGTGGTTGTAACATAGCAGAACAAGGGAGGGGAAAAACAGGAAGTATAAAAGGTATGAATTTATTTCCTGCTGCAGGGGTGTATTAGTTTAGTGTTCAAATTTGTGCAGCTGATGCTCTGTTTGCAATTACCTGTGTATGTGGGTGAAAAAGCCAGTGAAGTAAAGTGAAGCGAGAGATGGACAGATATAGGATAATTGCACTCATATCAAATGCAAACACACATTCTTTACAGTGAACACAATTCGTGTGATTCATGGCATTAGAAATGGGGATTGTTTAAGTGATTAAAACTACCATTCATACAAGAAAATTCAAATCAGTTTTCCTATGTGCTCTAGTCCTAAGGCTGGGTAATGAGGATCAGGAAAATGCAGAGAGAATTCTCATTAACGGCACCCAAATCAATACTGCATGAGTCAGGTTATTTAATAATCAGACAGGTTGAAGACATGCATATAGTGAGGTTTAAATGACACAGGAGGAGGTCACACACAGA
This sequence comes from Percina caprodes, assembly GCA_013375575.1. Lineage (NCBI taxonomy): Eukaryota > Metazoa > Chordata > Actinopteri > Perciformes > Percidae > Percina > Percina caprodes. The sequence continues at coordinate 5,685,924 of JABXJD010000010.1, forward strand.
TGCTGATACAATGCCATGTTATGAAGCAAAACCAATTAAAAAGAATGAGGGGGATACTGCATTGATCAATATTTCAGATATTAAACCTGCTTAGCACTTCTTCAATGAACACCATTCCATTAGCAGTCCAATGAATTCAAACTGCTAATTTACTCTATCAATATCTAGTTAACAGTTTAACCTTACAACTGCCTCATTACTAATGAGCACACAATGGCACCACAAAGCACACACATCTGTCAGACATGCTGCTGCACAACCAAGGGGCAACAGAGGTAAGGCTTACCTTCTACAGGGGGCGAAGGGAGAAAGAAACAGTAAAAAGAAAGGAAGAACAACATAAATACAAATATTGAACTGGACATGCCAACTAAGAGCAACAAAAGAAAGTGTCAACAAAGAAAAAAGTGGCACAGCAGTTGCCAGTGTCGGGACAGGAAAGAAGCACAACATGCAGAGCAGAAACAGATGAAAGAGTCCAAAAGATTATCAGACCAGCTACATTAGAGACATAGAGAAAGTTAAAGCATTCCTAATTTGACTACTAACTGTAGGTAAGCTTGAAATACTGTATAGCAAAATCCTTTTTCACACCTGTCAGCCTTGAAATAAGGTCGTCCTGATGAAACTAAGAGCATGCCTTGTTTAAAAAAAAAAAAACATACACCAAATAAGAATAAAATCACTTTATATTCTCTCCAGTCTGCAGCAGAGTCCTGCCTAAGGCATTCTGGGACTTTGTGAGAGCACATTTGGTAGCATACAAAATAAAAAATGTGCTCATACAAACACTGCTTCCAGCTGTGATCCATAACAAAAAAAAAAAAGTTTAAACACTTTTAGCAGCCTAGAGACCAAAGCAGTCTCTTGTTCTTTGTGTACTGTATGCTTATAATAAAAGTGTGTGCATGTGACTTTGATGGCCATAGACAAACTGAGGTAAAAGCATGTCATTTATTGTGCATACCTTGTTGGCCCAGGCATCCTCGTCCCAGGACGTAAGCTGCAGCACTCTGATTATCTCGTTTATCTCGGCGCTCATCTTCTCAAAAGTGAAGTTACGGTTCTTCAAGGCCTCCTCTACACCCTGGCTGCCAGATGTCTTGGTTGTCACAAAGATTTTGATACCTGAAATATAAAATCAGAAACTACAATAAATACAACTCAAAAATATTGACCTAAAATACATTGTGTATTGGAAAACATAAAACAAACAATGTGTGAATACCTGAGATAAGGATGGGCAGCAGTTCTTTGACTGTGTTCATGGAGTTGACCAACATCACACGGTGCTCCTGGTGTGTCAGCTCCTGCTGTCGCTCATCTATCATCTTTGCCATCTTTGTCATCCCTGGACACAGGCAACAAACCATAGGTGGAAAGGAACTAAGTATATTTTACTCTATTGTTTTAATGTTATCATTACCAAGACAAATCAGATGGAAATGTTGTACTTCTAAACACAAAAATGTGTTTACTTCAGTAAAACTTTGAATACAAGGCGTTTACCTCTAATGAGATAATTCTGCTATGTATTACTGCTTTTATTTGAGTAGAGAATGAGTTTAGTATTTAACACTGCAACAAACACAAATAAATTGCTAACATAGCAAAAAAAAACTAAATGTAAACTCCAGCAAATACACCCCCTGAATCTGTCAACCAAGACAGCAAAATCTCTGAGATACTGTCAAGAAAAGACCCCAGCACAGTAATCTTGCCACTACTGTATCAGCAGACTGACCCGGTCCCAGGTTCTTTGTGTATGTGATCAAATCCTCCATAGACTCCACCACCTCTGCCACTGTCAGGTACTCCAGGATGCCTTTGCACACACGGATTATTTTGCGGACCTATGATAATGACAAGATAAGCAAAGCTAATTCAAAAAGTTTCATTCACAGAGAAAAGTGATTAACTGCAGAAAAAACCCACCCCTCCTCCCATTCCCATTCTCTCTAATTACACTCTGATGATGCTGCCTACTGACATTCCAGCCTCTTTGTCCTGCTTCACTCCAGCTTTATGTGGACTGCTGGAGTCACCACTCCACTATACAGAGCCATCCCTGAGCTGCATTTGAAAACATGATGGCACCACTGACTGATGACTCCTGCTGACTGCTGCAGACAGCGCTGTGACGCCTGATGTCTGCTCCCAGAAAGCTGATCTGCAACTTTTTTTTATTTTACTCTCCATCCCTGAGAAAAAAAAAAAAAGGATGGGCCAGATAGATGATAATTCTGCCTTGTTCAAGATTTAGTAAGTGCTTGTGTAAGAAATATGGAGAGTTTCAAAGACGTGAGGTATATTTATCTACCTCTCGGTCTTTTTTATAAGCTTTACAGTACCCAATTGAAATGCACTGCAAGAATGGCTACTATCCTTATACCGGAAGAGCCCGTGACAGTAGGTCTCTGCCATGATCAAGTGTGCATTAAAAAGAAAATAAAGCCCTTCCAGATCAGCTTCTGCTCCATGAAAATCAAGTGTATAACATTTAACATAGTTACCTGAATCCTATTGAGATGTTGTGGTATGACCTTAAAAAGGCCGTTCATGCTCGAAAACCCTCTAATGTAACTGAATTAGGACAATTCTGCAAAGATGAGTGGGCCAAAATTCCTCCAGGACGCTGTAAAAGCCTCATTGCACATTATCGCAAACGCTTGGTTGCAGTTGTTGCTGCTAAGGGTGGCCCAACCAGTTATTAGGTTTAGGGGGCAATCACTTTTTCACACAGGGCCATGATGGTTTGGATTTTCTTTCACCTTTAATAATAAACACCTTCATTTACAAATTGCATTTTGTGTTTACTTGTGTTGTCCTTGACTATTGTTTAAATTGGTTTGATGTTCCGAAACACTTAAGTGTGACAAACATGCAAAGGAACAGGAAATGAGGAAGGGGGCAAACACTTTTTCACACCACTGTAGTTATTAAAAGAGATGAGATGATATGCCTGGGGTATCATATATAACATTTAAAAAACTAACTATAATGTCAAAGAAAGGTGAACTGCAAAAGCAAATGTATGTTAACGATATAAAAACAGATATACATTTAATTAAATTTGATTTGAAGTTGTTATAGTCAGCTTGGATTAGCACATGTTTTGAAGCTGACTTTCATGCATGTAATTGCTGGCTTGGTGTTTTAATATCTGGTTTCAATCAGCTTATCACAAACTCTGCTTTCTGGTTCCTCTTTATAACCGGTCAAGCCCAGAAGAAACAATGTAATCTTGATGTATTTTCAATCATCTGAAACATCTGAAAACACCAGGCAAGTCAAAGCACATGTAAGCACCCACCATTTTGCACTAATGCTTAATAATGCACTGGGAGAACTCCAGAGCAATTTTACAGATGTTTCTGAAGTTTGATAATTACCGGTGGGCCAGTCTGTTCTTTTGGTCACGAGGGTCGGTGGTGTTCAGTCATCTTACTGGGTTGAAATCATAGTTGAAATATATCATGGATGCTGTCCCTAGGATGCCGCTGCCTGCACTTGCAGCCCACTGTTTTAGATTTTTTTCTTGAAGTCCAGCATTCTCTATATTCATGCAGCCTACTCATGGAGTGAAGTCTGGTTATTATGACGTAATTAAAAAATTATGTTTGGACTCCTCCGACGGCGGGACCTTGCTAAAAAAACCTTGTACAATTCAGTCAGTGGTGCTGAAGGACGCGGCCGCGACATGCGAGCAAAATGTCACTAAAAAATGGGAAGTTCTAGAAAGGGACGCGGTCAGATGTGCTAAACTAAAAACAAGCAAGAGTGAAACGCTAATTGAAGAAGATAAGACAGGTAAGCTAAGCTAGTGGGAGTAGTGGAAGATGCTAACGGCCGTGCAAAACATAACGTTGCCTGGAAACCAGCACTCATGTTTATGAATCAAACTTTTTCTTGTTGCTCCTCAGCAGCAGCCACTTGTCCAATTTGCAGCTAATAGTGACAATGATGAGCCAGTACCAAGCCAGTAACCACCAGCCATGAGCTGGTGATTGGTAACCTTAACTTTAAGCTTTGTAAAAAGGAGAGATTTGTTCTGTGAAGGAAAAAATTAAATAAAATTCAGTTTAGTGTCAAAAGCAGAGCAATGTGCAAGTAGTGTGGAAGGCACACTAAGCTCTTGCACCACAGTGTGTGAACAAGTGGACATGATCAGATTAGTTACAATAAAATCCCTTTCCAGGCCCAAATGGTACAATCATTATGTCTTTTATCATCAAAAGTAGGATAGTAATTATACAAAACCTACAACTGAAAGGTAATAGGATAAGTAATATTATACAAAATTATATTTATTCTTATTTCATTTCTAGGTTTGATATCTGTAAACACTTAGATGCACAGAAAATAGATTCTGGTATTGTTGAACATCATTGTGTTGTTAAGATGTTAACTGTTAATTTACAATAACTTGTGTAACACTAACTGTATTTTCATTGAATTGGAGATTATGATATTTTATAAAATACATTGAATTGCAAGGCTGTAAAGAACAGTGCACTATTGCATACTTATACTAAAGGTTTTAATTACATTATTTTAAATATAGTCAGTCGTGAAGTAAAATGGGCCGGTCTGAGGCATGAAACTCCAGGGCTGAAAATGAGTCCCACTCTGGCCCTGGTGTCACCTGATTGATATTTGTTTCCTGTAACAAAATCTGCATTCTGAACTTCTTGTTCAGCAAACAGACTTATGCTGGTTTACAGATTTGTCAAATAAAATAAAGAATGAATGAGCGAATAAATGTATGAATACCTCTGCCTCATCAAAGGTCAGGAGCAGGTCAGAGGTCCCAGAGAGGATGCCCCGGGAGCCATCGATGAGGTAATCCCGAGCAGGAACGGAGTATGGATCGGCTTTCAACATGGAGGCAGCCTGCACCAGTTTAGTGCACGCATTCTCCACTCTGTGGAAAGCAGAAGACACTGAATTTTAAGACCAGTTAAACAAAAAAAAACAAAAAAAAACAATCCTCAAAACAAGTCATGCTGAAATTATACGAAGCCCTTCAGAAGCCAGATAGACTTGTAAACAGCAAAATGCCTATAGCAAAAACAAATGGAAGCTTTGGGATACAGCTAGCCATAACATAGAGTGACTTCTGTTTAAGCATGATTTTCATCTTCTTGTATGCTTCTTATCACATTTCAAGCAAATACTAATGTGAGAGCCGATGGAGTCTAAATCCCACATTAAATGTTATTTTCGTCTTCCATACAGGGGTTAAATTGGGAATTAAGAAAGGACGGTGTACTCTTTTCTACACCTACAGTAAAAAAGCCTAACAATTCTTTATACATTTAATTTAATTGTAATTTTGGGATTACGATTACTAGATTTGACTGTAACTGATGCAGCGTGTAATCAAAAGTATCCAAGACATAACAAAAATGAATATATTTCAGCTCAAAAGAATTTAATTGAGAACTGAAAAATCCACTGGCAAAATATTAAGAGCCCTTTACAGAGAGTTCCAACATCATGTTAACCGTTTACTCTTATCTCAATCACCCCAACACTATGGTTGGTAGTTTCCTTCCTATATTACAAACACTTGTGTGATTAGCCGCTTGTGTATACAATACTGTTAACAACAAGCTACTGCACAGAATGTATGAAAACACAAATTATTAGATTTCTCAATCGAACTTCATTAGTGAGTGCTAGTAAGGACATTATGTAAACAAACTTTTGCAGAATTAAAAGGATATTGTTTAAATTAAGAAAATGTCTCCTCCAGCTTTAGGTACTTTGTCATATCTTGAGGATTCTTTTAAAAAGGGGATTTATTTACAGAATTATTGAAACATAAAAACAATGTTTTCAGAGTAATCTTGTTACTGTCCTGAAGACAGACTGTTAGAAATAGCCTAATGAATTGAGCTTGAAGATTCAGTCTTGACCTTGGAAACACTTATTGAGAGCTAAAAGCTCAAGAAGATTTTTTTGTCAAAAAGCCTAAGAAATAAGTGAATGGACAGGACATTTCATTTTTTTGTGAATTCTTGAGTGAGTGGGATATGGGGGAAGCAAGTTGGGGGCTGGTTTAATATTAAGACCACTATACTGTTTTAATGGTTCAGGAGTAAGTAAAAAAAAATTATTGTTGTACAGATTGCAATGCCCTATGAAGCAAATTTGTGATTTTGGGCTATATAACTAAAATTGACTTGACTCTGACTTCTGCAGCATGAGTATCTCTGCTTTGTGACAGAAATGTTAGCTTGTTCTCACAGGATGGTATTTGGACCTCAGGAGGCGGTGCTCCACTCTGGATGGCTCCGGCCCAATTTAATCTCCGTTTCCACAGAAATGTAAATGATTGATAGTTCCTTCCTGGCTGCGATGCACTCAGTGCACTCCAGAGCAGAAGAAACTACAGGCTCCACCCTTTGATTTGTCATCATACATGCCACCTGCATTGAATCATAACAGCCATATTGCACATATAGTCAGGCAACAAGCCAAGGAGCGACACTAGTTCCCATAGAATAGTGCTTTCCTTCTTTTTCCTACAGGCCAAATGTTACCGTGGCAACAAGGGATCATTATTGCTATATCCCACATTATAGGCATTGCGAAGAGGCCAAACAAGAATTTAGTTTCCATTCTTCTGAAAGAGCAAGTCTCCTGCAAGATGAAGGCTAATGTATATGCATGATATCAAGGCTGATGTTATTGTGTGCCTGTGTATATCTTTGCAGAGCCAGCCAGCAGTGTCCTTCAGCGTGCACTAGCGAGAAACAGCCATGCATTAACAGGCCCCTGACAGACACTATATTTAGTGAAGGAGACACATTCCAGCACATGTGCTGATGGATGGCACCAGGGTGACGATGTGACTTTGAGGCGCCAAATGTGTTGAGCCTGACGACCCGAGCCTGCCAATGCATTTCCTCCCTGACCTCCCGCTACTCCCTACCTTGACTGTAGTCTCTGATGTAATAAGGAGGAGTAGTGAAAGACAGCATTTGCATCTCTCCTTTTCTAAATCAATATGTAAACTTTTTGTGTGCATTTTTCATTTTTTACCATAAACCAAAAGCAGCAGCTCTTATGTATGAGCATATGCATGAGTTTGTGGCCCTTCTCCTTTAGGGTAAAGGAACTCCTCCCTAAGCAAAAAAAGTATTTTTGTTACACCAGGGCGAGATTCTGAGGCACTTAACATGCCGTGTCTGACCTTTGCTTGGGCACAACCAGCCATTACTGCAAGAGATAAAGGGAAAAGAGAGCCAGAGAGAGGCTAGTAGGTTCTGCATACTGTAGAGAGACAACAATTTGATCTAAATACATTTTTGAAAGGTTGTTACTGTATGAAATTGAGGCATGCAAAGAGATCAGTCTAGGCTTACTTGATAAAAGCTGGTGACATGTCCCTTTTCATGATCTGGTCCTCTGTGGTTTGTACAGTCTCCTTCCCCACCTAAAAAAAAGGAAATAAAGAAGAGGTAATGTACAATGTCTAAGACATATGACATTTCTAAACAAAGACATGAGATGCCATTTGTATGCACAATATGGCATTTGCAACCCAGTTCTTCTTAGTTTAAAAGCATAGGATAAATTATTTTGTATTAATTATAGATTCAGAACCTAATTCTTATGTCATAATTCATGCCGTCAAATTTACAAAACATATTGGTCACAAGTTAATCAATGTTAACCTGTTATCTATAGCAGGTGCTCAATTTGACTTATCCAGTTAGTTTCAAATCAACTTCATAGACTTGTCATATGCTCTTTTTGTTTAATCTCTTTCAGGGTCACAGGGGGCCAGTGTCCCTGCAGGTCAAAGACACCCTGTGCAGGATATTGGTCCATTACAGCGTCACCACAGATGCTGTACACTCTGTAGGACTGCAACTAACGATTATTTTCATAGTCGATTAATGTGTTGATTGTTAATAGAGTTGTTTGGTCTACAAAACGTCAGAAAATGGTGAAAAATGTGGATCAGTGTTTTCCAAATGCCCAAGTTGACGTCCTTAAATGTCTTGTTCGTTCCACAACTCAAAGACATTCAGTTTACTGTCACAGAGGAGAGAAGAAACTAGAACATATTCACATTTAACAAGCTGGAATCAAAGAATTTTTACTTTTGTCTTAAAAGTAACCGTAACTCGATCATCAAAATAATTGGCAATGAATTTAGAAGTTGACACACAATCGATTAATCGTTACAAACCCACAGTCACTTTTATGGACTGGAAGAGGAAACTGATGCAGGTAACTCAGATGGTTGTATTCATCCCACTGCAGTAATTACTGTAAATGGTTTTAAATAAATATAAGATTATTCCTGCATACATTTGTGATTTTTTTTGTCTTCATTTAATTTCCGAACATTGTGATCACCTGCTGCATATCATGGCTAAATGTGCAACCAAGACGTGCTGATTTCAGTTGACTGCAGTAATATTAAACTAGATTATTAGTTTGACTGTTGACTGTATTTACTTGTATCAGGCTTTTCATAATGTCTAACATAGACATTGTTAACCACATTTTATTTCTTTAGATGGCTCATCAGTGCGTTGGTAACAATGCTGATGAAAATTTACTGTATATTATCGCCACAGGAAATAATTGTTTATGGTTGTTTGGGCAGTGTCAGTTACAACTCAAATATAGTTCAGATATCAGACAGCCTGACGACCGTTCTATATCAGTGCACATGGTTAAACTGTAGTCTCTGTTCAGAACTGATGCTTCACACTTGTGCTCTTGTGATTTTAATTCAATCATGGGCAGCACAGCTTTTTGTTTTCTTTGACACATGGCTATGGTATAAGAGAAACACATGGTTTGTTGGAATTCTTTGACCCCATCTTATCGATTGTCTTCTGATATTGGGGCCGTTGTAAGGAATTGTGACTACAGTTACAAATATAACGAGGACAATTTAAACCACTGGGTTATAACCAAACCTAAAATCTGTTGAATAGATGGCATTATAGAAGAAGTAATACTTGGAAGGATTGGAAGATGCAACATGTTCTTCCTGAGAAACTTGTAAAAGGTGACACCAAGGGTGGTCACAGACAGGAATCACCCCCCACCCCAGCCCTGATGTTCATTATCAGTCATGAGGATTTGGTATCAGTCAACACTTCCACAATCAAGAGTTGGCACAGTAGTGCTGGTTCAGTAATATTACTTTTTTTTAAATCCACTCCTCAAGCTTTTATGCAACTTGAGCACACATTTTATACATCCACATCTATCTATATCTCTCTCTCTCATCTAGTGTGTAAAAACTTTGTTACCACAACTTTTCCCCTAAGGGAGTTTTGTCTTTAAATCACATGGTTTTCCAGAATGATATTACTTGTCGAGCAAGCCATTATTTCAACAAGGCAGCTGCTAGGGGGACACCAGTCCTCAGCACAGTTATAATGTGTAAAGCAGCTGAACGTTGCCTCTCCCTCAAATGCCAAAATGACTCACCTCCCCCATCATGACCTCAGCTGTGTAGGAAGACGCAACTCACCCACGTCGAGCTGCATTCACAACGGGGGACGCCACGAATCACACGGGCTGAGTTAAATGAACTGCATCCCTGCTCAATAGGGAGAGGTTAAATCTTTTTGTTTACGTCTTACATTATTACTACTACAACAAATACATTTATAAACTGTATGAGTGATTACCTCACTGTCACACATATAATTTAGCAATAATATTTTGAACGGTTTTACTTTGCTAAACTTTGCTGACAAATCAAGCAATTCAAAGAGGATACACTGGGGTGTTGGAATTATTAACGACACTGTTTTGGCACAAATAACAGATATTTCATAGACTAAATAATAATTTGATTATTCACAAAAAGCATTTTTGAAAAAACAAGCTTGTCAGTGTGTTTGACTACAAGCAGTAGCAGGGTCATTCTAGTTGGTTGACGTGGAGGCTGTAATGGAGCAGAGCAGACTCCTCACTCCTCCAATCTCCTCACTCTTTTCACAGGACCAGGGCGTCTCGAAGTAACTGAGGGGTTATAAATTAGGGTCAAAGGTTGTGCCAAACAAAAACTGGAGCTTAGTAGAGGCTGTCCATCTCAGAGAAGTGACAGTGTAATGCCACCCTGACATTCCAGCAATGAGTCCCTCTGAACAAAGGCCAGCCACAACAACTAAAACTGCTCTGTCCCGTTCAACTAAAGAGCAGCAGGGCTACAGACCAGGATAATAGGGCACTGACAGAGTAATAAACATACGTGAAGTGGGAGGAAGTAACACAAAGACCTTACACCTTTGCCAACACTACAGTACCGGAACACAGTAACCTCCTTTAAGAAAGTGAACTCTCCTGCCTTGTGAGTTCTTATATACAAACCAAGAGTGTTGTCAGTACTTATTCTAACCAATTTGCAATTTTCTGCACTTTGTGGTAATAGTTTGAATATTTGTGTTGGTCTTTGGGAAAGCTGTTTCCAGGCAGCATCTGGGTGCAAATTTTCTTCAGGACAATAAAGTGCATCTTATCAAATAATGGATGTAAAGCTACATCATGGGTGTATGATATATGATCATGACAACACCACAATTTATGTACCAGCAAAACCATGGTGAAACATACATTTTATAGTGAAAATATCTACTTGTGGCCATAAATTACATTGCCATTCTGAACTTTTTAGGACACCTGAAAAAGCTTAAGTCATCTCAGAACAGAAATGTTACAACACTAAAACTTATATGAAAGTCAGGTCAGGTTTAGACATGACCTAAACTGAACAAAAGAGAAGACAGACTACACCATAGGCCAACAACATGGGGGCCAAAAGCTGAGTGCACGCTGCATTTAACAAGTACTGAGTCATATTCTCCCTAAAGCATCATGCGAGTTGAGCCTCTCAGTACTGTATTCAACAAGTCATCCCGGTCTTCCTTTTCCTCCTCCCTGCGGAGCCTCTTCCTACAGTCTGAACATCAAAAAACAGTCTGCAGCAAAAAGCGATCCAAACTATTTGTTGCAAAAATAGAACTGTGACCCAGGTTTAGAACTGTTGTTGTCAAGCAGTTCATGTTGCCTGGCCTATTTCCCCCATGCGCCTTAATCCAAATTTTGGACGACATACTGATAATAACACTGACCAAGCAGGACGGCAGGAAACATAGGGGAGAGAGGAAAAGATGACGTGAGATTGTCCAGGATCAACTCATTCTTAATCAGAGTCCACTACACAAATATCCTGTTCCTTGAATAGATTCTAGCAATCCACTTTAGGGCAGTTGTACACTTCCACCTTCTTTTTAAAACCTTTCATTGATTTAGTGCCATCTGCTTCCAAGCTGTCAGTTAAATTTACCATTTATGTCTAGAGTGGAAACACTGACACTCCTTTTACCATCCAAGAACGCTGTGTGGAAACCCTGTGTCAAGTAGCTTGATAAAGTGGCTGCTCCTTAAGAACAGACTTGGCTTTGTTGACAGCAGCCCATTGCTCTGCCTGGAGAAGAAAGGGTACTCTGAAAGCCTCAAGGCTGCCAAGACACAGCCTGCCTTTCACATGTTGGGTCGTTTCGACACAATGCTTTGTTAGTTATGGTGAGTACTAAGATCTATGATGGCAAAATTCTGGCAAGCATCGTCACTGCTGCCCTTAGCAATGTCCTACAAATAAACTGTATGCTATTCTGCACATAGGTTTAGTTCCTCAAAGTGCCACTCTAAGGGACTTTGTACTCAATCTGATGAGACATGCCCATGCAATCTGTTGACACAGCACTCCATTAGCTACTCTTGATCAATAGTCTCAGAAGCAGCAAGTGCTGCATTTTCAGATATCAAATGGCTTTCTGACTAATAATGACTCAGAGGGGTTGCACTGAAGGTCAACACCTTTATCATGCGTCTGTCAAGGAGTGTCTAACACGGTTTATTCATTTGGTTCAGGAAGTAGGTAAACATGGGATGTCCGAGGCGATGAAAGTCATAAATCAAATGGCTTAATCGTGGTCACAATGATCTATCTCATGTTACAGGAGCTTAGCAGCTCATACAGTGTTACTGGGGAGTGGCACTCATCTGTGTGAATCCTTCCTTTAAAAAGAGGAGTGAGTCAATGCAAGGCTCAATATAGCTGAGCTGAAGAAGAAGGATTGATAAAGGAAAAGAGATAACAAGAGAAGGTTTTTACTGAGGGTTGGGGACAAAAGGGGAAACATCACACACACACACACACACACACACACACACACACAGGCACCCAATCAGGTTATTTAAAAAGGCCCATGAACCTATTTGTCACTTTCAAATGGATCTAAATATTTCAGTGCATTGTGGGACTACCACTTTGTATTTGAAATATTTAAACTACCATTTAAACACGGGACAAAACCAAAACCTTTAATTCTAAGTTACACACTGGATAAAAGGTAAGACTGTTTGCCAACTTTATGAAATATAACATAGTTAAGGATAAGGCTAAATGGGACATTATGTGAAATATCAATTCCAACTAATTCCAAGTCTGTTTGTTATGTAATCATTCAAACTTTATTATTTTAGAAAAAGAGCTGGTGCATTGTATCCTTTGTCATGGAACACTTCACTGACAAGAGAGAGGGTTGGTTTCCCTTTACCAGCTCACACTCCTGTTCCCAAGTGGGGCCCACAGCTGCCCAGTCTTCCTGACTTGGCTCCCTGCACTTCCTCATCAATTCATCACTACTACGGGTCCTCCTATCCTGACAAATATTCATCTTGCAGATGAAAAAAAACAAAAAACATTGGACTGCAGATGCAGTGTAAATCCATAACACAACAGCAAAGACAAGAGGTTGCGTTTCAATAAAGACTACTCAAACATTTCAGACTCTGCCATCCTTGCGTTGTTGCCAAGATGATGGAATCAGATGGTGAGCAGCATGAAATCATTTCCCTTGACAAATTGCAGGAAGCCTGAGTACCAAGTAATAGGAAACATATTCTTTTGTATGCCTTTAAGCACTTCAGTTAATGAACACATTGGCTTCCCATTCGTAAAGGATTAAATAAATGGTTGACTGAAATGACTGTTCAAGGCCTCATCAAATGCTGATCTAAACATAGTTTAGTATTTAAAAACTTCCTTTGACTTCATGTCTCTCAAAGTTTGAAGAAGTTGAAGACTAACAACACTTCCAAGTATCTTGCTGACGTTTTCTGCAGAACAACTGAAATACTACAGTTGAACCTAACTTCCAGTATTTGCATTTTTTTTGGTATTGTTGCATAAAGCACAGTGGTATTTTGTAACCTTGGCACATTGCAGAATATGGTAACTTTTTTTTTTTTTCTCATCCAAAGATCAACAGTACAGCCACTAAGTGATCTGCACATAGGAGCAGAATTTCTTTATCCAATGTCTATAAAAATAATGAAGTTTAGAATTACTGGAATTGTAGGGTTTTTGTAAATTATAGAGAGTGGTCTAGACCTCCTCTATCTATAAAGTGTCTTGAGATAACTCTTGTTATGATCAGATACTATAAATAAAATGTAATTGAAGTAAAACATTTGACTGCGACGTGCACAGCAAAATAAATTTTACTTAGAATGTTTTCAGATGTTAAGGTTTCATTATGGCAGCACCTTTAGCATCACATCCTCAACTTAAACCTGACAGATATGAGTCTAAACTAGAATAGGGATGCATGATCCGACATTTTCAGTCTCCAGTCTGATACCGATACCTGGGCTTTGAGTTTGGTATTGATCTGATACCAGTATACATGCCTCACTGTGTAGAAGTGACTAGGATCATTCTTTATGTGTAAGGCAACATTAGGCCTGCCTTATGTTGTTTCTAACTTCGTAAAACAAAATGTAACAAATAAATACCCAGATATTCATATTTACCAATTTCAAGCAACATTATGGGTCAAACACAGATATCAAAGACAAAGATGAAGCTGACATGAACAGTCGTGTGAGCACAGGTTTTTCTCAGGAAAGGCTTGATAATTGACGATCTTGCTCAATATTTCACCAGAATTGTTAATTCAAAGAATCAGCTCAACCCCCCTATGAGCAGGGATGCATTCCTGCTTGCTGGGAATTCTTCACATTCCCCACATTCATCTTTAATTGAGGTCTGGTTCATTGTCTCAATAGATGCTGAGCACTAGTGATGGGTCTTCGTTAGGCCTCAGTTTGTTATTTGACTCACACCAGTTTGTAGTCATGCTACACTCTAAATAATGTGTCAGTTTACAAGGGCTGAACTTTTATCTTCATGCATCTGGAATAACAAGGCCCTTCCAAATTAATACATTTAAAGGTCTACACATTTATCACAGTGAGTACACCAGGTCTTCTTCGACAAGAGTATCAAAAAGTTTAACTTCCTTTTCTGTGTCTGGCAACCATCCGAATATGTAATTTGTAACCCAATCATATTTCAGGTCATTCAAAATCCAACTTTATTAAATGTCTTATTTTTGTCTTCTGTCGTAAGACATTTTGAAGAGAATTCATGAGGGAGCAACATGTGGTTTTCTGGGTAACAAACAATGAGGTGAATAGCTTTTCTTTGGCACAACCCCACCCTAAGAATCTCTAAAGAAATGCAATTAGACAGCTTCAAGCCTTTCCTTTCCAAGGATGATTATTTACTTTATAGTCATTTAAACTGACTGCCTGAGCAACAATTGAAAATATTACAAATCAAGACTATGAAAAAACAAAAAGATAGGAGTCACACACACAATGTGTTAATTCTTGAGCTTGGCAATGTATGACTAATGGCACTGAAACCACAAGAAATTACATTTGATCATTAACTTCAATGACATCATAATACTGTCCATGTTTTAGTGTTTCTACAACAACTGGAAAAAATTACAGGCCTACTCATTCATGCCACTGTTGGAAACATCTGATCACAATCCAGAATGTCTACAAAGCCTGAATCATTTCAACCCATGAGAGTTGAGGTTGAACAAGACATTTTCATGTTGCGGCATTCATATTAGCAACAATATAATGTTTCAATATTTAAAGTCACATTTATTGCTTTCTTTAGCCACTTTGGGGAATAGAGGAACTTTTAAAACAAGCTAACATAGACCCATCTCTAACATATTATCTTCTAACATTATAGGCTACCTAATGTGTAGCAAACATTTGCCTTTTTACAGATGAATGTTAGTCCAATATTTACTCTCCTTTCAGGTTTTTTTTCATTGATCTTCTTTAATATTCTGCTTTCATCACTAGCTAGTGGCTGGTACTGAGCAGAAAGCTCACATTTTTGCTGAAAACAGCTGCATTCTCATATTTTGAAATTGGTTAAAAAGATGGATAAAAGAAGCTATAATGTGTGGCCATGTTAGTTCAGTTGGTAGAGCAGTCATGCCCCTTTTCCCTGTGTCCATCTGTCCTGTGGAATTAAAGGCCTAAAATGCCCACAAAAAAAAACAAAGATAAAAAATTAGGCTATAAAAGCAGCAGAGTTGGCTGTTAAGGCTACATTCACACAGCCTGCATCGGCAGTCCGACAATCCGGCAAAAACGCAGGTCTTTCCACTCATTTTGAATGGGGGTGCGTTTAGGCTGCGGCGGGGGTTGCGGCGAAAAGTTGAGACCAACTTACCTTTTGGAGAAGAACAACCCCACGTCACGCTGCGGAGGCCAATCATTTAACTGGCGATGACACTTGTGGATGACCTATGGTTTGAGCTGTTGTGAAAATCCCGTACAGTAAACTGGAAACATCACTGCCTCTATCGCTGCCACAAGAACGTGGCACAAACAAGGTATTACTGCAGCATGATTTGGTAGAGAGGGTCTTCTGTCAACATTTGATGTCAGAAATAAACATAACACCACATCTAAACACCTCTCTCATAATGAAGTCTTGTGGCTGTAGACACAATGGGGTATAGACCTATAATTAGGGTTGGGTATTGTTTGGATTTTTATGATTCCAAACCGGTACTTTAAAAGCGATTCAGATTCCTAAACAGATTCTTGAAAAATGACATCAAAGAAAGGCTCTTTTATAGAGTTTCTCTTTTTTTTTATTGAAAATTATTTCAATTTAACAAAATATTAACGTTTTAAGAGTACTTACATATATAATAAAACCCTGCACTACAGAGAAAGGGTGCTATTTTTACGTCTATTTTGGAGCGACAGAGGGAAATATTTTCAGTTGACATATTAAGTGGAACAAAAATGAGGAACCAAAATTTGTGTTCTAATCTGATCCTATTCCTACCGATTACATAGGAACCGGTTCCATAGTGGAACCAGATTTCTGTACCCAACCCTACCTATAATTTGACGGTATTGAAGAATAACAAAAGGCATAGAATGAAGTCAACTAGTTTGAAATGGTTATGAACCATAAAACCTACTAAATAAACCGCAGGCTAATGGTAGGCAATCCCACTAAACGAAGAATTCCTTTGCTGACAGGAGACTAAAGAGCAATTGTCCAAACATATCGTTTGACAACTGCTAGGGTGACAGAGAGAACAACACACATGAACCAAGTCTGCCTTAATTTCTAACTGCCAGCCCCCTCATATCTCCATGCTTCCGTTGTAAGAAACCTGCCGTGTATTGGTTTGTGTTTCAGGTTAAAAATTTGAGGAAACACTTACTTGTATCATGTAATGTGGCTCTGAAGAACACCATTGTGGTCAAGTCGGTTTTGATTCTAAAAATAATAGAATCCACAGCTGCATCTTGTCAAGAGGCTTTCAGAACAGTCTGGAAATGTATAACTAATAGCTCTCAAGACATTTTAATTGCTCTGTGTGGGTAAAAAAAACCTTATGGGCACCAACCAGATATGATAATGTATGACCACTTCCCATAGAGTGAGTCAAAATTACAGTTACTCCACCAAGGAAGTTTTTATTTTTAGTTCAGTTTGTTTGTTTGCTAGTTGCCAGGTTCTCTCAAAAATGTATCAACAATTTTGTTTAAATCTTGTGGTTTTAAGTTCTAGGGCATCAATGCATGCGTTTATGTATGCATTGATGCACATTCTGTGTTTCTTCAGAATATCTGACCAGTGAGTCAGCTATGGAAAAACATCACATTTTGAGGTGAAGATTTATTTTTTTTACATAAATACCTACATTATTCACCACTGACTACTGACCTTTTTGTGCAATCACAGCTATCACAATGTACAACCCATCTAAATATCATGGGGCGGTCACAACTTTGGTTGACAGCTATCGAAATACAGTATGTGACCACAGTAAATACATTTTTTGCAGAAGAAATATAGCAAGATTCCTTATCAGAACCCAGAGTCTGATAAGTCACAACACTGGATCCACTTGCAAATTATCAATGTTGAAATTGTGCAGCATTGGTGGAGGTATGACAGTGCTATCTAATTCCATTTTGTACCTTTAACAGAGCATTTGCCAGCTAGGATATTTATGACATGCAACAATAATCAATCATTTCTCTAACTGTCACAAGCACCAGTGTAGTAAATGTACATCTGTTGAGAAGTTTTGGTTGCAAAATACATCTATTGCAATAAACTGTCCCAATAAGGTTTAAATAGGGTTCCTGAAATCAAATATTCTGTATTTGAAGTCCATTCATATTATCATTCACAGTTGTATTCTATGACAACTAATGCAGCAGTCCTTTTTAAATGAACTGGATTTAAATTAAACAGGAATTCCATGTAGCCTGCTCCACTACCTGGCTCATACCAGCAGGCTGCAGTGCCTACGTCAACATATGGCAGATGAAGAGGCAGGGCATATTTTCAAGGGGAAAAGGGCGTCACTGCCCTCTGCCCCGAGTCAAACAACCTCAAGAAACTTTGTACGCATGGAAAATCTTCTCTGCTATTAAACACATTAAGACAGAGCTAGCTAGTATACCAGTGAGCGTTGTGTTTCAACGTTCAAATAAGTTAATTCGAAAGCAGACAGTGTGGGACAAAGAGCGACAGGTAGCCTACAACACACGCCTAGTTCAGGCAGACTTTACCAGATACAGTTTACAAAAAAGGGGAGAAAGTTACTCACCCGAACGAGGTTGCTAACAGCCGCCTGCACTGCAGCCACCGGCGCCGTCAGATCTGGAATAGCTTTCCCGTCAACTTCACCTTCTTCGTGCATTATCACCAGATGGGATATCTGCTGAGCCACCGGCTCCAGGATACTTTCTATCGTCTTCGTGTGAAAAACCGGCATGGTGACAACTTTATAACACTATCCAACAAAAAAACAAGTAAGTGTCCTATCACCTGAGACAGTTGTCTCTCAAACTACCGCTACAAAAGTCTATAATACTCCCGACAGCTTTTTTCCAGGTCAATTCACCCTCCGGTATGAAGACTACAACTACCCCCGTAAAACCATCAACGTGAAAAACTCCCAGCCAGAGAGTGAGCGCGAGCAACCTAAACGTCAACCAACGTTGTGCGCCCTCTTAACCAATCAACCAGCAAGAAGGCAACTTCCTTGGCGTCTTATTGGTCAACAGGGCTGCCGCTCTGTATCAACACCTCCCGCTTCCACACAGGCGAGTTTGCTAGAGATCCGATGTGCTCCCTAAATTACGTAATAGATTCTCATGCCCTAAAAAGGGAAATACGTGTCTACTGTTTGTAAGGAGTAGATTCCAGCCGCTGTTAATTTACTTGCCAGACAAGCTCTGCTTTTGGCACTTTCTGCTTAGCAATTGGAGCTGTGACTGATAGAAGATAAGATTGTAGACCATTGTAGGACAGAACAGGATATTCCCAATAAGCTTCAAACTGAACCTTCCAAATACATCCATAAAAGAGGATAATGATTATTAATTATGAATTTTGTAACAAATAAACAGCACTGAATTATATGTTACAGTCCATATGAGCAATTCAGTTAGTATCAAATGGAATTAAATAAAATGAAGAGGATGTGCAAGCGTCAGTGAGACATCACAGCACTATGGATGCTATTGCAGTGTTGCCAAATTAGAGACTGAATTCTTGTTTCACATATAGATACCACCAACCACATACAATAGTGTACAAACTCAGGATAGAGCTTTGTCAAGTCACCATGGCACATTGTTTCAATTCCTTCTCTGTCCCAACCTCCCACCCTGAAATAACAATATTTAAGGATTGAAAACCAACTGCCAAGCAAACCAGCTAAGGAATTCCCACAGAATCCCAAGAGGGACTGCAAGGCAGTGGCCCATTGCCTTAAAAGGAAGAGTCCATAAAGGAAGAATTAGGGAAGTTACTCTGTTTGAACTCTTGTGTAAACATACAAGGGGTTGATACACTTTCCTTTTATATAAGGGGATATTACATCAAATGTCACTGAAACATAACCACTTTGAAAAGATCAGGGGTTCTACATTATCTTGACTTTGTTGTTTGCCTGTGAGTTATCGTCACCGCAGACACTTCATTTTGTCAACACAACTATTTGTATCTATGTATATTTTAAGCCAAAACTAAAACCAATATATAGTTTTTATGTCTACCCTGCTTTAAAAGTTTTGCTTTGATACAAAATTAACCAATAGACACTAGCACCAAATATACTCTCCCTGCATCTCCCAAAACTCAGATAAATGCAAATCCAGCAGAGTTCATCCTGAATATAGACATCAAAGATGGCCTGTTGCTTCCTGAGCTCTCCAGTTACTGAAAAGGCCGCCCTGTGTGTCAGTGCTGGAATGTGAGCAAGGCTGCTCATGATGGGAGGTCTACAATTTCCTTTACTGTAGTGCTGATAAGTTCATGTTGATGCATGGTGGATGTCCTGACAGTGCAACTCATGTATAACTCAACACCATACGTCTTGAATTTTTTTTAAATACTGAGATAGACAATCTTGTTTCTAGGATGCTTAATCAAACCACATCACAACCAAAAGAGTTGTAAATGTTACTCAATGTGACAATCTGTTGACAGAATTCACCAAGTTTTTAATGTTTTAAAGGTTTAAGGTTTTTCATCAAGACCCAGTTGTTTCTGACTGCTTTACTTTCTTTTTATCCTTTTTAATCTCCACATGAGTAAGCAGCGTCATCCTCTGGTTAAAAGAAGTAAATACAGTTTATGAAATAGGGAAGGAGGAGAAAACAGTACAAAGTCACTTTTAAATATGTTCATCGTACATTTTATTACCCCAAATAGATTTTGGCTATCAGTCACTTTTCCATCTGCAGAAATTTGTGAGAAATTTCAGCTTAAAGGGCAAATCAGCAGGGATTCACAGAGGCCACACATTGCTGTTACACAGATTTTTCTGACATAAAATGTTTGTGTTCAAGAGAGTTGCACTTCTGGCCAAATGCCAATCACTAATGTCACAGCAGGTGTGTTTCCTTTAAAAGTGAATGGAGGACTCATCTGAATGGAGCTGCAGCCAAAAGTACATCATCTCTGAAAGATCCAACCATAGAGATGTGCAGCTTCATGAGCCTTTGAGAGGACTGACTGAATGATGTATGAATAAACAATTTAAAAAAGAAAAAACATCAGCCTTTCTTATTAACTGTAACCATAAATGTTGCATATTCATGATTTTAAGGTACCAGTATACATTTGTTATCCTATAGTTGGCCTGCTACGTTGACTTCGGTGAGTTGTATTGCACTTTTTGTCATGACACAGTCAACAAAACATGAATATGGAAGCAAGCTTCTGATACTGCTTGGACTTGTAGAGGGCATTGTCTAATCCCTCCAAAGGATTCCACTTTTAAATTAAAGACATAACAGGCTAAATAAATACCTGCCATCACTGTCTGTGACCTTCAATTCTTTCAACAAACTCCAGGAGACAAGACAATGAAAATTTGTCTCCTACAAAATATGCATGAATACATAATATTCTTATTCTTTGACACATCTGTTTTAGAGGAAACATAAATGTTGTCTGGATTTCACTGGCAAATTCTTTTCTAAATTCAGAGAACTCTGGACATTGCTATACCAAAGACAGTGGAACCTGGGATATGTTTCCCACATGCCACATATTGTCAGGTTTAGGCTACTAAAACATGTCTATATACTGAAAAGGTCAACACTGAGTTGAAGCATGTTACAGGATCCCCAGTCTTCCGTAACTGAATGATAAAATTGACTATAGCTGAATTCCATTTAACAGTGTCATGAGTCCCTTGAATACAACAGAGCTATCGTTAATGTTATATGTACCTGTGCTTATCCTCCTTCTACAATTCAAACTAGCTACCTTAAAAAAAGGCCTTTTGTATAATGTCACAGGACTTCCTGCTTTGGACCCCAATGTTGTCTTTTAACCACTGAATCCAGTTTTGTTTATTCCAAAACACAATATTGTCAGAAAATAGGAACAGGTCAATATTTTGGTAAATAGTCATTGAGTGGGATGAGAATATCTATATTCATGTCATGCATATGCATTAAATAAGGACTTGAAACCACTTTTCCTCTAGCACCACCATAAGGTCGACATTTGTGGTTTTCAGGGAAATGTCTGTATTGCATGAAATGTATTACACACACTTGCCCCCCTCATGATGAAATGTAATTACTTTAGTGATCCCTTTTCATCTGGCATAATCTTCAGGTCAATACTTTGATTTATGATTTACACCTGCAAAACTGACATTCCCATCAGCTGTTCTTTGTGTTTACTGCTGATTAGCAAATATAAGCATGCTAAGACCCCAAAACTAAGAGGTGCTTTAAAGGCCAGCTGTTGTCTTAAACGTTTATATAAAGGTGTGTTTAGCTCTATCTATAGCTTTGGATCCACACACAGCGAGGGCAGAAGAGTGAGAGCAAGGAATTGGATGCTGTGTGGAGATATCATAATTTGTAATGTGTTAAAAGGCCACATGTGGGCACTAAAGCACTTTACAGAGAAGGTGGATAGACAGTATGATGTGTATGGTCTGGTGTGGTTACTCCACCCTCACTCTTATATTTTTGATTGAAATTTTTTGATTGAAATGTCTTTGTCAATTTCTTTTTGCTTTTTGTCAGTCCGATGTGTATGTTACGATATATATATATATATATATATATATATATATATATATATATATATATATATACACTACCGTTCCAAAGTTTGGGGTCACATTGAAATGTCCTTATTTTTGAAGGAAAAGCACTGTACTTTTCAATGAAGATAACTTTAAACTAGTCTTAACTTTGAAGAAATACACTCTATACATTGCTAATGTGGTAAATGACTATTCTAGCTGCAAATGTCTGGTTTTTGGTGCAATATGTACATCGGTGTATAGAGGCCCATTTCCAGCAACTATCACTCCAGTGTTCTAATGGTACAATGTGTTTGCTCATTGGCTCAGAAGGCTAATTGATGATTAGAAAACCCTTGTGCAATCATGTTCACACATCTGAAAACAGTTTAGGTCGTTACAGAAGCTACAAAACTGACCTTCCTTTGAGCAGATTGAGTTTCTGGAGCATCACATTTGTGGGGTCAATTAAACGCTCAAAATGGCCAGAAAAAGAGAACTTTCATCTGAAACTCGACAGTCTATTCTTGTCCTTAGAAATGAAGGCTATTCCATGCGAGACATTGCTAAGAAATTGAAGATTTCCTACAGCGGTGTGTACTACTCCCTTCAGAGGACAGCACAAACAGGCTCTAACTAGAGTAGAAAAAGAAGTGGGAGGCCGCGTTGCACAACTGAGCAAGAAGATAAGTACATTAGAGTCTCTAGTTTGAGAAACAGACGCCTCACAGGTCCCCAACTGGCATCTTCATTAAATAGTACCCGCAAAACACCAGTGTCAACATGTACAGTGAAGAGCCGGCTGCGGATTCTGGGCTTCAGGGCAGAGTGGCAAAGAAAAGGCCATATCTGAGACTGGCCAATAAAAGAAAAAGATTAAGATGGGCAAAAGAACACAGACATTGGACAGAGGAAGACTGGAAAAAAGTGTTGTGGACGGATGAATCCAAGTTTGAGGTGTTTGGATCACAAAGAAGAACGTTTGTGAGACGCAGAACAAATGAAAAGATGCTGGAAGAATGCCTGACGCCATCTGTTAAGCATGGTGGAGGTAATATGATGGTCTGGGGTTGCTTTGGTGCTGGTAAGGTGGGAGATTTGTACAGGGTAAAAGGGATTCTGAATAAGGAAGGCTATCACTCCATTTTGCAACGCCATGCCATACCCAGTGGACAACGCTTGATTGGAGCCAATTTCATCCTACAACAGGACAATGACCCTAAACACACCTCCAAATTGTGCAAGAACTATTTAGAGCAGAAGCAGGCAGCTGGTATTCTATCGGTAATGGAGTGGCCAGCGCAGTCACCAGATCTGAACCCCATTGAGCTGTTGTGGGAGCAGCTTGACCGTATGGTACCAAGAAGTGCCCATCCAACCAATCCAACTTGTGGGAGCTGCTTCTGGAAGCGTGGGGTGCAATTTCTCCAGATTACCTCAACAAATTAACAGCTAGAATGCCAAAGGTCTGCAATGCTGTAATTGCTGCAAATGGAGGATTCTTTGACGAAAGCAAAGTTTGATGTAAAAAAAATCTTATTTCAAATACAAATCATTATTTCTAACCTTGTCAATGTCTTGACTCTATTTTCTATTCATTTCACAACGTATGGTGGTGAATAAGTGTGACTTTTCAGGAAAACACTAAATTGTCTGGGTGACCACAAACTTTTGAACGGTAGTATATATATATATATATATATATATATATATATATATATATATATATATATATATATATTACATATTAAGGATTATGTGTAGAATTTGCTAAATAAAATATTTAAGAAGATAAAATACCTTTTCTCATATGTGGTCATCTCTCTGCTTTCTGATTTAGTGTATGTTGTCATCAGCTAAAGACTCAGCAAGAACAAAAACGCACTGCTCGAGGTGTCTGACTCAGTACCATTGTCAGGTCCTGTGACAACAGCAGCATCAAACATGTGGAGGACTACTCTCTGCTTATACTACTCCCATAAAAATCTAGCACCAATGGATGATACCAACATTTTCAGTCCTACTGTAGCAATGTCTATGTACTTGCTTCAATGTGACTTGTTTTTTTTTGTGGTTACATCTGTTAATTATTTGAAGATTAGTTATCTTCTGAGAGATTATGTACAAGGTTTCCTGGATATAGTTGACAGATTAACATATTGTACCGTACAGCACGCCATTATTAAGATCCAAATTGGTTGTTTTTTTATTTCTGAATTGCATCCCTTAATAAACTTTTTGTATTAATAAAAATTAATGATTTGCTGTCAAAATGCTGTACAAAATCCCTTTTGTGAATCAGTGAAGTTACTTCAAAATCACATACACAGCAAACAGTTTGCATAATGTCATAATGATCACCTTTGATTTTTAGAAGTGGTGTAGGACCCGCTTGTGTTTTAGTGATGTTGCCACAACCCTAGGTCCCAGCAATTCATGTAGTGAGAAAAATCTTGTCTTTTTAATCTTAAGTTTTACTGAAATCTGGTATCTCTGGTAAACATTTTCCTCCATGAGTGCACAACACCATATCAACGGCAACTGTTTAATATTATTGAAAGATGTAAAGCATATGGTTATCAGAATGGAGTACATACATTTCAGTGGTAGTACATGAGTGGTCTTTCCTAAAATGTTGATCCTGCTCATCTAAGCAAACTTCCCTCAAATTCTTTCTCCATCTCAATGTTCATCATCCAATGAACTGATGGTTTATGATGCTCTATGCTCTATATTTCACACTCCTTCATTATGCCCCCTCCCTGGCTTCTCACATCTGCCGGTAGGAAAGTGCCCTCCTCAGCCCTGACTCAGATTGTTAGTGAGTGCATGTTGCTCACTCTCTCCTCCCCTTGCTTCTTTTCTTTTTTTCTCTCTCAAGCTGTCTTACTCTCTCCCTCCTCCTCTGCACTTACTCTCTCCTCACTCTCTCAATCGTTCTCTCCTTTTGATCACTTCGGTCCCTTGCTCCGCTCCCTCTCCCTTTCTCCTACACGGTTCTGTCACTCACTCACACACTCATACCAGCTCTCCCTGGGCACCATCTCCACCATTGAAGATCCTCATTGTGTCTACGTTTTGCCAGGTGGAAGCACTACTCACAGTCACCATTTCCACCCCGGAGAGTTCCACACTGGCTGCACAGCCCCTTCCCCGGCTGAGCATCGGGCGGAAGACCCTGGTGGCAGCTGCTGTGGGGGTCATGCTGGTCTTGGTTCTGGTGGTCCTCATTCCTGTGCTGGTCAGCTCCGTTGGCACAGGTGGCATAGATGACAGTGCGAGCCACTACGAGATGCTGGGTACCTGCCGCATGGTTTGTGACCCCTTCCCCAACACGGGCACGTCGGACACAGGGTTGCACGCAGGAACAGATACAGCAACCACAGGCCTACAGGTGAACAACGATGCAGATCTGAGTGATCATAGCATTGGCCCACCTCTGCCTACTTACAGTGCTCATGGCCCACAAGGCAAACCAGGACGTCCAGGCAAGCCCGGACCCCCAGGACCACCTGGAGAGCCAGGCCCACCAGGACCTAAGGGTCCACCAGGAGATGGTGTGGACATTGTACGGACAGGGATTCTAGGTTTAGGGGGTAGAGGGGCAGTCAGTACAACCACATACAGTACCATGCCTCGGGTGGCATTTTATGCAGGACTAAGAAACCCCCAAGAAGGTTACGATATTCTACGATTTGATGACGTGGTGACTAATATTGGTGGTAACTATGAGGGCACAACGGGCAAGTTCACCTGTAAGATTCCTGGCACTTACTTTTTCATCTACAATGTGCTGATGAGGGGAGGAGATGGCACCAGCATGTGGGCTGACCTGATCAAGAATAGTCTGGTGGGTAACACTTTTAAATGCTCAGACACCTTCTCAAAACACTTCTAATGTTTAATATTTCATGTTGACTTTTATAAAACAGCAAAATTACGTATATATTGTATAATTATTACCATGAGTTAAGAATTCTGAATCATACACTTGAATGAACCTGCATCCAAATTGCTCAGGGAAGAGTGTAACCAGTGTGCTTGTAGTCTAAATTGAGTAGTCATGCATTCATGTGGATAGTGATGTTAGATCTGACTTAGGCTAGTGTTATAGTCCAAGATAATGACAATGCACAGTGGCATGCTGCCAGATTGTGTATCTGTGCATATTACACATCCAGTGATGTACATGTTGAAGTGAGTGGAAGGAGTGCAGCGTTATCTCAACTCTGCACACATCAAAACACAGCCTGGGGTAGTGGCTAGTTCAAAGCTGGTGCCCTTTGAAATACAACAAACTTCACGGAACCATGATGTGCCACACTAGTATGGGTTATCAGACTGCCTGTTAGGCTCAGGCGTTTCAATATCGAATCATGACATTTTCTATACTCATGGATAGTGTTGTAATGTCTTTAAAGCCCCAGGTGATGACATTGATTAAACACCATGTAAATCTGAGACTAGACATTTACCTACAAACATCTCTGCCAGGCTGCGGCAGACAGTACAGAGAGTGGAGACATTAACACCTATACATTATAAAGTAATCCATTGAAATGGCCAGACAGTTATTGCCATATTAGTGAATCTAATAGAGACATTTTTTTTGTGGAGACTGTTTCATAGAACTGTGGGTTCAACTCTCTGGACATTTCGTCTGTGTTTTACTAGGTTGCATAGCGAGATACCACACACTAAACACATGTTGCTGTCATATTGAACTGCATCATACTGTAAGGTATTTGTCTTATTTTGTCCCAAAAGAATAAAATAACGTACAGTGCAATACAACACCACATCCATGGCATTATACAGAATACTGAAGTTACAGTATTCATGTTACCCCCCACTCCTTATTATGCATGTTGGTACACTATATCATATCAACTAGGATGCCCAAACACACACATATTACAGTTCTTACCACAAATAATATAATTGTTACACTTGTTATGCTTTTACATTGTCTCAGTTTTAAAGTGGGCTGTAAAAAGTTAATGTGAAAGTAATGTAAAGTGAGTATTATATTTAGAGTCCATAAAACCGGCTTAATTTTAACTTAAACAAAAGAAAAAGTGATGCTTACAGTGTGGAAGAACTGTTAGCTAGATATTTTATCAGAATGATTCACCTGTTGGCTAACTATCACTTGTAAAGAGTTCCTTCAACTACCGCCAAGGGCAATGACATTATAAATACTCTGCAATGCCATCTATGACATTTTATACATAAAGCTACATTTACCTACCATAATTTAAAAAAAATGTATTATCTATTACAGTCTTATGCAACTATGAGCTCCAAGATCTCTAACCATAGTATGAAAATGTGTCCCTTTAAACAAATTAAAGTATTACTAAATGTTCAAAAAAAAATCATAATACACATTATCAGGGTGGATACTGAGTTACAAAGCACAAGCAAATATACAGTTTCTATGTGGATAATAAGCATCAATTAAAAACTAAAAAGTCATGTAAACATGGTTTCAGGCAAACATGCAAACCAACTACACTTATTGATTAGTTCACCTACAAATGATACAACTGAATGTGTGTTATTCACAGTCTAAACGGAAAAGTAAAACAACAATATGTATTAATTATGTCTTGAATTGGTCCAAGAGGGGCAAAGTGGTGTCAGGACACTTTAGCCACTACTATGCAAGTCTCTGGTTAAAATCACAACATTTCTCATACAAGCTACAGAAAATATTTTTATAATTACGACACAAAATTAATTAAAATTTTTGGTCAGTGTCTTTTTGTCAAAGGTGGACATTATGCTGCTTCAATAGCGTGGAGGGTGGACACAGGGAGGGAAAGGAGTTCTGGCTGGATTGCCTTCAGTTCTCACAAATCCACCATCTTGGTGTCATCTGTGGCTCAAACTCTTTTCTCAGACCCTGCAGTCTCTTGATATATGCTTTTGTTCTGCATTGGCACTAATTAGGACTCCACATTCCTATTTTGGTTCTAACTTAGTTTAGATCTTGTCGCCAAAATCTGGTTGAAGCAGGGATGACACAGTTGCAGTGTAACGGCCAACATGGCAACCCAGATCATTACACATTAGCAAAAGCTTAGAGGGGATAACTGTACATAAAGTAACTTCCCCCAGCTTCCCTTTTTATACACACATGAAGAAGAGATTTGGGTGTTATGCTGTAGATCTAACACCCTCAGTAATTACCCTGTGCTGACACGATGACACTTCTATTTGGGATAAACATGGCATTATCAGTGGTCTTCCCAGAAAAAGGTGGATCTAAGAGTTGAGCATGACGCAAAGGAGAGTATATGCACCGCCATCCTTCCTCAGAGGCAGACTGACTCAAGCCTGACCCTTTCAGTTGAGTCATGAGAGAAAAACAAGAAATTCACCACAGGGGACACACTTTACACAATCTCTCAAATTCAGTTCACACGTCTTGCAAATATACTTTCCTTAAAATAAAATTGTTAGTCAACCTATACAGGGAAAATAAGTGTGGTCTCATGTCAGCCAGTAAATCAGCAAGTCATTTGTTTGTGTGCGTCAAATTATTTATTTCAATATCATCATCTATTGTACTTCAGTAGTGTCATCTTACTGTTATTTCAGCCTTATAAATAATAATTTATAATAATTATTTTAGCATTTTATTTACGATACTTGACTGCATTTTGCTAACATAGAGTCAATTAAACAATTCTTCATGTAATCTTTTCCTCAGCATTTTACATTTCTTCACTTCCTCTCTCCTTGTATTTGTGTGCATGTCATATTCCAGGTTAGGGCCAGCGCCATTGCCCAAGACCAGGATCAGAGTTATGACTACGCCAGCAACAGTGTCATCCTTCATTTGGATGCAGGCGATGAGGTTTTCATAAAATTGGATGGGGGAAAGGCCCACGGGGGCAACAGCAACAAATATAGCACATTCTCAGGGTTCATCCTCTATGCCGACTGAAGTCGAGACAGGACGTGGGCTCAGAGGTGAAAGGTCACAGCCAGAGGTGTTCACTTCCTGACTTTAACTTGGCTCTCGTAGTAAGGTTAATGTTGCCCATAGCCACTGATCCACAGTCAGATTGTTTTTACAGATGTTTAAGCATTGATACAGTGACTAAGGCTGTGGATCTGTGGTTATCTGTAACTGTGTACTTTCTCATCCATATGTTCCGTTGTATACAGGGTGCCTATGCTGCTATTCTGATGGAAGTAAGCAACTAAACAGTGACAGTGATGTCAAGTGTCATGCTGAGGTACAGTAACAATTCTGACAGTGAAGAAGGTTCACCATCATTTTTGAGCTGTCATTTCAATATCAAGTCTGGAAATCTAGTCAGTCAGTCATGGTGACTGCATTATTTGTAAATGTGCTGTTCAGATTTATGTTAAAATTGTGTTTTCTCATGCTGTTTGTATGATAAAATGTGCTTCAATGACAGAGGAAATATATTCTCTCCTGAGAAATGCTAATTTGTCAAATATTGGGTGCCAAAATGAGATTATGCTTGTTGTTCTGAATGGCAGACAGTGTTACAAACTGTATTGTGTCTTTGTGTGACAATTTTGAAAATCATGTTATATCAGCCCATTCATTTTTGCATATTATTAGTGTATAAACTGTAAATTTGATATTTGATCGTGATGTCTGAACAAAATCAAAGTAGTGTACATACACCATCTTGTGTGTCTATTAAAGAATATATCTGTAGATTGATGGTTGTACAATTATATCACATGATGTGTTGTAAATATTTATTTGATTCATGCATGCAACAACTGTCAAAAATGTTCTGTATGTTTCCACAAAAGATAAAAAGATAACAGTGACTTAAAACAACATTTAAATAGCTAGGTGTGGGCTTGAGGAACATCCATTCCTGTTGCGTTGACTTTTAGTCCATGATTTTTCATTAAAAAATGTTTTTTTTTGCATCTTCTCAAACCTTATGTGTTTAATGTCACTCACGTAATCTATTTCTTGATCAGCTGTTCTGATCTCTAATTTTCCAGTGAAACCAGCCTTTAGTCCTGTAAATGTTAGCCTACACACAAGAGCCACGCAAGCCTAGGGACAGGCAATCAACACAGAGATGATCACTGAGGAAAAGGGGAGAAGAAATCACAGCTGTGTTAAATGCCAAATGAAGGGGGAGATGATTATGTTTCACAATCAAAGGAGAGATGTGTGTTTTCCTCTAAAGTGTGTGGAGATTTAGCCCAAAAAAGTCAGGAGACGGATGTTAACATATCATGACAAAGCTTAGATCAGTGTCTGAAAGTAATCAAGGGCAAATTAGGCTCTGCTGTGACGGCAACACAAGTGTCAGAGACAGGAAAATAGCTTCCAGGCGTAAACTGTAAAAAACTGTATATTTTTCTGTTTTCTTCAAAGCTCACTTTGATATTATGAAATTCTTTGGACATAGTTTGCCTTTGACATGGGTCTTGTAGGGTCCAAAACTGTCTCTTGTTTAGTTTAAAATACAAAGTTAAGAGTTTAAGCACGAAGGTTTCAGGGGTGTTGAGAAATGTAAACTGTTAAACTGCACAGACTTATTCACATATGCAAACACAAGTGAATACCATCCCAGTGTTACCTTTCAAGCTCAATTGAATATAGTATTTGTTTGAGCTGTAAACAGGTTTAAAAGTATACAGCTGATTAAAATGATGAGACTAGATTGCCACACTGTGCAGCGCTAGAGCACCCTGTTGTCTGTTTAACTGCTTTTCAACTCCGGTCTTAACTTAAGCTTGTCTTAAGACAGCAGAATTCCTCCAGACACAATTAAGACTGAAGGTCCGTGCATAAGCAGAGGTCACCCAAGCCAGGGGGCAGCTGAGCACTAGTACAGGCTGTTTTCTCCTTGCAGGGTCCATGAGCACATCATCAAATTAGAGACTTCATGTCACAATGTCAAAGACAAATGCCCCAGGTCTGCAAGAAACAGCTTTCACTGCTGAAACCCTCAGAACTGAACATTGCCCGAGAGTCTGCAACATCTGTAATTTTCCTGAAGCCCTCAGGGAGAAAACAAAACAAATGCACCCAAAACATTCTTATACAAAACGCTTAAGAGACAAGAAGTTCAACAGCATTTATTATTTCAAAATGTATGAGTGAAAAGAGTCAAATAAAAATGCAGCGGAATTCATTTGTTTTTTCAGTTTCCCAAGAAGGACTTTAGTCGTGCCATCATGCTACCAAATAATACTTTTGATTGCATCATGTTGCATAAATAAAAAATGATCCCCCCCAATTTAGCCATCCATAAATCATTTAGGAGACATTTATCGAGGTCAGAGTCATAACGAAAACAAGGGTGAGCCTAAAACCATCTGTGGAAGTCTCTGCGTAAAACGTAGAGAAATTCTCTTGGCAGGCACCTTCTTTTCCTCATCCTGCACAACTGGGTGATCCCTTACTCAAGCTATTGTGCTTATGTAAGCGACACAAACCCCCTCCTCAGGGTAGTTTGGTTTTGATGGTGACATTAGCTGAACAACCAACCCAACAGGACACTACGGAGCTGTTGTTTTAATCTGTGATGAAACAGCATCTGGATTATACGTGACCCTTGAACCAATAGCATATATTTCATCTCATGTCCTCCCTGACTTTATTCAGGCCCAAGGTTTGAAGATAAGTATTCCTCCAAGAAGTGCTAAGCTGCTTTTTGTTGACGTAAGCTTCATCTCTTGGACTCGGATGTGGGGATATTTTGAGATTTTCTACTGTACCTCCTTTCATCATGTAGCTATAAGTAGAAGGATTAGAAAGATTATGTCTATCCAAGCTTGTTTTAATTTAGGTAATCTCCAGTGTATGCAAACAAAACTGACGGAAAATTTGATTCATTCACTCCCGCCCACTCCCTATCAGTAAACTGAGATGGCTTCAGTTTGACATTTGCAGGGGCCAATTGATGAGGTGTGAGGATTATCGGGCTACCGCAGTGCATGTTTGTGGGTCCATGTACGAATGTTTTGGTCAGTGTACAGGTCAGCGTGCATGTGTGTCCCTGCATGTGTCTTAAGTTTCATTGAGACAGGAGAATGCTAGGCTTGGAGAGAGTACCTCTTCTGAAATGTCTGAAGTGACATTAATAAGCCCTTGGTGTTGTTATCTTTAGCGTCCCCCACTTAACTCACCAGGGGAGATGCAAATTAGAGATAGATGCTTTAATTGTCAAGCTAAATTGCCATTGTTGCTCATGTACACTTCCTCCCAACAAATGTACAGCCTTTCTCCACACACACACAAATGGTTTTACTCCTGTGGGCGGGCACCTAAGAAGATGTTTACTTCGATTTTAACACAAAGACTAGAACTTGGCAGCACAAATTGCCACACGTCAATTTAATAAGCTCACAACAACATGCTCACAATAATAATGCTGACATTAGTATGTTGTAATGTTTAACATGTTCACCATCTTAGTTTAGTACAGAGTCATAATCAGCAATAAACACATAGTACAGCTGGGGCTAATAGGAATGTCATTTATTTTGCTGTAGGAAGGCAAAGATTTGGAGA
Organism: Percina caprodes; assembly: GCA_013375575.1. Lineage (NCBI taxonomy): Eukaryota > Metazoa > Chordata > Actinopteri > Perciformes > Percidae > Percina > Percina caprodes. The sequence continues at coordinate 5,718,429 of JABXJD010000010.1, forward strand.
AAGTGAAATTTTGATGTGATGATGGCACTAGAAAAGTTATCAGATCACCGAAGTTACTACAATTAAACCTCATGAGGACATGAATGTATGTAATTCTATGGCAATCCATCCAGTAGTTGACATTTCACTCAAAACCCCAAATGTGAACCTCATGGTGGCGCTAGAGGAAAAATCAGGGGGTTACATTCATCATAGTCTGGATCAAAAGAAATACATTTCAAGGGTAATTGCCAGGCAATGTGGAACCGGAAGGTGGAGGACATATCCCCACCGCCTTATTATGGATCCCACGTAACTTCTAGGCAAGTCCCGCCCTACGAAGCAGCCCAATTGCTTGGGGTTAGGCATATACCTTGAGTGGTTAAAGTTAGGATAGCCAATTGGTCAGGTCGTAGGACCTGAACAAATCAGGTTCTGTTACCTTGCGCAAGCATAGATGCCTGACCAAGAGTGGCATATGAATGCTATTGGATGGCGGGTCCCTCCTATAAGTTTTGTGGGTTTCCTAATAACGCATCCCCACCATATCCCCACCTTCAGCTTTCTGTGTGTTGCCATTCTCTTTAGGGAACAAGAACAAACTTAAAACTAGCTAGATGCAAGCTGAAAATGACAAGTTTTAAAGAAAATTTGGATTGTGCAACAAGGCTGTCATGCTTGGTTCTTTCTGTGAATGATTGTAAAGATTTTCATTTACTATCTAACTGGGATGTTTTGGGACCATTTGACAGGGATTGACAAAATGGGCTACACACTGCAATACACTGGTAGAGCAAATTACATTTATCCATGTATCAAGCTAATTTAAATAGCTCATATGACTGCATTGTGTGAACAGTTAACTTCATGTGTGTCATTTTACAGAGCCACCCTGGGTGCGTCCTGAATTTAGCACCGCCCAAGATGATTGTGATCGGTTTAAAGAAATTCACACAACCCAGAGAGTTTTTTTCTTTTACAATTGATGTGTGGTGTAGCCAGACCTTACTCCCCAACATTGTGGAGATAGTTCTGGCAATACAAGACTACATTCGTGAGGATTCATCTGCTTGGCATCATGAATGTCTGCACAAACATTTCTGCAAATCCATTTGGTAGATGTTAAGATATTTTACTAGAAGTGAAAACTTTGATCTGATGGTGATGCTTAAGTCAGTTGATCATAAAAGTTGTTAGGAATATATCATCTGGGAACAATGAATGTATGTACGAACCACCAAAGCAACTCATCTAATAGTTAACTAGACATTTCACTAGAAGAACGATCTGCAGGGGGCACTAGAGGAAAAGTCAGGGGATCACCAAAGTCACTAGGGTTTATTCTGAGGGGACAATGAACGCCTGTGTAAAATGTCATGGCAATCTATCAAGTAGTGTGTAGTGTTGAGATTTTACAATCTTGACCAGGCCGATTGGTAGACTGAAATTGCCATCCCTAGAGCCATGCTGCTAACAGGGTCTTCTTAACACTGTTGCTGTCAATAATTACTGACATTTAACAGAACCTTTCCAGCTGCGTGGCCCTTCTCTTCAGACATGTTATCTCACCATAAGGCTTCATATATCATGTTGATTACTAAAAATAAACAGTGTTATGTGTAGAAGCTGATCTCATCCTTCAGGCTTCAATCTGAAATACAGCCTACTTCTAGCACCTCTCTGAAATTTCTATTGACTGTAATAAACAAAGATGTCAGAGTCATTCAAAATGTGGACTTGCATGGTAGACAGTGGCATGTTTGTGCATCATTAAATAAGGTAGGTATAAAATAAATATCAACAGAACAAAATCACATCAACAATCCCATCATGCCTGCGTAGGGAGGGCTCTGTTAACATGGACATCTGGTATATCATGCTTTCAAAATCTCAATCAATACAGTAAACAACATGATTACAAGGAGGTTGCATGTAGTAATTGATCTTTGTGAAACCTTAAATCTTGCTTGTATTGTGAAAAGGACAATGCTCTCATCAGTTGCTGCTGCTCTCTGATCAGTTGTCTCAGATTTATGGCAGAGTGATCAGCAAAGCCAGAGGGGAGATATGCATTTGTGATAAGTTCTCTTGGTGAAGTATGTTTTGTTAAACTGCCATTAAGTCATACTGCTAAATGCTCAAGAGCTGATTTATTCTAGCCTCTAGACCAGCTATATTCTTTTGGCCAATAGAATATTTAAGTAATTAACACACTTATTGGAACCCAAACCAACCTAAACGAACCTAAACCTAACCAAGTAGTTTTGTTGCCTAAACAGGTTCTGCACTGCAGGGGCTTGGGCTGACATTCGTAAGATAAGGCACAACAATTTTTGCATTACTTTACGTAAGATATTACACCAAACGTTGCATGAGGATACTTTGAGAGGGTTTCTGCTTTGTTTTTCCCATGCACGTGTACGAGGACACACGTGGATGACAGGGTATACACTTCTGCCAATTGTTTCAATCTATTCCACTGATCTAAAGGTTGCAGCAACACGGCAAGATATGCATAAATGTGGCAACAACAGCAGAGGAAAAGGAAGACTGCAAGCTAGTAAACGTGGATGTAAACTATGCTGGACTTAAATATTTAAAAGAATCTGCTTTGTAAATGTTTTATGTGGAAGGAAATGCGTTAATCACATTTATTAAAGCTCAAGGAGACACACATTGTGTTTGGGTAAGTGAAACTGAATTGAAACACACCTTTTGTTTGTTACAAGTTAACACACATAATGGAGGACAGACATAGTTACATGTGTAAAATTCTCACCTTGCATTGTATCAAATCTGCCTGTATGCACCCATGGACATTCCCCCTTGTCCTAGCACTCATTGGGAGAACATGACAACATGCATTCTGCCCTTTCTTCCCCATCATCATGCTTGATCTGGGGACTGTCCACTGTGTCAGTGACTCAATACAAACGGCCTTGTTCCCTCATAGCCCTGACTGAGCCAGGGTTAACATGTAGGGACAGGCTGAGTCATGTGGCTGGGGACGCTCCGCTGGCGTGTTGCCTGTCTCTTCACCTCACCGCAGTCTCATGGATGCAGTCTGACAAAGGGCTACGGAGGCGCTGCGAGTGCCTCTTCCTGAGCATGACACAAGATGCCATAGTTCAAGAACACTAAAGTCGTTACAGTTGCCTAGGCCAGTTTATTCTACCCGCTGGTGTCGAGCTGCATTTGTGACCTGGGGGAGTGGGCACACCAGTGGCCTTGTGGGTTTTTCATCATTGCACTGTTTGTCCATTTGTGCTTTAACAAAATGACAAAAACCTAAATCAAAAGATAAGTGCAAGACTCAATTCTAGACAGAAATGTTTTTCTAAGATTGATCTTTTTGGAGATTATACATTCCAACAATAAAGTAAAATGTTGCTCATGCATCATTGCATTGGTGATAATAATTATATTATATAGATGACTAAAGATTGCTGCTAATACTTTACTGCTGATAGTACTTTTACTTGTATTACTATTTTTACATAAAGCTTTATTGCATAACTTTTTTCATATTATTGAACATTTGTTACATTCAAGCCATTGCCAAAAGAGTTGATACAAAGCTAATTAAGACTATCAGCTCCACAAAACTCTCTCTGTATTTCTCAGTATGGCTATGTTGAGAAACTTGTATCTTCTGGCAAACTTTGCACGCGGAAAATTACCTCTTCTGAAGAGTCCATCATGGTTTTTTTAAAATCATTTACACGTTTCCTACTATGACATGTCAAGATGTCTTCTGTGAAAAGGGCCAATGTAAATGTACTGGGGGATGTAGACTGTGTGAGGTTAAGAAATTATTTGGTATATTTTTGGTTTAAACAATTCCACTAAAGGCTATGTACACTGGGCCAAGGTTAATGTACCAATAAGAATCCTAAAGATGTAAGTTGTCCCATCCTAACAACTGCAACAAAATAATTTTGATGGAAGGTCTAATTAGTCAAAAAGAATGAGAAGTGAAGTGTAGGGGCTTTAACATTTAATTAATAATTAAATATTAATTCACTAAAACTGAATTGCTTTTAACAACCCCTGATGAATACTGAAATCCTATTACCCTAAGGAGAGCATGTCCTTTCATTGTGCTGGCAAAAATTACCCCTGGAGTCAACAATTAAGACTCAAAACAAAACTAATGCAATTGTTATAATTAAAAAATGTAAATTATCCAGAGTCGAGTTTGGTGCAAAGCTATTTATTTTGTCTGCCTTTGCCCAAGCTGTTTTACCTTCCGTGACGGTAGGAAGCGGGGGGAAGGATGAAAAACCACGCACTGTGATGCCGTAGGGCCTAGGCCAACTCTCTGAACATGATGGTGAGATTATAGAAGTCTTTACCCCCTGCCATGAGGAAATCATTTGCTCTGCTCCCGGAGAGGACCCACCACACACTATAAAGCGGCAGGTTGAGCTGATATCCATGCACTTTTACAAAGTCTAACAAGGCAACTTTAGACTTTCGCCATTTAGCTTGACACCTTCAGAATTAAACCCCATTTATATTCAGACTGAGATTTCACCACCCATCTCTGCCTGGAGCATTCACACTTGCTGGTACAGATATAGTGTTCCTTCCACGCTCTGCATCTGGCCTCTGTGTGTCTGAGAAAGAGATGGAGAAAAGGCAAACTTGGAAATCTCTACTGAACAGCTGGCTGCCCAGTAAAGCATATTAACCTTTGGACCACAACAGAGCCAGTGCTGTTTTTTTTTTTTTTAAAAGAAAGCAACCACTAAGAATAAACCATGTTCTTCATTACGACCGAAAGACGGACAACCCTGGATTATGTTACAGTGTGATTGTGTGTATTACGTTGACAGCTGTATGTACTCTTTACATGTGTTGCAGAAGATCACTGTGGATGGGATTTTGTGTTTTAAATATGTGTAGCCACGCAGTCTTGGGTCACCGCCCGCCGCCCACCACAGCCCAAGTCACTTTGCATTAATTCTGCTGTGGCTTGATAAAAGCAAATAGCAGACCAGTAGGGGCTTTAGACAGAGCCAAGTGAGCCAGGCAGGCTCATGAGACCTTAGTGCCAGGATGATGTCACCACGCCTGCCTCTGGGCCTGAATTGTTATGCCTAAGCTCTAATGTGGACAGGAGCAAGGACATCACAACTGACCGTTAACTTCATTTTTTTGTCTTCTCCTGAAAAACACATTTTCCTGTAGGATTTAAATACATCAATGTCTTTCGTAAAGACTACTTGATTGATGCATCATATTTCATTTTTGTGGCTATTAAATCAGGTACGCCTAGAAGATCAACTGCATTTTTTTCAAATAAATTTTAGTTGTTCTCAAACTTCTCAAAAGGTGATGATTTGCGCCTTTTCTTGTCATACATTATTGCTCTAGTGTTTTTGGAATTTGACCCATAATGGTGTCAAAATGTCATTATATCTCACTTTTGACCATGAACATGTCCCTCAACTCCAACACTAAATCGCTGGAGTACCCCTCTAACCCCTTTAATTTCTTCATTAAAGGGGTTAGAGTATTCTAAAATTTTAAAATAGACATCTGTTACTTCAAAACAGTCGTGTTGGATAATTTATATTTCAGTTAAGCCGCAAATGTTAGAAATTGTTGATGTTTTAGTTACATGTGAGTGTGCACAGAAAAACAAAATCAGACTTACAGTTGTATTTACAGGGCCAGCTTCAAGTGTAAGAAAATACAGTGATATAAAGTCTGTTACTTCATTTAAATTCGCTATGTTCCCATTAAAAATGGATTGTAAAATACATTGTCATTTATCTTCATTATACAGGCCTTTAACATATAACCATAATACATTCTGTAAGCAACCAATCATTCCTATTGGGCATTTTATTATTTTTTATATGATGATTTTCCATAAAAAATATTTCTTAAAATGTAGTCATCACAGGGGATAGCACTGGCATTTTGCACTACAAATGTGTGCAATATATTATATGCAAATATGAAAATTGTAAATAAATTAAAGGGAAAAAAACAGTGACTTCTGCACATCTAGTTTTCAAGAATGTACAGCTGTTTACTCCTTTTGTATGCTCTCACCAACAATGTCTCATTTGAATTTCTTCGTGGAGTACAAAATTGTAAAATAAAATCTTTAAGATTCTACAATAATGAGTTTTAACTTTTTACTGATGTTAGTTATGTGTTAACTGCTGCACCTAAATAAAAAGTTTTGCCAGTTTTTAGGCACCAAACTGTGATCGCTGAGAGCGTCGGGAAGCTTGTACGGCCTAATGTATCACCTTCTGGTGTTTAATGTCAGAATAAAACCAACTGAAATTGCACATTCAAACCCTTCACACTAAACCGCATTTGTCAGTGCACATTGTGTCAATAATGTAAGTCAGTGTTAACTGCAAACGGAGCACATCCCACCACTGAACTGTAGTGGCGGGTGCTGTGAAACTAATCTCACAGTAAATTGCATCTGGCCCTCCCAACATGCCTTCGTCTGCTTCTATTCATCTTTGATCACATTCTGGACCAAACACTTTCTCCCCCTCATCTGTCCTCTGTTAGGACAAAAGTAACTTGGCTGCATATAGCAGTATCCCACCCAGACCAGTAGTGGCAACAATAGCAATGACCCTCACTAAGAGGAAGTCCATGGAGTCCTCCAGCTTTGTGTGCAATCGCAGGACCTGTCGGTGGGTGTCCTCTCGGCTGCCAGAGTTCTCAATAACATGATTGGCCAGGCCGCGCTTTTCATTGAGCGGCATCTGTGCAGCCACGCGCTGCTCGGCCTGCTCCTGGGTCAGGCCGTCCCTCTGCATCAGACGCAAAAGCTGAGTGGCAGGGTCACTGAAAGGGAACCAGCAATGGAAGTTATTTATGGAGCAGCCATGTTAAAAACTCCAGAGGCAGTGACTCATGCTAATAAGACACACACGGAGGGCTGGAGAGAGGTAACCAATAAATCACAAAACTGGGCCTAATTAACAGATAAAAATAGAAATAAAATAAAAATGTAACCTGTAAACAAAAATGTGACGTGGGAAAGTTACTTACCAGTAAACTACTACGGTGTGGTTTAGAAACCGAGTGAGGCGTCTGGTTTCAAAGAGAAGGGGCACATCTAGCACTACATAGCGGTATCCTAGGGAGACAAAAGAGGATTGCGAAACATTCAACAACACTAACATTGTGACAATACCGGTTATCCAATTAAGTTTTTTTTAAAAACATACAAGTGCTCCGTGAGAAGTTTATTTTAAGGCACTTGAGATATCTTGAGTTGCTAAAGAATTAATGTAGCAAGTAGAAGTCACGGCTGGTGATGTATTTTTTAAAAGTTGTGGTTTAAAATGTTTACAGCAAAAGATCTGTATGCGGCAACTTTTTTTTTTTTTTTACTTTTATCTCAGTGACCTTTACCTTCCATTTAGTAAAATGTTGGGAAAATTCTAAAAAAATCTTGCTATTTGGCTCACAAAGAGCAATTTATACAGCTTTGTGAAGAACAGCCTAAAATCCCCCTTTTCCCTGGTAACCGATAACTGAGCCTTACTCCTCCCTCACCTCTGAGAAAGTAGAACAGGATCTCTTTGAGCATTGCTTTATGGATCTCTGGGTGAGTGATGGAGTTCAGCAGCTTCCTCTTTTCCTCATTGGTGAAAATGAGCTGACCCAGCTTCTGCCTGTCGATCTCCCCGTTCTCGAGTAGGATCTCTGACCCAAAGTGGTATACGATGCGAGAATAGGCAGGAGTGTGCGGCTCCACAACTGTTATCCAAAATGATAGACAAAACCAGTAAGTACAAGACATCTCAAAATGGCACACAAGCAAAAAATACATAGGAAAGGGAGAAAAAATATAACATTACAGACCCAATAACCAGTTTAATATTTAGCCTAATGACTTATATCTTCTCCTACATGCCGCTGTGCACTTTTGACCTTGTTCTGTGACCTTTTTATCTTCACCACATAACTACATCATCATCATCATCCTGCAGTCAGCAGAGGAAGCCGTCACAATTCATGCCCCTCCAAGCGGTTTCCTTAATGAACCTCCTACAGGCCCACCTTCTTTTTGTCCATTTCAGAATATTAATAAACGTTATAGTTAGTGATGTGAGACATGTTGTGGGTGATCCCAATTCCCACATTTGCTTTTGTTTGAGGATGTGGCTGGATGACGGTTGGGACTGGTATTCCAACTAAATTTGTACTCACTTTGTAATTCTAAATAGTTTGCAGGGAGAGACATTCACCTACCTTTCCTGGCCACAACATCAGCATCAATAATGGGGCACCCAAGCTCCCGCAGCATTGAAGAAACTGCGCTTTTTCCCGAGGCAATACCTCCCGTCAGCCCCACTAGGAACATCTTGAAGCAAAGGCATAAAAAAGCAACTTGTAGATTGGCTTAAGCTGTATTTGTTTGTAAATAAGAGCAATACCAAAAAAAAGGAAATATGAAACCTAGAAATGTTAGGGAACTTCTCACTACCAGTACAAAACACTTAAAAGGAACTGACAAATAAAAAGGCTATACATAAATTATACTAGGTTATTAAATTAACAGTAAATGTCACAAACTTTCTAGAACAGCACGCCCCCTGCTGTGGAGGTGCTAAGCTACACCCAGTTAATGAACCACGAGCAAGCTTCGGTTGCTTTGACAGCTTTAAAGTTATTCTTGATTAAACATCAAAATAAACCCTGACAGCTATGTTGTTTTGTTACCGTTATCCACGAAGACTCCTGTTATGTATTTACCTCGTTAACGTGTGATATTCCTTAAAATCAACTGAATGTACAGTGGGAACCCGTGCAGAGCAGTGGTTGGGCTAGTGCAGTAAACAACCAGGATTGCTAAAAAGCTAACGTTAGCACAAGTACTGATCAGGTCAAAACGACCACAAATATGCAATAAAACGAAGCCGCGGCCATTTCTACTCCGTCCTATCAAACATGCAGTCAGATGAAGATGTTAGAGACAGTCCTGTCGCTGGATATTATGGTCTGTAACTCTGACTTGTACTCAACTGATTGCTATGACCTAGCTTCTTAGCTTGACAAGCGCTACTTTAAAAATCTTCCGACATCTCTTACGTTAGTCGTTAGTTCCGCCTAGCCAATTTCGAGTTCCCATTCACAACTTGAGGTGCAAACGTTACAACTGTGTTGAAAACCAAACTCGACGACTGCTACTTTCTCCAAGAATGTGTTTATTTCAAAGCGACACAAAGATTTGCATGAATGAAAATGTGAATATGTTTCCTGAAATAAAATGTAAATACAACATATATTACAAAATATATTTTTCCATGTCCATTCTCCTGGAGAAAAAATGTTAATCTTCTGCTTTTTGATCTGTACTTTGTTTTGACAATGGCATCTCTGAAGAAACAGGCAGACTGGGGGAGTTGTGGGAATGTTTGGACCTTTTTCCTCTGTGGACCATTTCACTTCCATTCTCACCTTCCTCCCGCTCCAGTCTGCCTCTTTTAACAAAATGGTTTATTCTGGACTCCAGGCTCTCGCAGCATGGACGCTCCAGCAGGGGCCTGTAGTTTCTCTGCTTGCTGCCTTCTACCAGCCAGCAATGATTAGAGGACACACCACCTGTGGATGGAGAGAAACAATTTATACTCGTACAACATTTTGATGTGTATAATAGACATTTTGAAAGGATACATAAGGATGTAGACAAGGGTGTAACTTTGGTTTGAGAAATGGGTGGGACACAAAACAGGGGGTTTGGGGGGTTCCCCGCTACAATTTTTCCCCGATTTAAATCCCATTTCTATATACATTTATGGGAACTATGGTGATACAAAATACAGGAAATAATTCAGTTGCTCATAATGATAAATTCTGCCAGAAAGAAAAGAACTAAACTATGTCTAAGAAAAATATGTCTTATTTATTGCTTAAAATAGGGGCCAACCACTAAGAAAGTGGAAATTACACCCTAAGATCCAGTTAGCAGGAGTCTCCTTTAAATAATGTATGCAATATAAACTAAAAATGCATTCAAATTATGAATATAATACTGTGGAGGCAGTATAATGGTGCTACATGACAACACGATAGTGCAGCAGTAGTGTTTAGTTCTTTGAGGAGAACACTCGGCATGCAAGTCTACAACTATTCCTCGTATTGAGAACATCCACATTATTCCTACCAAATACAATATTGAGTCAAGTCAGTTTGATCTGTATAAAGCAGCTTTTGTGTGTAGTAATAAAACAAAATATGGTATTAGCAAAAACAGAAAAGCAGCCTGGGCTGATATTAGATTATTAACCAAGTCCAGCCCTGTGGGGGTCTATTTCAAAATCCTCGTTAATATAAATCAGGTTTATGATTACATTTAACAGGCTAAACTTGAAGATGTTGAGGTAGTCAGGGTCTGTTCATCTCACTGAACATCTCACCTATGTCCTCCAAACCCTGAATCATCCCATGGACAACGTGGGTCTTGACTGCACTCTGGGTCCAGTGGTGCTGCAGTGCAGACAGGACGTGGTTCACCTCTTCATTCTCCTGTTTCCAGCTCAAACCTTCAAAGTGGCAGTCGTACAGCACCAGCGGGTAGTCTACTGCCATGCTAGAGACAAGAAGAGAGATCTTTAAGAAAGATTCATTTTGCTGCAAATGTGTTGTTTTTACTATTATGGATTTCGTTTGCACAGGAGATTTATTATTTCTACTACACAATGGTCCAACAGCGGAGCACCTTCTCTATAAGGCTTCGACAGCTTCAAAGACGCACGGGCCGCTACAGGAAAGCATTCCTGCCGCATACCATAAAACTGTACAATAATTTCCAGCTGTGTTGAGATAACTCATTAGCACACATTACAATATTGGACTATTATGCTACTTGCAGACTGGTTACTTCATATTTAATATTTCACATTTTATTTTGTTATGTATTTGTATTCTACACATGTATATATGTACATTATTTCATTCCTCTAAGTATATTTCTCTTTTGTTATCTTACTTTTTATTCATTATTTTTAGTACATTCCTTCCTGTATGTGAGCATGTTCTTGTAACTTACTGCTGTTAAACAGTAATTTCCCAGTTTGGGAATGATAAAGTCCGTCGCTTTTGACGACTTCTCATAGAACCAAAGAAGACACAATGCACAACCTCGACAACAGCAGTCCATTCACCTGTATTGAGGCTTCCTGGGGTTACTCTGAACATCCAGAAGCTGATTTATTATGTCCGGGGCTTCCAGTTTCTGGCCAATCAGGAGAAGCAGTGCCATCATGCATCGTACCTGCAGCATAACACAACAGGAATTTCACCCTAGTAAGACAATGCAAATGTCATTAATCAAAGTATTCAAATTAGCCCCACAAGACCAAGTCTGAACCAGTCTTGCTGTTAGTGAAACAAAATATTGTGTTATTACTCTATAAAGGCCTAATTTACAAGGATGCAATGGCTTGAAATTAACATATTGTTTTTGTTTTGCTTAGCAGAGCAGTAAAAAGTAGAGGGGGGAAAACACTAAGCGAGTGTCTGTTCATACCTGGTGGTAAAGAAAGGCCAGTCCTTTAATTTCAAATATAAAGAGGTCATATTGATTTGTGCAGTTGATGTGCTGAGGCTGCACAGGCTTGACTGATGCTGACAAGATGGTCCTCTCAAACTGTAGGACTCCGTTGCCCACATCCATTTTGCAAAGGTTGCGAAAGTCATGAGTGCCCTCATATCTGTTGGGTGATAAGAGGCCCTAAAATCAGAACTGTGACTTTGAGTGGTGACATCAGTGTTTATCACCTTTTGGCTTCACCCACCTTTTTGCAGCATCTGCCATTAACGTCACATCCAAGGATCCACGAGGGAAATAGTACCGGTACGTGCGGGACTGACAGTCAAAGCGTGCACTAAAGCCCTCTGCTACTGGTGCCCAGTCCAAGATCCTAATGTCCTGGGGCAGGACTCTGTTCAGCATCTTTACATATGGAAGCTCAGAACCAGTAGCTTTATTTTTGGCACTAACATCAACATGTTCAGGGACTCTGACGCCAGGTCCTCCACAAAACTGCGTGGAGCGCACATCAATAGTTATGACCTGAGGAGAAGAACAGTGTTAATGTATACAGTCAATTAAATTGTTTTTGTTTTACAAACTCGAGCACCATTCATATAGTTATAATCTCCCTATGTAGTCAAATTATAATTAGAGTCTCAGTGAACTCACTTGGGAAAAAGCACTGACTCCTTTATCAGTACGTCCACAACGATGATAGTTGGAGCTCTGTCGGTCCTGTATCAGCCGCGTCTTCAGCAAAGCCTCAAAGACTCTGGCCTCCACAGTGTTGTCTGTGTTCTCCTGAACTGCAAACCCCTGATAGGACCATCCCAGGTAAGCCAGCCGCAGGGCCACATGGCGCCGAGGCTGGGCAGAAAAGTCAAAGGGACGCTCTTTGCCTGCTTTCTTACTCTTTCTGCTGCTGCTGGTATTAGAATCAGGTCTGCAGTCTGTGTGTTCAATAGGAGATAGATCATCTCCAGCTTCTCTCCTCTCCTTCAGCTGGGACTTGAGCTCCTTCAGGTCTGCCTCCAGCTCCTGAATTCGCCTGATTAAAGCCTCTGACATGCTGCTCAACTAAATAAGCTAGACAAAAGACCATTCATAAAGGTTAACTTTAACATTTAAATAACAAAAACCTCTGTCACTTACTTGCTACTTGTGTGAAGTTAAGCAGTACAGTGTGTACTTTTGCTTAATTCACAGTAATACAGTTTCCACAATATTCATCCAGACAGCTAGCTGGAGTCGAGTATGTTGACTTAATATAACGTTAAGGTTACAGTTTATGTGCTAAATGCTAGCTACACACACACAGTCTGTTAGCTTAGCCTAGCTTGTGTGTTTTGTTACATAGCAGATATTAATACTGGTGGTGGCCGTAAATAATTAAGCAATGAAACGTTCCTTTACCTTTGAGTGTAAATGTTGCTGATAAACTTGTTTTTTTCTGTCAGTTTTCTGGGTGTCTGGCGCACACGTTACTTTTCATGCTTTTATGGGTTTGCTAGAGTCGGACCGATTTTGAAAGCGGACTTATTTCCCGTAAGGGGTTTCTGGGAAACGTAGTTCAGAATCAGAATCAGCTTTATTTGCCAGGTATGTGGACACATACAAGGAATTTTACTTTGGAACATCGTTGCTCACACTGCGCTTACACATACCAAACAATATATACACACTAATATATACACACGAATGTAAAGATTAGATTAGATTAGATCCTCCTGAAGTCCACGATCATCTCCACAGTTTTTAGCGTGTTAAGCTCAAGGTTGTTCTGACTGTGCTAGAGAGCCAGCTGATCCCCCTCCAGGATGAGGCCGATGACCGTTGTGTCGTCAGCAAACTTCAGGAGTTTAACAGATGGGTCTCCTGAGGTGCAGTCATTGGTGTAGAGGGAGAAGAGCAGTGGGGAGAGCACAAACCCCTGGGGGGCGCCAGGGCTGATAGTCTGTGTGCTTGATGTCATGTTCCCCAGCCTCACCTGCTGACTCCTGTCAGTCAGGAAATTTGTGATCCACTGACAGGTGGAGGCTGGCACAGTGAGCTGGGAGAGTTTGGTGAAGCTGAAGTCTACGAACAGGATCCTGTAATGCAGTCCCAAGTTGACTGCATCATCCACAGACCATCCAGTTAGCCCTGTAGGCAAACTGAGGGGGGTCCAGCAAGGGGACTATGATGTCCTTCAGGTGGGACAACACCAGTCTTTCAAAAGACTTCATGACTACAGATGTCAGGGCGACAGGCCTGTAATCATTTAGTCCAGAGATGGAGGGTTGTTTGGGGACTGGGATGATTGTGGATCGTTTGAAGCAGGAGGGAACTTCAGATAGCTTCAGAGATCTGTTGAAGATCTGAGTGAAGATGGAGGCCAGCTGGTCTGCACAGACTTTCAGGCAGGATGGTGACACACCGTCGTTGAGGACCAGCAGTGTTGGGGGATGGTCTCCTGTAGTTTGTGAGTGTCTGCAGGCCTCACCACACTGACCGAGAATCGTTGTTTGTAAAGCTGTTTTCCAGCTTATTAGCATAGCTTTTCTTAGCTGCTTTTTGATCTCTTCGGTCAGTGTGTTCCTGGCCTGGTTATACAGGACTCTGTCCCCACTTCTGAAGGCCTCCTCTTTGGACTGACGAAGCTGCCTGAGTCTTGCTGTTTACTACTTAAATCAACTAGTGGTGCGTAGTAGCTGGTAGCCCGGAAACATGCAGGTTTTACTTTAGAAAAATCTCCCGCCTTGGCTTAATTTCTTGTCCCATTTTAGCTAATGTCTTTTTCACCTGAGCAATACCGAAAGTGAAACTTCGTTGATATAGATTAGGTCCCCGCTAAACTGTTTATTGGTAATTTACATTCAAAATGAGCTCAAAAGATCAAAAGGTAATATGCCAACATTAAAAATGTTAATTGAATCACTCAGCCAGAATGTATCACACATTTATTGAAAATATTCATAGTAGCATGAAATTTAAACATGAGACTATTATAACAGGTGTTTCAATGACATAGGCTAGACCAATAGACAAAAAGATTTCAAATTGTCAGATAACTTGTTGAAATGGTCACAGTTGGCAAGCATGAAAGTAGCAATAAGATATCTTTTAGTTGTTTTCAAACAAATCAATGACATGTTCATGTGAACTACATGTTTAATCTTTATGTAGCCTAGGCTTTTTTTGGCTACAATTCATTTATTGCACTCACATACAAATACATACAACTTTTGTTTAACAATTGATGTCACATTTAAAAAAAGAATACACTGGAAAAGCAAATAAAGTAGATCAAATATGTGATGGGACGTCGGCTAGTGCTTGGCCGTGACGAGGGAGTGCATGAGATGCATCAGCTTATGTCTTCATAGTTTTTTTTTTTTAACTTTATACACAAGCACACCCCGATAACTACTCCGAAAACCTGTAATAGGTAAAAAGGTCATAAGTTACTGGCAGCAAATGAACTCAAAGACAGGTCATCTTTTCTCTCTCTGTAAATTCACTTAATTCTGGATTTCTCCACCTGGGGCAAACAGGATGAGATAGGCTTTATTATCATTCATGTCATCCTCTACTTACTTTTCAAAAGTCTTCATTACCATTGCCTACATGAATATTTTCACATGCAAATTGTTGAAAATTGCTTACATATAATTTAATAAATCACTAAATAATGCAGGGATTATACGTGTTCTGTTTTTTGTTTGTCTTTCGATATGTTTATGGCATTTTTGATTTATCAGGTATTTACAGTATTTACCTCTGAGACTCCGAGAGCAATGCAGACAGCACCGACCCACACCAAGTTTTTTAACACAAAGCTCCTGATGGCCGCGATACAACCCTGAGGAGGAGCACAACCATAAAGTAAGTCATAAAATATACTTAATCGCATACTCTTCAATCATTTGTTCACAGAAATGAGATGAAATGGCTGTAAACTTAAAATTAGATTTCCCAGCTGACCTGTGTGTGTACTTTATGCTTGTTCTGTCCACAACCCTGACTCTTCTCCACGCAGCAGGAATCCGGCACGGCATCATGGTTCACCCAGCCCACACTGCTTGACCAGTCAGTGGGGCCTTGTGCTCCACAGCATTTGAACTGCAACATAGTTTATAATACATCTAGTTATAATACATCTAGAGAATAGTGCACTAGTGTTTGTGGATCTGTCTATTCATGGTGCACTGTAAAAACAATTCAATGTACAGTACATATGGGCATGTGCCTATTGTTTTAGAAAAAAAGAGAAAAGTCCACTTTTGAAATAATATGTCAAATACATAAATCTCTACCTTTTCCTGAATTCGGTGTATGGTGTGTCTCTTCTCTGGGCTGTATTCATGGATCACCATTTGTACTCTGCTGTTGTAGTCCATAGCATTTTTAGCACTCTTTAGGAGGACAGTCTGCAGAGATAATAAAGAAGATTAAAATGGCTTTAAGATCGTCACCAGAGCTTTACTTATTGTAATGGTAAACAACGTTTTTATATGCCCTGGCATTGTTAACCCTCCTGTTGTCCTCGGGGCAAATTTGACCCATTTTTAAAACTTTTTTATATCAGAAATTTTCTTTCAAACAAATTGTCAAAGAAACTAACGTGGATTGTTCCCTACAACCATTACCACACAGGTAAAATAAATGATCAGTTCACTACTTTAGTTGAATTTGGGTGTTTTATTAAATAGCATTTTTTTTAAATGACATAAAAACGTTGAAACAAAGTGACAAAAATGTTGGAAAAATCAGCCAAGAACAACATCAAAACATCAAAGAAATCGCTGAAAAAAATCAACAAAAACGTCAAATAGTGACAAAAAACCTGGAAATAAATCAACAATAACGTCGGGAAAAGTGATAAGGGTTGAAAAGGAACAACAAAGAGTTGAATAAAACGTTTTAATTTAAAATTTTGATCCAGAAAAAAACTAAAAGTTGACGGGAAGAGTTAATGTTTTGACCTTGATCTCAGGATTTGAGTATCTCACCCTGCTGCGAAATACGTAAAAGACAGCCCCTGTGAGTATCTCCAAAATGATGATGATGATCAGGATGCTGATGAACTAGTTCATAAAGAAACACAGTGAGCAGCGTTAGAGGTGAGTCATGTCCCACATGGCTTAAAAAACTGTGACACATTTTAATCTAGAAAATATCAACATCCAACATCCTCCCAAATTTGTTTCACAGATTCTTATTCAAATCTATAATAATACATTTAATTCATTATGGAGCATTATTGTATGTTACTTACACAAGCCACCATAGAATATTTATCAAAAAATGCCCCCAAATGGCCTAAGAGGGAGACGAGGGCTATGGTGGAACCCACTGCAATGACGACTATAGCCATTTTAGTCAGGCCGTGCCCTGCAAAAGTTCCCATCTGCGAGTAAGTCAAGTGTTGCTGTACTCCGATAATGATGAGAGTAACTCCAGATGCCTGAAAAACAAATTAAACAGCTGAACATAAGTGGAACTACATAATTGAAAGGAGGAAGAGATAGATTTTGTATATAAAGATATAGATGGGACATTTTTGCCATGTGGGATTAATTCAATGTACTATTCACATCAATCCAAAAATAAAAAATACTGAATAACACTTTAGGATAAAATCTGAAGTACTGTAGTTTGTTTTCTATTACCAATACACATGATCTTTTTTGAAACCCACTTAGTTTAGCCCAGTTATTATTTGAATCATCAATGTTATCAATGATGGCTGTCCCCAACACTTACAGAAATACCCACATTACTTACCAGAAAGAGCAAATTGAAGAAAATGAAGCAACATTTGACA
Source organism: Percina caprodes (assembly GCA_013375575.1). NCBI lineage: Eukaryota > Metazoa > Chordata > Actinopteri > Perciformes > Percidae > Percina > Percina caprodes. Next base: position 5,735,744 of record JABXJD010000010.1, read on the forward strand.
ATGCCAAACGAGCACATTGTCAGGACTTTATTTTTACTGTACAAAAAGATAAATGAGTGTGAAGGAGTGAGAAGCAAACGGTCCTCAGTCTAGGTGTGAAGAGATGCAGGCTGAGCAACTATAATTCAGTAGTGAGTGTGTCCAAGCATATGACCTTATGCAAATAAACAGGTAGCCTGATAATATTTAAATTGACATATCACATGGAAACATGTCCCTGTTAGACTATTTGAATCAAGTAGTAGCCTCTATATACATCAGAAATATAAAGTGAATATTGACCCAATAGATGAACTTGTTTTGAAAATTACGATATGTTGTTTATCTGTTTCTCACTCTCATTTTAAATACACCATTGTAGGTTTACAAGATTTAAGATTTAACTTAATATTTGAACAATGGCTGTAACCTTATTACTTCAAACTTCTAATAATAACTTTGTGTCTATCATACTGTCTACGGATTTTATATTACCATGTCTACATTATTCTTTTATATTGTCCATATTTAATGCTGGTCTCTAGACTTTATCCTTGCACTTTTGGACTTATTTGTACTACCATTATAACACACATTCTCATTCTCACATCTTACCATGCATACTGAATTACGGTGCCATACTGCCAGTAAATCACACAAAATATTTGGTAAACATACAGAAAAAGATCAAGAGAATGTGAAACATTATTCGCAAAGAAACAGAAATGCCGTTTCTTTCTGTAACACCTCTATGTGTCTGAGCACTTGGAGCTGTGTGACTACTGGAACTTGCTTCTGGGCTTCTTCCATTCTTTTGAGGACCAAGCTCTTCCCCAGAAGCTTCTCCAGCAACATATGGAGCAGCTGCAGGCAGCCTGACCCAACTCCAACAGCTGGAAAAGGACTGAGGCCTCTGGCTGCAGCACAATTATCTTTGTTACAGTGCCCATTGCCAGTGTCCTCCGTTCTTCACATCTTTTTCTATCCATTTGTGTCTTTCTCTATGTCCATCCCTTCAGTGTTTTTCTGCTTTCTTAGAGCTCTAGCCAGAGTGCATCAGGCTGTGAAGGACCATGCTGCTTTCTAATTTCCGACATAACATCAAAAATTCAGTTTTTTACCCTGTCCTCATTAAACCATGGAATCACAGCAAGCTCTTTGAATGTATGTCAGGGGAAAGATCATAACAAAACAGACTCAGTTGCAGGCTAAGTCATGAGGTTTTACCCACAAACAACTGTAATAATTTGAAGGACAAACAGCGACTAGTTTATCTGTTAGAGGACAAGTCATTTACATGTACACAAGTGTGTGGTTTTATCTTTCTTCTGCTCATTACTGACTCTCTCTGTCGATGAAGCCTTATCTACTTCTTCTTATTTGCCTGTGAACAAATTCATGCTTGAAAAGATAAAGAATATTTAGGATTACTGCAGTTGAGTCTGCATCCATTTTCACCATCTTAAAATATAATCTATCTGGTTATTTTTAAAGTTTAATTGAGGATTGTATTGGTCTTGATTTGACCATCTTGTGTTTAGCCATCAATGCTGGTTCACAGAGTTGCTCATTTCTGCAACCACAGGAGGGCCCCATTTAACTTTCTTAAACAAACAAATGTGTTCAGCATTTGCGTTGCCATTACTCTAATTTAATGGAGTGATGGAGCATGGCATGTGTTTAATGGAGTTTGTGGGAACAGGATAACACAGAGTCTGCATGTCTTTGATGACTTCATGGGAACAGGAAGCAATATGATTACCATAGTTGGAGCACTCACAGTCCTTCCCACTCTTTGCATTTCCTGTTTTGAATTCCACAAGACTTGGTCAAACCCTCGTATAACTTCATTCTGATGAGGATACTTGTCTAGGAAAGAGGTGGACTTATGGGTTTACTTTAGTGTACTTTGTGGAATGTTAACATACAAGCTATTTGAACAATAATGACAGTGGAAAGGTCCAAATGAATGCACTTATATTTTAAATTATTATTATTATTAATTTTACCTTATGTGGCTTATGCCTACATGGTTTCTAAAAAATGTGCCACAGTTTAGAGTTGCTGAACTCAGTGGTAAGTCCACATTTTTCCAGTGAAACAGCTGTTCAGAATCTGTTAACTATCTTCACTTGTTTAGAATACAGTAAGAGAAAAGCAATCTGTAGTTAACGCTCATGCAACAAAAGGTTAATGAGAGCACATCTTGGAGACACACCCAACCAGCAGCTATGTATCTATTCCCAGATCAATAGGATTAAAGGTGCTTCTTTCCTACTACTACTACTACTATCACATTTTTCAAGGGCGATGTCATGTGTTTTGATGTTCTTTTATCACATTATATCACACATTTCAGATCTGACTCATCAATTAACATTAATGTAAAGAAGAGTAGGAATAAACTCCTGTATACTGCTCTACTAATCCAAAACACAGTTTAAATATTGGGGCAACATTTTGTTAATACCAGAATGTGCCATAGAAATGTACAATTTAGATTTTAAGGGAAAAGAAAGAAAGAATGCAAGAAAGAACATCATTAGATTTAGAATTGATTTTGTCACACAACATAAATAAGGCGGTAGCAAAATCTAACCATGATGGAGAAAACAATAACACCAGTAAACTTGTGCTAAAGACTGACTAAGTACCTTTCTGCAGCTTCTGCAGAGGAATTCACATTAAATGTCTGTGTATCAGTAAACAGTTAAGCTTTGGGCCATGTGTGGATCAACATAAACATGTTTTTAGTGCCAGGGGACATGTTTGTAGTCTATAAATAAGTAAATGATGTGCCTTCCAATGTATGGTACAACTTACGCATACCAGTCCATTTAACCGTTTTCTGACATTCTTGCACCACCACCATTAAGTGAAATTTGTTTATTTAAAACCACACCATAGGAACTCATCTGTTTGAAGGTAGCATTTAGAAAAAAGTATAATGCAACCACAATTATTGTGGTTGTAGCGTTACACAATAATCATTTGGTTTATTTAAATAACTAATCAGCCACAAATACATTAATTGCAAATTAAAAATGTAAATTCCATCTTAAACTGCATAAGCAGTCATGAAAGAGAACCTTAACAAGCTCAATATTTAATGTAAAGTAATGTAAGCAAGTAAATCTACATAAAAATTCACACTTACACAAGAAACAAATTTAAATGTTTTTTAAACAAAAAACATATGCATATATATATATATATATATATATATATATATATATATATATATATATATATATATATATATATACGTATTCATAATTGTATAAAAATTACACATGCAGTGTATCTAGACAGTGTATTGTAATAAGCTCATTGACTAACAACAATATACTATAGTAATTGTGAATGTACTTTATTCATCCCAGGAAAGTGAAACAAAACAAAAGTAAAGCTCCAAGAGCAACAGCCAAAAATAAGACTATACCTATAAGATGAAATATTATATATTCACATGCTGTAGAGTAAAATAAAAGTCAGTGAGGCTTTAAAGGATCTTGAGTGAAACAGCTTTTCCGAATCTGTTAACTATCTTCACTTGTTTAGAATACAGATAAGAGAAAAGCAGTCTGTTGTTAACGCTCATGCAACAAAAGGTTAATGAGAGCACACCTTGAAGACACACCCAACCAGCAGCTATGTATCTATTCCCATATCAATAGGATTAAAGAAGCTTCATTTACAAGAGGAATTTACTCAGGGGCGGAATGGGGTTTGAGGGCTGGGGTGTGACCCAAATGTTTTCCAAATCTTTTTGGTTTTTAACTGTTTGAGGTCTAAGGGCAGTTTACATTTCTTCTTGAATTCTCTTTTTAAGGGTATTTGTAGATAACTTATCTGCATACCTTTCATATCAAAATGCTCTGAACCAACTCAGCTTTCAGTATAAAGAAAAAAAAAAAAGTGCTACAGTCAAGAACATAAATATAGAATAGATTCATTACAATAAAATGTAGGCTACCGGTATGCAAAATGACAATATAACAAATATGTGCAATATAACTGTAGGCTGTGCAGTTTGTGCATGGTTTGCAAAAATATTGGGGGATGTTCAATAATCAGGGGATGGGCACATGTTCACAGTATGTACTATGTGCAATGGCCAGGAATAATAGTCCAGTGACTGTGGATAGGATAAAAGATCCTAAGACCTGCTAAAATTGTCACAGGGGCTGTTCTGTGCTGCCTTTACTACTATTACGACGATGTCATTCCCTGAACACTATGTCATTCCCTGAACATATCTAATATAAATCTATATATAAATATATAGATTTTCTTCTGTTGGCCTATGTTGGCATTATATTGAAGCCACAGTTACTTTCGTTTGGGATCCATGATATGCGTTTACATAATCTTACATTATTATGGGATAGAATTAAATGTCAATTTGTCAGCTAAATATTCATATTCACACCAGCATTACCCTACAGTATATGTTCATAATGTCTGGCTCCGCCCCTGACTTCTTCATTTTTATTCAAAGAAACCCAACCCCTTAAAATCTAAAGTTTTCCCAATGATTTCACTTCATATAGACTGTTGCACAGCAGAGTACATGCACACAGAAAAGCTGCTCCACAGGCTCTGCTTGATTCCTGTGGTGACTGGCAATGTTGCTCAACCTACTGGGAATAGGTGTTAACAGGGGCTAAAATGGCAAAACAAGACAAGGGTGTAGTTTTATGAAGAGAACCACAAGGTAAAATATGCTTTTCTCTTTGGTGTTTCTTTGATCACTATCCACCGTAGTACCCTCTGCTTCTTTTCAGCTTGAATGTTTTTCTCTTCCACACCCTTTCTACTCTTGTTTTTTATCACATGCATCTCTTTCCTGCTGTTCTTTGCGCAGAGGGACATTAGAGGCTGGACGTGTGTGTTTTTATTGGCCTTCCGGGAAGAAAAAAAAGGCCTGTTTCCTGTGTGGGACTGAGGGTGGGTTGTGATTTCAGAGCAGCCTGAAAGCAGAGGCTCCTCCTGTTAGCATCTCAGAGGATGTGTGAATGAAGACCACAACACACCACAACCAAGAGAGGAAGAGGAGGCCCGACTGATGAGTGATTATTTGAAACTTGTCTGGTTATCATTTTTAACCAGGGATGGATAAGGATGGCTATAATGGTGGGAAGCCAAAGACTTTTGTTTCTACTTTCCGGTTGGCCCTCAAGCCTCAAGCCAGAACTTTTTTTGTGGAGAAGCAGAAAGGTTTAGAAGATGGACTGGATACCAGTAACAGGACGTTAATAGGAAACAACAAACTGGGAGTCTTGTCTGCAACAGGTAAAGATTAGAAGAACAGGACAACTTTTTAATCTGTGAGTTTTTTTAATGTTAATGAAATGGACTCATATTGCAACATAGTAATGCCCCATCCTGGGCCTCAGCCTGCTGCAGACCCTACAGGTGCTTAATGTTTTAATTTGAACTTCTTTAACTTGAATCCTTTGCATGAGGGCATTGCAAAGGCCTATCAGGGAAATGAGTACTGGGATCTGTTAGATTGCATATTATATGGTTAACTCACCTGGAGCTAGTTGGCTACTTCTCAAAATAATAGTTTGGGGGCAGCTCTCTCTCTCTTTACATATATATATATATATAAAAGCAGCAGTCTTGTGGGAAAATCTTGTAAACACCATGTCAAATAAATTCCCCAGGCATGCACTCACAACTGTAGTACAGTTGCAGCAAGGTAACTGATTAAACTGAAAGTTAATACTGCTCTGCCTGGGGGTAAAACCACACACCCACACCAGTCTACAGTTTTAATATTTTCATTTTTGACTACGTTTGCATCTACCACACGATGCATTTGAAGTTCATCTAGCGATATTAGATATATCTAGATCGGTCAGTTAGATCAGGTTTGGAGTGGAAAAGACCCCCAACTGTTCACTGAACCATTCACTGATGACTTCTCTTGATTGGTCAATGGTAGAGGAAACACAAATTTTATTTATTTATTTATTATATGTTATTAATTTTTTATTTATTATTATTATTATTAATAATTTTATTAGTATTAAGTTTGCAATATCTGAAAATGAAGAAACTCCACTGTCCTGAACTTCACCCTTCTGCTTAGATTCCAGGCTGACAACCCTGCAGGCGCTTGAAATGCCTCGCTTCAAACAACCACTCAGGGACTGTGCAGTTTTTGAAGGAAGTAATGCTACTTTTCAAGGTGTTATCACAGGAAGTCGACCTCTGAGCATTTCCTGGCTACACAATGGTAAAAGTTTGATTACCAAACCTTTAAAAATGCACACCTACTCTCCATTATGAGAAAGGTTCAAACCCCAAAATCCTGTATTTAGAATTATTTTTTTATAATCATCCTCAACAGTAAAAACATGTTTGCCTATTGTCATTTTGTCATATAGGGGAGGAGGTGCAATCAAATACATCCTTCAAAAATGGTGTTGCCAGTCTGACTGTGACTCAGTGTTCACCTGGAGATGCCGGGACGTATATCTGCATAGCTGAGAACACTGCTGGGAAACAATCAAGCGGTGCTGTGTTACATATCACAGGTAAAGAACTGATAAAGTGACAAGTTATAAACCGCCCACAGTATAATCTTTCCTTAAATAATTCATATTAGCTTGATGTGTAGACAGTAAACCTGTTTTCACTGTGTTTGCAATGGTGCAGCAACAAAGAATATCCCCAGAGCAACCAACCACGAGCTGCACAGTGAGGTGTCCTCAGCTTCTAAAGAGAGGAACCAACACAGAGAAGAAGAAGACAAAGGTAGACACAAACCTTTGTTGAGCAGCCTAAAAAACATTTGTATTGTTTACAAGCCTATACAACCCTACCTTCCTTCTGCTTTTCTTAGAGAAGCAGGGAAGCAGCATCAAACATATTGACAGGTGCACAGTGACAGGTAAAATTGTGAATGACATGCATTTTGTTTAGTTAATAAAACACACTGATTGGGTCTTTAAACTTCATTCACCTGTTGCAGCCTACGGTGCATCTCATAGTTCTTAAACTGCCTCCTCGAGTCCTCCACTTGTCTCCCTTCCTTGCGTCTTATTCAATCCCACCAAGGAGGCACAGGAGAGATGCGAGGAAATCATGGGAGGAGAGAGGCAACGAGCAAAGTGTTTTTGGACGGATGAGATGTCCTTACCTCTGAAGCGTAACATGAACATGTCAGCCATTTGGGAGGAGTTAGCAACTCCTTCAGCTAAACGGCTTCCAGGGATGCTGATCCCTTCTTGATGCTCGCTCCTTGGTCCTCAGGGCAGACGTAAGAGCTTTAAGATGTCCTTTACAGAAGAGGGAAAGAACAACATCCGGTTCAGTTGAGGACCAAGGAGTTGAGAAGCTGTTAAATAAGTGTTATGAGATGCAGCCTATCCACTCACACGTTTCTGAAAAATGGTGCCTACCTTTTTAATTCAAAAATGCAATGCATTCTGTTGATTGCAGTTTCCCTGCAACCAAACATCACCGCTGACATGTGATTGGTTAGATATGTGTTAAACCTGCCTATAGTAGCACACACCTGTAAGTCAACCCACTTCTTCAGTCTCCACAGCTATCAGAGATATCAACCTGCAAACAAAAATCTCCATAAGCAAAGGTGAGTGGAAGGCACGCAACATATAAGCTTTATTTTTTTATTGCACTTCGGTCAGGTTTATTAATGAAGCAAACTCTTATTCACCTCAGGGCCTCCTGTGGAGTTTGTAGACCCACCAGACAAGGTGGAGGTTCGAGTAGGAGAGCAGGCCCGGCTACACTGTGAGTTCAAGAGCAGCTGTGTCCCTGTGGCCTGCTGCTGGATTTACAAAAAAGGCAAGGTAATAATAACAGAGTCCCAGTGGTTGTAAGTATTGTGTGATCCATTACTTTACTTTCTCACTTACAAATTCAGTGCCAGTAAAGGCTTGTGTACTTCCACCTTGCCTCGTCACCAGGTGGTGGTAGGAGGGCCGAGGATGTCTGTATGGAGCAGTGACACACAAAGCGGTGTGGAGATCTCTCAGGCCCGTCAGGATGACACAGGCTCGTACACCGTTATAGTGCGAAACAGAAAAGGCTCTGCCCAGCATACCGTCTCCCTCAGTGTAATAGGTAAGACTCACTTTTGTCTACAGTTCAGTATATAAATATTGTAGAATTCTCCAGTGGCATGAGATGATGCAACACTGGTATTTGTTGTCCCTTAAATGCAAGCTCACTTTAGTCTGGCTAGTCTGACCAGACCAAGCTCAATCTTTTAAGATTGAACATTAGTCTGGGGAGTCTGCTCTTTATTTTCTCTGCACAAGAGGCGTGATCAACAGGCACAGTTCAAATTACTCTGTAAGCAATTGGATAGTTCTTCAACTAATCAGACTAATGATCTGGTTGCTGCCATGGATGTATTAAGAAAACACATGTTGAATGTAAACAAAAAGCTGCTTGCCGTCACTTCTCTTCATTGTGTTAAACCCACCAATAGTGCGCCAGGTGGATAAGGCACTTTGTGATTGGTGCCCTGCAGATTTTTAGTGGAAGCAGGATAAAAAATGTACGTTTCGAGACCGAGCTGCAGGGGAAATCAAATTGCTGGCAGATTGGGCGGGGTTTATCTAGTCTATGATTGCTCACATATGAAATAGGAACATTTTGTTACCTATCAGTGACTTAAAATTGCTTCATGTCTTGTCATATGTATAAAGGTATTTTGTTGAATTTATACTCAGACCGCCCTGACCCACCAGCATCCCAACCTGTAGTTTCCAAGCTGTCCACTCAGTCTCTGGTCCTGTCCTGGACGGGCCCCAGCTATGACGGAGGTACAGCAGTGTTGGGCTACAATGTGGAGGTCAGACAAGAGGGCCAGGACAAGCCTGAGAGCTGGACTGAGGTAACAAATTGTTGCAAAAGCACAACCCACCACATCCATTCAGGCCTGGAACCTCTGGGGCAGTACCGCTTCCGTGTCAGAGCCTACAACTCAGCAGGGGTCAGCGAACCAAGCCAGGAGTCTGAGTGTGTCAAGATGGCGACTTCAAGTAGGCTAGATTTATAAAATGTTTGAGAAGAGGATTTGAAATGTATTTGTCAGGACGGCTTCATTATATGTGTCTTTTTTGTGTCAGGGGAAAAAAAGAAGGAAGAGTCTGAGTCGTACACAACAGTGACCATTGACACCAAACACAAGGCCAAGGACCACTACAATGTGCATGAGAGGGTGGGAGTGTAAGCATGTATTTAGAAACAAACATTATTCTCATGTACTGTATGTTACCAATGAGTAAATTGAAAACAGCAAATTTGCCTCTTATTTGTTTTGCCAGTGGGAAGTTTGGCCAGGTGTTCCTGATGTCCCACAAAGACACGGGTCAGAAAGTTGCGGGGAAGTTCTACCGAGCCCGAACCTCCAAGGAGAGGGCGGCAGCTCGCAAAGAGATCAAACTAATGAACCGTCTTCACCACCCAAAACTGGTCCAATGTCTGGCTGCCTATGAAACATCCTCTGAGATGGTCATGGTCATGGAGTAGTAAGTAATTGTGGAGTGGAAAGTTTCTACTGCTAACCAGGACAAAGCCAGAAGCGATTTATTTATCCTTCACTAATGGCAAAGCAGGAAGTGTAGGGAAGCCCTGGTTTCACATCATTACATCATTGACGATGTGAAACAAGGTGAGTGGCACTAGTGGTATTAGATGGATACTAGATGTTTTTTTAACAGTGATACAAGGTTTTATGAGGAATATGATTTAGCACGACTAGTGCAATTTATAAAAAAACATCTCAACTCAAACCATTGAAACCATAAAGTTACAGCAAACCACATGGGGAGACATGTAAAAAAAACATTAAAGAATCATTTGAGGAACACTGTATGTGTCTTTTGTGTAAAGTATTATTTGTAGATTGTACTTTAGATGTTAGTTGGTCAAAGATAACAAAGCAATGACACTACAGGAATACATTGGCTAGTCTAGATAATCTTCAAACAACAAATCTCAAAATTAGCCGACTCACTTAACACTGGCACATTTACAGAAATGTTGATTAATGTGCATTGTCCTAAAATAAATAAATCTACAAACAATGTTCATAAATACTGCTTATCACTGCTAGGACCGGAACAGCAGTAGTTTTTGAAGCATGGACCTGAATGGTGTTACTTGTCTGCCCAGTATTGAAGGTGGGGAACTCTTTGAACGCATCGTGGATGACAACTTTGAGCATACAGAGCCCACCAGTGCCCACTACATGCAGCAGATCCTGGAAGGCATGCAATATGTTCACAAGCAGAATATTGTCCACCTAGACCTCAAACCAGAGAACATCATCTGTATGGATACAACTGGTACACGTATCAAGATCATCGACTTTGGCTTGGCTCATGAACTGGGTGAGTTAGCTGGATTTGTAGAAACAAGTGATGCCACTGGGATTTTATGTCCTAATATGGTAAATATGAAACATAATTCAAAAGGACCTTTTTGAAAGGGTCATTCTCTTGAGTGCAGCATACAGCATATATGAATCAGTAGCTCAGTCTGTAGGGAGTTGGATTGGGAACTGAAGGTTACTGGTTCAAGTATGGACCAAAGTACAGAGTGTGGATTGGGAGCTGGAGAGATGCCAGTTTACCTCCTGGGCACTGCCAGTTGCCCTTGAGCAAGGCCCACTCACTCTGACATCTCTCCATTTGTGCATGATTAGGTCCTGAGCATGTTTGTGTATTTCAGGCCTGTGTTTAGTGACTAACAAAAATACAGTGTAAATTGTAATTTCCCCACTGGGGATCAATAAATTATTATATTCTTTTTGCTTTTATTTTATCTTTTCATAACTTTTACAGTTGTTCACTAGGTGTGGTGAATAAATCACCCAGTGTGTGTATAAGTGTATTCTTATGAATGACAAAACCTTTGTATAATCCTGTAAAAGTTACAATCCAGGGAAATCCAAGGGTCCAATCCAAGGCGGCAGTGCCTTGTGCACCCAGTAGGAAGAATAAAATGCTTATTACATTAAAAAGAATTGTACATCAAGTTTAACAAATATATTTTAATATTTTGCCAACCTCTCAATATGATCAGATTTCAGTGAGGTTGACACAGGATCACTCATTTTAATACCCAACATCAAGGAGTGTCGTTTCTAATTTCCTAAATGTCTACAATGCCTACTACACAATAGCAGGTCCTTAAATAGATAAATGCAGCAAAGCCTGTGAAGCCAATTCAGGGAGTAATTTTGGTGACGCCTGAGAAGCTGCATCTCCAGAATAGATAGTCTATTTAGAGCTGACTTTAGCCATCTGTAAATAGACTCATACAAATGGAAACTGCAAAACATTCAGGGTGACATTTAGAATTTCTTACTCTCATTCTGTTCTTCAGAGGAGGGTAAATCTCTGCAGGTGATGCATGGTACGCCCGAGTTTGTAGCCCCTGAGGTGATCAACTATGAGTCTGTGGGCCTGGAGACAGACATGTGGAGCATCGGAGTCATCTGTTTTGTCTTGTAAGTTGAACGAAGACTGTAGTGATTTAAACTGTAGCCACAGTGACATACCCTGAAAGAAAAAATGCAACTGGGGATACTTTGTGGAAGTGAAAACAATGATCCTAGAGGCCATTTCAGATTCTTCATGAAGTGTGGAAAAGAGAAAAAAAACTTAAAGTGAGATAAATGCCTTGTATTTATTCTTTATTTATCCTATTCACATATCTACCATGATAGTCATTTCAATACATTACCATCTTAGATTTTGTCCACAATCAAATGGCAAATTTCAGGATGTAAAAATCTACCCAAATTATTCCACAAATTCAGATTTGGTGCCATCTGTTGGTTATGTTGTATTACTACAGACCCCCATAACAACTTTGGTAGTGCAATTTTGTGAATAATAAACTCTTTTACCCAAGGGTCAATGTTCCTTTATCAATAAAACGTGAGACTGTGTATGTTTCATTCATTGTTAAATTGTTTTGTGTCCTAGGCTCAGTGGAGAATCACCCTTCCAGGGGAACAACGATGCTGAGACTTTGGCCAATGTGACTGCTGTCACCTTTGAGTTTGACCAGGAGAGTTTTGAGGACATCTCTGATCAAGCTAAAGACTTTATCAGCTCCCTGCTAAAAAAAGACCGGAGGTTGGTCTGTTTTCCCCTCTGCTTTTCTCATGATTACCTATGGCCCATGGCAAATTCTCAATTTTATCACCTAAAGTATATGATAAGTGTGCCCACAAACATTGTGAAACAATAACAAAGTTTCGAGCTCAGCACCTTGGAAATTTCCAACCGTTTGCAGACAATTTAGCTAAGTACCAAACCATTTAGCAAGCTCTAAACATGAGTCAGGGAGAGCCATGATTTAATTTATGCAGCAGATAATCCCTGACTACATCACAGTGAGCTCAGGAGACCGTTGGCATTTGAACATATATTGTTAATATTAATGGACAAAGCATGTGTGATGTCACCAATTGGTTTGTGGAGATCTGCAATGAGTCAAATTTGCCGTTACGGGTGTCGCTACCCGATGTGAGTCAAGTGCACATGTGTTGGGCATGTGTCACTTTGCGACAATGACAGAATAATGACATACCTTACATGGCAGTAATTTAGTATTTATTTTCACGGCCTGATCCCTGATGTCAGTTCTAGATTAGAGGCTAAGTAGCCTACAAGAACCTGCTAACAAGAGACTTCTGTAATGTCAGTACAATAAAAATGGACCTGCATAATGAAGTTTGTTCGTTGCTGGTTACAAGTTAGCAGTCAAACACAACAAAGGCTGGCATTTAATGCAATTTTGAGCTAACGTTAGCAGTCAAATAATCATAGATAGCTAAAACGTTTTTGAAATGGTTTCCATCTTCTGTTATTGTTGTAATGAGAAAAGTTTATTATTTTATAGATTTGTCACCTGTCACTTGTCACTTGAATGGCATTTTGAGCATTAACAATCAAACAACCATAAACCGTTTAAATCTGAGCATGTGCAACTCACATAGTTATAGATAAGACAGGCTGCAAACTGTCAATCACATCAAATTCATGTCCTAAAACACCCCCTGCTTTATCCTTGATTTTAAAATCAACAAGACTATTATTCAAAAAAATTAACATCATTCTGTATTGCAAAATACTTAAAACTAGCGATTGAGACCATAAACTTATTATGAAAATGCTTTTTTTTTGGTCTTTTGCAACCACATGTCGCCCCCTGCTGGAATTTAGATAGAATGCAGGTTTAAGGCCCTTACACCGAAGTACTTCGCCAGACTGGATGCTTTGTCCATTAATATTAACAGTCTATGCATCTGAACGCCTTTGCTTTGCCCTCTCTCTTCACCTGCACTCTAGATGCAGGTTGTCATGTACCGAGGCCCTCGCCCACCACTGGATGGCCTCTTTTACCCCGCTGAACCACAGACCCACCAAATCTCTTAAAAAGGAAAAGATGAGACGCTTTCTGGCCAAGCGCAAGTGGAAGGTAACACACCTTACAAATCACAATATTGCTGTTAGCCCAGCGGTGGACAGATGGAACAATTTTCTTATCAGTACTTCCCTACGATGACATTTCAATCCATTGTCCTATATAAACCTTAAGCTTTGGTATGAGCATAGTTTCTCATCCAGTGCTATTTGTCCTTTAAACTTCTAGAAAACTGGCAAGGCTGTTTTGGCCCTACAGCGGATGTCTAATCTCTCTAACAGGCCAGACTCTCCTGGCAGCTCCTCAGAGGGTAAGACTGATAAAAAGACACACACACACACACACACACACACACACACACATGCCCTGATTTGTCCTGGAGCTACATACATATGGCAGATGACTCACAGTTTTCAATTGTCACTTCAAGTTTACCCTTTTGTGATCTGTAAAGCCTTGTTTCCGTTTTATTCATCATCATCATCCCTCTCATCCAGAGCCAGGCTGGAGCCAAGAGGCAGAGAAGGCCATCCAGTCACTGGATAAGCAGCTTCAGAGTGAACCTCGCTTCCAGCACGCCCTGAAGGATGCCACCCTTCCCAAAGGAGCAACAGCTCGGCTAACATGCCTCGTGAATGGTAGAGTGACAGAACTGTGTTGCACTTCATTATATAATGCTCCACCACATTCTGCAAGGGAAGCAAAAAAGGCAATACCTTATACTCTATACTACTCTAATTGCAGTAGAATAAATCATACATTAACTATGGATCAAATTACTACTTATTTTTAAAAGGGTTTAATTGATTGTGTCTTGGTATATGAATAGAGGTATTGATGTTAATAGATTTTATGGACAATTTCACAATACGGCTCTGCAGCTCCTATCAGGTCTATAGAGCGTTTTTAGTGTTTATATCATCTTTCAACTTGTTTTTTATTTTTTTATTTTACTTGACTTTCCCGTTTTGAACAGCTATCCCAGCTCTGTCCAAAGATAACTTAATCAAACTATTGTTAATGTCTATTTTGTTTAATCTGTATAAAACTAAAGTGTGGGAACATGTGGTTTTATACTGGGCGTTATGTGCCAAATACTTCTTTGCCATGAACATAAACTATCTGGAGTCTCTGTTGGTTGCCAGGCACTGTAACGACCAGACAAGAAGTACTTTGTTAACTTTGGACAAAGCCAGACTACCTGTTTTTCCTGTTTCTAGTCTTTGTGCTAAGCTAACCGACTGAAGGTTTATATTTACTGTTGTGTTCTTCTCATCTCTGGAGAATATTACATTACATATGCATACATATACATGTTGTTTGATGTATTAAGCCTAGCAACTTTGGTCTGTAGAGGATGCTGTTCCTCTATGCCTCCACACTATTCTGCAGCACTTAGAAGTCCCAGCCGTTTATGCATGGGTTCTTTTTGTGGACTACAGATCCTGTTTTAACACCATAATACCAACAAAACCTTTTAATAAATTAAGGCAACAAGGTGATACTAATTCTGTGTCAGGCTGTGTGCTGACTTTTTCTATATTTGTGTGGTTTGGCAACTCCACAGTTCAGCAGAGAAAGCAGCTGGACAAAAGTGTACACACTGCCTCAAGAATCATTAACTATGAACTCACTTCTATATCAGAAATTTATGTAAACCGCATCCAGCGAAAGGGACTGAAAATCCTCCAAGACCCCCACACACCCTGCTAACCCTACTGGTGACACACCCCTCAGGAAAAAGATTAAAATTGAATAAATTCAAAACATCCTGCTTTCTTAACAGCACCTGCTGTGGAACCATTAAGCTACTCTACGGATCCTCAACACTTCACACTTCCTTAACAGCACCTCATGGATAAAATGCACTGACACTTTGTAACTTTTGACTGCAGGGGTGTAGCACCAAATTCTGGGCCCTGTAGAAAGGCATTTTCTATGGGCCCCTGCCCAGATCCACAGTTATTCATTCTAGCATCTTTTTGGGCCCTCCTCACATAAGGGCCCTGGGTACTCAGTCCCCTTTTCCCCCCTAGCCCCTGCTTGACTGCACTGACTTGTAGGGTGCTTTTCAGCACTGATACTTTTTAAAACATTTAAATATTTTATTAAGGGTTAAATTGTGTTTGTGTGTGTGTGTGTGTGTGTGTGTGTGTGGGGGGGGGGGTGTTGATGGTCCTGCTATGAATGCTTTGTTCTTTTGAGCACATTGCACCAAATTCCTAGTAATTTAGGCGCATGGCAATAAATGATTGAATCTCGAATTGCATCTTTAACCCCTCAGACATGTGATGTTGGTGTGTTTCATTATATAATGTCCTATGTTTTATAATATTGATGATATGATTTTATTTTTATATTGAGTAATGTCCTATTGTCTCAATCCCAGGTTACCCGCAGCCAAAGGTAAAGTGGCTGCACAATGAGAAGCCGGTGTCTGAATCAAACAGAGTGACCATAGAGCAACATGAAGACGGGCTCTGGTCTCTGGTTCTGGCTGGATTGGAGCCTTCTGACTCTGGGGTTTATGTGTGCAGGGCCAGCAACAAGCTGGGGGAAGCAATGTGCTCTGCCAAACTGAAAGTGGAGATATGATTGTGGAAAACCAGTGGAGGCAACAATTTAAGATTGATTTCCTTTATTTGGATAAAGCCTGGACTTTGACGTGACACGGAACAGTACAATAATTGACAATTATTAACTCACTCCAACACGAAAGACTGCGTACACAAAATATCTAGGCAAAAATGGTGTGTTTGGAGAGAATAATTAGGTTTGGACATGCATACCCAGCGCCCTTTTTGTTTCACAAGCTAACAGTTACTAGTGCACCAAGTCTGTATTCTTTAAGTATGTAGTCAGCATGTTTACCAAGGTTTTTTTGCACTGAAACAAGGTGATATGCTACTGTGGCTGACCTCAGCACCGTTCACACAAGTCACATTAAAATTGTACATTTTGCATATCGTTTAAATGTAAATGTTTTTAAAATGCGTTATCATTAAAGGCAGAATCCGAGGAAAAAAACACTTGGTTACAATTAAATGTTTCA
This sequence comes from Percina caprodes, assembly GCA_013375575.1. Lineage (NCBI taxonomy): Eukaryota > Metazoa > Chordata > Actinopteri > Perciformes > Percidae > Percina > Percina caprodes. Next base: position 5,752,206 of record JABXJD010000010.1, read on the forward strand.
AAAATAATTGGTAGGTATACTTCAAATCCAAACTAAGCATACTATTTTCCATGCTATTTTGGATTACATACCAGACTTCTAATAAATTTTAACATCAAATGACAATACATTTGGTCCATTAGCCAATGCCTTAAAGGTGCACTATGAGTTCCTGCATTGTTTCAGTACAATTTCATTTTTGTATGTAAGCAGCTCTCCTTGATCCGCTAGCTGTCTGCCCCTGAATACACTGTGAAAAAGCCCCGTCTTGGGAGACAATAAGGGTCATAAACGTCAAACAAACAGTAGGGGCACAGGCTGTGCAACAAAATACAACAAACCTGTTTCAGCCAATCACGACAAGATAGTTTTGGGGTGGGGGTTAGTGACAGTTAGTCATGATAGTTACGGAAACAGGGGGGGAGGGGGGAGCTTACTCTGTTTTGTTTGGTATTTACTTGAACGTCAACAGAAGGCACATCATGCAAGAGCTCACAGTACACCTTTAAATCAGTGAGAAAAAGCAGAGATCATTCATGGGTTTAAAAACAATATATTTAATGTAAAGCCAATTCTTAAAAGTATTCCACTGAGTTTCAGGTTAAGCGCAAGATTTAGATTTCTCACAAACTGTATGACCAAATGACACCTCACTAACTTCACCAGGCAATCCTTGTACTGTAATATTAAGGTATGGCTAAAGCAATGAAGCAGTATTTCCTTCTCCTTATGTAAACATTGGTTTATAATTTCCTCGTAGGATCTGACAAGAAATTTACCATTAGCTAAACACAACATGCTCACTGTGCCATTCCTTTTGGCTTTTTTCCAGGTACATTCAGAGACGTGACTATTTTAATGTTCAGGTGAGCTCATTCTTGGATTGCAATTCAAGATTTTTCCACACTTTATTAAATGATATTTCAAAGATATTTTTTATTAGTCAAAGTACAGTTTGACTATGTCATCTTTTTGAGTGCCCTGTGTATTTCAACGTCTACACTAGTAGTATAACATTTCCTATCTATTGCACATATTTCTCAAATACAATGTACATTGTTGGGTAGTTTATAATGCCTCATTTGATAATGATAGTGAATTTGTTAAAACATTCTCCCACCTCTGAAACCACAAATAACACTACATTTAATCCTATGATTAAACAGTCACAAAAACTGGTGCCCAAAATGTTAGACTTTGCTGAGAGGTTTGGACTTAAAATGATCTGGGATTGCTGAATGTTACCATAACAGTATCTATTTACAAGGCATACCAAACATAAAAAATATATTTTAATAAAATTACACTTTATTAATCCCAAAAATGAATTCCAGCTTTCAAATTCAAAAATTATTTTGTTGGGGATCATTTATCCCATCTTCTATCCCATCTTAAGCATCTTAAATTATAACAAGATTTTAAAAACTTTTGGAAACTAGTTAGGCACAGAGTCTTGGTCAAAGAAGTGAGAGAGCTTGTTGGGTTTGCTGCGATGGCTCAGTCATCATTTGTTTCTCAGGCAGCGTTTCCTTATGTGGATCAGTCATTAGTGCGCACATGTCCCTGGGCCTGACACATGCTTTTTCTGTATGCACGGGGTCACAGCTGGGATGACGTAGTGACCAATGCATGTCCCTCTTGCCTGTGTTGGATTCTCTTCTGAAGAAGATTCCAAGCTTTCAGTACCTTCAAAATAAAAGACAGTGGGAGAATTATTACAAAAACAGTTTTCTTATTTCACAGAATCAAATTATTTAATGTAATGCAGATGTGTAGACCCAACACTCTTGGCATGGCGAGCGTCTGACCTGTTTCCGAGTAACCTCTGGCTCCCACAGCGTGCTGAGCACCACGTTGGCGTGCCTTACTTGCTTGCTGTTGGACCACTGACTCTGCAGCCGACGCAGGGCATCCTCTGGGGTCACACTGTCTCGCTCTGTTATCCTTAACACTGCCTGAGAGGGTAGGGGTAACAAGGGGAGGCAGGTGGGATAGGTTACCAAGGTTGAAGCCAGTGCGTGTAGAACTTCAAACTGTCCAACTTTGGCACCCTAGCGGTAGTTCGCCCCTCCAAAAAACTTTGACTCCTTTATCCACAACTTTTCTCCACATGCACAACACATTAGTGCATCTTACCACTGGTTATACTTCACTTGCTAATGAAAACTAAACATTTTGTTACGTTGCTGAATTCTGTAACCATTGCTTTCAGTGAGAAATGCTGATGCAACAACCCCGTTTAGCTTAATGACAATGTCAATATTCTAAACCAAGTATAAAGTAAGAACTCTCTACGTCGTTACATTTTCCTCACAGACTTTCAAGCCAATGTGACTGTTTGTTGCATTGAGGACTGTTCAAACATATTACCTCCTCCTCAGGGATGACAGTGACCCAGACTTCATGAACCATGTCAGTCCAGCCGGCCTCCAGAAGAACTGCTGCATCCAACACACAAACTTGTTTCCCTGCAAAGAGAATAGATCACATGCCCATTGTGGAAATCTCTTGTAACACAATGAGTTTCTTTATCATCTTTATATGTCAATAGGATCAGTACAGTACAATACAGTACAATTTCACTGCTAAACAAGACTTAGCAGTCAAATAAAAAAATTAAAATCTGGTCAAAAGGGAACTGTTAACTATAGTTCTACCCCCATCCCTGCCCTATATGCATATAGGGCAGGGATGGGGGAAGATGCCTTAATCACTTTACTAAACTTTCTGTACAAGCACCTTTAAGGTCCTGGCACTCTTGCCAGACTTTTATTTATGGATTTTTCATCAGCTTTTAATACTATCCAGCCACATATTTTATCTTGGAAACTGCCTACCTATTTCAATCTTCGTTGGCTGGATTGTAGATTTTTTAACATGTAGAACTCAGAGGGTTAGGGTGAATGGCTCTCTGTCAGAGCAGTGCTCCTCTTCCTCAGGGATGTGTCCTGTCCCCATTTCTGTATATTCTTTACACCAATGGCTGTAGAAGCTGGCATGAAAACAGGCCCTTTCTGAAGTTTGCTGATAACACGGTCATCATTAGCCTGCTCCGTAAAGATGTATCTGAGCATGGGAAAGTGGTGGATGATTTTGTCCAATGGTGTGATGAGGCCTTTCTCCAATTAAATGCCACAAAAAACAAGGATATGGTAATTGATTTTAGGAAAGTATCCCTCCCACCATCTAAGACTTTCATTAAGGGAATTGGAATTGAGTTTGTTGAACAGTACACATATCTGGGAACCATCATCGATAAAAACCTGAAGTTTGATTTGAATTGTGATGCAGTCTGTAAGAAGGGACAGCAACTTTTAATGTAGATAGGAAAATTAGGTCTTGATTTTATAAATCTTTAAATCGGTTCTTATTTTTGCCATGATTGCTTGGTACGGTAACCTGGACATCAGGACAAAAACCACCTCAGCCAAATTGTAAAGGTGGCTGGAAAGGTTTTCCACAGTCCCCCTTGATGATTATATTTGACCAGCAAGTACTTTGCAAGGCTTGGTTTATATTAGACTGCACAAACCATCCCCTTCACTCTGAGTTTGTAACACTCCCCTCAGGTCGCAGATTTAGGGTACCTCGGTTCAAGAGCAATAGGAGTAAAATCTCCTTTGTCCCCTGTGCAATAACTCGGCTCAATTTGCACATGTAATGTAGTACTTTCTTTTTTTTTTTTATTTTTAGAGATTGCTCTAGTGGTGATAAATTGAGTTGTGTGTATTACATAGAGGAAACCTTTTTTGTACTCATGTCTTTGTTGTTATCTTGTCTATCTGTATGTTGCTTGAATGTGTTTCTTTTTTATCTTTCACTCCTGACTGCACATCAAGTTTCCCATTTGGGATAATAAAGTAAAGTAAAGACAAAAAAACTATATTCCACAGAACTATGGACATGTATACTAAAATAGTTTTACAGTACAACTATTATTAAATGCAAGTCCATACAATACCTTCCTCTCTGGCTTGGCTGATTCTGTTCTTAACCAGAAGTGCAATCTCAGGCCATACAATGTCTGTTAGGGCTTTTAACTGCTCCTGTATGAAAAACAGCATCTTTGGTAAATACACAGTGATAAACAGTGGTGTAGTCGGATGTGTCATTTCCAATGTTGTGATGTGCTGAAACATACTTCATACTCTTCATATTACCTGGTTTCCAAAAACCTTCCTTCCTAATACACGTCTGTTGATGGTTTTGTCTCCATTCAGAAGATCTAAAAGTGACGAAAAAAACTCATCATTGCACTGCAACACAGTTCATACAGCATAACATGTACAAGACAACAAGCTATTAGGCGATCAGTTTTTGTGGTAGTCAATAAAAATGATGCAACCTAATGCATGGATGCTGGACTCCCAACAAAGATAGTATAGAAATTAGATGTCTTACTCTGTAGCTAAAACAGAAACCCAAACACAGGGTGAAAAAGGATCTGCAGCAATGTGCAGTACAACAAAAATCTGGTGTTTTTTGAAAATGAAACCATGTAAACCTATTCTTGTACAACCTTAAAATACAACTTTGAACCTGAAAATGTGCATAATATGGGCACTTTAAACAAGCAATGCCTTTAGTACAAGCAATGCCAAGGTGTATCATCGTCCTATATTTCATCAAAGTAGACCAATAGTGTGTGAGATAACACAAGGAGATGGATGATGCATCTCTAACTAAAGCCCAACCCTTTTAATAGTCCTACCATATGTCTTCAGCGCAGAGCTTTTACTCACCTGACCCAAATTCTTCAAGCACTCTGTGATAGGCTGCAGTGCCGGGCTGGTACACCTCATGGCCCAGCTTGTCGCAGTCGATCCGGACGGCACCCAAAGCCTCCAGCTGCCTGGCAATGGAGCTCTTTCCACTGCCGCTGCCTCCTGTCAGGCCAATCACGTATGGAAGTGGAGCAATACGGGATGAATCCTAGTGTAGAAGAAGCATCAGATACATTAGTGTGGAAAGTATAGATGAAAATCTTTTGATAATTTCATATTGAATAATACCACCAAATATTGCAGCTCTAAACATAAGAGCATCAATAACAAATGGGTGGAGGGGATGATAAAAAAAGGTAACACCTGAACACTTACTTAATGAAGGTAATGATATGACAAAACTGTACAATTGAATTGGCAAGTGATACAAACAGCTCCTAAAACAAGTCAGACCTGCCCAGACCCACTCTCCACCTGGTTTTATGTTGCTTAATCATAAAAAAAGACATTGTGCTTTGGCATATCCTGAAAGACAGCTTTTTTTTTTAACAGTTTAACATCAGGGGCCCTATAGTAATGATGTAAGCGCACGGCGTGAAGCACCCAGCGCAGGTGCGTTTAGGGCGTGTACGAATCAGTTTTTGCTAGTATTACGGCGGAAAAAAGGGTCAGTGCGCTTGGTTCAAAAGGACTGTACTTAGTGTCTTAATTAATCATAGGTGTGTTTTGGGCGTAACATGCAATAAACCAATCAGAGTGTCATCTCCCATTCCCTTTAAAAGCCAGGCGTGTTTGTACCTTGGCGCATTGCGATTATGATGGCGGATTTGCTAAGCAGGAAGGAGAGATTTTCAGGAGAAGGAACTGATCTACTTGTGCGTGAAGTGAAAATGCGTGAACAGATCATATAATTTCACTATTTCACATGGTAACGTTTTTTATTTTTAATGTTTTGCATTTTTGTGTGCTACGCATCTTTTTGTGTGTAACAAGCATAGTGTGCGCGCTGTGCACATTTTACTAATGCGCTGTTAAAAAAACAATGAAATGCTGCATTATTGACTTTAGACCAGGTTTTTGTTGGTCAACGGAGCGGTCACTTTGTTCTGCAAGACAGCAATACACCAAGAATGCACCTGAACACACCTCCCTGTAAGACCAGCACGCCCATGGGCGCGCCAATCGGCGCAGTTGCATTTTGCTATTTAAACAACATGGGCATTGGACGGGAAATTGACAACTGCGTTGGTCTTAAACTAGCAAAGACACTTGAGTCTGGCTTTGCACGGTGCCCGGTGTAAGATAGGGCCCTAAGTTTTTGAAGACCGATTTGCGTGTTTGACCTTAGTTACAAAATGCTTAGCTAGGCATTTTTTGTATAAAAACACTATTCTTCACCTGCTCAAGTGTTGCGAGAGAAAACAGCCGGCTGAGTTAAATGTTTTGTAGTGAGTGAATGAAAAATGCACTTTAAAAGGCACAATTTGGCAATTATGTTATTCATGACTGGAGGCTGTGCAGAGCTTCTTTAACATTTGAAAATGAATTTCATTAAACAGGAATGAAAAAGACTTGAACTGATGGCCTTTGTTAAATTATATATATATATATTTTAACATAAAATTAAATTAAAATTGTATTAGACTTTCTTCTTCTTCATCATCATCATCATCATCATCATAGGCATACACTTGATTGAAAACGTAATTTGACTTAAAGGTTGCATGACTATGATGTTCTGTTGTGCACTTTTAGATAAGCATAATTACATTCCCCTAACCGGTATCACAACCCTTTTAATAAGCACCAGATATGGAAAGAAAATCAATGATTTATTTTAATTATATATTCTACCTTTTTGTTTTCTTGGGATTTCATGAATTCTGTCCCATTAATACTAACCTTTACCCTGCATTAAAATACTTTATCAAAATGTGAGTTTTTTTAAACATGACCTACTTCAGGCGGGGTAAGGAGAGTGCCCAGCAGACGAGAGCGTAGACTGGAGGAGCTGATCTTCTCCTCCTCTGTCTCCGTATGGTGGGCATCTTTCAACAACTGGATCTCATGGAGGATGAGAGCTGGGAGGCCCTGAAAGCAGAGAATAGAAAACATAAAATACTGTATGTGCCAATTTGTACCCAAGCTAGGGTTTTCTATATCTGGAACAACGAGGATTCAGATGTGCACTAGAACCGTTTTCGGTGCTTTCCATACACTGCAATCCTTAAGTAATAAAATGTGCTGTGTTGACAGAAACAGTACATGTATCCTGACATGAAAATATGTTAAAAGGACCATGTGTGACATACAATTTGATATGATCGTAAAACATGCTGCCCAAGAAAACTTTGATTAGGAGGAGGACCTTAACTGCGCTACCATTTTATTACAAACATTACTGTAATTTCATTAGCTGTAGAAAATGACAAAACATACAGTACATATATATATATAACAAAAGAGTATACTTAATTTTGTACTTTGTATTTGATGTGTTTGATTTAAAACATTAATACGGTGAGATGTATGGACTGTGTCCCAGTCCATTGCAGTAAACAATGGACTGGGACACAGTCCGACCATCTAGGAAAAGTCAATGGGAAAGGCGTAACACGTATCGTCATTTTCCTAACTTACGTTCTCAATGCGTTTCTTGTTGACAGCCATGCCTCCCTTTCTAGTCTCCTCGCTAACCACAATGCACTGCAGCAAGGGGTCAACCACAGACACTCCATAGGGGTCGTCAAGGGGCACGATCTCCACCTGCAGTGAGGGTTTGATGTCTTCCACAAACTCCTGTAATCTCTGGGTCCGCAGAGAGTATGGCTCGACCAGCTCCTTTAGCACTTTTTCTAAAGCCAGGAACAAAAATGGATGTCAGGGGCTCCCTAGGGGGGCTGCCTTCTAATCTCACACATCATTGAAGATGATGTTATTTTAGCCTCATATATATTACACAAATACACATACCTAAATGGAAATTATGAAAACAAACTCACTTTTCAGCATTGCTTGGTCACACACACCAATAAGGAACCTTCTATTGGCTAACAAGCATGAGATGTTGAGCAGCGTCTTGTGGGCCCCATGGAGCCGGTCAAATGTTCCCCCTACCACCACGTCACTGTAGGTCTCCAAGGGTTCTGCCTTTTCTTCAGACTCTTTCAGCCCTTCCTCTTTCTCCTGCAGCCTCGTTAGCTGTGGGTGAAGCAGCACTGACTGCAGGCTGGGGCTACAGACGTAGCAGTGGCCTGTGTACCTCTGCAGACACTGTGTAACCTGATGGGACTGACCTGGGTCCTGCAAAGGAAAGTCTGTTAGCACCACCTCCGGGGAGTGAGACAGAGATTGTGGTGTGGGGAAGGGGCAGGTTGGGATTGTGGTCCCGCTGCAGGCAGCTGACTGAGCGCGAACATTGGTCAGCAAAACACGAACATCCAGGTGCCCACATACATCAGCTGCATTGCTGTAAAGGCGGGTAATGAGTGCAGACAGGTCCACTACTGGTGGAATGAAAACTGGTCGAGGCTGGCTCCCACTTCCCAGGTTTAGCCCAGGGTGGAGATGGACGTACAGTGTGCGCTCTACAAGCTGAGCAGCTGAGCTGAGCACTGGAGCGATGCGCAATGGGAGGGTGTGGAGAGGAGACGTCAGCACAAGGATGCCCGTGCTGAACATGGTCATGTTCCTGGCTGGGTCTGGATACCACAGGGAATGCCAGTCGTCACAATATTTGCCAAGTCACTGCTAGGGAGTGGGTAAACACTGGAAGGAGAAGAAATTGAAAGCGAAGTCAAAAACAGTAGCAATTGAGGCTGGGATTTTAAAAATGTTTGGTTTTGGATTACATTAGAACCAAATTATGATTACAAATTACACACTTTATCAAGCAGTGGTGGCCATTTTTTTTGCTGCTGTGATTTTGCAACACTGCTAACATAACTACACCATTAAGAGACTGGCCAAGGACATGTTGTGCGAAGAGAAGATGCACAGAAAACATGATCAGCTTAAATATTCAATCAACTTTGAAAATAGATACAGTAACATATATAGTGGCAAGTTATAAGTTACTTATTGTTTATTGTATGAGTAATTATTTTGCTGATAATTACACTTCTTTCTTATTACTACTGACTTGCTAAGAATATTATCAACACTTTGTCCTGTCTGAGACCCAAATCATGTTTATTACTGGTGCATCACTATTAGCATGCCATTCATTGTTTGTTACTGATAAAGTGGGTCTAACATTGGGATATTATTTACACCCTTGCAGTGTCTCTGAGGGCCATCTGTTGTTTTCCCCTTAAGTTTTGGGTGGCGAGAATGTAATAATTCACTAATTTCTGCAATAGCTCTCTTACTTAAAACCTTCTGCTGATGATGCAACTCATTCGTTACAATGTAACACGCCGACAGTGTCTTTTTCCACTGCGTCAGAATGTTAGTGTTGCAATTCATTAATGTCCACAGAGGTGAGGTAGCTCAAAATATGCATTACATTTCATAACAATACAGCCGTAGAGTCACATGATAATTAAGTGAATACAATAACAACCGCTTGTAATTGTCACACTACCCCACTAACACAGGACGTTTAGGGAACGTTAGTTTTTGGTTCTCTAAAGGTTAGTTCGAACGTTTAGGGAACGTTCCCTCCGGGTTATAACGTTCCCTAAACGTTAGGAGAACCAACCAACTGTAACGTTCTCCTGCGGTTGTGCTGTACCTTCACACAACGTTCCCATTTGGTTGTTTTTTTTGGTTGTTCTGAGTTTTTGAAGTAGCATAGTTACATGTTTGCTGTCACTTGATTTAAATTAGGAACCAGACTGGCCATAAACCTGACCATACTTTTAACCATTGCCCAATTAAATATTTATGTTTTTCCATCTTTAGCCACTAGGTTAAGAGTTCTTGTTAGCTAGCTAGCATCCTTTAGCTGGTCATAAACAGTTGACACTTAAAACCAAGATGAACTTATCGATGTACACCAACCATTAATGTATAAATCGTACCTAACTAGCAACGTAAGTTAGCTAGTACAACCATCACATTGCCTGTACAAAAAACCCAATACAAATCATTTGCAAAGTCATCCTGAATGATCAAAATCCTGAAGTGACCATGTTGATGTTACCCTGCAATAACGGAGCGGTTTGTATTTTGTATTTGATGGGAGCCATATACAGAGTAATTTTAGGTCGTTTTGAAGTAACAATCTGGCAAATTACGTTATGGCAACCCTACGATGTAGCATGAGCTTACCTGGTGGAGCAAATCTAAAGCGATATGAAGGACGGATGAATAGTGCACTAGCTATACAAGTAGACTTATCCACAAATCTACTAAATAGATCGTTGTCCTGATAATCCTCAACAAGGAACTGTTTAATTTAGTCGAATCTAGTCCAAACAGCTAGGTTAAGCACTAACGTTACGCACCCACACCCACTAGTGGAAGTCTCACACATGAACCATGGGTGATAGTTTACATGCAATCTGATTGGTTGACGAAAAAGCTGCGAGGTCTGGGACATGTAGTTATGTAACCAGTATCTGTGACGTAACTACCAGTAAACAAGAAACACTTTGTAGTATTCTGCAAGATTTCCCCTACAGCCCTCGCTATTGTGTCTTTATTTAATGTAATAGTAAGTAACAGATTGATAAAAAAAAAAAAAACTGGCATAATATAAACCAATAATTTTTTTACACCGATGTGGCAGATAAAACCGACACAGCAAAAATAATAAAATAAATGAAATATATAAATTACAAGAAGCCCTGTGTACACGTGTAAGTGTAAGGTTCTGCACACTCACACACGTGTTTTCACTTATTTGTCTGATTGGACTACTTTTAAGATAATACAAAATGTGCTTGATTGACATGTCTCTCTGTTGCAGCTGTTATGGCGGGACAACTTACACTTTTATCATTCTTATTGAATTCTTATTTCGGGTTATTAGGATAAATAGAGTAGCATCCTAGACTTGTGTGACACTAATAACAAACTATAAAACACATTTTGAATTACTGTTTTCCATTAAACCAAAGATACAGTATGTCTTAAAACATGAGAATGTAAAGCAATCACAAAGACAGTGGCAAACAAAGTCTTGCAGAAGATTTTTTTTAATTTTCAATTCATACTTTGAGACCAACAATTTGTTTTTACAAAAATAATAAAAAGAAATTAAGTGTTATATCCATACTGTAGAAAGAGTTGCATGGCAAAGTCCCGTGGTTAGCTGGGCAGAGGCATTGCATAATTAGCAAAAACAGACAACACAAGTAAAAACAACAGATTCAAGTAAAAAGTCATGTAGTCACAATAACGTCACATTAAAGCCTGGTGGCAATTCTTGGAAATTAAGACTCTTGCTGGGTTTAACTTTTAGTCAGAGGAGTCAAACTGAACCCATGGGACCAGTCCCTCTAATGAACTCTGTAGTCCTCTTCCAGACATTATTTGACAGCAAGGTGCTCAGTAAGTCTTAGTGAACTATGTTACCTTTTACAAAATTCAAGTTGGTATTGAAATATGTGAGAAACGTTAATCAAAGTATGAAATTGTTGATGAGACTGCAGCATCAGGCATGACATCTTCAGTGAATGCACGTTTATGAACATGGACAGACACCTTTTGTTCAGTTTAACTCCCCTGCTCTACATTAAGCCTGTTAAAATATATTAATTTACTTTCTTATCGCTGGTGCTATCGCTGGCAGCTGTGTCGTAATGGCACTTCTCCACACATCGCCTTGGAAACCATCCCCTTACACGCTCTCCCACTTAGAGCCAAAACAGAAAGAGAAGACACTGTTACACATTTAGTGAAGTGAAAAAAAAATACTTAATTCAAACCACAGCCCATCTCATCTCACCTCTCATATTCTCCTCGTTTAGAATTTTGTCTCCATACATCCACCATCTAAAAAGAGAAAAAAAAATGTTTAGGAAGTATTCAATGCTGGGCCATTTCTCATGCATTCAAAATAAATTCTTAATGGGATGCCTAATCATCCAGACAAACCAAGATGATTGTAGGTTTTGTTTGGCATGGCTGAACTTACTTGGTGCCACGTGTGGCCAGGATGGTGTCTCCCTTGTTGAGGGGGATCCTGGGCTCCTCGGTGCAGGGGGTTCTAAAAAAGGTTTGAAGACCTTTGCTTAGAGGGCAGCAAGCTCCATTATAGTCCTCCACTGCCCGATACTGGACCTGCTGGCCGAGTCATACAAGATATCTGGTTATTCTACAGCTCTGACCACAACCTAAATTCAAGTTACAGGTGTGTGTTTTTTGAATGCATGGTCCTTCTTTTTAATGCATTAAAACGTCTGGCAATATTTCTGACTATGTGCATTACCTAATAGTGTTTTTGTTGAAAGTAAAGCCAACATGCAAATCAACATCACATATACAGTACACAATACAGATTTGACAGGTACTTACACTTCTCACACGTTTATCAGCTTTCTGCTTCAGTTGCTCAATCTGTTTAAACAGGAACCAGACAATTTACGTCACTGCTGTTCAACAACGTAACTTTTATCTCACTATTTAACAGGAAATGTATCAGTAGTAGGACTTACAATACCCACTGCCTAAACTGCAGACAGAACAGTACCAGACAAAACAAACACAGCATTGCACGCATCGCATTATCCAATTGGACCTACAGTTAAGGTGTGCTGGTGACACTTGGGATGGACTGGCCATTCAATGCCATCACCCTTAGGCGTCCCTGACCACGTGAAGACTTGCTTGAAGTTCAGCCAGCGGGTTCCGAGGTCGTAAGGGAAGGTAAATTCCTCTCCCGTTTGGTAGTGCTGTATTCTGTCTTTGGCCTAACGGAAGACACAGAGAATGGTTGTGTGCCTAAATTTGTCAATGGGATTGTGTAGGTGGAGTTTCTGTAATAAGCATGCTATAATCGTACTGACAGCCGATCCTGGAACATGTGTGAATTGGTCATAAAAAGTGACATTTTGAACTTTGACAATGAAATGTTGAAAATATGTTGTTAATCCTTTAACATATTGTGAATAAAAAGCACTTTGAAATCCTAGATTATCATTTGTAGATCAAACAATAAAAAATACAAAATGTCATCCAACTTAAATAACACTAAAATCCAAAATGTCATCACAAAACAAGAGACATCCTGACCTTTTCCTCGATCCAGGACTCGATCGAGGTCTTGTTTCGAAGGATGACTTTCATCTGAAAAGGACAGACTATTTCAATATTGGAGTCAACTTGTATTTTTTTTAATACATTTGGAAGGTTAATGAAATGATTGTGTTAAATATCACATTCCATAGCCAACAGCTTGTGAAAATTGTAAACCCCAATGAAAAACTTACTTGTATGAAGAAAAGCATGCCAACGGCAATAGTGGTGCCCAGTGCCAAGCCTAAGGCAAATAGTGTGGCAGCAAAGGCGGGTACACTGAATGGCATGAGGGGCTGGAATTGACGCACAGCACTCATATCAATCTTGACAGTGCTCCAACCAAATGATATCTGCAGCGAGGAAAAATAAAACAGCTTGACATGTGGTATCATCAGCATTAAACGATAAAAGGAAAGAGGCAACTCTGCCAAGAGAAAAGCTGTGGTGGTAATTGGCCATCAAACAAATTATGTAGTGGGGTGAGGAGAATACTGACCCTCTCATACAGCTGTGTGTACATGGTCATAATGAAGATGATGGCAGCGTGAGAGCAGCCGAGTGGAGCCAGCAGCAAGAAGCTGGTGAAGTAGGCGTGGTTCAGGTGGCCGCAGCAGTTGTTGATCCAGGGGCAGTGGTGGTCCATCTTCATCACGCACCTGGGAGAAGAAAGGCAAAGGAGGAGAGGAGTGCTGGGGGAACTAAATGCTTGTTTGGGAGGACATAGAGTGACAAGTCCATCAGCAAGTCACACTGAATTTTTCTTTTCTTTCAAATAAATACACATCACAAGCATTAGATGTGATTCTATTTAACATCACTTATATCACATCATAGATTATGTGATGTGTTTCTGTGTGTCCTATAGTGCTGAATAGAGACCTAACAGCACTGAATGGGTACAAATAAAATGTAGAAGCCACGTACACGCACAAGTCAGCTCTAATTTGGCATGCTGGAAATAGCTTAGTGATTTCCCAGGTAAAGTAGTGCCCTCTTTGTCAGGGGATTTCCTGCAATTTTGGTGCCCCCCAAAGAGGTTTTAGCCTGCCCCAAAGGAAAATCACCAGCACCAAAATGACAAGAATTGAGAATAAAACTACAAATTCAAATCCTATAAATGTGTTTAAGAGCAATTTACCAAACAACCATTCAACAAGGCGAACATAAACTTGAATTTGAGAGTTGGACTGTACAGGACTCTTCCAGTGATTTATTTAAATATTTATATTATTAATATAGTTTTGTAAATTGGTGTTTTAAATTACTCAAGCATATTATAAATTTTTGTTCAGCAATTATTCCTGCCCCCAAAAGGCCCATTCTGAGCCAGGAAAAACCCTGCTTTGTGCTTTTGTATTTTCTTTAAGTCCACCTCACACAGGTGGGACAAAACTTACTATTGTAATAAATACCTGTTACACTTGCGACAATGGTGGGACCTAGGGGCCTTGTATCCTTGGCACACTCTGCAGTACTGTAGGTACTGGGTATCCTGTTGATTCTCCTGTTTCGGGATAAACAAATATGTTAAATGTCTGATGTAACATGTACACTATTTACATGAACAAACAACAATGATATGTTGAATGTTATGATGAAATGTCATAACCCTTCATCCTTATAAAGGAGCCTTACTGGTTTCCAGCCATGAGGGATGTATCCAGGTCCAACAAACATAGCATTGAAGTAGTTGTAGAGGATGAGGACTGTCCAGTTGAGGAGCATGATAAAGTTAATGCTGCCCCCTGTAGTGTCTAGCGGCCAGTACCAGATAATAGAGTCCAAAATTGCCATGGTGGAGCATATAGCAATGACAGATAGGGCTATGACTGGACCCCAGTGACACAATCTTCGAACCTCATGGAGGTTCTGAAATGTCACAAAAGTTGATAGGAAATTCATGTTTTCGCCACAAGGATAGTATTAGTATTTGGTTGAGTTCCTGAAATGTATTGATCAAGCTTCAATGTGTTACTTTTTTCCTCTGCTATCTTGCAAAGTCATCGGTGCAGGTGATGCACATATTTTTCTCGTCTTCTGAGTATCCAGCAACTGGCCTGGTCTTGGGTCACTAGGGCTCTCTGTGTCCCATTGTTCCTTGCCCTGGCAAAGAGCAGCATCCTCTCTGGACAGTATTTGGAGCAAACTATCCTTGTGACGGATTAAAATTCCCCATCTAAGAGAAAGAGAGCAAGAGAGAAACTTCAGTGATCTACATTTAGTGATTTACTGACCACATTTGTTGTAGTCTATACACACACACACACCATATTATGAACCACACCTGCCTAAAAACTAACGTTAATGCCTAATGTAGTCATTTTGGAGACTGTACTTTGTGGTGCTGTTGAACTGTATTGCGATTTACAATACATACTCTAACGATAATCTCATTGATATAAATAAGATGAAGGTATACTTTTTTCTCCGTTTTTACAGTAATAGGCTATTTTAATAATACGCTGATTGCATGAAATTTAATTCAACTTAATTTTAGCGTTCACACCTTGATTGTCACTGCTATCAGATATAACTAACTTTAACAAGTAGCTTCTTATGTATAGCTTTAAAGCAAGGACACTAAACGTGAACATATAATCTCCAGAGAAGGTAACCTTAACGTTCTTGCTGCATTTGACTGTTGCACTTTTGGGTGCACAGCTATTGCATTTGCTTAACAGCGCCAGCTAATTCGCATCAAGAATAACAAATTGCTTGGCAACATTATATGCAAGCGTACGCTTTGTCCATTGTATTCAAAAGCCAGACAAGTGAGACCACTCTGGTAAAAAAAATGGAACTTCATAGCTAGCTAAGTGATTTTTTGCTTAAGGTTTTGCACCAGGGCTAACGTAACAGCAGTTAGCTTGTTAGCCAACTTGACAAGACTAACGTTACGTGCTGGATTACTGCCACAAGGTGCAAAGAGGAAACACGGATAATTGTGCACCATACAGATATAACAAATGCTTACTGGTATTTGTAAATGCACATTTTGTATGGATGGAGAAAAAAATATCACTTTAAATTACCAACCTGGCCACTTCCTTGTTTTTTTCCGTTCAATTTCTTCTCTGTACAGAAAGGAACCTTCCTCATGGTGTCTCAGAAACTATCACCCCCAACCCCTTGTGGACACTTTTAAATCCAAGCAATGTCACACAACCATCACATAACTTCAAAATAATCAATTGCTTCGCGTTTGTCAAAATAAACATGACTAATATTTTCTATTCCCTAGCTGAACAATTTCAAATTCGGAATAATAAAATGAAAATAACGTTCCTTGCCGAGCACATTATACTGCGACTCAAGGAAGGGACTCCATTCGAGACTTGTTGTTATTATCCTGAGCTAACTGTCAACCAGAAAGCCACCTGTTTAAACCTAACGCTAAACATCAAAATGTCTTCAGACTTTGAATCCTACGAGCAGGACTTTGGAACCATTACAGCAGAAGTAACCAACAAAATTGGCAGGATTCCCAAACTTAGTGGAGGTAAGACTTTAAGACTAGCCATATTAACTGGTATCACAGAGCTGGAGCTAGCTAGATCAGCTAGCTGACATTTCTCAGCTGAGGAGGCTAGCTAACGGTAGCAGAACAAGTGTTCGTGTTATTTCATCGACTTACCATGTTTTCTTTTAGTAAAATATGTATTGCACTAAATGTTGAAACGCAGCTAGAGTGTGTTCTTGAATCTTATGTAAAAGTATGAATCCAATGTTGCTTGCTGTCTTAATCGCTTGGTATGTCTTTAATGATGTAAAACTTAAGTGGAAAATAAATAACAGCTTAGCTATGTTATTCGGCAGTTAACTTATTTATGCTTTTCTAAACTACTATCGCTATAAAGGTAACGTCAGGGTTAAGAGGACAGAAGCCATTGCAATATTTATTATAGTTGGTAAATATTTCAATAGAAATGAATAGCTAGATTTTCATTTTCATTTTAAATTTCAGATTTAAATTTTCACATGTGCTAACGTTAACATCAAACACACCGTCATTCCATAGAGTTTTGATCAGTTTTGGATGATTTTCATGAATGTAACTTTGAATGAGTTTTGAAATCACCATGACAACACAGCAGCTTTCTGTGTTCAATGCACCAAAATTAATCTGAAATCCACAACAACATTAAAGGAGAATTACGATCGATTTCAACATGTAGCTCTATTTTATATATTTTTTTAATTTGTAGTGATCTCAGTAGTGAGTCAAATGAAAACAATCGGTCTACACCGAGGTATCCTCCTGCTATATTTTGCACCCAACAGGCTTAAACGGGGCAAGTTTTAAACATGTGTTTAGCCTCTAAACATGTTCAAAATGTCATTACCAGTGCCTAGCCATGTGCAGTTATTCCTTCCAAGTGAACACAGTGAATTTGACTGCAGTAGATGTGACAGAAAGGCATAAAAGTTGTGACAATCAACTAGTGTGTACTTCACCGGAAAACAGGAAATAAACAGAGGTATGTGCACTGGCTGAATTAACACAACTGTTATGCCTTTCTGTCACATCCTTCTACTCAAAAGATGCTAGAATAGGTTACAACCATGATTACAGCCCGTATGAATGAGGTGTAATAAGTGTGTATAGAAAATAGATAGAAAGTTGGATGGATGCATGACAATATCAAACACTCTATGTCAGCCAAATGACCATTCATGCGTTCAAATAAGATTTAATTCCATAGATTGTGTTGGATTTGCTTTTATACAGTTTTAATTGAATTTTCTTGTATTCTCCACATGGATTACACATGCAGCCAGTTTAGGTTCTGTAGTCGCATGGCTTGGCCTGATGTACAGCAATGTCAGCATACTCTGCAAAGGCTCAAAACAGAATGTACATTATTTTTCTTAGTGGCTGTCACAAATGTTTCAGGTTGTATATTATTTCATTGATTTAAATAGATACATGCGTATTATCAAAGACTAGTCTAGACTAGACTTTTGACAACTTTTTATTTAGTTATACACAGTGGATTAAGACAATACATAGGGTAGAGAGGTGGGGATGACATGCCGCAGAGATGATTTATTTTATTAATCTTATTAGAACTTTCAACCTGGTGACAGGAATTCCTTTTTTTGTCAACTATTAAATGAATTAGTTTGAACATGTTTTGACCAAAGCCTATAGTGAGGCTTAGCGTGTTAATAAAAAAATAAGCACAATGGTGTACCCATATCCACAATCCACAAACAGATTTTTAAATGGATGCCGCAAGCACAGCCTTTTGTAAACAGGGTAGTCTTATTATGATGGGATAGATCATACACTCATGTAGTACTGCCAAACACAGAAGTAGGAGCCTAATGGATCAAGCTTCAGTCTGTCATAGGGCAAAAAGGCTTTAGGGCTGAGAAATGTTTTCTCTCTTTTTTTTATATAAAGCATAATGTAGTCTTTCAATATACATTTAGTTTTATTCATGTCACAAATTAGTGTTACAGACACACAGTTGATTGTACATCATACAGACTTATTACTTACCCCAATTAAAGAGGAGCAATGTGGAGAGGATCCACCTGTTTTATCCATTATTAAAACACTCTTTTTACCTACTACTTCTACAGTTAAGCCGACATTATCTCTAATCCATCATTGTGCCAGTATTACATAGTTGTGCCCTGCTGCCTATTTGTTCTTGTAAGTGTGAAGACATAGATCAAACTCTCTATATGTCATTTGTCACAGTTGGAAGTGAAGTTAAAATAGTTTGCATTTTTCTGAAAATAAAGTAAGAGAGCCAGCACCTGAATTTAACATCAAGTTTTTGCAGTGTGAATTAGGTTGCATGTTTTTGAATTAAGATCATCTGCAAAAAGCCAAGATTATATGATAAATATCAAGCATAGCATAGATTTTATATAATGAACTACTATAGATGCAGTGACTCCGACTACTGCTAGCAGTTTGTTTTTAGTTTTAACTGCTAAAAACAAAGGGCACAGTGCCTCTCACAAAACCTTGCCTGACTGACTGTCTCTGGTTTGGAATTGGCATCTTTGAAGATTCATGGCAGCTCATTCCACAGTGTAATTCCACATTGCTTTCTCTCGCCATCTGTTGAGACTGTGTCAGAGTAAGCCCATATGAATATGCACAAAGCCAGGAAACCCATTACAACCAGAAGTAGTTGTTCAATGTCTTCTGCCACCAACAGAATAGTTTACAGCTGAATTTAGACCCCTTTCCTTCTCATTAAGGTTTTTTTTCTTTCCTTTCTTAAGTCCCTCTGGCTCTTCTTCCTGAAGTGGCTGAATTTTTCCCGTGGTTTGGCAGCCCTCTATTTAATACATTCATGTAGCTCCAGACAAAGGGCTTTTGTCATTACTGTTGTATCTCTCCATTTCACATGTGCACAATTGCTGATAATGGCTAGGGCGTGTGGAAAAAAATGTCCTTGACCGTCTTCATTCATGCAACAATCAAATGAATGTGTGTTTATATATTTATCTGTTACACTCCCCCAAAACCTTAGATAGAAGGAATATTTGAGTAAGTATACAATGAAATGTAAGGCCTTGTTCTTTGAAACATGAATGCCATTTTTTCACATTTTAGTGTTTGAGGTAAATGATTGCCTGTCAATCATTGCAACTCAACTATGGAAAGAAAAATGTAAGTTAAAAAAAGGCCTACTTCTTCTTTGTTTACCTTACCTCTGTGGATAAAACTCGTCATCCATCTGTCAGCAGGTTGTAGTCTTGGTAAATATCCATACGTATTTCACAGCCCTCCAGCCCACTTGAAGTGTTGTTTATTTCAATTATTTAAACATATTTACTACTTTTACATGTTTCATGTTATTACAAATTATTTGAAAAGTTCAGTTAATTGATTACTTTTTTGGGGGGGCTTTTATTGAAAGGACCGCTTGAGTACGAGGAAAGGGCGGGGGGGGGGGACATGCAGCGTAAGGTCGTGGGTCGGATTCGAACCCACGGCTGCCGCTCAGGATTCAGACTACATGGGGCGCATCATACTCTACTGGGTGAGCTAGAGGTCTGATCACTTGATCACTTTTTAGAATATATCTTAATTGGAGTTAAAGCAACACTATGTAACCTTAAAATAATGTTTCCAAAATCGTTTCAGTGGTTCATCAACTCATAACAGGGTGAACGGCACTTCTGTATTCGCTATGCGGCTCTCTACTGGCTATAACCGTACTATGCAAGTTTGCCAGATTGGGTAGAGGATCTGTAGTTCCAATGAGGCATAAAGGGGCAATTCCGTTTCCAACCTGTAGGGGGACAGAAGGGGGAAAAGTTATCCAGTGTTGCTTTAATTTAAAATGAACATTTGAATTTAATACAGGGTTTTGATTTTCTTACTAAGTGAGAAAATTGAGATTGGTCCTACTCCGTCCAGTACTGATATGCTGATGCAGTGTCAAAAAGATGCCAAAAGTGGTTTACTACCTTTTTCTGCTAATCATCATTTTTTTAAATTGTTTTGTTTTGGCAGACAGTAGTAACTTATACTATATCATCTTCTAAAATTTGTCTTTTTAGTTATGCTTTAAAAACAATTTGGTTTCAATTTGCCAGACTTTAAGGACACTAAAAAGTAGGGCTTAAAAGAAAAATGAAGGCCGTTGATATTATTTGCTCATAAGGCTGATTTCTATTTTCATGTAATATGAACCTTGGTTTGTGACTAATACCCAAAAGGCATTTTGACTTGTCACAGTAGGAAAAGCATAGGTATGAATGATAGCTAAATTCCACTTAACTTCTTTTGGTTTGAGGATCCTCAGACTTTTAATGTCTCAAATCCATACTAAGTCTAAGCAGGCTTTCAGTATCTATTCAGTTAAGTATACTTAAACCACACAGTAAGTATATAAATGTACAGTGGGGAGAACAAGTATTTGATACACTGCTGATTTTGCAGGTTTTCCTACTTACAAAGCATTTAGAGGTCTGAAATTTTTTATCATAGGTACACTTCAGCTGTGAGACGGAATCTAAAACAAAAATCCAGATGGTCATATTGTATGATTTTTAAATAATTCATTTTCATTTTATTGCATGACAAAAGTATTTAATACATCAGAAAAGCAGAACTTAATATTTGGTACAGAAACCTTTTGTTTGCAATTACAGAGATCATACGTTTCCTGTAGTTCTTGACCAGGTTTGCACACACTGCAGCAGGGATTTTGGCCCATTCCTCCATACAGACCTTCTCCAGATCCTTCAGGTTTCGGGGCTGTCGCTGGGCAATACGGACTTGCAGCTCCCTCCAAAGATTTTCTAAAGGGTTCAGGTCTGGAGACTGGCTAGGCCACTCCAGTGACCTTGAGATGCTTCTTACGGAGCCACCAACCAGTTGCCCTGGCTGTGTGTTGCGGGTCGTTGTCATGCTGGAAGACCCAGCCACGACCCATCTTTGATGCTCTTACTGAGGGAAGGAAGTTGTTGTAAGAGCTTGCGTGTGAACAGGTGTCTTTTATACAGGTAACAAGTTCAAACAGGTGCAGTTAATACAAGAAAAACTAACAGGTCTGTGAGAGCCGGTATTCTTACTGGTTGGCAGGTGATCAAATACTTATGTCATGCAATAAAATGCAAATTAATCATTTAAAAATCCTACAATGGGATTTTCTGGATTTTTGTTTTAGATTCGTCTCTCACAGTTGAAGTGTACCTATGATAAAAATTACAGACCTCTACATGCTTCGTAAGTAGGAAAACCTGCAAAATCGCAGTGTATCAAATACTTATTCTCCCCACTCTATGTGTGCTGCCGATGGTCACTGTTCTCCCACAATGCACTGAACATTTAGAAATGGAGGAGCTGCTCACAGCTTTTTTTTTTTTTATTATTAACTAAAATGGTATGTTAATATTTTTAAATGTTTGTTGTGAAAAAGGCTTATTTGTATGATTCGAACCAAACGCATTGTAACCAGTAGGGGGGGGGCACGATTCAAAAAATGTCCTGATTTTCGATTAAAAAACGATTCTGAGTATGTAAATGTGGTTACTTTTGCATGTGAAAGTATACGTGCCGTTACAAAAAAGAAAAGTGAATTGAGTTTTGAAATTTGATGAATCAATTTTGAATCTGTAGAGTTTGAATCGCTATATGAATGTGAATTGATTGTTTTTTGTTTTTTTGCTCACTCGTCGTAACCAGTAAACATATTTTTTGTTGATAAATGGATTTAACAATGAGTTTATTAATTTGTGACTGTACTAGGGCTGCACAATTAATCAAATTTTAATCCCGATTACGATTTTGACTTCCCACGATCAAATTTGTGTGATTGAGCGTTTTTTTTTTATGCGTAATTTCATAGAATGCTCCGGGGTTTTTGCAAAGCCCATCTACCGCTCCATAAACCACTGTCTAATCATGAGCCAGTCAGAGTTGTTTCTAGATGTAGACAGTCACAGAGGACAGAGTAACGTGAGGTAAATTCAACAGATAGCAGTTGGTTATTGACTGCAACTAACTTCAGTTTGTAGTGTAATAGCGTGTGAGACGGAGCCTGCTGAACCTGGGCAAGAGATGTGACCCATGGCCAGAATATCATAGTTCATAAAAATTCAACGCAGTGACGATACAGACATTTCATACACACAAGGTGTGTAACTCCACTAACCCGCCATTCGACCCGTGCTGGACCCATTCATAATGAGTCAGCCGTCACTCTGTGAGTAGCATACGTCCATGTCTTTTAATCAGTTATTGTTGAAAACAAGTGAAGGAGCTTTCTCAGAGATGCATGAAAAAAAAAAAAAAAAAAAATATTTATTTCAGATAGCTAATTTTCATTTACATGTGTTGCAGCTTCAACATAAGAACAATGTCGCATAATATGGATGTGAAAGCAGTTATAAATAGCCTACGTGACAATAAAATATGTTTTGGTTAAAATCAACAAATAATCGTGATAATTAATCGTGATCACAATATGGATCAAAATAATCGTGATTATCATTTTGGCCATAATCGTGCAGCCATAGACTATACCTAAAATTGAGGTAGTCAAACACTCAATCGTCTCTCCTTTTTTTCTCTCTGTTAAATGTGATGTGTTCGTGATGCTCGTTTTAAACTTTTAATGATGCTTTATTGCTAAACTACCAGACCCAATTTCAACATTTCATGTGGTTCACGTTCAGGGCAAAGTGCTAATTTCAGAAAAAGACCAGTTCTTATATGTGCACAAATGAAGTGGTAGTGTTGGTACCTTTTTAAATAGCGATGGCATATACAGTAGTTTACATGCTTCTTTGGAACAAGTCATAATGAGTTTCAATGGGTAATATGGAAGAGCAGCTATGGGGTGAGGTGCAGAACGGTGCGTTAGTCATTCTGAGTGGGACTCATACTTCTGGCATATGAGCAAAGCTGACACCTCCCTTCCCTTTGAGTTGGCACGGGGTGTCTCACTGCTCCTCAACAGAAACCAACAAAGGCCTCATAGACGCCAATAACTAAGAGACATCAAATGTTGGCTCCTCGTGTAGAGAGAATGTGTAAATATATCTTCAAATGTGTCCTCGTGTGTTGTTTTCTCCCATTCTTTCTTTCTCTCTCCCCCTCTCTTCCCCCGTTGCGGGGGAGTTAGGTCGTTGTCATGAAGCGCTGTTCCTCTGTCGGCTGATCAATATGTTGCTGTTTTTTTCTCTTTCAGAGGAGAAGACACAGCTGGTTCTAAATGTCGACAAACAGCTTGAAGAAGTCAGAGAGTTGGTATGTCTTTGATCAGTAATTTTCTCCTCTTCCCATTTCCTAAATAATGAATTTGTGGAAAGAGGGAGGGGACAATATTCACTGGCACCAGAAAACAGCACCTGTATTATCCTGGTGTTGACATGACATGCACACACACACACACACACACACACACACACACACACACACACACACACACACACACGGCGGAAAGAAGGCTTCCTCCTCACATGATTACTTTCCAGTAATCTGCTTTTAAGTGACACCCCTATGACACATTTCAACCCATTATCTCGAGGTGGGAGTCTTCATGTCTTCATGTTGCTGTTTAAAAATGAGCAAAGTCACCTGACAGAGACAAATTGTTGTTCCAGTTGTCTTGTTATGTCACAGTGATTAGTTTCCTCCAAATCTGCCACTGAGAGACCTGTCTAGCCATGCATCAAATGTACTTTTACTTCATTCACTGTGACATTGTTGGGCCTGTGAATGTCGCTGCAATGAAGGGGCTCTCATATTTGATTGTGTATTTATTTACAGAACAGCCTTTCTCTGTCACAACTTTTATCACAGCTGAGTGACGTGAGAGGGAGGCATTTTCTTTTTACGATCAACATTGGAACATATTAAAGTTAATGCCGCTGAAGTTACACATTTCAGAAAGTTTAATATTGTCAGAATTTCTATCTTTAGCAGCTTTTTGTCATAGATACTATCCTTTTGTGAGACCTAGATTTTTTATTTTTATTTTAAACATCTGTTCAACAGTGCTATTAAAAGTATTCTAAATTAAAAAGTACCTTATTATGATGTAAATTTGAATCACAGTGAACTCTAAACTACTCGATTTTGTAATGTTTTATATTCCAAGTTATTTTTTAGTTTTAGAAATGTAGGGTTGGCCAGGAAAATGTTTTGTTAAATTAACTGGACGAATTGCTGGTTTTAGCTGGAGCAGATGGACCTGGAGGTGCGGGAGATCCCCATCCAGAGCCGTGCCATGTACAACGGCAGACTGAAGAGCTACAAACAAGAGATAGAAAAGCTTGAGAAAGACTTTGTAAGTACTTAAACACCTTCTTAAATCTTTTTTTGATGGTTATTTGAATATTACAAATGTAATGTCAACATCAACTAATCTTCTTTTAAAGTGGGACTTACAAAATGGACTGTATAGCTGATATCTGACTGAATCTGTATAGCAATATGCTATTTATGTACAGTATATGACTTTCTGTCACCGTCTCCTTTGTGGTTAAACTCACTCACTCACTCACTCACTCACTCACTCACTCACTCACTCACTCACTCACAAACAGTCCTACACTGAAACTCAGTGGTACATCCACCGAGTTTAATTCAGAGTTTGTATTTGAACTTCCATGTGATGCCTATTGAGAACAGGTTGTGTTTGTGTTGTTGCTGCAGAATCTGACCTTGTTTAGTAATTCATAAATCTGGATGGACTTGATCTCCAGCCTCTATCAAAGCTTAATAAAAATCAATAATTGATAACGTGATAGAAATGAGCAATTATTTAATGTAATTCCAATGCTTAGTAATTTTCTTCTTATCTTTGTAGCTTTTCCTCATACCCTAAGTTAAAAAAATATTTTCATACATTGTCCGTATTCAAATCTTTACCTTGCAAAAATAAGTATCTTCAATGATATTGTTTATGTTTTCTGTCGTCTGTTTTGTTGTGCCAGTGCTCACGCACGATAATAAACCCGTAGTGTAAATGCAACGGACCTTGCACTCGAGACGAGTCCTTGCACGATTCAGATGTGATGTGAAATAACGTTTGAATGGGTTGGAAAAATAAATACTGAATTGTCCGTTTAAGAACTTTTAAAGATGAATTCAAAAAAGGCTGACCTGGAATAGTTGCAACATTTAACCTTGTCAGAATCACATTGAAACAATGAAAAACTAGATATTTTAAATGCTAGTCTTATAAACACAAAATAATGCATTAAATTATGACATAATATGCACCTACCAACCAAAATAATCTGAATTAAAGCCTGCTTATATTTCCCCTTAATCGTCTAAAACATCTGCTCAATTTCTCATATCAGTCACCCCAAAAATCTGTATTGAAGTAAATTTAGGAATATAGAAAAGAACAACGTCCGCCCCACAATTCATCACCATTCGTGCTGCAGAACAAAGAAGTAAACATGCATAAACAACCAATTTGGATGGAGATATCATGTGCTAGTGATTTGTGAAAACACCACAAACGTGTGCTAACTGAGATCACAGGAAGAGATCTCTGTTCCAAGACAGTTTGCTTTCCTCGCCATGGGCATTTAATTGGCTGTCGATTAATCTTTAACTTTTCTTCTCCCCACACTTACCGTGCTTAATCATCAAGCAGTTAACACCTGCAGTGACTGCAATTGTTGCAAATTCTTCATTACATGCATTTGTATGTCTGCCTGTGGTAAAATGTGTTTATTTAACCTGGAAAAAGTTTGAATTTCCTGCATCCACTTTATAAAACACAATGCTGCATGTACAGAACTTCTAAATTCTTACTTCCATATCACTGCATACATATGAGTCAAGGCCTCAATAATGATATGCAAAGCAAAAGGTTGGAGTAGGATAGTCCTCATGGATAGAGAATAAAAGAAAATTTCCCTGCTTGCAACTGTGACTGCCCAGTTTAACAGAGTCATTTTGATTGTTACACCTCTGTGTGTGGTGTGGTCAGATCAGTGTGCATTTAAACCAGGATCACCCACCCTCACACAGTAACGTCTAGGACATCTGATCTCCCGTAAATCTGATGCAAGTGTTCAGAAGGCAAGAACTTCAACCCCCTCAGATGTGCCTCAGATGTGCCAAATGCTATAGCCGGGCTCAGACTCTCACTTCCTGCAGGCCTTAGGAGGGCATGACACAAAGGCAATCTCCCTTCTTTTTAATGTAAAAAGCTCAAGCTTTGTTGTGCTTTCCGTGGATATCAAGGCCTTTCCACTCACTCACCACCCAATCTCCCCACAACCCTACCCCCTAATGGCCTCCCACGGGTGTCTACCCCCCTTAACCTGCTCTCTCATCCTCCCATTCACCCGTGGTTTGAAGTCTTCCTACCACCGGTGTGCCAGCTTGAGACTTCATTCCTGCTCCTTTCCAGACAGGGCCCGAGTCGACCTCAGTAACCCAACCATTTCATCCAGGAAGACAACTTATCAAACGGGCATCCCAAAGGTGTATATATGAGATATAGCTTTGTTGGCTTGGCTGACAGCTTCATTGTGATAATAGAGGGGACAGTGGGGGTCGTTAAGGTGCTGGGTCGTGACAAATAGGCATTGCAGCACCTAAAGGGGATGCCAGTCTGACAAAAAAAGAGACTCAGAGTGACATTTAAAAAAGAAAAAAAAGAAAAAGACCAATGAAAATCCTATTTGACGGAGTGGGCTTGAAATGGCCAGGGAATCAGAATGGCATGGCTCTTAGCAGTGGCTTTGATCAGGCAAAGAAAAGCCCCACTGTAAGCTTAATTTAATGAAATCTATCAGGTAAACAGAGCCACCATCCTCAAAGGGCCATGCTTAGTCTGTCCCAGCAAGTAAGGTGGGGGTCTGCAGATGTCTGCTGTGTCTCACAAAACACTATCCACTTTTGAGGATGTGACTCAAATGATGTACCATGCTTGTTGTAAATGTGTGATGTCTCTGACATGGGCATAATGAGGTGTCAGCCGTAAGCTGTCATAAAGCAACATTGGCTCAGAGATTTAGAGATATTTTGTCAGTCCTGGAAACTCTGTTGTCAGTATGTATTTTTTTTTATTATATCAAAGCCCTTCCTTTCTTGCCTTTTTCAAAAGGTGTACCATGGTCTGCTTGGATATGTTTAGTAAAAAGCAAATATCTTCAGTCCAATGCAGATTTCAGTGAACCTACAGTCAACAGTGTGTCTGAAGTTATTTTAAAAATCATGATGTCACTGGTAAAACAGGATTGAAACAGCCGTCTAACCTTCCAGCTTGTTTAGTACATTAGTTGAATGTTGCTTCTCTATATTCATTTCATTTATTAATCCACGTTAGCAAGTTAGAGCCATCTTGAATACCTCTTAAAGTTCATCATTAAATCTGCATGATATTTTTCTCCCCTATTTACAGTGCAGCGTTAGGAAGGGCCTTTTTTTTTTATAATGTGTTACTTGTGAGACATCAGTATCCCTCCCACTCAGCTAGCTGCTATGGTTGTTGATCTTATTTGGCAGCAGATGGCGGTGTTGCTCTAAGAATTCTCTTCGACTTAAGGTACAGGACAAGGACAATGTTGGGAAAATTTAGCAATTACGTTGCCTTTCTGATGTATGAGTGGACTTGCTATGATAAATCCTTCCACTTATTACTAAGCCTGACCCTTACTCTTTGTGCTTTGTATAATAGAGATTGAAAATAATGTTACCAAAAATGTCCTTGTGGTAAAAACCTAAAAGTGCCTTACAGTGGTCTGGCTTCCAACTTTATGTATTTTCTGTAGTTTGTCTCTGGCCAGTCACACTCTGAAAGTTAATTAAGGAAGCAAAACAAAACAGTGCCTCCTTAGGAAAGTTAAATACCTTTTAAAAACCATATTGTAAACATTTCTTCTCCTATCTTCTCTCTCAATTAATCTTTCTGAAATGTTACTGCTAATATTTCACCTACTTAAGTATTCTTTGTTTGTTGTTTTCACTAGCAAAAACACATCTGTTCCAAATGTGAGAGGCTTTGAGTTCGCAGATCCTTGACAGTGTTATTGTTGAATACGTCTTTTAAAAAAAATGTTCTGCCATTAACTGGGAATGGGTGCCAGTGATGGTCAAGGTAGTTTTCTTAATGGCACAATGTATCAGATTTAATTTAGTTGGATAAACTCAATTTTTGACTGAATGGAAAGCTTTTGTTGACAAGTCATAATATGCTGTATTCTATTTCATCAAGTACCATTAATTCATTCATTTCCAAGCACAAGTGCTCCTTTTGAAATGTACATCATTACTCAGTCTTTATATGATTATACATTTTCCATGTTATTATACGATGCAGAAAATGTGAGGTCAACTTTTGAGTCACCTGAAGTGCAGCACTTACAATTACAACGGAACAATTGTCTTATTTCTCAGTCATTCCTAGCTTCATTTATTCCCTTATGGATATTGCAGTAGTTGTTTGTGTTTTCTGATATTGAATCACTAAGCCAACTCTCACAGGGGATACAACTATTACTTCCTAATATCTGATATAGTCTATTGGGGGTATTGTTTGGAGTAACAGTCCCAGTCCAAGTGCAATGTCTGGACTGCCTTTTCATTTTTAATAAAAAACCTTTCAGATGGAATGCCATCTAGTGTCTGCCCAGGGAGATAATTAATGCATTTCTAAAGAGTCGACTAACCTTGAAATATTGAACAGTTTATTTACCAGGTACACATAGGCGAATGGAATAAAAAAGCTGTTGGTGCTAATTACATTTCTTTTATAGTTTTCTTTATACCTGGATATATGAGTTTCATAAGTGGCTTTCAGTTGGGGCAAACATTGAGTGCTCTATTTAATGAATGGACACATTGGACCTTTTCTAAGAACAACTTATTAATAAGGAGAAATGGTTTGATTAAAATGGAGTAATACAAATAAGATCAATTAATGGTAATAGTGTATGTGTATCAAATGTGGACATACCTCAGATGAGACCAAAACAAACTACCGTAACTCTTGATTTGTATTTGGTCCCCTATTATCAGAATAAATTGACTTGTTGTAGAAGAACTAATGAATGACTCTTGACTTCACCACAAACAGATCAAGCTGCATGTTTCAGTTGCCAGTAAGAATGCAATCAGAAGTTTACCATAAGCCTCTTTTCCCTGTTTCCAAACGCCAGAGCTGTTTGTTGCCTCTGCATCTGAAGGTCATTCACGATCGGTCCATCATTAGCAATGAATTAACATCTTTCCAGGGTTTTCGAAATGCCATATAAAGTATGGGGTATTGTCTCTGTGTACATGCTTTCTAGGTTGGACTTTAGTGTGTAAACTGGTATTTACTCTTCACTCGAAGCATACTACCTTGGAATGTATCCCCCCCCCCCAAATATAACCAAAAATAGATTAAGATGAGGCTGTTGTGTATATATATATTTTTTTTAATTTTGTTCAGTGGTCACGGACAATTTAAGGTTATGAAGACTATCCAACTTTAGCTTTAGCCATAAACTAATTATGTCTGGCACAATTAGCAACCTAAATGGCGAAAGAAGAGTTTGCAAAGTCATTTATCAGAAAGTTGTGTATTTGATGTTTTTTTTTTTTAAGCCAGATGCTGATAATCATGTTGAGATTTAGGTTTTGATGGGAGATTTTAGGACTACTGTACTTCCCACACTTGAACCACACTAATAGTGATACATAAATTAGCATTGTTGTAATCCATCTTGAAGGGTTGTTGTTGTTTGCCCCCTGTCCTCGTTATGGTGACTCCGGAAAGCAGGCAACATGACAGACCAACATTAGTTGAATGTTAGAACACTTTAAATCGCCTTAGGTTGCCTTGGCTTACTTGTTCTTATTAAACGCAGAAGAGTGAAGGCAGATTGACTCTTTTCATGGTTTGTTGCTTAACAACCCATCAATGACACCAAAGTCTAATCATTCATAACCAGTTTTAAAAGGACTCAGTTGACAGGGATTTTTCCCATTGCAGATTTAAGATGTAAACAAATAGATCTTCTTCTCTACTTATGAATTATGTCTTTTATTTGGAAGTTGTTGTGCACAGTATGTCTTCCTCAAGCTCTTTGTGGATTTGGGGTGTTGGAGGCTTTTCCATGTCCTCTTTATGGACACGAAGATGGGATTCATTTGCGGATTAGCCTATTTTTGCTCATGTTGAAACCATTTTTTCATGGGTTTGATGGTGTAATGGCAGCATTGGGTCAAATCTGGGTTGAAGGACAGTATCTCAAGGACAAAAGGATGTGTTGTCCAGAAGTGCAGTGTATCATATTTGACTATCAGAAAAAAAAAATGTGAGTAAGACTCAACCAGACCATTATTAATGTGCAATAGTTACTTTGTTTGTGATTAAAATGCATGTGTCTTGTTTTACGTGTTTAAATTATAGGAGACACTGATACCTAATTGGCCACACTGAAACTTGCTAGTGGTTTTGTTCTGTCCTACATGGTGAATAGGTAATTATAGTAATAATTTTGTTTCCAAATGAAAGTTTTATCAAAGGTTGATTCATATATCTTTCAAGCTTAAAATACCCCTTTTGGCAAAGTACTAGTGGTCATTTCATGTCTTTGAATAGCATGACAATGCTGTCAATCAGATGTGATGGCAGTTAAGTATCAATAGAGGATCCTTAAACAGTCTTCAACTCCCCTTTCCACTACTACTATAAAAGTGTATTCTCAAGTTAACACTTTAAAGTAGTTTTAGTGCTGTGAATGACCACGAAGACTATGCTGGAAAGTCTTTACACTAGTATTACCCCTATTTTAAAGAAATAAAAGTGCAAAAAATGATCACAAATAAATGAAATATGTTTGCCAACCATTTTTATGAATATGATAAGTGTCCCAGACCGAGAAGTGGGAATATGCAGACATTTGCTTTCCTGTCATCCTTTTGAGTTTTATGGTCATTAACAAGATGAGTTCTTGTCAGTAGTCGCCTCGCAGAAATCTCACATCCTATAATTTGTAAGCAGATCACCCCCTAGTCCCTCTCCATCTCTTTATGTTAACACTTGTCTGTATGGCTGGGGTATCTGCATTATGCCTGGAGCACAGGTTTTGTTTGGCAGTGTGCAAATATGGCCGTTATCCTTCCACACGATCATTTCCTCTCTCGCTTATCTCTCCTGGCCCTTCCAAAGTCGCTGTACTTCCACACACACTGACAGCGATCAGTATAGCTTTCAGACGCTTGTCTGGCTGAGTCTGCCATGAAGCGAAGGCCCTCCCAGGTCCCCTCTCTGTCCTCAGGGCTTGCGTGATTGAGTGACTGGAGTGAGTGGGGGCCAAAGATAATAAGGGGGAAGATATAAAGACATGGGGCGATGATACGATAACACCCCCTTCCTCCTCCTTCCTCTGCTCCCTCTTTTTACTCCCCTTTCCACCTCCCCTTCACTTTTCCTTCTGTTCTTCTTTCTGTCCTACCCCCGACTTCCTTGCATCGAGCCTGTCCCACACAGTGGTATAAACCAGAAGTGACATGTGACACCCACTCCCCAGTGATGTGCTGACAAGCGGGTACTAGAATAGGTGACAATGTTTTCTTTTTTTGCCAGACTGGCTTAAGTATGGTGAAGGGATTCATGAAGTATTAATGAAATATATTATGAATCATTGGGTCTGTGTTTTTCCTCTGTATTTTAGGCAGTGGCATTTGATTTTTAATAAGTAAGCCTCGGAGAAGACGAGAGTAAGGAAAGGCGTAAATAGAGAAAGAATACTTTACATTGAATCTTTACTGCCTTTTTTTTTTTACATAGTTAAAGCTCCATGTTTACAAATGTTGTAACCTCTGCTCACAACCACTTCACACAAACACACACGCACATGCAGACACACAATTAAACTTAGTTTCTTCCTCTCATTCTAAGTGTTTCTAATGAGGGAGCATGCCAGAAAGAAAGGGAAAGGGTTTTTGCTCTCAGCGACCAACAATTTTGCCTTTTCTCTGGTGTTTTTGAAGCCTGCAGTGGAATCTGGCTGTGGCCTTGATCAGGATTACATTGGGGAAGATGAATTATGGTTTCTTTTTCAATTATCCCAGAGGTTGGCCACCATTAGCGCATCAGCCTGCGCATGCAGTGAGACTAAATTCTATAGTTTTGTTCCCATCATTACCATATTTGTTCTGCATTGTCTCACTTTTTGTACATTTTTATTTCAGACATGATCTGTTTCCCAAAGCACATTCTCTGCTAAGAGCTTTATTCAAATGGCCAATCATTTATTATTATAAAATAGGTAAACATTTTTTTAAATAATTTTTTTTTGTGAATTACTTTGCAGTGGTTCTTTTTTTATTATTTGCTACTTTTTTGGAAGAATGAACTGCAGATGATTTTTTTTGTGTGAATTATTCAGCTCCAGTCTTTATTCATTGGTTGAGTATACCATGTTCTTTTCTGTACAATTTAGTTTTTTTTTTTTTAAATCAGCAAGTCTTCTCTGTGGCCTTCAGTTAGCTATTTCTCTTACTTTTTTGAACTACTGTTGTAAATTCCAGTACAAAACCTGCAGACTCCCAGGAAACTGGTGAGTGTATTGGGAAGTTCAGAAGGGCACATGTTGGAAGGGCTTTGGAAGGGGGCCTTATTGGCTTCATCAGCATTTGAATGTGTGCTGGCTACTGAAATAACAAAGTATACATAAATATATAGAGATAATGATCTGGCTAAGTCCCTATATGTGCTGCTGTATTCTTATGCTAATGAGGGAGCTATTCAGCACCAACAATGGTCACATTACAAGAAAAGGCAAAGCACTGAAGGAGATAGTCTTCTGTGCGTGTCCACTGACGGATGCGCACACGCACATGCTCAGCAGGCCCGACTCCTCTCTCTTTGTGTCTAGGTTTTTTTTTTTTATTACATTTTTCAATTTTAGATAACACTCCAAGAATAGACATCAAACAAAAATGAATCATAAATCGAGGTCAGGTGTGAACCTCTTTCCAAAGCAGAGAAAGGGTTAAAAGTGAAGGTATTTCTTTCTTTAAAAAAGATGGGAAGGCTGATAGGAGAGGAGCTCTTCTCAGCAGAGAGTTCAGTGAACCATATGTAGGTAGCCACAGGCTAATGGGCCGGTTGGTCCCTGGCTTGCCAGGTATCCTACATTGCACATCTCCTAACACCCCCCCCTCCTGCTCCACACACACTTTCTCTCTCCTCATCATCCTCCAGCACCCACCTTTCCCACCCCTCCCACCTTCACTCTGTGAAAATCCCTCCTCCACTTTCCTCTAATCTCACCTTTTTCTCTGGTGCTGACCCAGGGAGGCCCACTTTATTCCCCACTGCATGCCAGAAGCCAGCGTTGTGATCGGAGCCCGAGCCCCTGTTCTGGTACCCCATCTCCTTTCCTCTCCTTTCTCCTTACCCTGGCTGCCCGCCTCCCCGACGGCTCTGCTCTATTGATTTACTCCTCCAACCAATGCTGTCTGTCTCTGTTTTGCACCACCAACACCTAGGTCCCTCATCTCTATAACCCTCCCTCTTTCTCCATTTTTTTCTCTTTTGTTCGCTTCTTTCTTTCTCTTTTTTCTTTTCATACTTTCTTTCTGTCTTTCTTTCTGTCCCCTCCTATACAACCACGGGCTAAAGGATAAAACCTGACAGAACATGACAGAAGGAGGGAAAGAGAGATGGAAGGATGGAGGTGTGGGAGAAAACAGGGCCTTTGATTTTTCATTAGAAGCACCTCCATATTTTAATATTGGGTTTAATCGGGCCCTCATGCCTTTAAGAAATAACCATTGAGAGATGATCCCTCGGCCTTCAAAAAGTATATGGCGCTTCTTCAATCGAAGCCCTCCTTGAATTTGCTCTTTTGTTTGGAGTTCAATCTATCCCCCACTCTCTTGCCGCCTCTCGGCCTTTCGCTTTGTGGGTACAGTCGTTAGGCTTATTGACTGATCTCGGCTGTACTTAGCAATAGAAATGACTTTGACAGGGAGATACACCACCGGTATCACAGATGTACAAGCATGAAAGGCCCCTATACGAATAGTGTTGTCTTTTACCAGCAAACGGCTAAGTATTATCCCCTTAGAGATAAAATCCTGTTTACTTGTGGTCTAATATAATTTATTTTGATGGATTCAGTGATACAATGTGAAAACAACAATTTTTTTAAATTTTTTTATTTTTATTTTTACAGTTTCTGACTGTGTCAGGTTTTCTTAAGTGACACCAGATCTTTTTAAAGCTGATACACTCACCCTGAAAAAGTATCCTCACCTCTTACCTGTTCAGATATGTTGCAGGCTCATTTATTACCTCGCCTCAGTTCATCATTCACCTTTTTATTTGTGTTGTCGGTAACGGGTTCTCTGCAGCTCCTTCAGGTTTTTCATGGAAGTGGAACACAATGCCGTGTGCGTAGAAGCCACCAAAGCACCAACCTGTGAGCTAATGAGAGGCCCCATGCTGTTATCTAAGGCTCCGGCTTCTCTACACTGCTGCACTTCTATTAGGGGAGAGAACACACACCAGGCTACCGTTCACATATGTTGCACGTGTACGTTCTCTAAAGGAGGTTTCTCTGGGATGCAAAGGCTCCCTTGCATACACACACACACACACACACACACACACACACACACACACACACACACACACACACACACACACACACACACACACACACACACACGTGGAGGATTCAATGGCACCAAAGACCACAGTTAAACACAGGCACAAATGACACCCTCCTGTGACAATCCCAATTGCACCTACTTGCCTTTGTCTGATAATAAATCAAATGTAATAAACTTAAAACACTTAATTGAACAACCAATTTGTTTGCGTTAAAGAGGAGTAGAAGATACTAGACAACAATTTGTGTGTGTTTTCCTTTGTGCCGTGTATCTGTGTGATTAACCCCTGCCAAGCAGAGATGCATTATTTAAGATGCTGTTATGATACTTGTGCCTGCTTAAAGGTCTCAGCTTCCTTTTAACGCCATGCCACATCAGTTCACCTCTGCCCCCACTTGTGGGGCGGGAACCAGAGTGGGACCTGCTGGTACTGGTCCACACATCACCTGGGAAAATATCACAGCAGGGAGAGGAAAGGAAGTGATATAGATAACCTTTGAGTTTAGCACACATTATTGTGACCATAAAGCAGCATATTACCCCACTTTATTGTAATTTCATTGCTGACTTAAGAGCATTTTTTTACATGATATTTAAGAATGTTAAACTCAGAACAAATATTTGTATTGGTGTGCATTTTATGCTCACTTGAAAGTTATTATCAAAATTATGGTTTTGATATGTTTCCATGCTCATAGAGCAGCTCTAACAGTTAAATAAAAACAGGAAAATAAAAGGTTGAATACCAGTTTCAGAAAAGCACATGGAGCTAGAAGTGTTATTGGGTCTAAATTTGGAAATGGCCAGCTGCTCTCCTACTGGTGAAAAAGCCTGTAATGGAACATAGTATTGTAAATTGAAAATGGTTAATTACTCTTCATGCTATGCCACCAGCCATGTGTGCAGGGCGAAAAGGAAAAGCTTGGGAAAGTGGAGGGGAAAAGCGTCTGCAGAGGAACTTCGGGGCCCCTCATTACACTCTGCCCCTGGGTATTTTACGCCTTTTATTTCCCATCTAATGAACTGTTTACATTTTTCAGCTTTCCAGGCGCCACAATTATTTGCGCTTGTCCTTGTGGCACTCGTTCCACTGGGCAAAAAGCAAGAAGGGGAGTTGGAGGGCATTGAAATGTGTATATGAATCTCAGTTTATTTGATTTTAATTATTGCGGGTTTTTTTGTAGATAGGGAACTCTTCTTTCACATTACAAACACTGTGATTGTTGACTTTCTTGAAATTAGGAATGGTGATGGTCAGGAATGTTTTAAAATCATGAATACATTTTTTGAAAACAGATGTTTTTTAAGATTTACTTTCTTCTTTCTGTTCTATGTGGGAACTTACAAATCATGTTAATTTAGGCTATATAGAACCATGCATGCTCATGTACTAAAAAGAAATTGAACACAAAGGAAAGATCCATATATTTGCTATAATTAAATAAAAATAATTTGCTGCTCAGAGGATTATGCCAAGCTGATTAGCATATCTGATATCAATTGTTATGCATGCATATGTAATTACATTTTGATGGGTAAAGAAGCGTAGTTTTTTCCGTCTGCTATCCATGTCAACAGAGGTAAAACGTGTGTTTTTGACAGGACACCAACACCTCCATCGCTGCATTTGACGGGATGTGTAGAGTTTTAAAGGCAGGCCACTTTGCATAAAGTTAAGATGTACCTTTGTACTTTTCTTGTGTGCTTCCGGGAATAGAAGCAAATTCTCACCCAAGATTAAAAAAGTGACAAAAGACAGACCTTTCAAAAGGATTTAAAAAAAGCTCTTTTTTTTTTCCTTTTCTGAGCAATAAGGAATCTTCTGAAAGCGCTCATTCTTTTATAGATTACAAAGCCTGATTAGTTGGTTTTGTCTTAAGATGTAGAGCTCAGTCTTTACATTCTGTAAGTAGAATGAGAAAGTTTCAGTTTATTATTATTTTTTTCTTCAGTAGAATTGAAGATTTTTACTATGGAGCAGGTATCTGGTATGTTTCCCTGACCTCAAGAGTGATCCTGTTGTCATGTAGCAATTTTTTGCTTAACACCCAAACTTATAATCAAAATCTGTTCCTGTATTAAGCCGTCAATATTGCACAGCTGTTTATGTTTTACATCAAATGGGAAGACAGTAATCACTCAGGAATTTGTTGTTTTCCTGAGAGGGAATCCAAAAACTGAAGTGTACTGTAGGTACAGGGGAAGTAGCGGCACACTTTCATTTCAATGACATTTTCCATTTTTCATACTTCCCTTTGTTATCTACACTTATCTACATTGCAGAAATGCTTCATACATTCATGTGTAACAGACAGCTATTTAGAAATACCAAAAAATCCCTGCATATGGTTTGAAGGCGACGTAAGTCTTAACATTCAAATCAATGCTTCTCCCAGGCTTCCTCGTCTCAATTACTGCTGAAGTCGTCTTTCCCCCTAAGTTGCACTGCAGCTCTTTAAGATGAAACTCGACTTAAATGGAATATGTGGGTGTTTTTCTGGCAACAAATATGTATGTGTTTGTGTGTGTGTATGTGTGTGTGCGCCTTGTGTACAAGTGTACATGCTGACTTCAAATTGATGCTTATTGTTATTTCTGGTTTGACTCAAATCTGAAATTCCTTTAATGTCCAGGCAGCAGCACAGTGACCACTTG
Source organism: Percina caprodes (assembly GCA_013375575.1). Lineage (NCBI taxonomy): Eukaryota > Metazoa > Chordata > Actinopteri > Perciformes > Percidae > Percina > Percina caprodes. Next base: position 5,789,817 of record JABXJD010000010.1, read on the forward strand.
CTGACCTCTGCACCGAAGATGGAGCTGACAACAAATATTGACATTAGAATAGAAATTTAAAATCAGCATACATGTTTTGTTTTTTGGGCTTTTCCGCCTTTTAAGTGACAAGATAGCTTGGTGAGTAAGGGGGTAGAGAGAGGGGGAAGACATGCAGGAAATGGTCACAGGTCAGGTTGAATCCTAGACCTCTGTGTCAAGGCATAAATCTCTAAATATATGTGTGCCTGCTCTACCAACTGAGCCAATCCAGCCACACTTCAGCATACAAATTAGTTGCAGTTTTGGATTATCTAATTTTAGAGGGACAAAATATGATCTTTTTAATTATTTTTTAATATACCTATACATTCTCTGCAGACATTTCAATAAATGAGGCGTTTCAGAAGAAAGGGGGAAATCTATAATTATTGTATCATGTATGTTTAGCCCCATATATGTTGTTGAGGAAGCAAATTGGAAAAAAAAGTATGGATGGATGACACGTTTTTCATTTTACCTGTTTTTTTCTAGATATTTTGGAATTTGTTGTTGCAACAACTTTCACAAACCTAAAAGTTAATAATTTAGCTAAAGCATTGTATGGCACAATTTCAAAACAGCACATTTTGACATATTGCTATGTGGGTTGGGGGGTAGTGAGGGTGGATAGGGGCAATAATGTATTTGATTTGAGTCCGTGCTGGCGATCTTCTCTTTTCCCCACAGTGGGCATTCTGTGGTTAGCTTAGGTCCCTGTGGTTGAGTATTGTTTGGGTATGCTCTTTATCTAATGGGTTTTGTGGTCTGGGTCAATCAGGCCCTCCGTCTAGTCAGTAATTACTCCAGAGCACTGTGGCCCTCACCATCACGATAATAACAGCCACACATCAGCCATGACTTTCCACTCAGTGCTCCAGGTTATGAGGAGACAAAAAAAGACAAAAAATCAACTGGCTCTGCTTGTGATGGTTCCAAAGTTATTTCAATCAAGGAACTTAATATCATCACTCATGAGGTTAGAATGGGCTTATCCAAGTTTTGTGATTTGTGCTTCTCTTACGGAAGGCAGCATGAAAGTAAGTTGTGCAATAGCTTCTTCAAACTTTTACTGATAATAGAAAGATACTGTCCCCACCAGGTAATTAGTGTCCCTTCACTGTTTCTCTTACTTTGTTTTATTTATTAAAAGTCGAGCACAAAGAAAATATTGAAAATGGAAAGAATTTTTGTTGAAAAAGTGATATTTGTCTTTGATTTTGCCCACCTCATGCAGCCCACCTAGAAATTCTGTCAAGACAGGGAGAGAAAGCGATGGAGGCTTAGTAAACCCTTTCTGTGTCTGCTGCTGGTGTGTATTTAGTTTAGAGGGCATGCCAAGAGACTGCTTTTCCATGGGTCGGGCGTCTGTAAACAAGCGGTGCAACGGCAGCCCACTCTTCGACAATCGGAGGTGGCACGCTCTGAAGTGTGTGTCTGAGTGTTAGTCTTTTTGGGTTTCTTTTTTTTTTGGACATGACATTCCCTCTTATTCTAGCCTATCTGGAGGCAGAGAAAGAGAGAGAGTAAGAGAGGGTTTGTGTGTGTGTTAGAGAGAGGCAACCCCAAATCCGATGGGCCGCCAATGGGTGATGAATTATTCCCTGTCTGACTCTCAGCATTGGTGTTATCACAGAGCCTGCCACTGCACTAGGATGACAGCGGTGACAACTCCCAGAAAAGATTTAGCGCTGACAAGTGATACTTCCTCATAATACATGGCCCTCTCCTCTGCCCCCCTGTTCCACAATGTCTCCATGCACACAAGATGAGGTTTTCATTCCTCAACTTATAGTTGTTTAAGTTAAGAAACTTGTGAAACTTGGCATTTGTGCCATCACTTCTGTGGCACAAGTGCACTAGGTACAGTAGATCACCTTGGAAGAGGCATGGGCACAAACCCAGAAATGCTTGTTTCAGTGTTGTAGGGACAAACACACACACTCACACTCACACAACCTGCATGTGTATGAATCAGTTTGTCACAAAGTTCCATTAGGGGGCTCTCGTGCTTAAGGAATGCCTGTTGTGTTTTCGCATCAACAACAGTACTAAGCCATATTTCCCCACTTGTTTTCTCTTTTTCTCTCCCCTGTTTCTCCCTTCTCTTCTTTTTGTCTTTCTTCCTTATCCTCCTCCCCCTGCAGAAAAGGTCACGTATTGCCTACAGTGATGAGGTGCGCAACGAGCTCCTGGGGGATGACGCCGGCTCCTCGGAGAACCAGGTGAGGTGCTAATCAGGGGCCCAAACAACACCAGTGTGGGTGGCTGACTGGCCCCAAGGGTGAGGAGGTGGGCCCCTCATAGGGGCCATCGAGAGCTGACACCACAGTATTGTCACCAAGTCATGCGGAAGGAACACTGTTTAATGCAAAGCTGGGCTGCCTGTGAGTGGGCTCAGGGCATGGGACCAGTGTCTGGCCAAAGCCCGATTGTGACTGACACACAAACACACACACAGGCACGCACAAGCTTACACACGCACACATGCACACCTAAACACAAACACACCATCCAACATAAATTTCAATCTAAAAACCCGGCCTCCCCACCCCAAACGTCCCACAGCTGTTCTCCAGCCGGGTGTGGACTTAGGCCAATAATAGATCCTCCATCGAGGTCTATTCACAGACATACTAAATTCACTAAATCTTGTTTGCCGGCCTTTCTTTTTTAAACTCCAAGGGTGGTGAACCTGCACAATGCTGATACTCAAAATTAATAAGAACGCAGGTTCATATTGTGGACAGATGATTCAAAATTTAAAAAAATCACTAAAATATTTGGTGCAATACTCCATTCAAAATTATCCTTTAGCCCCTAAATACTGTAATTTATTATTTAACAGCTCTTAATCAAAAATCTCAAATTCTATTTGTGGTTTTGATCTATTATCTATCAGCATATTCACAATTGGTTTGTTTATTAAAAGACGGTGACTGACATTTTGTTTGAAAATCAGTTCAGTGAATGAGGGCTATAAACAAGAGATAAAGACCACATTAGCAATTGTCATTCATTGTCAGCAACAACGTCTACAAAAGATTCGCTCACAGCAGTTACGGAAGTGGCAATGAAGAAGAAAAACAATTATCTTGAATTGTAATCTTAATTACCCAAAATATGCTACATTTTCTTTTATACTTAATTTGTTTTGATTTTTTTTTTTTTTTTTTTGGAACAAATGTAGAACTGCATCAAAACAATGATACCTCAACAGATTCAGCAAACAGTGCTTTAACATTTAAGACACACTTACCTATTGCTCACCTGCACAGCTGCCACTCATACGCAGCTGATCTCAACTATGACCAAACGTCTTTTGCCTAATTATATATTACCTTTACAATCGCTGTCAAGTTGCAGGGGTTACTGCGTTTCAATGCACATTCACTCACGTGCGCAAACTCACTCACAATCACATGCAAATAAATACATCGCATTTACGTGCACACTCCAAAAAGAAAGAAGACAAAGATGAATACTCCAATACATATTTGCACATTTAGTTCCGCAGTGCTTTATGTGTGTATATTTAGACGATTTAGAGCTAAGCAAGGCTAAATAAAGTTTTTTTTTTTTTTTTTGAACGGTTCCCTATTACCATTTCAATGATGACCCATGAACTACACATCTAAGAAACATATGTATCAAGAACCAAGATGCGTAATTGAAATGCATATTCCTGGCAAATTAGAGAGACACAAAAGTGAGTCTGACATTTTTTGCAGAAGTTGGAAGGAGATTTGCTGTCAGAAATGTCACGTTTGAGACACTGAGGCGTTCTATCAACATCCTGTCAAGGAAAAGTGAAAAATGAGCACATCTCATTCCATTTTAATTTTATTTCCCATTCAATATTTAAAAAGTAATATTTATAACTCTAGAATTTACACCACATGATCTCAGAAAGAAAATTGTTGGAAAAAAGTATTAATATAGAATTGATATTATTGAACAGTGTTATACATTTAGATTCTACATTTTTGAAATTGTGGTTTTATTGTTGTAATTATCATTTAATTATCCTTGACAATAATTAAATAATAAAAAATTGTTTTACTGCAAATTATTATATTACCTAATGTAAAACAATAAACATTGTATTTATCCATGCATGCACACATGGAGGAAATGTCAGGAAAAGTAGAGGTAGCAGAATGTGACATTTAGATCTGTGAACACTATCCACAGCTTCATTCCTAATTCTCAGTTCACATCAACATAATAATGTTAATTATGAAATGTAAAATGAATTTAATTAAATTAATGTAATAAGGTATGAACTATATTTACCCTAAAACATATTTATCTTTGGGAATTTATGCAAAAATCTAAGCTATACTTGGTGACCTTTCATTTCTTCATTTTATTTATTTTCCCAATTTCTTTTTGCAAAAAGGTGACCAGACTCAAAACCTTAAGCCTTATGTTTAAAACATACAATATCAATTATTGAATTGTGAAGAACACAGAAATAATTAGCAATAATAATGTCTGATGGGAAACTTTAAAAAATTGTAATTATACATTATATCTAAAACATGCACACAAAGCCTCAGAAAAACTTCCTGCTAGGGGCAAAAGCAAAATAAATAGATGGTATGCTTTTCCCTTTTTACTCCCAGGTGCCGTATTTACCTCATTTTCATTTAAAAACTTGTGGAGATAATACTTTTCTTGGTCTTGCTGTGAGTGGAGTACTCCGAACTTCAGAGTTTTTTATCTAACGAGACTGCGGTGATAGGAGAGGGGAAAAGATGGTGGGGGCTGGGGCAAGTCGGTCAATTTAATTCCTGACGATCTAAAAGAGGTCAGGATCATTTCATATAGCCCTGGCTGAGCAGATCATTACCAGTCACAAATCTGTTGGTTACATGGCAAGGATTTATAGCTAAGTAAATAGGGAACCGTCATAAGTTCTGAAAATGGCGTATTGGCCCTGCGATAATGGCTAAAGGACGATTTAATAGAGTTCGGCATTTATTCGTTATCTGTATGCCGACAGAGACTGAATTGGCACTATCACTCTTTTTTTTTTTAATAATGTGGTAGGCTACCATTGCACATTTTTTCTTTCTGTTTCCTCTGCATGCAACACACGCACAAATGTTGGTGCGACACCACACACACACACACACACACACACACACACACACACACACACACACACACACACACACACACAAGCAGCAAATGCACACACGTTTTCACACACGAACACTATACGGAATAGTTTCGATTTCAGTCACAGCAGAAGGCTTGGCCACAAGAGATTGTGCTGGTTTGAGCCGGCATGGACCAGATTTTACAGGCTACAAAGGAAGCAGATTACCACTTGTATCGAATTCCGTATTGGATAAAAAAAAAAAATCTTTTGTTTGAAAAAAAAATTGCTGATTATCATAACAGAAAAATTGCAGCAGAGCAAATTTGAATTCTGGCTGGCATCACAAAAACACAAGGAAAGGCGTTCATGCAGGAGTAATTATAACATTTACAATATTCTGTATTTACTGTTCTCTATCTCTTGAGCAACGCGAGCATCGTTGGCTGTACTAAAGAATGGATGCCAAAGAAAAATAAAGCTAAACAGGAAGGAACAAGAAACGCAGCTCAACATGCTCCTCATATAGTTTTAACAAATCCTCTGCGAGCGATTGCAATCAGTCAGGCAGCACAAATGAGCTAGAACAAGTTTTGTTTGGTACCCATTGACTGATGGCTGAGCTGGGGTGAGGGATCACAAGATCTGCTAGGTTTTTTTCAAGCCCCAAATAAGCACATCCACAGTGTAGTTTTAAACTTTGGTCTCTTCAATAATGCATTCTTAGTGGGGAGTTGTTGCTTGAGTTAGAGAAGACACTTTCCACTCTTAAGTGTGTCTTGTTAGTGCCGACATTTTCAAGGGAAAGAGCTGTTTAGAAAAACATGCAGTCATACTTGTTTACCTCCGACATTAGAGCTATCGACAATATTTTTATATTTGCAATAACAATTTTTTATTGGTGGAAAAAACTTAAACGATACAAGAACTATTTTTGAGATGCTTCTAAAATTACAGAGGGGGAGTGCTGTTACAAATGCAAGCTTGTAACGTGTGAAGAACTAGGTTTTTGGTTTGTGTTTTTTATAGTATAGATTCCTCCAGAATTTATTACCATCCCACACATTTCTTTGAGTGTGTTTACCAGTGACGTAATACAAATTGAGAAGAAAAATGTATGCAGTACAGTATTGTCTTTTACTGTTTAGGATTTCAGTATAATAGGTGCAGATGTTAAATGTTAGTTATTTGATGTATTCTGGCTAGAAGAGCTGGTTAAAGCAGCTGATGTTTAATTTTCCCTCTTTGTCAGTTATTTTTAACTTTTAAAGGTAGTAATCAAGCTTGTAATTCAAGATTTAAGAACTCTCACCTTTTTATATGATACACAATTATTCCAGGCTCATAAAATTTAAAAATAAACAGGACAAGTAACATTGGCCCTGAGCCTCCTTTTAGATCTGCTCATCTTTAATGTTGGCCAAAAAATGTGGATTTAAAAAAAGGAAAATCACCTCCTATAAGGCTTACAAATCAAAACATTTGTCCTTCTCCTTTTTTCTGCCAACCGTGTTGCTTTCCCACAATAACCCCCAGCCTTCTCTTCACTTCTCTACAGCCCTCACTTAAGAACAGGCCAGGGAGGCAACCTTTTTAATTGTGATTAGGCATAATTAATGGCAAATGGGATTATTTCCCCTCCCTCAAATGTCTGATTCATTATCAGTGATGCAAGGCTTTCTAGGACAAGGAATAGGAATAGCATTTCTTATTTACTTCACTTTAAATTTGCTATGCTCTTTCATCAAAAATGTATAGCTATGCTAAGATTCATTTTTCATGATCTGTGGCTGTCCCAATAATACGCAGAACTGTATGCACAGTGGTAGCCTCACATTGCTTTCCATACATAATCTAAACAGCATGCACCTTTACTTAGATGCATAAGCTACATGAAATATTGACAACATATCAGCAATGATAAACAGTGGTGCAAATGGAGTGGCTCAGCATTTCTCCAACTCTGTTCCAAAGGGCACATATTTCTTTTTATCCCTTTCCAGAGAATTCAGCAAAATGACAGATGCAGTTTAAAATGTTGAGGAAAAATATTTAGTAACTGTGCAGACTATACTTTACTGATTTCTTCTTTTCTCTTGCTGAATTGACTTCTGTGATGTGACGTCCTTGATAATCTTAGTTGATATTGCAAGTCGAGCGATCCATTCCATCTCTTTGTTTAATGTGACAGCACCAGGACGTGATCTTTGTTTGTTCAAAAAAGTCATCCCAAGCGGCGTGTTTAGCTTTGTTTAATGTGTTTGTCTTGTGACTTTCCAAATGCTAAACATGCAAACAGATAAATCGTCAGGTTAATTCTGTACCCAGCCACATGACTGATCTTCCTCCTGCCATGTTTCTGCTTTTTTATCGCTCCTTCACTCTCTCCATCTTTCTCTCTTTTCCCTTTTGCTCTCATGATGCAGTTGATAAAGTTACGCGAAGAGGTAAGTGCTTCTCTGCTTGCACAGTTTAAATTCAACGTCCCCAATGATCTTTTTTTTTTTTTTTTAATTACATTTTTTTGTTGTATATCTGGTTGAACAGCTTACAAGCCAAGCCAAAGATAATGAATTTACCAAAGGCCAGTTTCTCCAGTTACCTTAAATATCATAAAGATAAGATATTATTTCTGATATGCCTTTTTGAAGACACATATTGAATGAGGCAGGGTTTTAGTTACTGGGCCCAACACAGATCAACTTCTTTGTTTCAAGAGGCATTTGCTGCTGGTAAGATTCACTCTCCCTTAATGTTCTCAAATGGAGCCACAGTAGTTGCTATACAATTATAACGGATTGTAGATTAGTGAATATTAGTAACCTCAAACTGTGCCATTTTATTTATATGTATTTCATTGTTCATAATCTATAATGTGCATTGTAAGGTACCATGCACAGTGTGCAGTGAAATAAAATTGCTCAAGTCAATAAGTATCAACTCAAGTGTTATTGTTGGTGAAAACATGTCAGACAGTCAGTTAGTGTACATCGCTGGCTTGTAGATCATGCTAATATATGAACATGCAACACCTAAAAAAAAAATTTGGTTTAGCAGATAAAGTTAGCAACGATACACAGCCAGCAGAAACAAGAATCATAGTTAGCTTGTTACTCAGCAGATTAGCTTATCAAATGCTATCGTAGGGTTTTTTTAATTAAATATGAGCAAGTAAGAAGCTAAACTAATTGGCACTTATCATTTTCAATTGATGTAACCTTTCATAAACATGAAATGTTTATGTATTCAGTTCCATTAGCAGCAGTTGTCAGTTTTTTTCCCTTTTGCGGTGGTAAATGAAAATCACTGATCTTGGAATAAAATTGTAGTTCCTTGAACTTTGGGTGTTGCAGTATCTGCATTAGCTGTAACTATAATACACGTGCTAATTGGGTTGCTCCACTCATAATTAAATACAAATGAACTTTAAATTGAATTCATCTTTCAGTAAAAAAAAATATTTGATGCAAATATAATATTGGACAGACGTGACACCCCGTCCATTTATTGTGTTTCTTTTAAGACTGAAACTTTGACTCCAAATATCATTTGGATAAGCAATGCAGCAAGCATCACAATTTGAGTCAGAAAAGGTGGTTTTTATAGTTAGATAGTGATATTTCAAAAGCATGTAAACCATAACATAGTGTATATGCAGCCTTTTAGATAGTTCAGCAGTATTGCTAATATTAGCTCAAATACCATTATACTCAAACTGTAATGTATAGTTTAATAACACTGTGATGAAGTAAATATCAAATATACAATCATAATGTGTATCATTAACACTTAATAGTTGTATGTTAGTTAATACTCATGAGGATCATATTTTAGAGAAGGTGTATTTTCCTCTAATTGTGGCAAATTTAGTGGTTTGCTGTTTTTTTAGTTTACATTATATTGCTCATCCTTTGAAGCATGACTGAGCTTGTATTTGCAGGTGTAGTTACAGTATGTTGTTAAATGTGCCTTTGACTGAGGCTATGTTCAAAAGGGCCTCTGCTGAAGCACAGTAATTTGAATCCTATCAAAGGCTCACCATTCACACCTATCCATAATTTAGAGCGCCAACTTGGCCCAGATGCCATGTTATCACGTTTTTTTCTTTTATTTAGTTGTACTACTGTTTCCCCTTCTTCTTCCCACATTTTGGTCCATTTCCTCCTAGCCTGAGGGTCAGAAGACATCTTGAGTTACCTCACCTGTCTACCCCTTTAGGCCCAGCCCAATCTGTGTATTCAGGCTTGATTCTGCGCCTTCTTCGCCGTTGCACTTCTCCATTGCAGTCTTTTACCCTTCTGCTCTTCTTGCATTTGAATCAAAGGCGTGCACAGCTTATACACACTTGAGCCTTGCTTTTAAAAAACTATACTTTTTTTTCTTCAGCTGAAAAACATGTTTAAATATTTAGCACCCATATTCACAGCTGTTTGACACTTGTAATTCCTCGTCTTACAAGTCCCAAACAAACGGCACAGAAGATCACACAGTCAGTCTGAATCACAGCTGTCATCATTATTCACTTTGACTCTCCCCCACCCTTATTGAAATAATAAGGAAATCATCTGAACTTTGGAAAATGGTGATAGTAACTGCCTGTGTTTGATATTGAAAAAAGGAAGGAGAGCGAAAGAAGAGGGGAGCTATTTCTTTTGAGCTACAGCTGCATTGTTCTGGGGCTCCCTGTTAATAACTTACAACTGAAGAGTGTTTCTTGACGCAAAAAAGCACAACAAAAAAACACCATTTTCGTGGTTCCTAAGAAGATCTTTGTTCAAAATGTAGGTGTCAGATGAAAAGGCATACATGCATAGGCAGAAATGGTGGTGGTGGTGGGGTGCACCAGTGCAGACATGCTATTAGATATTTATCACATATTGTATTTAAATCCTTTGCTAGAAGTCTCCATGAGACCGTCAGATATGATTGTGACGAAACCCTCACATGGTCTTAAGTTGATTTATGGCAGATCTGAATTGTAAGACAGTATTCAAGCTTGAATAGGTGTTAGTGTATGTATGCCCTATTCTGAGGATTTCATGATGGTTATATCAGAACCTCCGGGGTCAAGCCTTGATATGTGACGTTGTAGCACAGTAGGGACTGGCAGCCACTTTGCATTTCCTTCGACAAAAATGCTGACAAGGATGTCTTGGATTTTTCTTGCTACTGTAACTGCAGGATAAAACCATAGTCAACCACATTGTTGTGGTTGTTGTGTGATATTTGTATATTGGAACCAAATTGCTTTTCTGTAGCGTAAGAGTCGCCTCATTTTAGATGAAGTTTCTAGACATAACCTCTATATCGGCCTCATCTGTGACTACGTAATGTAGGATGTTTAGCTTTCATTGTACATGTTCCTTGTCATTATTTTCTATGGTACCGTCCTGTGTCTATGTCTGTATTGTTTCATTATTAGGTCCATCACAGTGAGCCATTACTGGATTCTTAGTGGCTGAACTCTCACCCTTTCCTTCAGTTTCTGTCACCGTCAAACTCGGGCCGCATTATTCTAATGATCACACACAGATATACACCGCCACTGCCACCACTACCCCCCAGCAGCCCCCTCCCACCTTGCACACCCACCCACACTCGCCCTCCCCTCCCCCTGGCCCTAAAAGAAGACAGAACGAGGGAGAGCAGAGAGAGTGAGAGAGAAATTCAGGAGGAGAAAGCTTTGAAGTGGCTTTCCATCGCAGTGAGTCTGCCGGCCGTCTCCCCGAGACGTGTCACCTTTGCCGAGAGGGAATAGGAAAATCACGTTTCGAATGGTAATGATAACATACTAATCACTTGAGCTCTTTGAAGAACCCAGGGAGTGCGCTACTCTGTCAGTATCCCTGGCTGCCTCATGCTCCCAGGCACACACAGGCACTGCAGCCATGGTCTAGCAGTATAAACTTAAGCATTGCATGTCAATACGTCCCCTCTGATCCATAGGGGCTCATTATAGCCCAAGCTTGGTATCCATTTTCTCCCACGAGCACACTGCCACCATCTCAGCTGATGCCACTACCACTTCCAAACCCATGTAACCCCTCCCCGAAACCCTCACTACCACACCTTTCACCAAAAACACACCTTGCATCCTGTCCTAGTGACGTTTCCTCATCACTTTCCTCCTACGAGCAGCCCATTTTACCACACATCCCCTATCCCTCAATCCTCCCCCTGCCCTCCCTTTAACTATTGAAAAGTATCTCTGCAATTTTAAATGACATCTGTCAGCGGTGCGAAGAAAAAGGAAGCAAGGAAAAGAAGAAAGTTCAGAGGGAGTTTTCTCCTCCTTTTCCCATCCCTCTTATTGTCAAACTTTGAAAAGTGTGTCGTTGACTTATTTTTTCTTCCCTCCACGTTTTTTTCCATTTCCTCTGAGTGATTAGCTGGTACACATTTTGACAGCCTAACCAAAACTAGAGATTTCACTTCTCTCCCTGTCCCCTCCGTTCATGTGATGGGCTTACACCCTTGTCAGAGAGGCGGATGTCATTCGTTGGGTTGTTTTTGAGTGTCAAATATGTTACATCTGATCAGTTTCTCAACACAGCATATTAGAAAGGTCATCAAAACCAGCAACATTCGAGTAAACATTTAAGCCCTGCATGTTTATGCTGTTTATGAACCCGTCTTCTGAATTCAGTTTGGATTTAATGAAAGCTGGGTCGATAGACTGGACAATACGGGACTATATATGTTATTTAAAGCTATGCGTGTAATGTATGTTACATAGGTGATTGAAACTTTGCACTGAACAACCAGATTAACAATAGACTTGAAAGTTACACTTTGCCTCTGCCTAAAAAAAATAGATTGTATGATGGTGATTGACTACCTTTTTTATGTGGAAAAACTTTATACATTTACATTTAAATGTTTGGGTGGAAATTTGTAAAGTAGTCTGCAGAATAACAGATAAGTCAATATTTAAAATCAGCTTGAAGCAACCTTGATGATTAAATAGAATAATTGCAATGAATTAAACAACTTCAATATAATATCTAGGCATTATTTGAAAAAAGAATCATCAAACAGATGCTTTCATGATTAACTCCCTTATGGTACAGTACACCAGCATCTTTTAATGAGAGATGTAGTTTATTAGATCTTAGGAAACATGTTAAAAACATATATGGTCAGAAACAAAGAATCAATTTAATGCGGACATTTGTGAAACACCCTAAAACACTGAAGGCTTCCACAGTACAGTTACAGGTTGCTGCTAACTGTCTCATCCTTTAAAAAAAAATTAAAATCTTACATGACTGTCCAAAACATAGACACACGTTTTTGAATTGGAGGAACCTCCATAGGAAAACTCTGGTAAATAATGATCTCATATTGTCATTTTTACCCAGTTTATTGCAACCACAACTATAGTATACTCATAGTTGGGAAGCCTCTTTTTGTACAATAAATTTAACAATGTAATGTTAAAAGTGTTAATGTGAGTATTCCCAGCTGGATATGTTCTGCTTCCAGTACTGTTTGATAACTTGACTAACTGTAGCTGTTAGTTGAGATAAGATCCAGGGCTCCCTAATGGTGGCAGTAGAAAGAATTATGTTGAAACCAAACAGGAAAACATTTAAGACACCAACTAATCACTCCTGAAAATATTTTGTACATGTAACGTACATATTCCACTTAATTCTACACAATAAAACATGCATTACACTGAACAATACAAATGGTCAGGTATAGATCAACAGCATTGTCGTAAATGTACCATTGGTTGCTCCTTATTAATCTTCATCTGAATATAAGAAAACTAAACTGACTGATTCAAGGTGATCAAGAATTGAATAAAGAAATAGAATAATTTGCTTGTGTACTTTTCCATAGAACTGCATGTGTATTAACATCCTTAGTATATCTGTTAATACACGGTGCACTAATTGGAAACATGAACACAATGAAATATAAACATAATGGTAGATTCCTATGTTTGAGAGCCCCTAGATGGAACTCGAGGCTATAAGTCAACAGATCAGATCTCTTCTTGCCGTGCTTGTCAGACGTGAATTGTGTAGCTATAGAGAAGAAACCCAAACCACTGGGTCTCTTGGTATCTAAGGAACTGCTATCAATTGAAATGTGCACGCACACTATTAAAGCCCTAGCTAACACCTTGATACACACAAAAATCCACTTTGAAAAAAACCCCTTCAAATTGCTTATTTAATTATTTATGAAACACATCTTTTCTTGATATGCTCTCTTAGCTCCATGCTTTCAATGAACAGCCTTGTCAATTGTTGATAGCTGTGAGTAAACGGGGGTCTGCTAATGTGGATAAACAAGTAGAAAAGGCATTTATTGGTTTTGTTTAGGATAGATTATTACATTTCACACCTATACAATGATGTTCATTTTATTTACATTCATGACACTGATAGATGGTTATTATAATTCAAGAAATCTTACACTTTATGGATTGCATTACTATCTACAATTGAGGGAGTAAATGTTGATTTAGTCTTTCATTTGTCTTTCAGTTGGAAACCCTCACCTGGAAAGGAGTTTTCTTTTAACTGGAAAGCTTTAAATGAAATTGCTGTGTGTGCAGCAGAAAACAGTGCTGTGAAACAATACCACGATGCAACACACCTCAAAGTAGTTATTGTTTTTGTTTTTTTATGTCCAAGATGAGGCAGCAGCACCTCTTACATTGTCAGCCTCAACATGCAAATGCTTGATATTCCATCAGCATATAACCCATTGTCATCCATGAAGGTTATTGCCAACCTGGCTGTATTATGTTGTTGCTGTGGATGTGGTCTGTCTATTTAGGTGACAGTGTTGATGTGCTTCTTTGAAATGGGTCCCAGCACTCTCAATACATTTCTTTTTGTTTTGTTTCTCTGGCTCTATTTTTTCCTTCTCTTATTTGTTGCAGAGAGCGCATCTGTTGGACAACACAGAGAAGCTGGAAAGGTCATCACGGAGACTGGAGGCCGGATACCAGATAGCCGTAGAAACTGGTACGTATTCTGTTTTGGATTGGGTTGGGAGGGGGTGGGGTGGTGTTGGGAGGGGGTTCAAGATAGTGGTGAGGATGAGTGAGCGACAGCAAATTGTCTTGCTCATATGAGAGGTGGGTGGATATGTGTGTTTGTGTGTGTTTGGAGGGGGTGGAGGGGATTTTTTTGGGGGGTCGGAAAAAAAACCTTTTCCTTGACGCCTGATGACATTTTCGGGAGTACATCAAAGGCGAGCCAGGGAGGGAGAGAGATGTGTACAGGCAACAGATTGAGCACCGCTTTTCCTTGCTCTGCTCCCGAAGAAAATTCGTGCATCGATACGGCTGTGTGTGTCTCTGTGTGTTGTGCATCTGTGTGTATTTTTATTTTTTATTTTTTTACTTAAACAGACAGGGGGTCCATGAAAATAAACAACGTCAGCGGTTCCTCCTGAAGTTCTTAATTCAGGAGTGCAGAAGGAATAAAAAAAACATAATATCACTTTCCAAATAAACCACCCAAAAAAACTCAAACTCCTTTTTTCCCATCATTATCAATGTTTTTTTTTTTATCTTAAAATAGGAAAAAAGCTCATTGGGATCTTAAATAGATTTAACCAGTTAGCATATTTTTTTTTTTCTTCCTGTCTTCCTTCTTGACAGTCACCACATTATTGAGGCACAGTGTATTCCTCAGAGATGTATCAAAGCTCATTCTTGAAGTATCAACCAGCTTTCTGTGGCTTCCGTTGTAGTTTTGAAAAAGTTTGTCAATTTACACTATAATCGCGGGGTGGCTGGTGTGTGCGACATCGACAGATTTAATAATTCAAGTCAAGGAAGGTTCACACGCAGACCACCAGCTTTTGATGTTCTCTGTAACTGGCATTCATAAATACAATCTGCATTCTCTGCTTAAAAAATGTTGATTCAAATGCCTCAGATGATCCTGCCGTTATTCGAGTTTCTTGACTGGGTCGAATTCTGCGACAGCCGACAGATTTTTAATTCTACCCAGTCGTATCTTTCACTAGCATGGCTTGTTTTTTTATGTTTTGTCCCCCGCTAGGTTGGTGGTAAAGAAGTGGGCCATGTCTTAACAGTGTTCAGTACCTCCTGGGCCCGGTGGTTTCTCCTGCCATAGTCGGCCACATGCCCCTTGACCCTGTGTCAACGGTGGCCCTCTCATCCACTATGTGTGCGGTTAGCTAAGAACAATGCTCGTTTATCCTGCCTTGGTCCCACACACTTGGCTTGGTCCACACCAACTAGGGGGGTGTTTGTGGTTTGGGGAAGCTTCGCTCCACGTCTTTAATCCATGACCCCTTCCTTTACTCTGCTGTCGATACCAACCCTCCGCTCAGATGCACAACCTGAAATGGCAATGTCTCCGGGTCAAACATGGAATACATCTGCACAAAGAACATTGATACACAGGGAATATACACCCATCCACCAGACTAATTACTATATATGCCAGTCTCTCAAATTCAACACACACACACATCAGGTAGCCATATTTATCCCTTGGTATATAAGATTTGAAAGGGTTTGCCATCTGATCCAAAATTTAGTTTAGTCTTTAATTTAATGTTGTTCACCCATCTCAAGCTACATATTTACTCTTGTGGTTCCACAAAGGAAAATCACAACACTTGCCAGATATCTTTATGAAATCCTGCACTATTTTAGATCATAGTACTGCCACAGTTCTGAGAGTATTGAGACACAGGATTGGGATTTGTTATTTTGCAAACACTACACTGTTTATTTTTTACAGTCCAACAAAAGCTCAATTTATTGTAGTTCCTTCTCTTACACATCAACAAATACAAAAATAATGAAATAAAAAGAAGTCCACTAAACTTTATTCATGCACATTATGAAAATGACATTGGCAATTGTTGAAGGAATAAGCTTTGAGTTTTGAAACACAGAGGTGTGGCATCCATCCTCTAATAATTAGAGCGTTAAGTGTTTTCCCCAACAGATGCACTCTAGTTATATTGTAAATACTTTTCTTGCCACAAACCTTTTCTCTCCTCATACATCCAAGCTGTACTTTTTTTGTACAAAGAACAGTTTAGCATCGTTATTTTGCAGTAATTCAAAGTTGCATTCTCCATCCACAATGACATAGCAGCCCTTAAGAACTGTTATTGACCAATGGTAGGAGTGGAACTAAAAGACATTTTATTTCAAAGAAATAGATCCTGAACAAAGAAATGGCGTAGAAACTCAGCATTGCCCCCTTTTCTCTTCAGCGTTGACAATATATCTCTTAATGACCAGGAACAAAAAAGCCAGGATGCTTCTAGGTCACATTTAAGGGAAAAAGAAGACTCTTAGTTCTAAGAAAAGATACATCTTCAAACAGTACCATTTTTTTTTATCAAGATTTCAGCATTTTTTCCCCTACCGTTCTCAATGTCTCCAGTGTATTTAGTGAAAAACAAAGGCCTGCCAAAAGCATTGAGAGCCCTCAGAGGGATATAGAGGAGACTCTTTGGACATGCAAAGCTATTTACCACACGCACCCTCAAGAACCAGGGTCCTCTGTTTGTCTCATAAATAAAGTATAGAACTTCATTAGTGAAGAGCACTGACTTTAAAGCCCAGGCATAGCAACAAACAGACATGGGGGCTAGCCCAGTTAAAGAGGGCACTAAATAAAGAGGGAGGGCATGCAGTTAGCCAATTTACAGGCATTTGAGTCAAGGGCATTTGAAATGCCCAAATGTGGAGGCTTGACTGATGTTAAATCAAAGACATGCCAGATTTTAGTCCTTCCCTCCACGGTTGAAAATATTTTAAATGATTTATGATTGCTAGTTTAGAACAAGATAGCATGTCAGATAAGACATCTGCAAGTTGCGATGATTAGCTGCTCCACCTTTTTTATTATTATTCATTGAAGAGGAGAGAGTTACATACTGTACTGATTGACAGTTCATACAAGGCATTGCTAAAAAAAAATGCTCCACTCCAATCATTTTAGGACATGAATGGTAATTGTAAACTAAAGGTAAGGTACACTTTAAACTTGAATTATGAGCTCATTGTAGCAGCAATAGTTTTATGTGTGCTTGAAGCGTCTGTTGTTTGCTTGCATATACATGACTAATGTTGATTTATTGCAATTCTACATTATTAGATCTAATTTTTAATATGAAATATAAAGGCTTTTACTTTTTACAATTATGAATGAATGAATGCATCCCCGAGGCAACATTTAAAAATTGAACGACTCAGTAAATCAACCAGCAAATGTGGAGTCAGTTTACTTTGAAAATCCATCCCCTTTATACTTGTTCAGTTGACACAAATAACTTAGCAATGGCAGCAAAATGAGCTGCTGAAACAAAGACAGACACAGACAAAAGCGTTGCTACTCTGCATTTTAAAGGTGGCCACCAAGAGGCTGAGAACACTTCTTAGGCGAGTGTTCTCGGTGTTTAGGGGCCTGTAATCAATCCTGCCAAATGAAAACAGCTCATTAGGGATTGATTTCAGTCCCGTTTAGATAAGCAGAGAGGGCCAAGGCCCGTCCCCCAGGGGCCCCAGCCTAGCCCAAAGTTCACGCCATGCCAGGTAGAGAGCAGCACCGCAGGCTATCAACTTTATTAGGATGGAGATAAGCTGATTAGACCTTGTCAATCAAAGGTGCCAGTGACTCAATCATGATCCAGGGGTCTTTTCTTTCTGTCGCTCCCTTTTTGTCTCTCTTCCCACTTTCACAATCTCCCTCTCTTTTTTGTGATAAATCATTGAAGCGACCAACAAAGTGGCAGCCATCACTGGGCTAAGCTAAGCAGCCCTGCAGTTGTCACCAAGGCAGACGCGTGGGGACCCTGTGATGATGTGACGACTATATTAAAGAGTACATCAATTTGTTTTAGAGCAGTTTGATTTTCATCTGCAGTGGTATTAAAAGCGAGGGGGGGAAACAGAGGGGAGGGTGAGCATGTCAGTGTCATCGAACATGACTCCAGTGGCAGAGCAAGGGGTGCTGGGACAGCAAGAAATAAATAGATAAATGACAGAGTGACGAGAAATAAATAAATATGTTTTTGTAAACATAAAAAAAAAAAAATCTTCATGGCTCCCTTTGAAGCGGAGTGTGGCTTTGAGTCTTGCTGAGAGTCCACGGGCGCTGGAGTGGCCCAGTAAAACAGCGCACGTTTGTCCCGACCCTCAATCTCTCCCCCTCCATCTTCGTCTCGTTCTCTGTTTCTCTCCCACTCGCTTTATTTCTCCCTGTTCCCTCTAAAGATCAGACTCAATGATTCTTTTGGTGCTGGGCCACCAAAGTGGTGCTCTTTTCTCAAATCCATAAGCAAACACTTACCAAAATGACATAATCGGTTACATTTATGAAGCGCAAGTGATATTTTAAGCAAAGGCTATAATTAGCTCTTGACAAATTTGATATCATTCTTTAGTATTTATAATATTTGGTTAATTCTGAAGAATATATATTTCATAGATTACGTAATTGTATTAATAAAACCTTTTTTTTTTTTACACAAATTAAAATCCTTACACATTTCTTTTGGGTAACTATATTTGCCACTTCTCATTTATTTTTAAGCAAAGTGTTTCCCTATTTTTTTTTATTTCCATACTTTCAAACCGATTCATTTAAGTTTAAACTATTATTTTTTGTGACCTGCTAATACACCACAATTTAATACTAACGATTTTTTTTTACTCACTACATGAATGATTAGAATTACATACAGTACATATGCAATGTAAATCTTTTTCTTTGCAACATATAGCTGAATCTTTCCTCACTTCTATTTTTAGTTAATTCTCTCTTTTCTACAATGTAGTTTTAATATTTTAAGAATTGGTTTACTAAACTGTATTTCCTTTAGGTTTAGCCTAATGAATCACTGTTTTGTGTTGGCTGATTCAATCAGCATGTTGTATTGTGTTAAAAAAAGAATATGAAGTTATTTAATAATTGTTTGATTAATGAAGCCGAGAGCTATGACTTAAATATTCCACAGCTTGGGTTAGCAGTTGAGAAAAAAAGAGGCCTTTTGTAAAATATCTTTTAAAGGGAAAGTATGTTTTAAAAAAAAAAAACATTATTAAAAAAGCTCCCAAAATTTCACTTGAAACCACATTTCCTAAACATATATGCTATAACGTATAACGTCTTGCTTTCAGAAAATCTAGCCGCGGGTGAGCTGTTTATCGGTAAACCCCCGGTGGATGAAAGGCATAGCAATAATGATTTTTTTCTCTCCTAATCGGACCTTGTCAGCAAGGCGTCTTATCGTGGAGAGGAAAATGACACCGATCCTATCGAAGAGCCTGGAGTCCGAGTCGGCGGCGTGTGTCCCCCCCAATCATGGCCGGCCGTGGCCCAGCCATATCTAGCGCCGCCACAAACGGCGAGCAACGCTTTTTTCATGTGGACTTCAAAAACGTTGCGAGTCATTAAAATTGCACCCGCGTTCGGCAGCGGGGATCAGCCGCTGTGGAGCGAAAATGGGATGTGGGAAGAGGAGACTCGCTAAATGTGTTAATTCCATCCTCACATGTTTAAGGCTTAATTTTAATCTGTTTGAGGAAGGGGGAGGGGTGGGGGGACGATTGGAAAGCGGGGCGGGAGGGGCAACGAGAAAGCCTCGCACTGCAATAAATCGCCATTATCTTTGACACCCTAGGACTCAGCTGTTCCAGGGATTTAGGGGTCCACTGGCAACAGTGAATATCGTAGGGCATGAAAACACTGTTTACGCTTGAACTGCGGTAGCTAAGGTGCAATCACCAGTTTCAGGCTGCACAGACAAAAGGCCTAACGCGCACAATGGCCAGCTAGCATACGTACCCTCAATGGAAGAGCTGAACCAACAGACTCGAGTGTGTTTGTGTGTGTGCGCCTGTTTCCCTGTGTGTGAGTGGGTACGTCTGTATTTGCCTGTGCATCGACAGGTGTTGTCACAAACATCCAAATGTTAGCTTAAGTTAAGTGGCACTAGAAAGATGGCAATAAGTGACGTGTTTGTGTAAAATTAAAAGAACCTTACACCAAAGACTGATTAATCCCCCAACTACTACAGCAACTACTTGCCTCCTTGTGTCACTCTGTTGGGTCTGCACAAAGTGTTAGCTAGCATTAATAAAATTAGGGGAAAATCTAATAATTAGACCTTTAGTTGGTTATTAGCTTCAACAAGGCTCTCAACATAATGAGACTATTGGAAGTAATGATCTGACTAGAGAGCTCATTGGAGCTTTCAGGCTCAGTAGAACGTGAGGCAACATTACTAAGAAAATTGTTGGTTTACCATTTTGAAATTTACTTACATTGTTAAATAAAATCTAAACTTTGTAAGACTATTTTTTAATTCAAGCAAGAATTTGGCTCATATTTAATCAAACATTTAAATATGTAGGATGGGTCTTAAATCCATAACTGCACATATACATTATTCACATCATTTTGATTGGTATGCATTAAAAAATCTAAAATTAACTCAAATATACTATTTATATTAACTCAAACATGCTATTTACTAAAGTATTGAGCCAGCAACATTAGCATTGTTAACTGAACACATGTAACCCATCAAGCAGACCATGAAGGATGTCCCAAACCAAAGTACATTCAGCATTTTTAGTTTTATCTCACTCTACTACATCACAGATGAATACGTAATAATATACTAAATAAAAAAAATAGTGCTGATTTCAGCATTTAATAATGCACACTGTCAGTTAAATAATACCCTTAAAAATTTAGTCATTTCGGAACAGTTTGTAAATTGGTACATATTCTCAATCAAACTTCATCCAAATCATTTATTGATATAATCAAATCCTTATCTCCAGATACGAAACACTCCCCAATTGCTAGATAGTGGTATGCCACTATATCTTAAAAGACACCTTTTGTCCCCACCTTAAATCAGATTTTCTTTTCTATTTATAGGTTGCAATAACTAAAAAGATACCCCCTGTCTTCTTGCATGCAGAAGAAAAAAGTGTAGCATTGACCTCTGGTTGACACGTAGAAAACTCTGTGAGGGAGGGGGAAAGCAGCAGAAAGCTTGACAGAGAGGAGAGAGCTAAGACAACAACTGTGAAGAGCCGCATAGGGTTAAAGAAAAACTGTTTCAGAAGGAAATGGGAGACAAAAGCGAGGACTTGGAGCCCCCATGGGCGCTTTAAGAGCCGCTACAGCTGAGGCGCTGAAATATTAAAAACGGAAAGGGAGAACCAAAAAAAAAATATTTTTAAATAAAGCAAAGGAGTGGCAGTGAGAGAATTGTGCCACCTTGTCACCCGAGGACATATATCAGAAATATTAATTTGGTGATGGGAATGACGCACCGGATGACAAGATGATTGATGTCAGTTAAAACCCTAAAAGGAATAAAAAAAAAAAAAAAAAACTGAGGAGACATTTATCAGAGTAAGTGTGGTTAGGCTGCTGTATAGGAACAAGAGATAGAGATGTTGGGAAGTAGATGACCATATATTTACATAAAATGATTTTACATGTTTCATTTGTTTGCAGTAACAAAATCCCCTGGCTTTTATTTGACCAGCAACCTCCCTTACATTTGTTCTCATTTACAATGTAGTAAAGTGAAAAACATCTTTATTTACAAAGAAGCCAGCTGCTACAAAGCACTTGAGTAATGACAACTGAGTCAAACTACCATTAACAGTGTGTCTTCATAGTGAGTCTTCTGGCAGACTTAAATGGGCATACTTTATGCAGATTCTACAGAGCAAGAAAATTGTTAAGGGGAATATAGTGATATTACTGCTTTTCAACATTTTCATTTTTCTTTGCTTGTAGTTATGTAAAAGGGTGATTTAACAACTAACAATTTTAGCTACATATTTGTGATGGCATCTGCAGTAATACCTTATTCTCTGTACATATGTTTTAAACAGATCACTACAATGGTGTTTATTGCATTTAATTAATTACTAAAAACATTTATCACAGATTGTTGTTCAGAACTAATATGTAATTCATCTGACTGTCAGCCAAAATAAACTTTTCCACATAAGGAATACCCACCTAATACTTACAGTAATAGCACAAGAATGAACTCAAAACATTAAATTGTTTGGAAAAAACAAAACCATCTTAATCACATTCAGAGTGCAGTTGAAATTGTTTCAAATGTATTAGTAGTAAGCTACTAATAGTAGCTTGCTGAGTGCTGATGCCATGTTAATGTAAGTAGTCTGCCATCATTCATTAAATAAGTTACTTTGCAAAGTTTATTTTTTACTGTAACAGTAAAATAAAAATGCTCCACATATCAAAAAATCCTAAATATTCTGGCTTTTTAGTTTTCTCTTAATTGTTGTCAGCAAAAACAGTAAATATAACTTTTGTTCATACAGTTACATCAAATCCAAGTTTGTGAAGCTGTAAATGTATTATTATTTCCAAAATTAGATTTTATTTTGTCCCCTCAAAAATTAATTAATGACTTTTGCTTTTGTTGCAATTAGCTTATCATAAACCAAATCCATTGATGTGCCAGTGTTAACAATGTATTTAAAAAAAAAAAAATGTCATACCAGTATTTGAAATGCAGACTGGAAAGATATGAACCATATTATGTAATAAAAGTTACATCAAATTTATTATGAAAGGTTCCTGGAACTTTTTAATACTTGGAGAATGTGTTTGTTAAATTATAGATGACATTTTTACACTTGTGGACATTTTGTTGATTACTGCAATAGATGATAATGGTAACAATAGTCACATCACATCTGTTAATGTGTTTTGATAGAAGTGCCAATATGTTTTATGTGATAAGATGACTGGTCTTGAGCATCCAAAGGTCTGTAAAGGAACAACCCAACAACAATGACTCCTTTTTAGCTTAAGATGGTGTAGCTGTTGCTTTGTTGTCAGAGTCTTTTAGCGAATGCACTGTGTGTCACTTCTCCTATAGCAACACAGATGTTTTTTTCAGTAGCACTGATAGAGACCCCGTAGCCTCACATCTGCAAACTGCTGTGTTGCACCGTTTTTGTTACAATAAGCAAGGTTTGTACTCTTAGATTTAAATTACTTGGTTCCAAAACTAATAGAAAAAGTATGATCGCTGCAACAGCAAGTGCTGGCTCTAGCCATGGGGAAAATATTTGATCGTGAGTTAGAAAACCATATAGGGCTAAATGCAGTCATTAGCTCTTTATTATTCTGCATCTTCTGTAGACGTTCCCCAAGCCTCCCACCCTGCAAGACACACAATTATACTGTACAAACACACTGAAGCACATTAGCCATCTCCGTCTGTCCTTGCTCTTCTTTTCCTCAATGGTAGCCCCAAGGAGCACACCCCCCTTCCCCCGTCAAAGGAGCTTCCTCCTTGGCTGTCCTGTGCCCATCAGACAGGGTGCCCGCCCGTTTAAGACACCCAGGGAACATGAAACAGAGCCAGGCCGAGATGTCAGCTGGTTGCCCCATCTGCCAGTCAGTGGGATGGTAAAGCTTTTGTCCTGGGGGGTAACCTTAGGAGTGCTCTGTGTGCTGCTCAAGTGTGTTGGTGCGCATGGATGTGTGCACGTTGCTTTAGGACAGGAGATTCTGCATCACAGTTTTGAGCAAAGCTAGCCACAAACAACATGCTGATATTGTCCTTTTTTCATTTTTGCGTGCACATACAGAACTTTCCACATTTGGACCAAAGTGACCAACATTTCAATTTGGATTCTCTGTTGTCAGATCAGGGTGAAATAACTGCTGTGTTTATCACAACATTTTTGAATGGCAGATATTTCAAGGGAATAAAATGTGTAGGTCTCAAAGAATTGTCCCCTGTTGGATTGAAGTTAATTAGTCTCATTTCATGACTTCTTATGGATGCACTCATCAGAATCTTAAATTGCCTAGAACTTGTCTCTATCCTTTCCCTGTTCCCCTGTTAAATAACATAACCTTGACAGTACAAACAGTTTGACTTCCATATAAATTGAGTGGATGGAGGCTGGCCGGCTGGTTGAAATAAAGCACATTTCCACTCATGCATTCTATCGTTCTGTAGATAGGCCGCGCCCTTGAGCTGCTTTAGGAGGGAGGAGCTGCTTGTTTTCACTCTGTAAGAAGGTACTGAAAGGGGGCCTCTGCATGCATGAATGCACGCACATAATCCTCTATGTGAGCCAAAGAGTTCCTAAAAAGAAAATGCACGCAGACAGCATGAACTTATTTGTGTGTGTGTGTGTGTGTTTCCTAGTAATACTGTATGTCTAGTAATATGTGAATTTTGCACATGCTTTGCACCTCAGTCCGTTAAAATGTTATTCATAACAACAAAGTCATCCTTTTCCTGAGCTGTAATCATTTTTAGTCAACTTTGACTGTTGACTGCCATGTAGAAAGCTTCCCATAAGTGGTCTACATAGTCCCCATGCTCACATCAGTCAGTCTCACCGCATGATGTATGTACTGTAGTGGTAGTCCTGAAGGGCTGATGTATGCACAGCTCTGTACTGGCAAGTCCTCCCTGAGCACATCTATGATCTTGGGTTACTCAATCATCAATCAAGGCCAACTGCAGCGTACTGTACTGTCGCCCATCTTTTAAAGCTCAGTTGTGAAGGACTGGCTAAGATGGCCTAAGGGACACTTTCCTTGGTCTGGCCCATCTCAGGTTTGATGTGAATATGTGCGTAGTTATGACTACACACAGAACAGAGTTATCACATTGATGTAGACTTGTTTAATGTTTGGTGAAGGCCACCTGATAGTAGGAATGCGATTTTTAGTATGTTCTTCTTAGAATTAAAAAACTTTCAGTTTTATATCTAACATTTTAGATGTATTATTTTCTTGCGACATTGTAAATTATTTAAATAAACATTTAAGTAAAATTAGATACAAGTGCGGCATATTCCAATATTTGTTACCTCATACCAGTCATACAAATGTCTTCATTACTATAAGAATAGTCTGTTTTAGAGAGGTAAACTTTTTCTGCAACATTTTTACAGACAATGCATTGATCAAATGTTATTGCCACATTCACCTCATCTAGAAAGCTTACTTGAAAAATGCAAAGCCTCAGTTTCAGACAGTATGGACAAAGGGAGCAGACAAAGAAGGCAGTGCAAGAAAACAGTGCCAGAGAATCAAAAAGAAATATACAGTACATTCACACTCTCCACAAACCTACTCAGAAACCATTATATTATCCAGAATAGACATTCAGAACCATACGATGTTGCATTGATAGAGTTTCATGCCAATTTTCCTGTGTGCTTGAAGTGAGCTATTGTGCTATTTTAATGAGCTGTTTAGGCTAGTGGTCGGTTGCATTTGGGCTGTAACAACCACCTCAATGAATAATTGTTATTGCCTCTTAAAGGCCAGATGTATGGAATTCATGCAAATTCAGAGCAATGGGAAAATAGTAGAATAGAGTGTGTCTTGGAATAATTGTATTCCAGATGTCCTTCTTTTATGTCAGACAGACACACACACTCACTCACTCACTCACTCTAAAAGGACAGAACAGATGATGGTGATGATGATTAAGATCTTAAGCATATGGAGATACTGTGTTGGTTTAGTGTATCTGTGTGTGTGTGTGTGTGTGTCTGTGTGTGTGTGTGTGTGTGTGTGTGTGTGTGTGTGTGTGTGTGTGTGTGTGTGTGTGTGTGTGTGTGTGTGTGTGTTCTGGCATTTTTTTGAACATTTCTGCTCCCTCAGTCTTCTGTGACAGGTTCACCCATGTCTCCTGGGGTAGCCTTCACTCCCAATTTAGACGCAAGCGTCGTCAAGTGACAGCAATGGCTCCGGCACCCTACCTTTGCAATATGACTACAGTTAACTTAACAAGTCTCAAAATGTGAGCTCCATCTTTGATGTAACTGATTTGAGTGGTTTCTTCTTTCACAGAAGTTGAAATGTTTGGTACATCTGTCAAGATAATCTTCAAAGGAATGCAGGTCATTTCTGTTGCATTTTAAACAAAAAGAAGTAATTATATTTTATCATATTTCACAAAATCTTCACTGTGTTGGTTGTGCTTGAATGTCAATCATAAAAATGTGCTTCCTATTCCTCTGTATGTCCGCTACAGTATGACCCTTCAGAAAAGCC
Source organism: Percina caprodes (assembly GCA_013375575.1). Classification (NCBI taxonomy): domain Eukaryota; kingdom Metazoa; phylum Chordata; class Actinopteri; order Perciformes; family Percidae; genus Percina; species Percina caprodes. Next base: position 5,816,010 of record JABXJD010000010.1, read on the forward strand.
CTAATCATCAGGATGGATGTGTGTGGCCACAGTGTACTCAGGTCTCTAAACAGCAGCAGAGCAACAGCACAGGAGTACAATCCATCTGCTCAAGTCTGCTTGTACAGTGAATGTAAATATCAACAGCAGAAAAGAAATCTAAGAGCCCTCTGATATAAAACTGTTAGTGAGGTAGTCACTGTACAAGCCAGTCTTGCATTTAAATATGTTTAATGTCTACCTTGGACCTTTCGTGGGCCGGGCTTTAGTGCAAATGTGGGCATTTTTGTTGGGGCTTTTGTTGATAAGATTCAAGTACATTGTATCTATTGTTTGTTCTCATCTTTGATCCTTTTACTGCTTCTGCAACACCTTAAGCTTGGATGTTGCTGTTTTATAAAAGAAAAAATTGAAGAACCATTTCACTGAAATGAGCACATTATGTGCACTATTAAAAACAAAAGAATTGCATTAAACTGGTTTATAATGTCAAAAATAATATTTAGGTTGAAAATCTGCCATTTTTCAGTGACGTAAACTGAAATAAATGAAACGAGAATGAATCAATATTGTTTTATTAATTGAAAGTACTTGAGTCGTCTTAAATTCTCCAATGCCAAAACAGATATTGTTTCCCTGTCAGCAATGCACACAAAGCCCTTTAAACATCAAATTTCAGTGAAGTGTGTGTGTGTGTGTGTGTGTGTGTGTGTGTGTGTGTGTGTGTGTGTGTGTGTGTGTGTGTCTCTCATCATATGTGCCTGTGTTTGTTTGTGTGTGTGTGGGTGTGTGTGTGGGGGGTGGGTGAAGTTGTGTTGAGTGACAAGGGCATGCGTCTTGAGCCACCTGGATTTATTTGGGCCAAACAAGAGGGGCCCATGTCTGTCTGGGCAATGGGGCCTCACAGAGCCACTAACAGAAGGTGCCTCCTCACAACTCGCACCTGAGCTCCTCCCAGCCTGGGACCAACCTCTCTCTCTATCGCTCTCTCCATCCATACTGCCTCTTCTCTCTCTTTCTTTCACTACCCTCTGTATCCTCTCCACTTCTCTCCCAGGCCATGGCCTGGCCTACTTTTACCTCTCCCACTCTGGACCCTTTGATGTCGACTCTGTTGGCCCTTTTCACAGATCATGTGTATGTTTGGAAATGGCCCCTTTGCTCAATCCTCAGTCTGTTTATGAATATACATTTCACAAACAGGATATGTAGGTAATGGTCTACAAAGCGAAGCATCCTCTCTTATGTATGAGCTGTGCTTACCACAGTAAATGATGCTAAGGTTCACAGTGAAAACCACTCTTCCATTTACTTGATTCTCTTATTTCTTTTTGAGTCACTGCTGAGTTTGTTTCCTTTTGTTGTTGATTTTTTTCCAATCTCCCAACTCAGTTCCTGGAAAAAATAAGCTTTGTTCAGGGAGAAAATGTGTGTTTGCTTGTCTGTTAGAATCTTTTTCATTTAGTCTTGAAGTGACAGGGTGTGAAGCTGGGTAGGCGGGTGCATCTCAGAAGTCAAAAGCACAAACACTAACAATACACCAAGTTGGCTGCTTTATTTTTTATGGTAAAATCAACTCAAAGTCAACACAATTCATATTTCTCTGGTCAGTTTGGCTTTGGCTCTGTGTTTTGACCATTTATTAGCTGTAGTTATAACATTCTCTGGACTCTAAATCACAAAGCCAGTTTTACAATAAAATAAATTTACACTGAATTTTTGTCAACCTTTATGATGATCACTTTTTGGGAAAAAGACCAGCACACAACAACTGTTAACCCTATGAGGTAAAAGGCTGCTAATCCGTGTCCCTATTACCAGCTCCTCTGGACAAACATAGATACCGCACTTGTTGCCCTGGTTTCCTACGGGAAGGTTTATACTGGCTTGGCGTCTTTATTGGTCAACACTAACACCTAATTTATCTAAACTGGTCTTAGTAGGCAAGGCAAGACGTGGCCTGTTATTGTAACTAGTGGCATGGGAAACCTGGCAACTATTGGGACATGGTGGATGTCTTAGATTTAATGGTGTCAATGGAAAGTTTCCCCCTGACGCTGCAGCATTGGGGTAATTAAGCCATTGGTCTCCTTGGGTTTTTACAGGTGTTTAGGTTGAAACCTAAATCCAAATGTTTAAATTGATTTGATAATATTGGTAAAGTGACTTTTATGTACAACTTAGAGGTCATCATTTAATTATTGTCCTCCCATATTAATGATCTGTAATGAATATTGGTAAAGTCAAATGAGATAAAGAAAGTTTGTGTGTGTGTGTGTGTGTGTGTGTGTGTGTGTGTGTGTGTGGGGGGATCTCGTCAATATCTGGGAGAGGGAAGAGCTCCCCTCAGAGCTCCGGGATTCAATTTTTGCCCAGATGGTGACCATATTCAAGAAAGGGGACAAGGCTGAATATGGAAACTACAGGGGAATTTCGCTTTTGTCAACAACAGGCAAAGTCCTTGCTTGTGTCCTCATCAACTGCCTGCTACCACTATCTGACGAGGTACCCCTTGAATCACGGTGTGGCTTCCGTCCATCCAGGGGAAGAACTGACATGATCTTTTCAACTCCCAACTACAAGAAAAGTGTTGGGAAAAAGGACTACCTCTGTACTTGGCATTTATAGACTTGATGAAGGCCTTTGACTCCGTGGATTGTCAGACACTGTGGAGCATACTATCAAGGTATGTACTGAGGCTACTGCATGCCACAGCCATTGCAAAGTCAAGAATTCCACCATCAGGGTGCTGCAATACGCCGATGATAACGCCATTGCAGCACACTCCTGAAGACCTCCAGGGAATCTTAAATGCCTTTGCCAAGGCATACATAGCCCTGGGGTTGACTTGAACATCAAGAAAACAACCACCACCCAACCAGCCATCACTGCAGCCCATCTCCAGAGTGGTGGATACCACCACTCTGGAAAGCGTGGACCACTTCTCCTAACTTGGAAGCATTCTCTCTTCCAAAGCTGATATAGACTCTGAGGTTAACCATCGCCTGAGCTGTGCCAGTGGAGCCTATGCCTTTTTCTTTAATGACCGAGACCCGAGAGCTTGAACCAAGCTCCTAGTTTACAGAGCTGTGATTCTCCCAACCCTGCTGTATGGAGCGGAGTCCTGGACCAGCTACAGCAGACACCTGAGAGCCTAGGAACTATTCCATCAAAGAGCCTTAAGAAAAATCTTGAGGAATCACAGGGAAGAGAGACGTACAAACTCCAGCATTCTGGAGGAAATTAATATAATGAAAACCCAGCATCACTACCATCATAATGCAACACCAACTTTGATGAACAGGCCATGTCATCTGCACGCCCAACAACTGTCTCCCTAAGCGGATCCTGTACTCCCAGTTAAAATAAAGACAGCGAGCCCCTGGTGGGCTAATCAAGACCAGCCTGAAAAAGTTTAACATCACGTCCAGAGACTGGGAGGATCTTGCGTTGAACAGGGACCACTGGAGAAAATCAGTGCAGGAAGGTGCAGCACACCACAAAACAGAACTCCGCCGTGCCGCAGAGGCAAAGCAGCAACACTGCAAGGACAGAGAAAGGCTCCACCACCACATACCACCTCCACCTTCCAATGCCCACATTGCTGCAGAATCTGTGGATCACAGATTGGCCCCCAGCAGAGAGGACAGTCATACACGTCTCGAGTGACTGCCGAAGAAGTGTGTGTGTGTGTGTGTGTGTGTGTGTGTGTGTGTGTGTGTGTGTGTGTGTGTGTGTGTGTGTGTGTGTGTGTGTGAGATCATACTCCATCCAAACCATGAAATAGCTAAAACAGTGCAAATCTCAAACAAATAAAAATCAATAGCCTTACAGCTCCTTATCCTCACTCTGATCAATATGCATGCAATCAAGTTTTTGCCAACATCACCTCCACCACTATGCCCATTGATTGAGTCGATTGATCTTGGTGCTCAACATCCTTTTAGGAAAGGAAGGTATGGATATTTAGCACTGGAGACCCCATCTGGCCATCTTTGTGAACTTTGACCTTTGTGTTAATCCTCAAACTAAATTGGAACCTATACAGTCTGACCTGGAATCATCCCAGGGGGTTATACTCAAGCAGTGGGGTGCCAAAACACACTCTAAAACTCCAATGTGCCCTACTGAGGCCTGGGCTCAAAATTGGAGGATTGTGGCACATAGGCTTGGCTCATTTGTGTGATTTGGAAATAAGAAGTTTCAGTTTGATATGTAACTTTGCTGCAAGTTTGTTTAAACACTCAATTGAAACTTTGGTTGAACATGACAGATAAGCTCAGGAGCAAAAGACGTGAAGACGGAACAGGACAGGGAGAAAGAGAGAGTGACGGAGGGTCAATGAGGGTGTGGGGTCTAGTGGGGGATTGGCGTTCACTGAGGCTTCTAACTGATGTGCCGCCAGGCCCTTTGAAGGGATTATTAACACATTTTGATTACTGTGGTCCAGTTGTCACAGAAAATATAACCTCCATCAGGACTATAAAATGGACGGCCCTTTTCTTCTCTAGCCTCCCTCATGTTGTTGCTCCCTTCACTTTCCGCAGTCCCTCACATTGCCCTGGTCTGGCCTGACTCAAAGCAATCCACTAATTACAGTCTCAGACATCTTGAAGAATGGACTAACACACTATTAGTCTGAAAGAGCAAAGACAGCCTCTTCAACACACACGCACGCACGCACGCACGCACGCGCACGCACGCACGCACACACAGTGGAAAAAGAATTTGCCAGGTAATGGTAATGACTCACTTAAATCAAGACAATGTAATTTTAACACTATCAAGAGGTTATTGTCAATTACTCCACAATCATTAACCAGTTATTATCTATGAGAAGACTATTGTCCTAATTACAGAACCTCATGACGTTGGAACACACAAACACAATTACATATACATTAAAATACAAATACATATTTTAGGTTCCATGAGCTATGAATTATATTGGTGTCAATATGAATGTGTATTTACATTCATGTAACTTTTCTTTGAATTCAATCTTTGGCAATTAGAGAAACACTCCCTCTCATTTAGTATTCTAGTCTGATACTGCGTGTCAGGATCAGTTTGAGGCATTTAAAAATGCATGCGGTCCAGGTCAGTTGCCCGAGCCCCAATGTGACCTGGGAGACGTTTGTGTGGCGTCTCAGGAGAGGCTGTGTCCAGTGTAGGGCAGGAGAAGGGACCGTGCTTAATAATAGAACCACAGCATCAAAGGCTGTAGACTGCTGCTGGCTGACATGGCATACATCATGAAACCTGTGTACGTCTGTGGGTCTGTATGTCTGTTTCTCTGTTTCTCTGTGTTTGCCAAGTTTTTTTGTCACAGCTCTTTAATTTTGTAATACTTACATTGAGCTGTTTTCTGGCATGTATCATGTGGGTCAAGTTATGTGTACCTACAATAGTTGTGTTAGCAGCTTTGTATCAATGAGTGGCATGTATGCAGGATATATAGCATATATGGTGTGTGTCTGTGTGTACATTATGTGTTTAAAATAGGGCCCTCACTAGGTGGTGTGGCTCCCTGGGAAGGCTAGCGTAGCTGCAAGCGCTAGAGGACTCATTGACTTTCTAATGATTAGTGGTCAGGCCCCCAGCCCATGCAAGTACCAGGGGTTTGGCCTAGCCGCGGCTGCTAGCCTCTGGCCACCACCGTGCACCACTATCGACTCACCCCCAGCCCCCTCTCTCTATGGCCTGCTGGCGATGTGTCAAAACCCATTAACACAGAGTTCCGCAACAATATAGAGGGATCATTTTAGGTTTATCTGTCTTGCTCTCTTCCTACTGCTCCACAGCCGTATGGTCTCTCTCCCCCCTCATTCATTCTCTTACCATCTCCTCATCCTCCTCCGCCCTGCTAAAATGAAGAGAGAAACAAAGAGAAAAAGGAGTAACCTTTGACAGGAGTTGTTCCAGTTGTGGTATGTATGGCTGTGTATTGATCTGCATTGGCTTTAGGAACTATAGAGAAGAGAGTCAGCAAGTTGCCGTTGCTTTCAAGTCCCACACATTTTTTTTTTCTGGGGAAAGACAAGGAAGTTTCAGATGCATATTGACCTCCTTAGGTCCCATAAGCAATGGAGATTTGTTTAGAGAAAGGGATGGGGTGTTGTAACATGTATATGTGTAAGAAAGAAGTTCAGCAGTGTATAATCCCATATGTAATCTTCTATCATGTTAATTTCCGTTTGTGTGTGTATCTTTGTGTGTCTGTGTTTTGAGAGAAAAAGGGAGAAAGTGCATGTTGTTGCACTCCGTTGTATTATGTATAATGTATCTTTCGACTCTTCTTGTTGAGTTGACCTCTTGACACACTTGTTTGTTTCTTTCAAGTTATTGACCAACCCTGCCAGTTTATCCAGACAACTATTTTAGTGAGTGAAACTTCTTAATGTTTTAAAAAGCCAAGCCATGGTTTAAATTAAAATGGATCTATACACACGCGCGTGCATACACACACACACACACACACACACACACACAGACACAGACACACACACACACTGACACACACTGACACACAGCTCAGCGAGACAGCATCCTTCCAACCCAGCACATTTTTTTCCGATAAGCTTGATCTCCCAAGAGACAAATGCCTGTCAAAGCCTTGTCCAAACAATGAGAAATCTGTGGAAAACCCCAAAAAAACAACCAAATACTTCTCCATCACTGTTCATCAATCCATCTAGTTGTGAAATCATTATTTATTTATGGAACTTTAAAGCGCGTTATTTGAATAATGCGGGGTATGACGAAGGGGGAGCTGTACAGAGACAACAAAATGACAACCACACCAAAACCACCCGAGGGCACATGCCAACACATCGCATCAGTGTCATCCTTTCTCGCTTTGCCCCCGTGGGCTTACTGCTCAGCAGGTAGCCACACACACACACACACACACACACACACACACACACACACACACACATATACTAACACTTGCCATATAATTTTCTAAAACATAACTTAACCTTATGAATTTGCTTTCTTTATAGGCACACTAAAACACACACACAGCCAATAGTCTTTTGGTAACAAAAATAGACTCTACCCCCACACACACACACACACACACACACACACACACACACACACACACACACACACACACACACACACACACACACACACACACCCTCAGGCCTTGGAGACGGCAGCAGTAGCATCAGCGGTCTGATAGATGGATCCTGTCTCCTTGTGATCTCCACTTGTCAGACAAGTGTCACAAAAAGCCCAAACACAACTGAAAAACACAGGTATGGGGCACATGTCAGCCTGATAGGACCTTGCAGATGCTTCCCCATCCATCAGCAGCTAAGATGATAATCCATCGACTTGGAATGAGGGTGTAAACATGTGCCTGTCAGAGTGTTTGGGCTATTGATGTATCTGGTTTGCAGACTCATGGGTTGAACAGTTGTTTTGTTTATAGTGCTGTTATCATGAGCTTTGTTGTCACTAGCAAGGTCATAAATAGTGGTTTTGGAATGGCCTGACGTATCATTATGAGCTGTTAGAAAATTGTAGATCAGTGGCGAAGCAGCCATCCACCATCACCATCCCCTAGAACCTGACACGCATATACACTGCTGTGTACATCAATTCCTTATACATGCATGATCCGACAATAACTTTTTCTTCCAGTTGTGGATCCTTACCCCACACATGGCAACTGAACACCTGAATGTCACAGACAAACCACAAAAACAACCAACTTGTCCAACAATACAACACAGCACCTTACCCCCCTCGTACTCGCCAGACAGGAACAGCCCAAACCAGACCACAACAAAAACGAGGTAGAACCCACCTTTTGTTTACTATTCTCAAAGGTGGATCATGGGCTAGGCCTGGTAAGGGATTGTGACAGAGGTGATGTCTAAATTAATCATTCATGCTCTTTCACATGGGCTACAGTAACAGCCTTGAAATATTAATGACAGCTGCAGAATAAATTTGATTCCCTTTTCTCTCTGATTATAATCCACAGGCGCACTCTCTCACACACACACACACACACACACACACACACACACACACACACACATGTTTATTTATGCCCTGGAGATGAGGTACAGGGTCAGTATCAGGAGTTTGTCTGTGCACGCCTGCACACACACACACACACACACACACACACTCTCCTTCCCTCTCCCTCTTGCCACTTGCACTTGTGTACCACCTCATTGTTTTGGAATATGTACATATTTTTCACGTGTGGTGGGTGAGTGGGCTATACATTATACATTATACATTACCGTATATGCTTGTACAGTCTAGGTGTGATTTACTGTATGAATACTGTGCAGCTCAAGGATTTTGTTTGTTATTTAAATTAGGTGAGTTTTTCAGTACTTTTTTTTTTTTTTTTTAGAAGACGAGCTGAGTGAAGAAAAATAGTGTAGGATGTGTTGTGGTGTTCCTACCTCTAGGTGGAAATTCAGTTAATTGTCTTGAGATAATCTTCCTCTGTTCAGGTCATGCCACTTTTGGATTTAGTAACTTTACTATTTGGGTCTTTTTGGAAAATTGTCAGTTTCATAGTAGTAAAACAACTCTCCACAAATGCTTTAAGCAGTTTAAGCTGCCTTGTCAAATCATAAATATCACTGAATATTCACTATATGTGACACATACTTAGAATTAAGTTTTCTGCGTTGTATAGCTAAAAGTCAGCTATCAAATTGACCCATTCCTTGGCTGTGGCCACTTGACAACTATTTCACAGAGTGAAGTTTGTCTTGTCATAAAATGTCTTCAGATTTAGTTTTTCCCCATCTCAGACATCATTGCTGTAAGCCTACCTCGCAGCATCATAACCTGGGCTTGGTGCACAGATAACTATCAGCTGTTTATGTCTCAACATGTCAGTAGAGAGCTCCGTCTTTCTCTGTCACCTCCTTATATCTCCTTCCCTCTGTTTGCCCCTTGCTTCCTCTTCTGTAATGAGGAATGCAGAACAAGTCAACCGCATAAGAACCCAAGCTACCTTTTAAAAAAGCTTATACACAAATCCAAGTTTTCACAGTTTCTGGCGAAAATAAAAACACTGACTGCAGCCCCACAAAAAATATTTTAGACAGAATATTCCTGGTTCCTGTTAGGTCAATACGTCTCACAAAAGGTTTCGGTTGAGTTGTGCTTTCCTTTAGTTTTACTGGTCGGTCTTGCAGTACATTTCTCTTATCACTAACTTTGTAGAAGCATTTATTTAAATACTTTCCTTGTAGGCTTGCTTTTATCCCTGTTGTTGTATATTCAGCCCTTGTTTGGACAATTGAACAAGTGATGGGCCTTATTGCTCATCGTTCAGTTGTCATCTCCTCTCAGGAGACAGGCTCTTGTGAGCAAAACTCGTCTGTCATCTCCCAAAGTTTGCTTATTTAAATTCATCAAGATGAGCTAATGCTGTTGTCAGGTCAGTCTTCTTACATGCTGTCCATGTATCAAAGATTATATTTAGCTATTTAGAGTTTTAAAAAAAAAGGCCTTTTTTTTTTTTAGGCCAAGAACTGATTTGATGTATTTGGCATCAGTCCCTGTGGGTTAATTTTCCATTTCTCTCTATTGTTCGAGACACCAAAGGTATTTAAACTGATTTGAATTGGTTTCTAACCCACTGCAGGTGCTTCTCTTTATGACACCATATGGACATTGATTTTTAGCTTGCAAGACTATCAGGTAATTTCAGGCTAATCTATTTTAAGAAAATGTTCTGGCATTGATGTGTGTATTATATTATGTCATGTGTGTTTATGATCGTGTTAAGGCTGTGTATAACTAAGATGTTGTTTTATTGGTTTCCTGTCTGTTTTGGTTGTGTTTAGCCTCATCTGGCTCTGCCACAGTGTGCTTGCCACTGTGACATGACAGTGGCCGCAACTTCATGCTCTGTTTGAGGTAGAAAATATCAGTCAAGAGATGTTTTCTTTCTTTTTTTCTGTGCAAGCAGGCATGCACACATTTTCCCATGTCAGATGGAGTGTATGCGAGTATTCTTCACATGAATATTTGTGCGTTGATGTTGTGTGTATTTGTACATTTGTGTGTGTGATCCTAATGATGCCTTCCTCCTCTACTCTATTGGGCTGTCAGCACGATGCTGGTGACTGTCACACACACCGGCCCCCCTCCAAATCATACTAAGATAGGTCATTTTTCAGTGTCAGGACAGACGATTCACGTTGGCACCAGATAGATCCAGGAGACGTTGGACTCATTATTCTCTGTTTGCATATGTCTGCTTCGTGCCGAAATACAATTCGACGTGTACAGGAGGCTTGAGCTGAAAACCTATAACACTTCTCAGTGCTTTGTTACCATTAGCCTAATCAAACTGCATTGCTGCGCATCTTGAGTGCGGTACAAATGTGAAAGAACCCCACAGCACTTCACACAAATCATTAGCTGTATCTTGTTGATTTCTTTTCTGTTATGCTGTTTTATGGAGTCTTAACACAGAAATCTGACAGAAATTTTAAAAAGAAAGGATACCGTGTAAACAAATACAACAGTCTTATTTTTTAACAGTGTGGGAGACAAATGGAAAGGATAAATGAATAAGTTGTTGATTTCAAAGAAAGATTTCATGTCATTCTTCAACTTATATATACTTGATATATTTCTGTCTTCCTCATTTTTTCTTCTCATATATTACGTTTTATTTAGGTCATCTTATGTGTTCCTTACCAAAATACCATTACTGTTAATCCATTTCTCTCTTCTAACATCACTCACTTTAGTGGTCCTTCTTCACTCTTTTTCTCCTCCCTCCCTTTCAACAGGGTGGGTAACAGTGTGGGTAGACATGTGGCAATGTGGGGTAGGTGGAGGTCAAGGCCTGTGCCCCAGGAGTGTGGTATTTTAATCTGGGCTATTTGTAATGACAGGCCTCCTATAAGCACAGAGGAGTGGCAGGTTGAGAGGCTCTGACAGGTTCTTATCGCTGTCAGGAGAAGTAGCTGAAGAATGTGCCAGCTACACCCCCTCCCATTGTTGTCCTCTCCCATAGATGTTGTTCTTGGCTCTCTTTCTCTCTCTCTTATACCTCTTTAAGGTGAGTGAAGGATTTTTGCCTCCTCTATTTTGTTTTCTCTTCCGCCTTTTTTCTTTTTTTTGTATGGCGTCCAGAAGCCACTACCTGCTAGTATAATTCCTTTCTCTTTCCTCCCCTTCCTCTCCATTTCCCCTCCAACTCCTCTTTTCCACTGCTGTGGACAGTTGTTGACATTCCTTGGGCATAAAGTCTCAACCTGTCATAGTGTGTCCCGTGGTCATTGGCAACAGGCTGGTTTAGTGTCTCTGCCACATTAGCCAATAGATAATAAGTTGGAAAAAGTTGCATTACTGTGAAAATATGACTTTAGTAACTATACATCTTTATATCTTTATTTTACACACGACTTCAAGCACATATTCTTAAACTATCATGTCATATAAAGCCTACAAAAAAAGCAATAAAGTTGATTCATTTTCATCATTTAAACATGTATTCAAGTCTATTATGTTACAGAAAACAAATATAATGTTCAGCAACTTTTTCTTATTTCAGATTGTTGTTTAGTTTAGTCAATACATTTGAAAACAAATATATTTTTGTATTAAACAATAGATGTTTCCTTTCATATATATTTGTCTACGACAAATAGACAGGTGTCAAATACCTGTGCAATACAATGAAATTAATACAGCTCTACAAGAATAAAAGCAAACTTGAAAAAGAAAATCTGACAAATCTATCCAGACAATAATGTTGAAAGCCTCTCAAAGTTGGTTAAGAAACTAATGGAACAACTTGATTCTAACTCTGTGACAGTGTGTCCTCTGTACTGCTCTATTGTTAATGGGTTCGTGTTGTATTTGACCTATTTGACTCACCACTCTGTGGAGCTATTTTCAATGAGCTATTGTATTTATTTTGAAGATCCCTACTCTCTCTCTTTCTTTTGCGTTTGGTAATAGTGTTGCTAAAGAAAAGGCTACATATATGTAGCCTACTTAAGGACTCAACCATCAGAAAACAAGAAAGAAAGGAAAAAAAGAAAAACAAGATGGCCAAAAGAACTACTCAGGTTCAACACAAACTTTCTGGTCTGCCTCTCTTTTCCTTTGGCACAAGACAAGGGTGGCTAGGCTTTGCCCAGGTGCCGTCTGTGCCATTGGCGCTAAAGCGAGAAGAAGCTGGCACACTGTGGGCATGGCTGCGGCCCCTTCTTCCTCAAAGGCTTGCCTCGTCTCCCTTCTTTCCCCTCATGGTCCCTGCTGCTCCATAGCCCAGGGAGCTCATTAGGCCAGACTTCCTCTTCATTTAATCCATTTTTCATAGCCTAAAAAACAGTCCCTGATCTTAAAAATCCTGGCTAATTTAAGCCTGGATGTTGGGGAAAAGAGTAAAAATATCATTAAAAAGGAGGCCTTTGCATGATTTTTCATATTTCTGATGTCAAAATTAAATGTTGTTATAGAGCTATAGCACTATGGCCAAAATGACATGATGCAGGACCAGCACTAATTTGAACAGTTCTTGAACAGAGTTTTAGACCCCAATAGGAAGCATCCTATTCCATCCACTTTCTTGCCTGTTATCTGTTGGTCTTGGGAGAGACCAATGTGTTAACTTGGCCTAATGAAAACATTGGTAATAACATGCTCCCTCTCCGTGTTCCTTTAATTATGTATCGCCGACTGGATACCAGAAGGCCCCTGTAGGCGTTCAGCCCCACTTGTTGTAGAAGTGAAGTTTCATTTGTAACTCTGATCCTGGTGGGGAGGATCTGTACAGAGAAACCAACATTCTTTGCCTTAAACTCTCTTGCTCTCGCTCTCCAACTTCATGGTATTCCTATCGTTCTCAGTTACTTATTGATGAAGAGAAACTTTATATAAATATAGCTTCTTTTTTTTCTTTTTTTTTTAAACACATGACAAAGTATTATTATTCCCAGTGTTTTTGGAGATACTACTATACAGTACATTTTCCTCATGCTTTCATACCTTTCAAATTATATACACATAAATACCAGCAAAGTTAACATCCTCAAAAGTTGTCCAAGGCTTGTCCTTTATCTCTTTCTACGAGGACAAAGCTTTTTTTCTTCCCTCTTCCAGGAAGCCATCACAGCATTAATATACCTCCCAGGTATAAAGTGTTGATGAGTGCCTGTCTCCTCAGGCTGACACTTATTTCACCAAAGGTCTTGAAGCGCGCGGGGGGGGGAGAACGACACTGAAGGAAGAGAGGAAAAAAGAGCTCCTTGCATACCAAGCCAACGGATGTGGTGGAATTGTTAAGCAGTCTCTGCTGCCCTCTCGTTAGCCTCCAAGATGCCTGGTGCAAAGGTGAGGCAGCGAAAGTTGCAGTGGGTTGAGAGGGGGAGGGTCAGTGCCCCTAAGGGTACCATGCCATGGCCGTGCCAGGCCAGGACCCTGTGCCATTGTCTCCGGTGCCTCCTCTGTCAGCAAGCCCTATGCCCCAGGCCACTGCACTGAGGGCACATGGGGGGCTGTCACGCGTCGGCCTCAATTACAATCAGGGGATGGAGCAAGGCTGCCCACTGTCACGGCTAATATTGCAGTTATAATACCTACACTGTATCAAATCCTTCCTCCCAGGCAGATGATGTTTGCTGGAGATGAACTGCCAATGGGATTTCTCTTTGGTTTCCAGTTATTTTATCTTTGACAAACCTACAGAACCTTATAAAGCTATTCATATTCAATAGGTATTCAAAATTGACATTTTAATTCAAAATGCACTTTTAAAATACCCACGGTTTTCATTACTAAATCCAAAATTTATTTTCCACTTAGCCCTAATGACTGCTTGCCATTGGCATTTAATCAGTCAAATGACCACACATTTATTGTACATGGACTTTAGTCTCATGTCCTTCTAATTGTTTGCTCTTTTAAAGTTGTCAAAGCAAAGATAAAGCCTGCTTGGGTCTGGCTCCTTCATTATACTATATGTGTTCCACATAAAGCCTTGAGAGATAACTTTAAATTATATTTTTTAATTGTCTTATTTATAGTTTTCTAGTTTCCAATTAATGTGATAATAGTACAATAGTAGGCCCATACTGTTGTTGTCAATGCACTCTCCAAAAAGAAACAGTAGTTTTGTAAAGTCTATCTAGGTTAAAGGTGACGGTTATATTTTCTTAAAAACAAAAATGGTGTTAGTAGTAGTAGTAGTAGTAGTCTAACCTAGTATTCTTAAAGCTCATGTGGTGTAGGTTAGGGTTACAGTATATACAAGTGTTCCGTGGCGTGGACTAATCTCGTATCATCTTGTATGTCAAGTTTGTCCTTGGGCATTAGTACTCTGTCACAATAGGAATATTAAGAAAGCATTAGAGTTCTTGGTTATTTTTTCTTTTGGTTGCCTGGCAGTGTGTGATTTACATGGAGGATCTATATACTTATATGAGGAATCAGCATATTCGTATTAGTTTCTCACTAAAGGCTGTTGTAGGCATTCTTGGCTGCTGCTGTTCCTGTCAGTCATGACAGGGTCGCATACCAGCATCCTACCCCTGAGGAGAAAATGACACCCAACTAAAAGAACCAGTGTGGGCCCACTTCCTCATGGCCAACCTGTCTAAGCAACATTATAGCTAGATTAGTTTTGCCAGAGGCATACATTATTCATGAACATAAAATAAAATGTATCTAAGGTTGTGTTATTTCTCACTTGATGACTCTGTGTGTGTGTCTGGCCCCATCAGCATACTGTAAAACTCACACTGAGCCACACCAATTGTAGAAGATCTCCCCTACCTCATTGTCACCTTTATTTCAAAAACCAAAAAAAGGAAATCATTTTTCAGCAGCTTCAATGACATTGGGTATTGCTCAGTTATAGATTAATAGCAAACTTGCTTTCAAAGAAAGAGAGTGGAAGACAAAAGAGAGCAACAGACAGGGGGAGGTTATAGAAAGGGCCAGCTACTGAGATGACAATTGAGTTATAATATCATGTCCTTTATGAATAATTAATTTGATGGTGCTAAGGCCCCTTAGAAGGTATATTAAATTAGTTCTGCCATGTCTTAAAACTTAGATATGCTTCATTAGTGTGGAAGATGGTGGCAGACATGTCGGGTATTCACTTAATCCTGTTTTAGCTAATGACGAGGAACAGGAGACACCTTATCACCCATCAGTGATGTTTTATTACATTAATGTGTTAAGAGACCTACTCAATATATTGTTCCCTTTATATCTGCTGGCCAGGAGATTTTGGACATTTTGTAGCCCTCTTTTGCCATGTTTTCACTATATAGTACGGCTTGAATTGTCTCACTTTTTTGGTACCAGTACTTTTCCCTTTTCAATGTCCACTGCAGCTAGTGGCGACACTTGCTGAATCCTTTCATCCACAACAAAACAGAGGATTGTATGTACGTCGTCAATTGTAAAGCCTAGTTATGTGGGTTGCAGTTTTTTTAAATCATGGGTTGAATTCATTAATATGATCATTATAATTATAATTTTTGTTGCAATTGTTTTTTTGCAGTGTTTTAACTCCACCTTCTAGTATTGGCTCAGCTGACTTAGAACCTCGAAGATACTTTCCACAGCCTTTTGCTAATGGAAAGACATAGTGGAAAACCAAAAAAGTGCGAGTAGTCAAGGTGAGCCGCATTGTGCAGCGGTGTATAAGCTCCTGGATTTCAAGTAATGCAATGTGCAGGCCTCTTTGTTTTGCCTGCACCTGAAGCAGCCTTTAGCCTAAATTATTTAATAAAGAAATGTTGTATATTAGTTCTGTCAAAATAAGCAATTGAGCTTGTTTAGGTTTGTAGTAAAATATCTTTCTTTTTTAGCAATGTCCTAATGCCATCCTATTTGTTGTACTTCATCTGTATGTTGTAAGTAAAACTTAGTATTTGACTTTATTTCCATCAACCTTGTAAGACTAGGCTTTCCTTGAGAATGCCATAAAGTTTGAACTGCTTGGAAATGACTGTGATGTTAAAGGAACAATATAAAGTAAGCACAAATAAACAATGCACACTGTACGCAAGAGCTTTGACATGCTCTCACATGTCATGCTATGTTGTGTGTATTCACAGTGGAAGTTGACAATAATCTGCCTTCAACTCTGTGGCCCCAGTCATTGTTAAATGAGGCGCATGATGTGTCTCTCTTGTGAATTCCCTCTGTGCTTCGTATTCTCCCTATAATGGCAGTATTATTTCCCTTTACCAGACCAGGGAAGTGCGATGGTATTACCCTGAAGTAAAACACAAACTTCTGTTTGTGCTGTCTGTCAGAGCAGACACAATGACGCAGTGTTCTGATGACAGGCTCCACTATTGCCCTTTTAAATGAAATTGTCAGAGCACCTTAGATTTGAGAAGAAAAGAATTTGATGTATTGTCTGCGCACAACAGGGCAACTATTTAATGCATTCAACCAATACAAACATAACATGTTGAAGTGATGCTGTAATACAAGAAAGGAGCATTTTATATTCAGTTCTCCAATACACGAGAAATAGAGGATGAGCATTTATGTCTCAGTGACCATGACAGTTAAACAAACTTTATTTCTTTTAAGTTTATGGAAAATTATAGTTTTAAACAATCTTGTTCTTTGTTGTGTGGTTTTGGCCATCATTCTCTTAACTCAACATAGACACAATCCAAGTCCTTTAGAGTGATCAGAAACATTATACACAATTTCTCAGTATAAAGCTATTATTTGAATCACGTATTTGAATAGAATTAAATGTCCAGTGTGTAGGAATTTCTCCCATCTAGTATGCAATCAACTCTCTCGCACCATGCAGTACAAAGTAGGTACTACAGCCACGGTAGCCTTCACGCTTCAAAAATCCGGTTTCTTGCTCTTTTCAATATCCTTTTTGTTTTTATGGGCAATGAAGAAGAAATTTGGATTTTGAGTATGTGTTGTCCTACATGTTTCCTACATTAGGAGCACCTGAGAGTTTATCATGTGACAGTGAAAACACAAAAAGCGGAGGAGTATGTCCCGTATGTCCCTTACCGGCTAACATATTTCAAGATGTTGCATGAATATGGAGCGTCTACCACAGTTTGTGCAAATTAAAATGTAAAATTTCAAGCCAAAATTAATACTTTTTCATAGTATTTACCACTACCAATTGATGGTGGTGGTAAATATTCATGAAAAAGTAGAAGTTTGTGAATGGGCAACACAGATTTTGATAATTAACAACTAAACACATTACACACTGGACCTTTTAAGGGAAATGCAGCTAAAAATGTAATTGGAAATAATACCTTTGTACAACAAACAACATAATCCTATTGACACTTGCCAAAAAAAAAACTAAAGCAGTGTTTTGTATTGCAAGCTAGATAGCTAAGATGTATACATGCTGTCATTTGTCCTGCTGCCACTATGATAATATTTAGAAGTGTTTTAGGAGTGTATGACTCTGACATGGAATGCCACAAATTTCAAAAAATCATCAGCCATTATTTTTGCTTTTACAAAGAAATTGAATTGATCTCATACTGAATCTTAAAGCAAAAGTGTTATAGCAAACTAGGCTTTATGTTCCAAAAGGAAACTTCATTAAGAAGAGATGAAGCAGAACAGAAGATATAACAAACTAGTTGGTAATTGGTACCACGAAGATCAGCTCCATTCGTTGAGATTGAACTGGCCTCTGTGGTGCAACCTGTCACTCTATAGCCAGCTTTAACACTTAGCCCAGCTCTCTCCTCCTTTTCTGCTGTGTTTGGGGAGCTCTTCCTCAGCTCATGAGTATTAATAAATTCAAAGTTTGAGGAAAATAATCTTTAAGTGTTTCCAACTGTCAGATCCTGTCAGTGCAACCACTTCTAATAGCCTGCGCCTTCCATTCAGGCTAATGTTTGATGTCTCGCTTTCATGCCCTCCTTTTTCTCCTTTGCTAAATTGCTGCCGACAGTCCTGTGTCCCCACAGATTGTTTGTTTTCGACCATGGTTGTTTTACATATCATCACGTAACGAGGATTCATTTAGCAAGTTTTTAATGGGAGAAGGAAGTAAGTGGTCCATTGCTTTCTTATATTCAAATAGGATGTGATCATGAGTCAGGTAGCAATCTGTTGTAGGAACATGTGCTAGGGAACATGTAGGACTTTGACTGAGAACCTCCAAAGCAATGCAAAATCTTTTCTAAAAGTACTACTTTTAGTGCAAATTTTTCATGTTTCATGTCCAAACCACTTGACAGGGAACAGCTGGGCAGGACAGTTGAGGTCAGTCAGCCTCCGTAAGGCGTCACATCAGTTTGAACAGGAGAGGTGATCAAGCACTAATAAAGACGAGAGTCTAGAGGCTCCTTTTGTGTTTACCTTACTCAGTGTCTGCATCAATTCTATCTTTTAAATCACAAACAGTGGGTGAATCCAACAAAGCTTAGTTACACATTTTATTATTTCATTCATTTAGCAACAAGAAGCTATCATCAGTTGGTGTTAAGATGTGCTAAATACTCCTAGCACTCTAAAGAAAAATAGAGGGAGAATCCCAACAGGCCTTGTCAAAACATGCAAATGAGCTTGACGCCACGTCCGATTTTGACAAACATAATTAAGGAGTTCCAATTTGGGACATGTTAATAAAGAAGACTGCAGGCCTCCCCCAGGTCTTCACTAATCATAAAGCCTTAAAGCTGTGTGTGTGTGTGTGTGTGTGTGTGTGTGTGTGTGTGTGTGTGTGTGTGTGTGTGTGTGTGTGTGCTTGTGCTTGTGCTTGTGGGCGCATTTCCCTCCCCAATCTCCTATTTTATTGGATAATGAACTGCTGTAGAGTGTTAGATCTCCTTTCACAGTCTTTTGCTGAGTTTGAGGAGATAGGCAGGGAAGAGCTGCCTGAGGTGTGGTGTTGTACAGATAATTAAAAGGCAAGAAATTTGTGTTTCGCTCTTTGATCTGTCTGTCAACTTTTTGATTAGCAACGTGATAGCCTTTAATCAACAGTAATGTGATGATTAACGCTCCTAAGCTGTTCAAAATGAATCAGAGGAGCGTCAAGTTTTCACTTTCTTCTTCCCCCCTCCTCTGTACAGCTCTCCCTGAGTCCATTTCCCAAAACTGGCAAACTTTTCTCCTCCAGCAGTTGTTAAATCAGATGTTGTGTTTGATTAGCACCAACTGACATGTTGTTTTCTTCAACCTTTTAGTCGCTCTAGTCTTGGCATCATTGGTAGAACTCAAATCTCTCAATGTGTTTGTCTTCCAAATCCAACAAAATGTGCTTCTGTTAAATCTTTCCTCTCTATTTGTCTTTTGTATATATATTTTTTTAGATAACTTTGACCTTCAGCTTAGATATCATCATTATGTTATTACAATGCTTATATTGCTGATGATCGCACCATCATTTAAACAGCTACTCAGCTGAATAAGTCACGTAATTTAAATTGCCAACTAAAGCACTTAACATCTGTTTTTATTATTTAAGCTGACTGTGGTTGAATAAAGGTTGAAATACTAGTGCTTTTTTATTTATTTTTTCATTCATGTACTATATATTTTTTTTAATATTTTAGTTGCAATAGGGCTAGCACAATTGTGTGACACAAATGTCACCACTATGAATAATGCATACACAAATTAGCTCATTCAGAAATGAGTTTTAATTCTACACTTCATACATTTTTTACAATTTAGACCAAGTTTAATCAACACATAAAAAAATCATTTTCCCAGCACTGGAAATGGAATTAATAAGTCCGCTCTGTTTGAGCATCACAATTGACCAATCGGAATACGTGGAGAATAGGTTTATAGGCTGACCAGCCGTCTGTAGAAATTTCCTGTTTTTTTAATTGAAGACCTTAGAAAGAAATGCCTGCACATTGTTGCATGTGGGGCAATTATAGCAAGCACCCAAGTCCATTAGTTTTCATTTGGATGGTTCGGTAAGACTGGTTGATTAAGTTCAGGCAATTTGCTTTTAGAAACCCTCATTCTCCACTCAACTTGTCCCGTTTCTCAGCCCTCTGCCACCATCAGGGTTGTCGTTCAGGTTAATTTAATCTGGTTTGTTAGAAATGTTAACACAATTGCTTTGTGGCTGTTTATGCCTTGGCATGTCGTACAGTTTTTGGTAGTTTATTATGGCAAAACTCTGCATTTAAATGCTCTTAGAAATCTGACTATTGGTAATTACACTAACAGTCAATATCCTTTAGTTTACATTGCTACTCAGCCATGTTAAGCAATGTAATATATGAGTGGCCGTGTCAGAGTATCTGCAGCTGTCTCCACAGGGACGTGTAGGTATAGGTAATTTCATGAATGTAAAACAAGCTATTCCTTTCCAAGCCTCTTCAGTTCTTATTGGGTGAAGGGGAATTTTAAAAAAAAATAAAGATCTAAGAATTTGAGGCTGAAGTGGAATAAAAAAAGAGGAGGGGTAACTCAAATAGAAGAAAAATACAGCTTTTAGTTCTCTCCACCCCTGTTTCGCTTTAAATAAATGGTTTTATTACCAGCTGCTGTCCTACAGGCCTGGTCATTTATACCCATTAAACTTGCGTCTTATCACCCATAAGACGCCCTTGCGTCTCTCCATCCACCAATTGTCTATAATCAACCATTTAAAACGGCAGCGGAAATTTCTTTTACGCCTTGCTTCGGTCTGACGGACAGGCAAACGAGCTGGGAGGAGGAGAGAGGGATATTTTCTATGGAATGATGAATAGGCCAAGTTGAGTGGCTGACTAACTGAGATCTGTCTTAATCAGAAGTGATTTGTCAGAACAGGAGCTCTGCGGGGTCAGGGCGCATGCGATGAATAAAACAGAGCCTGGCGAGGTGAAGAAAGGCCCCAGAAATCCACCCTGACTGCCCACCACCACTCATACACATGCAAGGGGAAAGGCCTATGCATGGGCTAAGTCAGAATGGACTGGCTCTGCTTCTGCCTGCTCAGAATATTACTTGTTTTGGGCCTTTTAAGTGTTCAGACTCTTGCAAGAACAAGCAGTGTCTTGACAAACTACTTATACAGTGTGCTGTTAAAATGGAATCAATGTTGAACACATGGGGTGGAAAAATCCCAATTTTGAGGACAATGCAGTTCCAGAATCCATTTAATTCTTTATTTAATGCTTTATTGTCCATCCTTCAAAGTAACAGTTCCTGATGAACATGATGCGATAGAGTTTGTTATTATTATAAGCAACATGTCAGAACCTGTGACCTAGCATTTGGCACCTCTTTATTTTGAGCAATAAGGTGCTAAAGGTGCCAAGGTGCTAGCCTCATGTCCTGTGGGCTCAGCATTACAAATACATCCCAGTGTGGGTAAACTTTGATGGAGGTGATGAAAGTATGTCACCAGGCAGTTGTAGACTTGAGAAGTCCTTAAAAAAAGCTTTTCTGGAAGTGTACAAAGACAGGTAACTTTATTCACCTGGGAGTCACAGGCATACAAGTTGACTGCTGTGTGTGTGTGTGTGTGTGTGTGTGTGTGTGTGTGTGTGTGTGTGTGTGTGTGTGTGTGTGTGTGTGTGTGTGTGCGAGCTTTACCAGACTCCTCCTTGTTTCCCCTCAACCCTCCCATGGGTTAACATACCCTGTTTGTTGGAGTGTGTGGCTTGTGTCCTGATACAAGTGTGTGTGGTAACCTTCAAAACGTGGTCTCAACTGCTTAATGAAAAGGAGCTGTGCTGAGCCTCAGACCACACCACTGTCAGGTCTTGTAACCTTTTAGCTCTGTGGACAGAGGGAGCAAGGCAAAAAAATAAATGCAACACAGAAAGAGAGACAGGGCCCTTTATAGACAGTGTGTAAGTGCTCTGAAACAGATCCTGTAAAATAGATGATGCCAATTAAATGTGTCTATGGACTGGAGAAAGTTTAAGGCTGTGGAGGTGTGGGTGGTACCAGAATTGTTGGCTTTCTGAGCTCTATTGTCCTGAGCTAGGCTGGGTGGTCATTGGCAATTTGTGATATTTACATTTCATGTTTTATTATAACAATTATAAATGATTAGTTGATCCTTTTCTTTACAGAACCCAACAATAACAGAAAATAATTGAGCCTTGCTCTTGTTATCACAGTAGACAAAGAAAAGTTTTTTTAAAGATTATTTTTTGGGGCTTTTTCCCTTTAATGATAGACATGAAAGGGGAGAGAGATGGGGGGGATGACACGCAGCAAAGGGCCGCAGGTCGAATTCGAACCCAGGCCGCAGCAGGACTCAGCCTACATGGGGCGAATGCTCTTACTGGGTAAGCTAGAGGCCGCCCAACAAATCACAATAGTTGATTGACTGATTGTTGCAGCTCTATTTAAGAGTGGGAACAAACAAAAATGGTTCGCTCTGACTGTGTTTGGCTTGTTTTATGGTGCTTGTTCACCACTAGTGAAGTTAATTGTCCAGTAAATATAAATTTTTGTCTATGATTATTAACAAAATGGTTAGCGTGTTGAGCTTAGATAAAACACAGCTAGACTGTGTTATGTCAATAGTGTGTCTAATTCCTGCTCAAGCCATTACTTCCCCATTTATCTCATTTGTGCCTTCAACTTTTCTATATTAATTCCTTTCAACAGTTACATTAGAGGAATGAGTAGAATTAAGGTTCACTGGTGTGAGTGTAATGTAATGGAATAATGGGCTTGTTAAATGGACCTTTGGGGATGGGGATCTTGAACAAGTGAGTCAGAGCAAGGCCTCTGGGCCGGGGTTATTTAAATTGTTAATAGCTGTTTAAGCAGGAGGTGGAATATTTAAAAAAACTAACGAGCAACAAGTCGTGGATAGTAACACTAAAAATTTTTCCCTCTCTTGCTTTGTTTATTTATCAACTGTACATTTTTCTTTTTTTAATACCCCGCATTTTTGTCATGGTCACTAATTCTATATATTTTTAGATTTTGTGCAGTTAAATGTGCTGTTTAAACTTGAATATGTAATATCTTAACATTGCAGAATCTCGCGCACCAAAGTGCAATTTAAGGTCAGTAACTACCAAAATCTTCTCACATCAACATGAGTTGAGATATTAATACTGGAGGGACCAGTTTATTGTATTTCACTCAGGTGTTGAAGCCTGGTCTACATCTTTGATTATGATGTAACATAATGTCGCATCTTGGGAGGAGGATGATGATGATGATGATGATGATGATGATGATGATGATGATGATGATAAAATGATATTACGAAAGTTATGAGAGTAGTTTCTTGAATAACCTTTCATTATTCTTCTGTGTTAAATTTTTTTTGCTTTAATTTAATATTTTGTACCATTTTTTGCCTAAC
The DNA here is from genome assembly GCA_013375575.1 of Percina caprodes. Classification (NCBI taxonomy): domain Eukaryota; kingdom Metazoa; phylum Chordata; class Actinopteri; order Perciformes; family Percidae; genus Percina; species Percina caprodes. The sequence continues at coordinate 5,839,264 of JABXJD010000010.1, forward strand.
AAGTTATTTTTCCCGTAACTAATTGCATTTCACACAGAGCAATGGACAACAGGACTTAAATAAGATGAATGGAAATGTAGATACATGCCAGAGAAGAGTAATGCAATGGAAGATACCTGATAAACACAATACATTCCCTTGGGAGGCGTTGTGTACACCCCCTAATGGCTCAGTCAGGTGGAGGGGGGCGACGAAATCTCCCATAATTTCTTTCTGGGATTGATGAGAGATTTTGGAGGACTGGGGAGAGACTTTAATGGCTGGGCAATATAGCAATATTTTATTGATTGTATTGATATTGCGATATGAGAGATATGGTCTTAGATTTTGTGTGTTGTCTTTACCTGGTTTTACAGGCTACATTACAGTAAAATGATAATAACTAAGTAATTTTAATAAGTAATTTTCTGAATTTACCAGACTGTTTTAGCTGTTCTATTAATTACCTTTATCCACTGAGTCATTAAATAATTTCTGGAGAATATTTATCAGAAATGTCATTGTGTAAATAACATTTTGTTAAAGCACCCGTAGTTGACCATACAATATTGTCGCAATACCGTCATCAAGGTATTTGGTCAAGAATATCGTGATATTTGAGTTTCTCTATATCACCCAGCCCTACCACACAGCCAAGCCAATATAGAGCACAACTGACTTTTTTTCCTATCCTTCAATAAATAGAAACCTGAATCCACTGTGGTTCCAATCTCGTCCTCTGAACCGCTTGCATTGCCAAGGTTATTCATCATTCTCTTTCTTTTTTGTTTTAATAGTTTGTTCGTTACCTAAACATTCACAAAAACATGATCGTCTTTTAAAACATACCTTAACAGAATGTGTGTAAGGATTGCTCAGTGCATCGGAGGCCTTTTCTCTTGCTACCTCATCCATCTTTTTACACATTGCAAATCTTTCTAATAATGCACTTGCCATCAAAAAAAGAACCTCCTGCAGTCCTTGTCACACTCATTTATTTAAAAAGAAAGCCACAGCCTTGACAGAGATGGATAGATGTGCTTATTTGTCTCTTTAACAGAAGATTTCTGCAACAACTCCCGTACTGGTTATTCCTTGTTCTTCGCCAATGGGGACGGGGGAGGGCTTGTATTTTATGGTTATTAATACCTGCACTCAGTCTTTTAATCTGCCCTATTTGTCACATGTGACTGTCTGACTGCACTGTTTAATCTGGGTATCCTTCAATCTGTCTCATCCCAGATTAGAAATTAATGAAGGCAGGAAGAGACACATTTGAGTCACTTACAGTGTAGGGGGGGTAAAAGGGATGGGATGAATGGGAGAAGAACGCCGTTCATTTGACAGGGCTCTGCCTTTTCCCTGATCCCCTTTCTCTGTCTCTCTCCCTCCCTCTCTCTATCTTTCTCTCTGTTTTTCTCTCTCTCTTCTCTTGTTTAGCTGCCAGATGTAGCCAATTTTTGCACTGCTCCCCCCAAACAGGCGCTCAGCACGTGGGCCCTTTGGTGTGCGGCACCTGTGTAGTGTAATACAGACAGCAACTGCGTTGTTTATTCCGGATTTGTTTGGTGCGCTTGAAAGCCTGTCTTTGATCCATGCAAAGATTTTTCACTTTTTTTTCTTTTTTTCCATGATTCATCCACAGCCTCCCTCATTTTTAAAACGCTAATGCCATAGCAGTATGGTTACATTGATGGCAGCAGTGGTTTTGTGTGTGTGTGTGTGTGGGGGGTGTTTATGGGGGGGCTTATTTACTGTATTCTTTTTGCTTTCTTTCCTCATCCCCAACCCAAGGGACAGGGAGATGACAGTGACCACTGACAAGCTTGTCAGGTGCCTTGTCGGAGATGTTTTATAACTGAGCGCTAATGTGTTTACATCAACAACTGACGAGAGGCATTTAAAAAAGAATGGCCTAATGAATATTGCATTAGTTGAGTGGACCCCACTGGCAGGCTGGATGGTATTGTTGCCTAGAACTTGTTGTCTATTTACTTCAGCATTTTAAGAAGGTTTAAAAAAACACTTACTAACCCATGGCTGCAATATTCGTATACCATATATGACACTCACATTTTTCTTGTTTTGGCATTTAATTTTGCAAATGTCAGACACACACTCTTCTCACATTGCACCTGTTTCTCTTACAGAACAAGTGGGTCAGGAGATTCTTTCCAACCTGCACAGTGACCGTGAGAAGATCCAAAGAGCCAGAGAAAGGGTGAGTACGCACACGCCACCTGCACACACTCATCTGTCTATTCTAACAAGTGTTTGTGAGACCGTAGAGGTGTTACAGCTGGTTAGCAACATTGACAACATTCACCACCCTCTGCATGGTTTGCCAAGTAAACACACACAAACATGGCACACACTGGTCCTGGGTTTGCTTACATGTGTGCACACATTCAGTTAGCAGAATTGTATTGACAAGGTACTTAATGTGCTTATTTTTTGATAGCACTGTATTACATTTAAGTATATATTTTCAGTCAGTATCACCAAACAATTTGAATCTTTTTCTTTAGTTAGATGAGATCAAATGTTGAGCAAATCTTGCCACAAAACATTAGTTACATTAGTTAAATCAGCTTGCTTGTGGCTACATACTGTTGGTACCTGTGCACCTTTCTTTAAGATCTTCCGGCTTTTCTTCTTCTCACCTGAATTGGGATAACTTTGCCAGCTGCCATACTTCCTCACTTACCCTCCTAAACTTCTCAGCACTCTTCTCCAGTTTCCCTCTCTCCTTCCTACTCTCCCCCCGTCCCCCCACAATCCTGAGCACTACCCGTCCTTGCATTCAGTCAGCCAAACCGACAGGTAGGCAGAGACAGAAAAGACCAAACACAGGAAGGGGGCCCAGCACTGACGGCACCCTAAACGCAGAATGCTTAAAGACCACAACATGGCAGTGGGCCTTGCACAAGCGATTTCAAAGGAAATCAAACATCTCCTTTCAAAATGGTCCACAGTGTCTACTGAGAGTACCTGCTATCTGTTTCTTTTAGCTCTCTCTCTCTCTCTCTGTCTCTCTCTCTTTCTTTCTCTCTCGCTCTCTCCCTTCTTCCCATGAGTCTTCTTCTCTGAACCCCCCTCCCGACCACATGTACACACACACACTAGGGCACATAGGGCTTTAAAGGCAGTATGTGGGGCAAAAGTAAAAAGAAATCAAGATGTAAAGACATAGGAAGTAAGGGTTGGTTAACATCTCTTTTACAATAAAGAGATGGTGAAGGTGGTATAGTTTTTGCATAAATGCAAACACATAAACAATCCAACACACACACACACACACACGCATACACTCACAAACCCCTACGCTCAGCAGGGGGGGGGGTGGCTTTTTGTCTTGCTTTTATGGTACAAATAGAAGTCAGTGGAAGGTTTCAACACTGGGTCAAAGCAATACACTCACAACTCTGAATCACTGAGTGGATTGAAGAATGGGATTTAAGACAGGTAGCAAGGGGGGAATGTTTTAATATTTATTGCCCAAAAAATTATTTATATCCTTTAATCAATAATTCCATGTTATAAAATTATTAATTTGAGAGTATGAATTACTAATTTCAATGAACAAAATAAGCATTTTGTGTGCACATATTATTCATTTGATCCCCCAAATGATGTATTCTTGCCTTTTAAATTACTAAATCGGGTTACCACATTTGTCCTCTGCCTTCTCAGTTAATAGGATGCACATATTCCCCCCTTTGCATTGTTAGGGTTAGGGTTCATTTATCTGTAATCACAAATCAGGCACCATGAATCAAAACATTTGACGGTACCTCAAAACTGTAACCTAGCTCCTAGTCTGCTGCCTAGGCTCTTTTCCCCAACTGACCAGAACAGCCGCAATAAGCTATAACTTCAGTGTGATCTCAACACTAGATGGGAGAAATTCCTACACATTGGACCTTTAATACTCAAATAAGAATCTCTTCATTTTGCACTTTTCATCTTAAAGCTGAACCTTTTGTCCTCTTTTGTTTGGCACTATAGATACAATTGATATTGATCAGACACTGTTTTCAGTAATATAATAATGGTAACAGATTTTAATCCTGGAAAGTGACCTTGGGTGTCTTTGCTGCAAAGTTCTATAACTAACTGTACATTCAAAATGAATCCTCTTGTTCGTTCCATATAGGCGACCACAGCTAATTTTAGACACTCAACTGCACAAAAAAATGCAGTGGGTTTCCATTTCAAGTTAAGGACGAAAGCATTACATTTGTTGAGAGGCTGTGGAGAGAGAGAGGAATGGAAAGAAGGAATGATTCAGAGAGAAATGTATTTTGGGAGAAAGTGTGAAGTATCTAGGGGACAGATCTGTGGGTAGAAGCAGACATCATGCAACTGTAGGACTTGTTGTCTTTGCCAGAGGGCCCATACCCCAGGTCCCTCACCTCCTACCCTGTACCACATGTATCCTTGGCTCTCGCAACCTGCATCACACCAACCCAGGCTGCCAGAGGGTAGGAAGGAAGGATGGAAGAAGAGGGGAAAAAAGTATCAGTAAAGGAGGGGTGGGAAGAGAGGGTGAATTGCAAGAGAGATGTCGGCAAGAGGAGCCAGAACAAACAGGAAATAGAGTAATGCTGGAACCATTGTAGAGAAGAGGAAGGTTGGAAGAAGATATGATAAAGTAAGGAATTAAAAATAGAACAGAATTCAGCATGATACACTGATGAAAACATACTGTGTGAAATTGGCTTTATTGGGAAAGCAGTTATCTCAGAGAGAGAGGAAGATGAATGACTCCCTGCTGACTCCAGAGAGAGAGCCTCTCTGCAAATATTCTTCCCTGCACTCCCTCATCATTCTCTAGAAGTGCAACAACAGGTAGACGTTAGTGGCAGCTCACTCAGTGCGGTGTCAGCTTTTTTTTTTCCCAGTCACACTCGCACCTTGTTGGCAACATCTCTGCCAATTCCTTTTCCTAGTGAAAGTCCCTACACCTGATAAGTGGATGCAATGAAAACATCTCTATGACCCCTGAGAGGAAAAAGGCAGAGAGAAAGAAGAGAGAGCAGATGGAACAAGAGAAAGGAAATATCCACGATAATTAGCCCTGAATAGCTATGTTCATTATTTCGTTGTGCCTTTAAGGACTCCCTGTGCTTGTTATGTACGGTACATCAACAGTAAAGGGCCCTTCTCACTATTTTTCCTACACCATTCTTTTTTCTTTTTTTATCATTTCTTTTATTGATAAAGGCACAAGATTAACCACATTACACATCACAGATTTAGCCCTTTTTTCTTTTTTTTTCCCCAGCCCCGGGCCGGGGCTGTAATAATAGTAGATGGTTGCTAGCTGGCTTGGTCTAACAGCACTACTAATAGCATTAGCTACTTGTCAACCAGCACGTTTACAGTAGGCACCAAAGCACTTTTCCTCTTTGGTCCCCCTACAGGTTGGAAGCGGAAATGTCCATTACTGTTATCATTACCATTATTCTTATGTCTTATTCGAACAAGTTAATGAACCACTGATACGATTTTGGAAAAATTATTTTAAGGTACAAAAGAATTTTTGGTGTTGGATCGATATTAAAATCAATCAGTATCAATAAATGAGGTCTCTGTTGTATTACATGTCCTTCTAAGTGGGAATCTGCTGTTGACTAGTTTAAAGTTACAGAGATTTCCTACCTATAAAAAGCAGCTAATAATGTCCTAGTGTATAGACTAAATGTTGTTTGGGTAAATCTCGCAGCTTTTTAAAGGGGGTCTAAAAGTATGTCTTTAGACAAGTTAACCAGTAACCTGAAGGTAAAAAAGCAAGTTCCCTGTCAAAGGATCTCTGATTCATCTCTCTAGCTTGCAACTGACAACTTTGGGTGGAATGATAAAGTCTCAAACTTTAGAGGTGCCTTCTCAAATTGCCCTTGAGCAAGGGACTTTGCCTTGAGGCCAGTAGTTCAAGGCTGTGCAACAGTATAACCTACAAGCTCACAGTACTACTGTAATAAGTATATTAACTTTAATGTTGTAACGCATTTTCAGCAATTGTGTTTTTGGTAAGATATGTGTGTAAATGTTAAGCTTGTCCCGTCGCCATTAATCAATTAATCTGTTGCTAAAATAAGATTTAGTGTTTTCAGTCCCACATTCTTAGTCATGTAACAATGAGTGACCTTTACTTTTTTCTCTGTCTTTTAATTTTGCAAATAGGTGGTCAGTTGTTGAAATGTTGTATAAGCAGTGTATTTTGTAGTCAGAGGACATTTCTATACTTAATAATATAATATTTAATATAATCTTGTGGATAAGACATAGATTGTGTTTAATAGCTTTGAGTGTTGTTGGATCAGAATGGAAACTAAAACTTGTCTTTTTCCCCGGTTCTGTCACCTCAGCTGAGAGAAACGGACGCCAACCTGGGCAAGAGTTCTCGCATCCTTACCGGCATGCTGAGAAGGTAAGAGGCAGGTACGGACCTAGTTTCTGCACCTCTCTGTATATAACTATGCTGTGAGCGTGCTCCAAGTCATCACCACCTAATTAAGTTTAGAATTAGATCAATGTTTCCTTTCCATTATGATTAGTCTTAAACACTGTGTTGTGTTTGGCCACATTGCTTAACATTATATTGCTTTTACAGACAACGCTGGTGGGGATTGATAAACAAACAAATGAAAAATGGATGATGGAATACAGAACTAAATATTATAGTTATAGCAATGCTTGATCAGTTCACCAGTTGAATTATAACAAGTTGATTTACTTCACTTTGATTTTGTGGAATTGTATTTGGATGACAGTTATCAAACAACTCAACAAGGTACAACTGAAATTTATAATTAAATCAAATTAAATATTTGGGTAATTTTAAACAGTATAATCATATTTTTTAGGGTCATGTTTTCTTTAATTCTGATTTCTAATGATTCTGATTAGTTGTATGTTCCTTTTATATGAAACATACTGTATGTCTGAACGAGCAAACAAACTAAACTATCCAACTGTGTGAATGGCTGTTCTGTTACATGCAACTGTATTAGTGTTAAGTGACTTGGCAGAGTGATAGACAGACAGATAAAGGAGTAGCCCGCATAGTATCCTTCAGAAAAAGGCTGGAAAGACAAATGTGCCCACTGTACATGTCTCCATTCTTTTCTTCTTTTTGCCTTTGTTTTTTACAAAATGCACTTATAACCCATATCCATCTTGCAGTCTTTGTCTCTCTTGACTGCTAGTTCATGCACAATGCAGCCCCCAACAATTACGCAAACACAAGCATTCACACGCAAATATTTCAATAGTCCTTGCATTATCTTATGCACCCGCCACCTAACATGCACGCACGCACACACACACACACACACACACACACACACACACACACACACACACACACATACACATACACATACACACACATACCGTAATGTCTTGTCACATCTCCATTTTATAAAGGGCCTCTGTGCCTACCCCTGAACCGTGACACCATGGTTTTGTTTCTCACTCCCTCTTTCTTGTTTTTTTTTTCCTCCCTGTCGCCCGCTGTGGATTTTGATTAAGAGTAATATGTAAATGACACCGACTAAATGTAAAATCCTCGGGCCAGGAAGGAAGTGCCAATTGAAATAGATGCTTCAGTGCCCATAGACAATTTGGAGGGCGACTCACAGGGCGGCCGGCAGTTACTAGAGAGGGAGGCCTGAGAAGGGCTGTGACGCCGACTGTAACCAATATTTCTGCATATGTCTCCATTTTGTCAAGTCTGATTATGGGAAGAGTAGGGGGATTGTGGGGGGGTCAGCTCGCCTGGCTTGTCACCGAAAGCTGTCCAGAAATCATTCATCATTCCCTCCTCCTTCCCTCTTTTCTGTCCTTCTCCTCCCTCTGGTGCTGAAGTAAATAACACACTCATTTCAATATTATCATATTAATGTTAAAGTTCAGCTGTCACCTAATGGGAAGACTTAATCAGACGTAGCATTTTAAGAGGCAACCTGCCACCCCGCTCCTACTCTCCAGCCTCCTCTGTTGACGTGACTTTCCTCCTCTGGTTAGCGCCCCGCTCAAATCAGGATTTATGAGGGCCTTCTAAAGTGTGGCCTGGCAGCGAGCCTCCTCGACTACTGCCCGCCTTTCTGGTTGATGAAAGCTGCACAAATATACCCCCCTCCCCCGTAACTCTAACAAAAAGTCTTTTGTTGTTTTTGTTGCTTTGCATTTTGAATAATAGAAAATGTGTTTTGTTGTATGGTTGTGGGCTGGAAACGTCAAATCTTAAGTAATTTATAACCATAGATGGATAACTGAGAGCAAAAGTTCAGGATGGTTCAATGATATCTCACCCCCAACCCCCTTTTAGGCAATCTGTCCTCATTTCCCCATTCATTTTATTATTTGCTCCTCGTTTTTTTTGTCTTATTAGTGATTGTGTATTTGTGTGCAATGTCAAAGCAATTGTAGTTTCTTTACACTGTTGGGGGGGTGGTTGCCTTGTCATTCTCCACTTGTTGGTCTTAGCTATAGCAGTAGTGTATTACTTTAGGTCTACCAGGAGTATGTAAAGGATTTTACAAATAGGTGAGTGAGTGAGTGAAGTAAACCTTTGCTGTTTTTGCTGTTGAACTTATGACGCAAACTTGCATTGGACACAGATCATCACCTATGCACAGGATGATAAATATTCCATCTTTTTCATAATTTGTTTGTTTTCCTTTTTGTTGTAATGCAGTAAAAGTCAATGTAATAGTTTTGACCAAGCCAAGAGCTTTGAACAATTGTTTCACATAAATAACAAGGAGATGTGTGAGATTGTGAGTATGTTTTCCCTCTAAGCTGTGGTAGTTAGCAGATACATAAAAACTGCCGCAATTTTAAGTTGATTATGAAAAGATAAATTGTGTATTTTTTCATTGTTGTTGTAGTTTTTTTTTAATTCAAACCTCTTCAAGTGTCTTTATAGTTTTGGGGTTTCACCCCAGCTGAGAAACAATTAGACACTCATTAAGCTAGCTGTCAGAGTTCAAGAAAGCCAATTAACTTAAAGACTTTGTGAATATCACTTATTGTGAGAAACATTCAGAGAAACACATATTAAATGGCTGTTGCATGGTTTGAAAATTAACCTTCACACATTTCTGACTGTGAAACTCATCACTGCCAATGATGGTAATTGGAATAAAACACTGTTTATACGTGCTGTTGATTGGCTGGGTCGTGGTTTGGTAACTAGTCTCACAAACTTCTGTTTCATGTCAGCGGTCCTCATTTGCTTAGTGGATGTCAGTGGTCATAAACAGCCCAATTTTATGAAACAACCCTCTTTCCAGCGGTAACATACTTGACTGCTTTTACAAGGTGTAGAACATGTGAGATTTTGAATATGCTATATTCAGGTAGAGATGGCTCTAGATTTTAATCTTTGTTGCCATCAAGTAACACTTTCTAGGATTTCTCCTTTGACAGTGAACAAACACTGATTTATTGGGGACTGAACTTTGTAAATTGTAGAGTAAGACCAAGGGCATGGATGTCTTTTATCATTCAAGGCTTTTAGCGGTTAGGGGGTTAAATATTTTTTCAGGCTCACAGATATAAGCTGAACTATCTCATGTAAAGGGATTTATATGTGTACACTTTGATAAGTGGATTTTCATTTCAACAAATTGTTCTTCATTAACCACCAATTTGATCAACTCTGAAAGGTGTATAGGTTTGGTACAGTCTGCATTGAGAACGGTTACCGCCTACAGTGTGGAGCACGCTCCCTGATTAGAGAGCCACAGACCGTTTGATAAGGCCTTTGTTGTTTCCATGGCAAACTGACACTATGGCTTCTCGTAAATACAAAATGGCCCTGTGACTGTAGTGTGAGCCTTCCTATTGCTATACTGAACATCTCAAGCATGTCACCCACCACGGTCAGAGCAGTTGGAATGGGAATGCAGCTCTAGACCCAGTTAGGACCACTGGGGCTTCTGGCAGCTTCACGGAAGGAGGCAATGAAGTTGGGGGGCGGGGGTAATGTATATTTTGAAGCAGAGGGGTTGTCTGCTCTCGCTGGCAGCTGATCCCACATGCAGGTGGTCGACTCAGTCGCCAGGCAGATCAAAAAGTCAAGCCCCCGGGTGGACCTCGCTTTGAAATGGGAATGGGGCCTAGATATCAGACAGAAAACGTAAGCAAGCTCCCAGCCACAGAACAGCTCCATATTCATGGCTGGGACTGGCAGCAGCAATGGCTGGAAAGATGGACAGAGCCTCGTCTTCAGAAGAGGACTCATGCACACTCTGGACACTGATTAAGAGATCAACCCATGAGCTGGGGTGAGGATTATGCCGTAGCTCACAAGCTAATGCAGCCACAATTTTACCAAGACACCAACCTTCTTTTCTTGAGACGTTTCTTGACAAGCTGTCTTAATGTGCGGCCCAGTTCATTTTTCTGATTTTACACTGTAGGTACACGTGACTAGTTCAGTGCAAATATAGTACAGATAACTAAGAACAACCCTCTCAGTCCTGTTAAACTGTTGATCATTTTTGGAAATGGAAAAATAAACCTTTTTATTATGACTAATTGACAGAATAGGAATATCCTATTTCCAATTCCTCACTTGTCCCACATGTGAACAGTTTCATAAGCCAAGAGACCACAATGTATGGCCCTAGGAAAGCATCTGGAGAAGAGAACTTTTGATTCCTTGAGATTTGTAAGTTTTGCCTCTATCCTGTATTATTGGCAAATATATACTCTCTCTCTCCGTCTGTCTGGAATATTAACTACTGGGATATGTAGGTCACATCATTAATGGAATTCAACTCTACCAGTGAGCTGTGGTGGGATCGGAGTCTTGGGGCCCACTTGATGTCTTGTTATGAAGTTGAACAAAAGGATTAGATTTTTTTTAATTGAAGCTGAAAGATGGAGCAGATTGTTCTCTTCCTACCCTTTTCCTCTTTTTGTTTATTTGTTTGTGTTGCCCTGTTTTAAAGCTGCGAAGAGCAAAGGAAAAACATTGCAATATGGTGGGGTCAGGAGAGTCAGCCCAGTGGAGCAGTGCCTTTCTGGCACTTTGCTCTACCTTTATATACCATCACATGCATTTACAATTCTACATACTCATATATTTTCTCTTCTTCACATTCATCAAAATATTGGAGTATACCTCATGTCTATGACATTGTGGAAGACACATTTGCCCTATTTTACATTCTTTTTTACTTTCTATTACTACTGAACTCATCACAGTAGCCATAGCCGAGCTTCGTGTTTTCTGTCCCGAGAGTGGCAGACCACTCCCAGTGGATCCCACTCTCTCTGATCTCCTCTCCATGTTGCTGCCACAGTAATTCCATGTACTACATTTAAACAAATTCCCTTTGCTTTGCAATTTGTTCAGCCTGGCATCATTACCACCCCACTCAACCCCCCAACCCCATATTACTGCATCCCTCTGGGTCAGTCCTATCCCTGGCCTTTTCTGCCTCCTCCAGGGAAGCATTCTGTGCTTTTTTATGTCCAGTCTGTTTTTATTCTGGCAAAGGAGCAAAGTGCTAAAGCATGAATCGTATCTGCCCTCACTGCTACCCCAGTTAAACTTTATACATGTCAAGATGAGCGCAGCTGTTGTGTGTATGTGCATGCATATTATGGGTATGTTGAGTGGATTAAGGATGTTAACCTGTAAAGGTATTTGGTGTTGATAAGGGTGTTTTTTTTACTATTTGCAGACAAGCAAGAAGTAGTGTAAGACCCTGCTGGTCTTTGAGGCCCATCAGGACTCTTCCCTTCACGCTCTACTCATGCTTTTCAGAATGGATGAATTTATCTACCGATGGGTTCAATCCTATATTGACAGGTTTCTTTTATAGAGAAAATAATAAATATATTTTGATATTAAACTTCTGTTTTATTTTTATCGAGTTATTTTATGTTTTGGCTTTTTGAATGTCAGATAAGTGTCTTGTTTGGAGCTAGAAGATACTTTTTGATGTTCCTGTGTGTCTATGTGTGTGCGTGTCTGTGGCTACAGGCTGCTGCTGGGACAATGACAGGGTGCGCCTCAGCCTCATTACTCACTGCTACTGAGCCAAACAAGCACCACTGCCACCTCTCTTTCTCACTCTCCCTCCTGCTTTATCTCTGTCTTTTTCTCTCCACCTCACCCATTAGAGAGTGCTGATGGGACGTTTTTTGCAGAAGGGAAAAGATACACACACAAGCCTGTGCTGTAGAAGAAGGTTTTTTTTGACAAGGGCAAAGACGTGTTGTTGTTTTATATAAGGGATGCATTTGTCTGTTGAGGGATGACTCGCTTAACTGGCTGCCAAAGCCCCTCCCTACATATCTTCCTTTCTCAATTTTCTAAACCATAGTGGGTTTCTACTTTTTGATACATCAGGGCAAAGTTGAATTGTAATTATTCCAAATGTTGTGGTAAAAAAAAAAAAAAGTTGAAGACGGACAGCTAGCTTCAAAGATGGTAAATAGTGAATGTGTTGAAATTCATTTCAAGCTATAAGGCATTTGCAATCAAAGCACAACAAACTAAAACTAGTCATATCTTGAGTAAGACTGCTTCATCAGCTAAATTAGCTATCACCTAGTCCCTGAACTGGGCATCAAGGCTGAACTTAGCACTGTAGCATTCCAACAAAAAGTATTCTTTGCACCATCACTTCTCCAAATGCTTGAGGGTCAGCCATCCACGACATTAAAGGTGATGCTTCGTTCGACCTCGCTCATACCATCCGAGTTGATAGAACTTCTTTTTCCCCCTCCTTTAACCCTGACAGACTGTCGTTCTGACGAGATGACTGGAGATCAGTGGCGCTCTCATCCCTTGAAGTGGCTCTAGGTGTCACTCCAAGGGTACCCGCCCTGTTTGATCTGGCGTCGAGCGCCTTTCGGGCCACGGCACCCTCTGATTTCCCGGTCAGAGGGGAAAGAGGCTCTCCTGTCCAAAAGTTCCACTGCTACTTTTGAGTGACAGCAAGGGAGAGGGATTGGCAGTTATAGCCCTAACCATTTGGGAATGGCCTGTTTCCTGTTGTCCTTATTTCCTAGCTCCCATTTAGCAGCTGTAGGGAACCCTTTCACACACAGCCTCATAGCAGTATTGTATAGAGGTGCTTTCGATTTGATATGCTGTCCAAACAACAGAAAAGGAAACAAAATAAACATCAGATAAAAACCAAACCAATTTCAATGTCATGCTGTGGGCCTTGTCTTAATAATTTCAAACATCTTCAGATGCTTTCCCTGTCTTCACTGAGGAGCTGCACAAACAAAAAGGACAGATGAAACAAAATGGAGGAATGGAGGTATATATTGCTTCAGCAAACATAGATGCATGTATACTTCCTCCCTTTCATTTTATTACATCCGTTAGGTTTTTCTCCCCACCTACTGTGAGCTTCTGTAGAAATTACAGGTGAGATCTCAGTCTGTGGCAGGGCCTGCCTTTCGTCTAGAGGGAGTAGGGGAAAAGGTGGGGGTTTGGGGGTTACTGAGAAAGAGAGGGAAAAGAGATTCATGCTTTGCAGTACTGGTGTGTTGTTTGTGGCACTCTTCCCTTTGTGTGTCTGGCAATAACTTATTCAGCACAGGGCCATTCATCCAGGGGTTGAGCGTGAGCGTCCGTCAAGACGGAAAATAATGAGGCGACAGCGGCGCAGAGGATAGCTTTCTCCCTCTGCCTAGGTCGCCCCCCTCCTACTCCTCCTCCCCTTCTTCATCTTCTCCTCCTCCTAGCCTCCCATTACCAGTTGATTTAAATAGATAATAGGGGGTCTTCTTCAGGACATTTTGAAGCAATTAGAACCTATCACATTGTTTCTTATTTGACTATTGTTCCCTCCCAGCATGCCATTGTGCATACTTCTGGGCATACTATGCAACAGCTGCCTGGAATATTGTGGAATGCCAGCATTTGTGTCAAGGAAGAAATAGGGCTTTTTCCCCCTATATCTTTGTAATAGAGTCTGCATCCATATGCGCATGCCAGGCACTATTCCATCTTGAGCAATGCCAGGACATGGGATCCCTTTGCCATGATAAGTTGCTCTTCGGCTGCATTGCTTGCCAGGATAAAGCGGCTCCTGCCCAAACAGTTGTACTTTACATACCTTCCCTGCACTTTCAGTCAGCTCTCATTTAATTCTTTCTCTCACCATCTTTGTACAGTAAAACATACAGATCATACAGTGTAAAGGGAAGACCTCAGCCCCATGTGCTGTTGAACTACATTTACTGGTCAAAAAGAATACATCATTAATACAGGTGTATCTTATTTGTTGTCCAATGGGGCTTGAGGTTCTAGATTGCTACTGTGTATAGTTTTATTCCCAACAAAGATATCTAAAATCTGAAAGTACTTTTTGGAAACAGTGAAAGTCTCAACAAAATACGTCAGCTGTCTAAGTTGTGTTTGCATCAGAATAGATGGTTAAGTATAGTTTTTTGCTGTTATAGTTGTTGCCCCTCAGATCTCTCTTTGGCAGGGTGCAAGAGTTTGAAATATTTACAAATGCTGAATTTTGACTCATTTTTTTTTTTCCTTCTTTTCAATATTTTCTTCTAACCCATCAATCATTTACTGTGCCTCTGTATGTCTGTATCTTATCCATACAGACCCCCAGGATGGTGCAATGAAACCAAGTCAGTACATTGTTGCCATGTTGTTGATGGCATAAAAGATCTCCTTTATCACAATGGGCAAAACAATAAAAAAGAGGACAACTTTTTTTAAGGAATTTAAAAGGTTTTAAGGCAAGGCATTTGTAGGCATCAGGATTCAAGAGGAGCTCTTGTCAAAATGCTTAGCAGCACATTGGTCTCTTTTCTTAGCAAAAAGCCTAACCTTGAGTGCTTTTATACTAAACACAAAAATAGATTTAGATTTTTTCTATCCCAAAGGCTGGAAGGCAAAAGGACAGATCCCATCCCCTCACCCATCCCTTTCCTTGGTTTGGTGGTGCTTGCAGTGAACGTTCTATGATGTGTCAATCACAATGCAGTGAACTATTACACAAAAATGTAATCAAACCTTTTTCGAATTCACACTATTGTCATGTGAAAATTCTTGAAAAAAAAGAGATGACAAATTGCATAGTAAAATTGTGCCTTTTTGTTCTTGGTTGGCTTCTTGTTATAGTCATACTGTATTTCATTTAAATAGTTTTAATAGGAGTAAATAGTGAAATTCATTTTCACTTTCTCAAGCTTTATACATTGGATTTGTTTATACAATTTATTTCATTGGATCAAATATCTGACCAAATAGTACAATGCCTAATAATCCCTTGTAATCTCTTTAGTGTTTTGTCAATTAATAATACATAATAGCATGGAAAAGATTTAGATTCTTCTTCTCAAAAAATGTGATATAGAAAGTGATCCAATATCCTCGGTTTTGACATAGTAATATAAAAGAACTAAATCACTTCAAATTGACACCTTAGAAAATGACTGATGTTCATACAAAGATCATTCATCATCAAACATAATTTTAAATTTCCACTGCAGCAGCCTATAGACTTAATGTCAAGCCTTAGTTTTAAGTTGTTGTAAAAGTGCTGTTGTAGTAGCTTATATCATGCTAAATAAATGTTACCCATGTTTGTTATCCATAGCCTCATTTAAGCACTTCTTCTTTCTAGATTCAGTAGAGTGATTGCTGCTGGGTGATACTGTATGTGAAATAATGTTTCTTGGACCATGCAACAATAATACTATTTCGGCGGAATGACCATGCATATCCAAAATGATTTAAAAAAAAAAAAACACCCAAAGGCTTAAATTATATCATTAGAACAATTACTCTAAATGAAATAAGTAAAGACCAAAAACAAGTATCATTGATCCTCTAAGACCATTTTTTTATTTTTAGAGCTTGGTCTGTGGTTTGCTGTGGACCAAATGTGATGTCACTTGACAAGGTTTGAGTGCCCAGTATTTTAGAAAGACCCTCTGACTCAGCATGCTTAGGCAATATTAACATTTAGCCAATCTTAGCCACTACCTGTCTTTGTTTTTTGGCATCAGTATTGTTTGAAAAATGAAATGCTGCAACAGAATGTCATATGTTTTATATACTGCATGTGACCAATAAACAAAACAGACAGAGTCACATCCATAGTTATTTGAATTGGCAAGCTCTGAAAATGACTCGTGCATGACCAATGACATGTGTTGAATGCTTTTGGGTGGATGTAGACGATTGAATTATCACAAAATCCACTAAAACACTATTTCGCATTCAATGTGAAACACAGGTTGTTTTGTTTGTTACTCCAAGTCTCTCCAGGGATGCTTTTGTCTCAGTGGTGCATTCTAGTGAAAGCATGGTTGTACGTTGAATCCCAACAGTCCTTCCTCTGACTGATTCATATTTAGTGATGTTGAAAAGGCCTTTTTTTTTTTTTTTTTACAATGGATGCCTCAAATCATCATTTGTTGTAGCCAAAATCGTAAGGACAAAGTGGAGTTATGCCACAAAAGCCTGTAGAACCTTGATCAGTGGAGAAAACCCCATTGAGGTCCAATGCCCATAGAGTCCATTTTTAGCCCAGGGACCATTGGAAGTTTTCGAGATGTTGTATAATTAGACGGTATACAGTTAATCCTAAGAGACTGTTTGGCAGGGACTTTCTTTCCACTCTGAAGTTTTTCACTCGTATGTAGATTTATTTGTCTTATTGCTTTAAACAGTGTTGACAATTATATTCAACATTATTTGTAAATGGGTAACTAGAGACATATACCTTGAAATGCTGATGATCTAGCATAATTCTGAAAAGGGATTCTCTCATAGCATACCCTGGCTGAGAAATTTTAGTGAAGTGCAGTCAGTACACGTTCAAGCCCTTGGCCTGGCTTGGGTTTTGGGGCGTGAACCAGCCATGCACGGCTGGTAATGACAGGTTCCATGTTGCCCGTGGCTTGTGGCCCACTGCACTGTTTGTTTGGAGAGTGGTGCTCGGCCGTGAAGTGCTGGCCCAGCTGGCAGCAGTTCCGTTGCCCCTTTGGCCCGATGGCTGGGGCTTGTTTAGCCCACACCAGCCAGGCAGACTGGCATCTAGGAGGCAGAGATGATGGGGGGGGGGCTTGCAGTTGAGAGGAGCTGTTGGCTGAGCACCCTGGTGCTAGGCCAGGCCTGCATCCAACTGGAGAGAAGACTTACCCTCTCACACCTCGATCTTCACGTCTCTGTGGCGACAGGGATCTTTGTTTGCACCTCAAGGGTCAACACCATCTCATTGTGGTCTGTCTCAGCTTGAACAAACTTGCTTACAGAACAGTACTAAAACTTTGCAAATATAAGTTAAACTAGATAAAGATTAATGTACATACAGCTGATTTGAATAGCAAGCATCACAACTACTCAACAGGGCCTGTATCTTAGCCTGGTAGCCACAAAGATAACCCCTACAAAAATATCCAATTCTTTCTAAACCATCACTTAAAGCCCTGAAAACCATTGCCTCTCAACATTTTGAGCTGCTTTGTTTATTTTCTGAGTGTTTGCTAGGTCGCATGGACATCCTGTCAGCCATTGTGTAAACTTTAAACCCCAACACATACGCTGATGGCGCCAGGGCTAACATTGCTTCAGTGTTAAAGGGAAGTTGTGAGGACATTGATGTCTTGGCCTAGCATCCTAGTGTCACTTTCCCAGCCTGTTTGTGGAGCCCGCCAATCTCCTGATTCTCCTCAGCTGACCTGAATGCATCACTGAGTATCACACACATGTGAGGAGCCTAATATTTCAGCTGTAAATAAATGATTTCCTACCATTACCATTGCATTACAATTGTACACAGCGTTCATCTTTTGACCTGGCTCACACTGAGGCTCTGTCGGTTAGATGTTTTGCCTGACTCTTCTGGCCAAGACTGTATTTTATTTAACAAGACGTCGATGCACACCCATTCCATCTAAAAGTTTCCCTGTGGTATAGCATTTCAGAACAGACTTGACATAAACCATTCCTAAACACTGGTTTCATTTCACCAATCTTTAATTACATCGTTTGGTAGAGACCGAAGTACAGAGTTGAAGCAAAGCAGCATGTTAGCAAAGCGTATAATAGTGAGGGATACCACAGCCAGAGGATAGTGGGCCGAGAAGAGGGAAAAATATTGGACACAAACAAATACTCCAAGAAACCTTAAGGTGTTTAGGGTTCACAAACTTTTAATTTTTTTCTGAATTGCTAATTGCCCAGAAGATGGATTGGTTGACGTTTAGCAATTTAAAACTATTCAATTTGTGATGGTCTTCTTATATTTTATCATAGTAGTGGAAAGGGAAAGTTATCATTTAATACATTCGTCATCATTTTCAGAGTATGTTGAGTTGCTGTTTATTCATTTAACTGCATACAGTACTAAATATTACTATAAGTAGTTTCATAATTCCTCTGCCATGACCTTTGAATGAACTCAAGACATCAAGACAACAGCCCACATTCCCTATTCAGGTATTAATTGTTCATTAAGTATGTATTGCAGGATTCATGACTGATGCCAGCACTATTACAACATTGTTACTAAATAAATTGGTACATTTTGTGCCCATCTTTCTTTTTTACTGTTTTACTGTTACCTAATTTCACAAAATATTTAAGCTTAGTGTCAAGATGCCAGCCGGAGTCAGTCAATTAATTGTAGGTATACAAACCATTGGGTTGCATTCCAGTTGCACAGTGTTTGAGTGTATTATGGTGCCATGAAGAGTATCATTGTAGCCCAGAGCGATGGTTACGCTTTCCTCCAGCTCTGTGACAAAGGCGGCTGTGAGGTCGTGCCTGAGGCCAGGACTATCAGAGCTATCAGTCCAGCAGAGAAAGAGCATAACAACCAGCCCTGTCAAATAATGGTGTCAACACTGGGATTGTTTAGCTTCATTTGTGCAAAGAATGTCCATGGTTTAATGGTGACATGTCGCTGTCTATTGACTCAATGGGTCGGATTTTACCCTGTTGTCGAATAAGTTTCTCTGTCTGAGTGTGTTTTGTTGTAGAATGGTATATTGTAGTGTATGCTCTACATTGATTTGAAAAAAAATTCTCTTTCCTCAAACTTTAAGATGTCAGAAAGGTCATTTGTCAAGGATAGTTGGCCTAAAGACATACATGTGGGAGATGACATAACTCATGTTTCACTGAAGCTTTTCTTTACTGCCACTGAGACCTTATACAAGACTGATCAGAAATTCCCATTTTTTCCTATTTTTTTTATTAAGTTTGATTGTTGCAAATTGACTTTTCAATCGTTTCTTAGTGCTCTTGTGTCTGTAGTTTATGATGGGCAGACACCACAGCATCTGTAAAAACTTTTGCTTATTAAATTTGTCTATTTTCACATGCACTTCATGGTTTTGAGCGATAAGATCTATGTTAAAATAAAAGACAGTTTTCAGTGTTAAGTGTGGGCATGCTGTTATGTCTTTCTGGATAGCTAGTTGCCTTCTGAACTGTCGTTGTTATTTGTTGTTATTGAGCCCCCTCTGCCATCCCTCACCCGCCGAGTATCAGAACTTCCTTTACCTGACTGGCTAGATAAAATGATTTATTTTTTCCTCTTCTTCTTTTCTAGTCAGAATATTGCTTCCCTCCACTGCCACGCCACATCCCCCTCCCTCTCTCCTAACGGTAAACGTTAAGATCCAGGAGTGGATCAATGACTGTTATCCTTTGATGTGCTAGGACGCATTACGAGCGGTGAGTTCTAATTGGAGCAGAGAGCTGAGGATCAATGTTGGCTGTAATTGACTGACACAGGGATGGGTGTGAGACTTTATTATCATTAATATTTAGACATGATGTGGGAGGAACCAGCCAAGGCTAAATGTACAATGGCGGTGCAAGCCTTTGATCTCTGGAGATAAGCAGATCGATTGGGGGTTGGTGGGGGGTGGCTGAAGGAAAACAGGTCGCCAAAGTGTGGCGAGCTGGATGAACGAATTAGCAAGGCCCACACCCTGGATTTTATCGGATTTCTTGCGGAAGTTTCCCTTTGGCTTTGGAAAGGTCATGCTAGGCTGCAGTCCTCCCCATTGCTAAACTGGTAGGGCAAGTAGGTTTAACAACTATTGTATTAACAGAAATGACACCATTATGCATTCAAAGAACCATGCCCAGGTTTAGGTGTTTTTGTAACCTTGTGGTTTATTTTTCTTCATGAATCTTACTAGTTTTGCGATGGATGTAGATTTTTTTTAGTGAGAGGAAGGAGTGATGAAGAGACATTTCGTGTTTGTCTTTTTGACAAGGTTCATTGTTTGGGAGATGTAACACAATATGAAGGAGAAAGAGGCCCTACGGGGCTCGGGGCTGCTTCCTTGGTGTCAGCATACACATGATGTTACCTAATCTTATGGGTAAAGGAGGGGGTTAGACTGTGTGATGGAACACTCCCTGTCTCGCAGCGTGACTAGAGGGGGCAGGAACTATCCACTTTGTCTGTGGAGGCTAAGGGCATGCTGAAACTGTGAGGCTGTGATGTATACGCTCAGTTCTATCTCCTTTGTTTTTGTCACTGGGATCCCCAGGGACTGATACCTTAATCATTGTACTTAGCAGGACAAAGATGGGTAACAGGTCACACAATAACAGTTGTGTTAGTTTTCTATGACCTGCTGCCTGATATAGGACAGAATGAGAAACCCAGCAAGATCCAGGTCAGTAAGGATAATGATCCTGAAAAGAGATTGAGTGAGAGGTGCTGTGTTGTAAAATGACAGTAGCTTTATTATGACACCCAACTTTTCCACAAAGTCCATCAGTCAATTATTTGAAAAAAAATGTCTTTATGTCACACCTTTTACACAAAAACATTTTGCTCAAAATGCTTTAAAGTTGCAAACTGACAATTACAAGCAATGAGATAAAAGAGAGCAACAATTGTTCCTCTGTGTTCATCCAATGCATATCGTTGATTGAAGACATGTCCCATTGCAGTATGAACCATTATTTGAATGTGCTTTGATTACATTTTGGGTTGAACTATATGCAATGAGGGCAATGAGGGTTTATTGTTTATTTGGATCACCATTAGTTGTTGCCTTGGCAGCAACCACTTTCAGCATCAGCTCCTCTTCCTAGGGGTCATATTAAAAGTGCATGCTATAATTTTACTGTAATGTTGTAATGTAATTTTGCGCTAAATGCAGTAAATAATACAGAGTGTTTGGAAGAGCTGCATTATTAATGAAAAAGCTAAAACTAAGAAAATATTGCCAATGTAAACCATTCCTTGAATTGAATTTTAAGTCATACAAGCAGAAGGTGATTAAGTATCTTATTAAGTAAAATAGAGCTTTTGTAAACAGTATGGACGATAGGTCTGCTTTTGTCTTTGTATTAATGGCTTTCCATTCATGTGTACATCCCTAACAGTACAGTGTGCAGAGGCTAGTACCATTGTGGAAACAACCATTGTGCAACAAATGGCCCATTGTGTGACATTTGTATCATTACACCAGCTTCAACAGTGTTAACACATATATGTTTCTATTGTGTTTGGTTTGGCAAATGTGTACAAAGCACACACTGTCTATGAATCTCATAAATAATAAACATGGTAAAATGAACACAGATATCTTGGCAGAAAGAGCTGGTATTTGCCATGTAGAACTTTGTTTTTAATCAGTAGTGAAAGCCAGTGTCCTTTTCTCAATGAATATTTACGTTTTCAATGTGGCTACATTTTCAAAGTTCTTGTTTAGCCTCTTGTAAGAGGCTCATCTTACGACAGTTAATGTTAAAAGTTAGCTCAGTACTTGGTATGCTCTGTTGTGTGCCCCGATGTGTGCGTGAATATTTCTGAAGTTTGTTTATGTGTGCATGCCGGACTTTGTGTATTTGTCTTTATTTCTGTTGGGTGGCTCTGGTGTGTGAGCACATGCCTGTGTGCATGTGAATGAGGGAGTAAGATAAGAAAGAGATGAAGAGTCGCTCAGAGGAGCTTTCTCACTCAGAGGCGTCCCCATCTGTTCGCCTGGGCCTAATTGTTCCTGGGTGTGAAGACATGGAAAAAAGCAACTGTACTCGTCCCCTGTCCCAGAGTTATTTCTGTAACATTAAAAGAGTGCCACCAGCACGCTCCAGATTATTGCCATGTAAATAATGGCACTTGGCTCGATTCCCCGCTAATGAATGTCATTTACTTTTCCAAACGAGGATTAATTATCAACTGAGGACCCCTCTCTCCTCCCACAGGGAGCACGTCGCAATTAGCTGCCAAAAGATGGCTGCTAATATTTGTGTTTTTTAAATACATCTATATATACGTACGTGTGCATATGTTCCTGAGACACGGTGAATAACCTCCCAATTAATTGTCTGCTTAATTCTGAGCCGTAACTGAGAGAGACCCACGAGAGGAGAAGAGCAGCGTAATGTCTTCAGTTGAATAAGGTTTTTGGTTGGATGTTGGTATTGGACATTGTTGTTGTGAAACTCTGAAAAAAAAGGAGTTGTGCTGCTTTGGAGCCAGCCTCCTGGTTGCAAAATAAGGCCAGGAAAACAAACACAGGCCTCAAATTAGATTTCCCCAAAACATTGCATTCCCTCTCATTTTACACACCACGTGGCCTGCAGACGAGAATAGAATAACCTGTGAAATCCGCTTCAGATTCCGAATGACACAGTCACTGGAACAGTTGACAAAGGGATGCTCTTTGGATTTATCTGACGACCCCATCTCCTTTTGAGAAAAAAAATAAATAACCTACTGTAATTTAGGTATGTGAAACTGCCCAGCTAATGTGAATTTGCCCTCACTGATGCAGTCAGGCTATTAAAAACCTTTCCTCCTTACTCTCTTTAACTCTCATGTCAAATCTACCTCTCTTTCCTCACTCCATCCCTCCCACTCGCCTCCTTTTTTCACCTCTGTCGCATTGCCTTTCCTTGCGTGGGCTATGTGAGCTGATGCACTTAACCCAAATGAAGGAGAAGATGTGGATAAGGGTTATTTCTGTCGCCAGTGGCACCGTTTGAGGTGTGGACCCCCTCCTGAGAACCCGAGACTTTGATAATGCTGCAGACCTGAAGGGGTTAAATTTAAAAAAAGGACCTGACTTATGAAGAAGAAATATGAAGAGATCTGTGCATCCAGGTTTAAACCAAAAGCAATTTTCAGTTTTTGTTTTGTTGGGTTAGGGTTAGTGTGTTTTCTTTTTTTACTTTAAAGTTGTCAAGTAGCCCTTGACCAGCAGATCAAGGAAGTGGCAATAACAATGTTTGTTAAAGAAGACATTTTTATATTGAAAGAAATCCCAATGTTTATTTGATGGAGGTGGAGGTGAGAGCAACCATGCAAAAAGGGGGCTTTTGTGTCAGACGTGCCCACAGAGACGGGTTATGATAATAGATAACGGTGAGAAAAGCTTCAAGGGAGGGAGTCTAGAAGAGGTGGCACTGGTACTATGCCATGGGCTATAGTCATCCACCCTCCCCCTTTTCCACCATGTTTTATGGCTAGATTCTGTAACTGCTCCCTGGCTCACCTCGCAGTGTGAAATGAGCAAGTCTCGACTATGCACCTCACCCCACCCCACAAGCTCACAGACACACGTGAGCACAGCCAAGAATGGTGTTTCTGTTTGGGTCTAAACATGTGGTGGTTTATGATCTGCTGAGAGTTTTTCACTGTGTCAGTCTTACAGTATGCCACAGTGCTTGAGGAAATGTTTGTGTGTGTGTGTTTGTATTCAAGCGTGTTTATAATTTTCTTAAGAGAGACAGACTTCTTGTTTGTGCGTACTTACTGTACTACTGACATTACATTTACATTAGCAGGTAAACTGTTGAAGCGCCTCATCTTTGCTCAGTGGAAATTTACAATCCAAAATAGAATGAAATATTCTAGCATTCCTACATCACCCTTTAATTCTTTTCTACCTTCTTTTAACTAGTGTTTCTGGCCCTTTCCTTACTTTCTCTTTTTCTCTCTGGGAGAGGGTGGGGGGCATGCTTCAGGCTGCAGCAGGTTTAGCAGGTTCTGAGAAGTGCGAGAATAATTTTGGATCTGCTCTGTTTCATCATCTCCTGCTGTCAGAAGTTTGTTTCTGAAGCAGGAGCCTAAACACTTGCTTCCTCGGATGATGTGTCACAAGTGGCACTTTGTTGAGCAGTTTTATTCGTCTCTGGCAGCTTTTACATACTGGAAATGAACAGGGATTGTGCAGTGAACAAGTTGTAATCTCTGTTTAGTGGAAACCAGGGCTTTGTCAGAACTTGTATTCTTGTTGTGTCGTGTTTGTGTTCTTTTCTGTGTTTGATTTGTTTTTGGGTGTGGGAGTTCCCACAGTCTCACCCAGACACTATTCTATACCCCTGACATTAAATGTAATATTACCTTTTATTTAATTCCCGGATATTCACATCTACTGTATTGTATGCACCTTGACCAGGAACCTTTTGCCTATTTGTAATGTGAATATATGTTAATTCAAAAACACTTGTAAAACCTTTAGTCAGTTGAGTTATTCCACAAGTGCAAATAAAAATTACGTATTAAATTAAATTATCATTTTACAGTGTCATTCACATTGTTGCTGACATACAGCACATAGGAGGTGTTGGTTATGCAGCCTTTGGAAGATGTGGATATAGTGAGATAAACCTTTCTATACTGTAGTGAGTAGAACTTGTGTTCTACTCACTAGTGGATGATTTAACACAGTAGTGATTCAGTTCATGTTTTCATGCAGGTCTGCTTTGGAATAGGAACCCTTTTGACATATAACTGTTTGTTACTAACTCAAACCCCTTGAAACTACCTGTGTAGTTCAAAGGAGGATGTTGTCAGAACCTGTGGATGTGAAGGAGCTGAAATGTTTTTTTTAAGTGCCTGTGTGCATGAGGTTTAAGTGAATAAACAGATAAATAACCACCAGCCCTTGTTGAACGAGTCCTTTTGGCCATGGGCCAAACAGGTAATTCCTCCGGCATAGTTTTTGAAGGGCCACAGCAAGCCAAGCCTGCCTCAGCAGTCAGACTGTCTGCACATTTCTGCCGCTGATGGCATACCAGGGGCACCATTTTCCTCTCTGAGACAGACAAGCCGGAGGATCTGATTGGCCTTCCGCCAAAGCGCACTCACAAAGACTCCTTTGACAGCAGGTCAGTCGGTTAACCAAGCAGTAAGCAGAGGGAGAGAGGGATGAGCCAGGAAAAAAAAACACTTCTTCACCCTTAAGCTTCATTAAAGGTTTCTTCACACAAAAAGATGCACTCTCCAGTTTGTCAACCTTTTTTAATTAGTTACTGTACATTATTGGCTCTTACTGGGACGACTGGATGCTCATTGCACATCCGCAGACATAGTCTCAGTGTGTGCAATATAATTAATGGGTCAATTTGTATTTATGTTTTATGTGTTGGTCTACATCTTCTGGGACATCCAATGCTGACAAAAGCACGCCTTAGGTATGTAATCATCTACTAAAACTGACAATAATCGTTTAATTAGTATTACCTGTCTGAAATAATATAAATCAGCCCCAGTGTGTATATATATATATATGATGAAGGTAAAATGTGTGTATTCTATGGCAATATTTAATGCAAACTTGGAGAAAATTCTGAAATAAATTTGTCGGAATTGGTAGATGTTTTGATTTACAGAGCGAATGGAAATGTTTGAGTGTAAATAATATTGAGTTTGCATTTTGACCAAGATAAATATGCGCTCAACCATTAGCTCATTCTTGTTATGATGCTGATGGAGCCTTGCATCTTTTATTTTCATCGTAGTAAAGCTGACACGGTAGCGCTAAATAGCTGCTGATGTTCTCTTGTGTGCTCCTGCGCTCATTATCTCTCCAGTCCAGGCCTTGCTTCTCTGCTTTCTCCTGCCGCCCATCTCCTCCCCTGTGTACCAGCCGCTTTGCATACGACTGATGTTTAAATGCTGCATTGTTAACTGACGTGGGGTAGCCCTTTGCTGACCCGGGAGGTATTTGCTCGTTTGATCATGGGGCAGCAGTTTTAATGTATTGAAGCAGTGCCGCTCCGTAAAGCCCCTAGTATAAGTGGAGATGGAGGGCGAAGGCAGGACGAGGGATCCATTGGTTGCAGGCCTGACAGTACAGAAGGAAGGTAATTATTAGAATATCTGTTGGTCAGCAAGGCCAGAGGGGACACTGCTGACCCTGCACTTCCACTTATGCTGCGATGGTGGGTGTTGGTATTCCAGGGTGGTGTTGCGAGGGCTGTGGCAAAGACAGAGAACAGAGCTCCATTGAAAAGCAGTTTTGAGATTTGTGTTTTTTCTATTAGGGTTTGAATATTTTCATAAAAGTTTCTTTCAGTCTTGCTTCTGTGGTTTCTCTTTGTTTATTGTTTGTCCTCCTGTTGTCTGATCTGCATCCTCTAAAATGGACCTCTCAATACAGCCCTTAGCCATGAGGCCTTTTATGTTCCCAGACAAAAGTTTAGTTGATTTTCTTCTGCTAAAGTTAATATTTTTGCACGAAGCTTTTGCTATTGCCTTTCACATCCAGCCATCAATTCAACCCACACTCAGCCCTACAGTTAAGTTCTTGTTCTTAGTTTGTCACAAAGACTGGAAGAAGTTAACCGAAAGGCCCAGTGTCAGTGAAAACCACCTTGCCTTATCATCTGTGTCACTGGGCACAAGAATCCCACTTGGCCAGCTGACAACACCACAGAAAGAAGTGTTAAGGAAAAAGCAAAAAAAAGTGACACAAACAGTGTACAAGTTTGTGTTTACACCTTGGGACCTGTGTATCAAGAGCCTGCTTGCGCTGAAGCTAACCAGGCTCTGGCCCCTCAAAAGAAAATATTGAACACCCATACACCCTTCTAGCCCTTTTCCTTACCCTTCTTTGCCCTTTTTTCTTTTTCTATCCTCTCCTTTTCTCTTTGGTTTGTTTCTTGTGGGAAGTCTCTTAGAGTGACCATAGATACCAGGGGAAATAAATCTGTTAAAAAATAAAAAAACACCTCGCTCGACTTGATCATTAATATTTGATGGACAGTTCCCCCTATGAATTTCCAATAGCATTCCATATCGGGCTTGGGATGTGCTGAAAGTATGGCTACAGATGGAAATGTCCACATGTGTTATGCTTGTACGTTTATCAGCCTTGAAACTGTCACAAAGTCAGATGGAATACCTTGTCTTTTGATGTTCACAACACTAAGCATGTCATTGTGTCATTAAGGTACATATTTGCCTTTATATGCCCTTATGAATAATCATGTTAACTGCTTTTCTAGTCTTAACGACTACTCAAAGCGCTTTAACATATACCATTTACATGCTTTTATACACAGTGGCTGAGGCTGCCGTACAAGGCCACCTGCTCATCAGATAAACATTAATACACATTTACACACCGATGGCGCGGGGCAACTCTTGCCCAAGGACACTTCGGCCTTAACAAAAGTCCCACAGCAGCCCAACTACCCCTTGAGTTTTGAACCGCGGTTCACAGGAAAGCAGAGGTGAAGCACCAATCTGCATCTCTCATGGTGCCTCCCACCCACGCTGCTGCTGAGAAAGAAAGTAAGAATGCCACAGTGGCAGTGGAAGAAGAGAAAATGAATTGAAAGATTCTTGGTTGATTAACACAGGCTGTCATTGCCGGCCCTTAAAAGTTTGTCTTTGTTTCTGTTGCTCTCTATCTTTTCCCAATTGCTTGCTTCTTTGCTTAGTCTTCCTTTTTTCCTCCTCTTTTTTTTTTTTTTTGCAAAAGGCTGACCCTGCATGGCTGCAGGCCCCTGATTAGCAGGGCTTTAGAGCGCAGAGTCTATTGACCGGGCCTCCAGAGCACTAAGCACATGTAGCAGGAGCAACAAGTCAATAACGCTGTTACAGCAACCATCCCCGTCATACTGGTGGCTCCCCCTCCCCACACATTCCAAGTGCTTATTTTTCATGTGTTGGGGGAGAGATTGGGTGGGGAGGCAGGCAATCATGAACAAATCAGTGTCACTCAGAAGGCCTGGTCTGCACACTTTCCTATCTGCTTTTTATTAACCTCTTTTCTCCATTCAGGACATCTGGGTCTGGCTTCAGCGTTAGTTAACTGGTGATTTACTCCATGTAAAAAACTGTTGTTTGAGTTTATTCTGAACCGTTATCTAACTTCCCTTTCTCATCTCTCCCTGCTCGACTCCTCCCCTCATTCCTCTCTCTCAGGCTCTCTCAGCTTAGACACAGAGAATAGGGAAGCTAGTCTGCAAATTTAATGGAGCAGCATGGATTATTTAGACTGACTAAAGCCTCCCTTGTAGTGTCAAATAGGGGGTTGTGGGATGACATTATACCCCTACATTCTCTCTCTCTCTCTCTCTCTCTCTCTCTCTCTCTCTCTCTCTCTCTCTCTCTCTCTCTCTCTCTACACAGTGTACCTGCTGGATAAAGCGCTCTGTACCTGCATGTCCAAACAAGACAGAGCTTATGGTTCACATAATCCTTAATTGTACTGTGTTATTTCACACCAGATTGCCAGACGCGCTCCCCTAGGTTTTCACAAGTTTTACTTAACACCCTGTGATGCAGACACACACACATGCAAAATTGCATTCGCAGACACGCACGTGTACAGTACTTTGACATTTTGGCTGACTTAGTCCTTCCATACCTGCAGGACAGGTCAAGGGGTGTGAGTGGCCCTACAGGCATGAGTTCAAGTTCAAGGCAAGTTCATGTTTTCTTCCCTCTGCTCACCTGTGGCCCTGATACGAAACCCTGGCTTGGTTAGTCTGCATTCTGTCCACACCGGCATACTGTACAAACATGACCTTTAACCTCTGGAGACTAACACAGGAAAGCAGCTTTAGTCGCTTTCTTTACTGGCGGACTTCCTGCTATCCTAGATATCTGATCCGTGGCAGATTGAGACCAAATTAACAACTTCACATGAAGAGAGGTTAGCCTTCCACTTTTTATGATAGTCTAATGCTGTCATACCTAACTATTACCCTAGTGCTTTCACTATACTAAAATGGCCATCATAAAGACACCACATGTACCTCACAGTGACGTTTGTGTGTTTTCAGAAGTGTTTTAAGTGACCTTATTTTGAACCAACCAAGCGTTCAGTTCTCTATACATTTGTCAAATGCATTATTATTTGAAATGCAGATTCTTATAAGCAGAACTGAAAATACAAAAGAAAGACAATATTTATTTTTTATGGAAGGGTTTAACATCCATAAAAAAAAAACATTGTATAATGCATACAGTTTACCACAGTCTTTAAAAGTAACTCTGTACTGTAAATGGGCTGCTAATGCAGGCTTGTGTGTATAATCATGTAAACAGTCTGCTTACGTCACTTGTAATGGTTCTGTAAACCAGTATTTTGTTTTCTTTTGTACATTAAACATGGACGCAGGCACAGATGCACACTTTGGAGAGACTGGTGATGTGAACAAACTTTGTCATAGAAAATATTTTATTTTTTAACTTACATTTGAAAGACTATTTGCAGGCAAAATATCAGTTTTGACTTGGCAAGCGCTCTTTGTACCAATTTCTTCTCACTCTGAACTTGTAAAATACGGCCGTTTGGCCAGTGGCTGGCCAGAACTGTAAGCCCACCCACAAGATTTTCCTTAACCTAACAATGTCAAAAGGGACGGCAATAGTCCCGACCAAGCATGTGTAATATGACGCTAAAGGAGATGACCAAGCGTGTATTAAATGATGCTAAAGGAGACCTGTAGTGTCATTAACAACGACAAAGGCACCTGACTAAGCGTCCATATTTTACGAGAGGAGAATGAGAATGTGTTGCTGTGCCCATGTGTATAGGAAGTGTGTGTGTGTGTGTGTGTGTGTGTGTGTGTGTGTGTGTGTGTGTGTGTGTGTGTGTGTGTGTGTGTGTGTGTGTGTGTGCGCGTGCGTTATATATTGCAACATCATCTGTATCCAGAGACGCACAGGATGCAGAACTAAAACCACACAGGACATGAAGCAAATATTTGGAGAGTTGATTTAAAATGGCAAACAAACACCATGCGAAGGAGCTTCCTTACCAGTTAGTAAAAAAGACTCAGACATAAACACTAATATCCTCATCGCTTTTTTGTCGTGGAATCCTAAACAGACGTCTCTTTAGGCCCAAAGAGTTGGAAGCATTTATCTGATGTATGGTTTTGTTTTGAGAGGAACCCAGTTTAAGTCCTTGTGAAGATAAGTGCTTTGATTCCAACTTGTATAAAACTGTTTGAACTAATAACTATAGTAGTCAAGGCACGATAAGGAAATAGATGTCTTTTCCCAATTACCACAACTTTAAATCATAGGTTGCACAAGAGTTGCATAAGAGTGACATGACACTGTCATGAATGTGTCATTATGACATACCGATTCTTTTATTAAGTGTCATTTGGTTTTGTCATTCATGAAAAGTTATGGTTAGAGTTAGGGTTCATGTGTCATAACTGTGTCATGACAGTGTTATGTGTTCTTGACAGTATCATCTCACTCTTATGTAGATACCTTTAAGTAAAGTGTTACCAAATCATGTTCAAACACTCAACAACAACAAAAAAACCTTATGCAAGTCTTTTGTGTTGTGATTTTTTTTTTTTTTTTACATTGCAAGTCCAAAGATTTCATCAGTAAGCTTGAAGAAGTCAGGACAAATTTCACAACAGTAGATGGTGTTAGTTGTCAGACTGTCTGGATGTGTTACTCCCTGCTCACCCAACATAACAGTAACAGAAAAACATCTTAATGTCTTTCCATAAAAGTAACAACAATAAAAGTACTCACTTTGAAAAGTTATGCTTAGAAAAAGCTGTACATTAATTAGTTAAAAAAAGCAGTCTCTTTCCTCCCAATCTGCGTCACTATGCTGTACCAGTAACAAAGCATGCAGATGCCATTAACCATTGCCTCAGGTGTTCTTTGCTCCCTAAGCATCCCAGCTCTACATCATCTTCTACATATTTTTTCTTCTTTTCTAGCAGTAGCGTGCACACATGATTTATGTGCTTTAATGAGATTTCAATACCGAACAAACAGTAAAAAATTATGGACATCGTAGATTTGGGGCTTACAGGCCTTAATGGTTAAAGTTACGCCCATTTTCACAGAGGCCAGTAATCGGATCAACAGCTGGCCCTTGCAGAATGTGTACAAGGGGGATTGTGCGTTTTGGGAATTCTTAGCAGAAAGTAGAAATGGTGAGGAATGTCACGTTATCAGGGTTTAGGAATAGTTGTAGTTGTAATAGTGGAAAAAAGAAGGCTTCAGTTATAAGTTTATTGGTAATAACAATCCAGACATACTGTGAGCAAACCAAGCAACACAACACTGAGCACAAATTGGTTTGTTTACACAAGTAATGGATCCGGATTTCCTTTCCATCCCAGGCAAACTTGAGAGTGACCATGACAGAGGAAACTTCATCACCCACTATAGTTTGAATCACATAACACAATCCTACTCCTTGTGTGCATGGGTTTCCTCCCTGATGAGTTAAACATTTACTCAAATATCATAATATAATTTCAGAGCTACAATATTATCCAATACAGAATACCTCTAGCACTTATTTATCTTTTCCACCTTACATTGTTTAACACTATCAAAAAGCCCTGTCTTTCTACTTGTTTTTGGACTTGAGTCAATTACTGTTTGTTACTACAGTGACAACCAGCTAATTGTAAGAGTCATTGTTCCTTATTAGTCAAATATTCAGATCATAATAGTGAGTACACATGAGCTGATGTGATTACAAAAGCCTTGAGTAAGGTTGCGTTCATCAGCCTACGTTGACAATAATACAGTAAATATGGGCTGTTGACATGCTCCTGTATATTATCAACCGGTGACGTGACAAGCACACAGGGATCAACAGTAAAAGAAAAAAAAAGAAAAAATTCCTATCACCACACTCCAGTAAGAGAAGTAGAAACACAAGTCGAGAAAAGATAGACAAGGTGAGTGCAAAATAAGCAATATCACTGAATGAATGGACTGAATGTCCAAGAGAAGGGACGAAAGGAGGACACAGATGAGGATAAAGATAGATAGGAACGGCAGAGGAGGGCGAGGGCGAGGGCAGGTAACCAGGCAGTGTATGTATTAAGCTCAGAAAACCACCTGTACATCATACCGGAATGAGGAGGAGAAACTACAGCAGCTACGGAAATCGCTGCCGGCAAAAAAAGTTCTTAAAAATTCCAGACACAGTTGCAATTTATTATCTCTTTTTCTTTCACAACTCTGTCCCTTTTTCATTTCCCTCTCCATCTTTTTTTTCATCTCTCACATACTCTTGCATATACTCTCCTCCCATGCTGAAGTTCCTACTTTTTACCTTCTTCTTTCATCCCTCCTCTCTTCTTCCCTCGTTCTCTTCCTTCTTGCAACACTTTTTCTGAGAGAGAACTGGGTCCCAGTCTAGGCTGCTGCTGGCCACAGTTGTTAGCCGCCAACTAAAAAATGGATGAACTTGTAGAGCCCCGGTGCTATTCTCCTGTATCAAGTTGGTAGAAAGAGGGCAAGTAAAGTAGGAGAAACAGAGAGAGAGGGAGAGAGAATCAGGCTGACATGAAATACCTTGCCTAGACCACATCCTCCAAATATAAACCTGTCCATCTTTTATTTCAGTTTTCTTTGTTCTTAGTTGTCTTTTGTCAATACCGGTCATAAAAAGGCCTATGTCTTTTTTAGGGATCAATAAACAACTCGGAAATAAGTTATATATTTTGTTAAAAGAAAAAAAATTGTAAGAACAATTTGTCCAATGTTGTTATGTGTTTATACGTTTCATTGTTTAATGACGCCTCAAACACTTTATAGACTTTAGGTTTATTTACATACATAATTAATTTTAATGAAAAATTTAATTATGCACTAGAGCTGCAGTGACAAGTCGAGCAAGTAATTTTGCCCAGTAGAAACATTTAACTGTTTAGAATTTTTGCTATTTCTCTGTTTTTGAAGATGATGGTTGGATAAAACAAGCCATATAAAGGCTTCGCCTTGGATCTTAGTAAGTAACGATTTTTTAATTTTTTGCAAAGTGTGAGCGTGGGAGTGTTAAGGTGTGGGCAAGTTCCTAAATATAGTTTGTCTATGGGGAATTAGGGACTCTAAATAATTACACCTAACAGCTTTTAATTACAGACCTTCACCAGCTGTGTGTGTGTGTGTGTGTGTGTGTGTGTGTGTGTGTGTGTGTGTGTGTGTGTGTGTGTGTGTGCGCGCTTGTGCGCGTGCATGCGCGCGCGCTTTTACAATGAAACATTTATTTGTATTAGTTTGTGATAACAGGTCGATGCATTAGTTAGGGCTTACCTCCATGTCCATCACTCAAACCATTTGTGAACACATTGATCCTTCCCTTCCTCCTCCCCCCTTCTCCCCCTCTCCTCTCCCATGCTGAATATTCCCAGGGTTTGGAGGGTGGAGAGCCAGAATGGCTCAGACAGCCATTGATTTTTATTTTATTGGTCTACTAGTGGAAAGAGGAGGGATAGGGGAAGGCCTGAGAGGGGCAGCTCTGCAACTAAGTTTGTTCTTAGTGGATTGTGTGTGTGTGTGTGTGTGTGTGTGTGTGTGTGTGTGTGTGTGTGTGTGTGTGTGTGTGTGTGTGTGTGTGTGTGTGTGTGTGTGTGTGTGTGTGTGTGTGTGTGTGTGTGTGTTTTAAGGTGGGTTGGGCCTATCTGCTTATGTCTGTCTGTTTTTTGTTTTGGGGTGGTGTTAACTGTCTCAGAGGGGTGGGTGTGTGCGTGCGTGTGCGTGCGTGTGCGTGTGTGCGTGCGCGCGCATGCATGTGCACATGTGTCTGTGTACACCTGTCTATGTGCGCACCCTTGTGTGTTCAGTGCGCCATTGAAGGGACGAGGGTATCTGGGGTGCTGATGGAGCTGGCGCTATGGAACTGGACCCCAACACACACACACACACACACACACACACACACACACACACACACACACATACACACACACACACAGCTGAGGTGTATCCCTGTGCTCATTAGAGCTGGTAATAAGGCTGTGTTGCTGGAGGAGGAGGGAAAAACAGGGAAAGTAAGAGAGGGAGGGAGGAAAAGGGTGGAAAGGGAGGAAAAGGGGGGAAAAAATGGGAGATTTTAAATTTTAATAACACTGGTACGATTTTGTAAATCTTTCCTGACAGAAAAGTCCTCATTATTTTCATCTGTCTCTGAGGAGCCTCTCCTCCAGCTCTGCCTCTGCGGGTAAACTGACTCTCTCTCTCTCTCTCTCTCTCTCTCTCTCTCTCTCTCTCTCTCTCTCTCTCTCTCTCTCTCTCTCTCTCTCTCTCTCTCTCTCTGTGTGTCTGTCTTTCTTTCCTCACTCCATCTATTTCTGTGTCCCCACTCATTTTCTCTTGTTTTTTACTCTCAGCTGTTTTATTGTCCATTTCCGTCCTTCCTGCTTGCTTTATTTTTTTGTTCTCCTTTGCACTCATCATTTTGAGTCTCTCTTTCTCTCTCTTTTTCTAACATTAATGCTGTATTTCCATCTAGTAAGGTGTTAGCTGACTGGCTGCCTGCAATGAAGGAACATCAGGAGCCAATAGAACAACCAGTATCGTGCTGTTATCGGCTGGCGTCTTAGTTACAGTTACTGTTGGTCTGTCTTCATATGAGTAGTTTTTTTTTTTTTTTCAAATGTGGGGTGAGACAGAGAAAATACTTGGGGATCATAGTACGATAGTAGGGAGGGAGAGGGATAAACCCTCTCAAACTTGGTGTGTCAGAGTGTGCGTGTGTGTGTGTGTGTGTGTGTGTGTGTATGTATGTCAGCATGTACGTCTGCACCCTTGGAAATGTGCTGTGTGCATCACTCACCCATCCCCAAACCTTTCCCTCCACACACACACACACACACACACACACACACACACACACACACACACACACACACACCCCTCACCCACCTCACCCCCACCTCTATGTCAAGTGTCAAAGCTGGAGGATGGATCCGGTTTGATAAGTTCTGTTCTGTCTGGCCACGTGTCAGGATGGGATCAACCATACGGCAGAGGAAAACCATGTTCTTCACTCTCCTACCCCCCAATTTTGGGGAATTCTTTTTTTGGGGGGGGGGTGGCAAGTGGGGCAGGTATTTGTGAGGTAAGTTTTATTCTAGCTGCTTCTGTTGCCTGAGGAATTAAACGGAAACTAAAATGACTTTTACTTTAGAAGCTCATTTGACTACTCAACTCATCTTAATGTGCTTTGCTGCATACGGAACAGAAATCTGTAGATTAAATCTACAAGTGACAGCATGCAGATATTAGTTGTCCAGAGGATTATGAAAATGATCTGTTCCCTGTGATTTTCTTTCTTATAGACACCAGTTTTTATGAGGAATGGAAAATGTAAAAAAGATATGATTGAACAAAATAACTTCGTTGTTAGTTTGTTTTGTGTACACCATGTATTGATTTGTATCACTTTGTGTGATTATAATAGAAAAAGACTAATTTCTTGCTATGAGGTAACATAAGTAGTAACTTTCCAGCCTTCTCGCCTGTGTGGTGGTTAAAGGAGAGTGATGATTTTAATATCCTTGCTCCTCAAGCTGTCAGAGACGGCTCTATTTCTAAAATGGATTTTATTATTGCACAAGGGAATTATGACTGTACCCTCCCCTGCTACATGTAACTCCTCCCAGTCTGTCTGTCTGTCTGTGTGTGTGTGTGTGTGTGTGTGTGTGTGTGTGTGTGTGTGTGTGTGTGTGTGTGTGTGTGTGTGTGTGTGTGTGTGTGTGTGTGCACGCTACGGGTCCTCTGGTCAAACATGACCTTTGGTTCATAACCTTTACAAGATCTTGTAGTAGTGTAGTTTCTCTAAAATTATTGCAACAATAGTAAAGAGTGAGGTTATGATTACTGGTGTAGTGTCCTTTTGTTGCTCACAGTGGATTAAAACACACAGCTACTTTAGAGTTTGATTTGTGGCTTGAGAAAATTGAATTTAACCTTCAAAGTTTTTAGTTTGGCAGTACTACATTTGCATCACGCTTCTGTTTAAGGTTTGAGTTGCTGCAAACAAGATCAGCTACTTTACATTAGACTTTAAGATGTGTTTTGTTAGATTGGTGTACAGAGAATCAGTTAAGGTCAAAGTAAGTATTTTTTAGAATGTCTGTCCCCTGAGAAAAGGTTCTTAAATCGCAGCACTGTCACATTCCTTACTGCTTTGAACATTTAAGTGTTTGAAGTTATTCAGCGTTGTTTGTCACCAAATCAGACTCCTTTTAATGAATGCCATTTTAACAGAATTGAACCCCCCCCCCCACCCCATTCTCTCCTAACACCCTGGCTCCTCATTCACAAGGCTAAACTAACTTCCTGTTCATTCTTCAGCCCCCAGGCCTCCAGTCGCCTTCCCCTCTTTTCCCCAGCTAAAAAATTAACAAACAACACAAAGCGATCTGGATTCTCCCAACACATACACATACACACACAAGCACCTCCTCTGGGTATTTGGCTGGGATAAATAATCATGGTAAATAATGAATGTCAATTAATAGGGGGAGACGTGGCCTTGCTAAGCATGCTTTGATTAGTGTTTCAGTGGGATCTCCTCCCCAGCTGGCTTCAGCCAATCATCTCCGCCTCATCATAGCATCCCACTACGGCTCCACTCTTACCACAACATAGACATGTGGGCATATGACATATGCAGTTTGATGTTTTCATTTTTATTACTATGTTTTTTTGTGTAGGGTGCAAAAACTTAGCAGTGCTTAAACCATGAGCAGGATATACTGTACAAATATACCATAATTGTGGGCACAAGACATGGCTTACTGTATACAGCAAGACACAACAAGATAATGTATGCATTTATTCAAGGATAAACTGTCTACTTATAAAGCAGTGCTACTTACAAACAGTAGTTGTGATGAGCTCTCTGGTGTTATCCAGTGAGAGCATTATAATATGTCACTGAAAAGTGTCTTTTTCTTGTTCATAGTGTGTCACAAGTGATTGGTTATAGTTGTCAGGATTTTTGTATGTGGCTGAAGAGTCCTTTTTTAAAGGGAGTTTTGCAAAGTAGACACTTCTTTGCAAAAAGCATACACAAAGGATATAGAAAGACGCAAGCATAAAAGCAGTACTGTGATACCTTTTTTTGTCCTTTCTTCCGAAGCCGTGGGTTTTTAACTAAGTGTTGAGGCTACTGCAGGTCCGAGCTGGTGGACTGGAGAAGGCTGTTAGCTTGACTGGTGTTTCGAGCTCAGACCTGGGCTTTAGAGGGTAGCAGGGTGACTGAGCAACCAGCCCCCCCCTCCTCAATGATAAATGGCCACAGCATGGGCTATTCATCTCCTGCTTAGAGAAGTGGACAGTGCCCCCCTCCTCGGCCTCTCCGCCCCCCCTCCACATGTCAGCAAATGTGATAATTCTCTCATTTGTCAGGAGCAGCGGAGGGTTTGGTGTGTGTGTGTGTGTGTGTGTGTGTGTGTGTGTGTGTGTGTGTGTGTGTGTGTGTGTGTGTGTGTGTGTGTGTGTGTGTGTGTGTGTGTGTGTGTGTGTGTGTGTGTGTGTGTGTGTGTGTGTGTGTGTGTGTGTTTTACACTCCCATGCCAGTGATTGTATACCAGTAAATACCATGTATGCTGACCTCATGGGTGATGCAAACTCAGGAGAATTTAGGGAACACGCACGCAGGTGAGATGCTCACACTCTTGATGCTTAGGCCTGCAACCCCTCTGCACACCAGCACACACTCCCTCTCTCTAGCCTAGCTTTGTGTTTTTTTTTGGTTCAAAGCCCCCCTCTTGTCAAGTTTACTTAGGTCACAGTGGGAAAATTTAAATGTGCAAAAGAGTGAGTCGTTTTATGGCAAATTCCATCAGTAATTCAGTGATTTTATTATCTTCAGGAGACTACTGAGCCACTTCTTCCACTTTATTGTGCAAATAAAGTTTTAGTGCCGGTTTGTGCGTGTGTTTGTGTGTCATTCTTGTTTAGTGTTTTGCTCTGTTTTGTGTGCGTCTGTGCACACACGTCGGTATGACCTTTTTACAGAGGCTGTTTGCGAAATAATTTGTTCCGACATTTCAGCTGCACAAAAGTGTTTGGAAATATTTTGTGTGTGTGTGTGTGTGTGTGTGTGTGTGTGTGTGTGTGTGTGTGTGTGTGTGTGTGTGTGTGTGTGTGTGTGAGTGTACACTCCCATGCCAGTGATTGTATACCAGTAAATACCATGTATGCTGACCTCATGGTAGCTATTAAACATGATAAGCCTCCAGTTGATGGCTGGTCATTTAGTTTGCACATAAACAAGACTCTTTTACGTGTTCTCTGAGGACACTATATGACTTCTGTGAACCCTGACTGATCTCTCTCTTTCTGTCTCTCTCTCCTTCTGTCTCTCTCTCTCTTTCTGCAGGATCATCCAGAATCGTGTCCTGGTCTTCATCCTCGGAGCCATCATCCTTCTCACCATCATCCTGGCAATCTATTTCAATGTGCGGGGCCACTGATCTCCCCTCTACACACATACACGCACACCCGCTCCTCCCCTGACACAAATACAAACACACAAACGTGTGATTAATAGCGACAAAAGCGTTGTTCTGCTGTAATTAGGACAAATGGTCCCCATGAATCACTGTTTCCAACGCCTGACAGGGAGCTTTTTTCCATCTTTCTCCTTTCCTGTCTGCTGTCTCATTCTCTCTTTTTGTCCCTCTCTACCTTTTCTTCCCACTTTGCGCTTCCCTTTCTCTTTCTTTCTTCTTCTTCTTTCTTTTCTCGTCTCAGTTTTGTTCTCTCAGGCTTTGTCAGGCTCTCTCATACATCTCCAGGGACAAAAGTAGAGGGAGATGTTTTTATGATAGTTAATATTTTCATGGTGTTGTCCTTAGTGTGGTTCTGCAGCCCATACTGTCCCAAAGGGAACAAGGGCTGGGTTTTTTTGTAACTCAAAGCAGATTCAGATATGTAGATTATGATTTCCTTGTGATGGAGGTGGGTCAAGTGTTATTCAGGATGAGTGTGCATGCATGAGAAACAGAGACAAAGACAGGTACAAGAGTGCACACATGTATCTTCGCATGTGCATGAGTGACAGTCATGGATTGGGGGCCCACACTGTGTTTGTTATTAAAACCAACAGTAGAGACACACGCTCTAGTATGTATGAGTTTCTGTAACTAAATGATTCAGATGGTCTTCATGTAGCCATACAAAGCACAGAGGACAGTGCCTTCAGATAAGATATGCTGTTCACACTCATTTCTTTAAAAATCTAAGCAAAGGCCAATATAGACAGAGAGGCACAGCCTGGAAAAGAGAGCATGCACATGAAAAGGTTTAGGTCAGTTCAACTTCAGTTCAGTCTATCAAGGTGAAAGGTTTGTTTGTTTTCGCTTACTGCATTCAGGAAACGACAAATTAACATTTCAACAAAGTTTTTGAGATTGAGACAATAAAATAAAAATCTTATGTTTTTATGTTTTTAATGCGAAAGGGAACTGACCCCAACCTTGGCACATACAATACATAAATACAATGCAAAGAACGGTTTATTCACACATGACTAGCTTTAAAATCTACATTTGGTATAATTCCCCTGCACCTCCCAAACACAGATTTTAACAACTCATTCCTGTAAACTTTTTAATGTATCTATCATTGTGGAAAATTATAGGCTGTATGTGCTAACGTTTAAATCTACATCATGTATAGTGTTTTTCTCTCAATACAAGTGATTCTGTTATTGTTTATTTATAAATGCAACTAATGTTTCTGTGTTAGAACTGTATATTTTATGAAGTTCAAAGGTATTCAGAATTAACATTAACCAGGTTCTTGATTTTTGGGTGTTCAGTGATTAGACTGTAAAATGCAGTCTGCGCACCTGGACTAACTGAAATGTGTGGATTTCAAGAGTTGTCTTAAAGGTTGTTTTTTTCTTCTTCTGTTCTTATAAATGGATCTAGCTTGTTTTAGAACTGGCACTTTTTGTTCTATATTTTTCTTGTCAAGTTCTGAAGATTGTGATGCAGTCCCTGTTTCTGTGTTTATCTGTACGCTGACTTATGATGTGATACATTGAAAAAGAAAAAACGTGTGTGTGAGTTTACTGCTGTTTAATTCTTCAGGGGAAAGCCATTCTTCAGGGGGTCTTGGAAAATCTAAATTTAAGAGCATATTTGGAGAATTTTCAGATGTTGAGATACATGAAGGTAAAGCTGTGCACGTAACACACACACACACACACACACACACACACACACACACACACACACAGTGGAGTATTGGAGTG
This sequence comes from Percina caprodes, assembly GCA_013375575.1. Classification (NCBI taxonomy): domain Eukaryota; kingdom Metazoa; phylum Chordata; class Actinopteri; order Perciformes; family Percidae; genus Percina; species Percina caprodes. The sequence goes on from JABXJD010000010.1 coordinate 5,879,479, forward strand.
TGCATGGGTCTCCTGTGGTCGGTGTGGTGGTTCCCAGCAAGGACATTTACAATTCTGTTTCAGAGCCACAGTCTTCATTTTCGAAGATGCGGGGGGAGTCAGGGTGGTGAGCCCCCGAACACCTCCCAACAACCACCATTTCACAGGCCCTCACTAGCTGCAGCGCCGCCGTCTGCTTCAAAGCCTCAAATTAATGGCCAACAAAATAGTGTGCCTCTGACTGTCCCATGCGGGGCCGACCCACCAAGACTTATCATTAAAGAGCAGGAATAATGAAAAAAGGAAGGAAGCAAAGAGGAGTGAGAAGGAAGGAAGTGAACAAGGTAGCATGGATGTAAGGGGTGGGGGGGGGGGTGAAATCCCTGGCTGTTTGACAAAGCTCATCTGGTAATGACCCTCAGTGATTGTTTTTTCACCCAGTGCTCTGTCTGCATGTCTGTCTGTCTGCCTGCATGTCTGCATGTGCAGCCTACCTACGTGCCGATGTGCTCTTTTCTCTTCTCTGTTTCTGTCTTTCTCTCCCTCCCCATCCCCTCTTGCTCCCCCTTTCTCTCTACCTCTCCTGCTACCTTTTCTCCTCCTCCCAGTCCCCCCCTCCCAGCCTGTCAGATGAGCGGAGCAGTAGCTAGCGAGTGAGCGGTGGAAGGCAGCGTGGCGGCGGCTTCTATTTGAAGTTGTAATGGTGTCAAAAAGTCAGGGCTGACTGACAGACGTCAGTCCCACAGGGCCTCATTAAAAACAGACCCACTTGACAAGGAAATAATTGAGCGCCGGCGACAACTCAGGGGCCCCTCCACGTTTTAAGATGTTTTTATTTTCTTTTCATTATTAGCGCTGAGCTATTATGTTCATTAAGAAATGGCATTAAAACAAGTTTTTAAAAGCAGGGAAATGGAGGGAGGGGCAGAGGGAAGGCAGGATGTATGGAGGTGGGAAGATAACGATTTGTTTAGAGCCCCCATACTGTTTTATTATTTAAACAGGAGCACTGTCATGTGATATCTTGGAAGACGTTGGCTATCATCTGCCACTCCATTTTTTTCTTCTTTTTTTCCTCCTTTTTTCCTCTTTACTCATCCCTCACTTCCCCCCAGCTTTTATCTTCCTTCTCTGTCCATCTCTCTCCCTCTCTTCATCCCTTTCTTTCTCTCCCTCTGAGCGGTGGGTGTTGTTGGAATATGAACTAGATTATTCATCACTACCCCCCACGCCCCACTACCACTCCCCCCATTCGCTGATTTGGTTTTCGACAAGCGTCTCACCGCAGAAGTCTGAGGATGAAAACTTGTCAAAAATAGGTTATATCTTATTCCAAGGGGCAACAATAGGAGCAGGTACAGACACCTTTTAATATTTAATTTAGATGGGTGTTAACCCTCCTTAAGTGATTGGAGCTCTGTCTTCCATACAGACACCAGGAGAGAAACGGGGGTAGCGAGCAAGTGGGGAGAGCAATTAATTATTTGATGTCTGAAAAGTGATTTTGAAGCTCTCCCTGCCTTCTGTTTGCCACAGAGAGGAGCTGGTCTTTGGGTGTCCCTGTTCATTTTCTACACCAACCACGTCCTCAGCATGGCTGTCCTGGGAGAGCGGAAACATTACCGCTCGAATCACATTCAGGTCCTCGCTCCACTGTGCCTCGCTTGATACGGTAATGATAACACGAGTGATCATATAGCAATGGTTTTGGTCTCTTGTATCATCAGCGGAAATCATTTTCCAGAGGAATTATCTTTTACACCTCCATCTTGCGTCAGTGTCTCAATAACATCCCTTGTGCCCAGCTCAGCCAGTCATTCCTGTTCTCCCTGGTCCTTTCTAGGTTGACATAAAAGTTTTTTTTGTTTTATTTTAAGGAAGGTTCCTCAAGGAACGTCTGTAATGCAACACCATTACAAAAAGCCTGATGTTTGTCGTTTGTCAGCCATTTAAGACGACAAGGGATTGTGACAAGCGCCGTTTGAGCTGTCTGTTCCCTGGCGAAGGGCGGGCCTTAAACGGGATAAACAGCTCCAGTGGTAGGATCACAATGGGAGGGTGGGCGCTCTCCAGGAGTGTCCATGATGCCGCAAACCCCCCCCCCACACACACACACATACACACATGCATTAAAGGAGGCCCTGCATCAACAGCCACCCATGAAAAACCCACAATGGAACTGTTTGAGAACTACAATGAATCTTCTACTGTTTGATTTAGCACACATACAAAAGCGCACATGCGCTGCTGCATGTATGGCCACCACCCCACCCCCCCAAGCACACATGCTCTAGTGTACAACTGTTAAAAGAGGAGCCATGTTCTCCGTTTGTACACGCCACCAGTCCTAGAAGAATGGCTTTCTTTCTCTCCTCTGCCCTTTATCTGTCTTTTCTTTTGCCCCCATCAGCGCTGTCAACCATTTTAATGGTGTTGGAAAAATGACAATGGCCCCCCATTATTTGAGGAAGTCACAGGGGCTGCAGCCATACATAGCCAACATGGATGTTTGTGTGCATGTGGATGTTTCCCCCTGTGGTTGAGATGGAGCTGGAGGGCTTGGTGTAAAAGGCTATGTTAAATTGTCTGTGTGAATGACTATCTTTTATCTGTTTGCGTCCATCCGTAATGCGGAATGACTCATTTCTCCTGTCGACCAGGATCTTCAGTTCGTTTAGTTTCCTTCAGACTCTGAGCGGTTCCCAAAACTATAAAGATGACTTGTGATCTATTGTCAGTGTTGTTTAACATCTGTCATTAAAGCAGTTCTGAATCCCAGTAACCAAGAAGCTGTTTCATAACTTGCATTTCCCTCCTCTAGCCCCCGCTTGCTGTCATTGAACAGACAAAAAAATGCTTGGGATGGAACCTGACTGACTCCTTGGGAACAAGTAAGGAGGTACAGTAAAGCCAGTTCACCTTTTTAAACCTATGACAGCACTGTTGCCTTCTTTTTGATTTTAAAGGTACACCTAGCTTTGTGCAGAAAACTCTATAATTCTAATTCTGTTTGCCATGGAGACAATAGAAACAGAAAGAGCGCTGGTCAGAGCTAGGCTGAGCCAGGCTAAACCACTCAGCACCCCCTCCTCCTCCTCTCCCCTCCATCTCCATCTTACCCTCCATCTCTCTCCCTGTAGAATACTGCCACAGCCTTTGAACTTAAATTAACACTTTACCACTACAAAGACATGCAGTTGTAACCAGCAATGTCATTTGCATGATAATAAGGAGATGGAGAAAAATGGAGCTGTTTTATAGCAGAAGCTTGTGCTTTTCGTATTTATTTAATTGTCAATATTTGTGTGCCCTTTGCCCTTTTAAAAAAATCTTACTATATGTAAATGAATACACAGTCTGCCAAAGTATGATTAAAGATAATCATTTATGAGGTTTAAAATGTTCCATTTATGAATATTTTGGCCACATTTGTTAAATGGATCACCCTGTCCTCAAGCAAAAGTAACCAGCAAATTCATGACTGGTTTGTTCAGTATAGTTTTTCCTGTGTTGCTGTCCATTTTAAAAGTGGATGAATAGTAAGAGATAAATGAGAAGAAAACTGGGGATGAGCACAGGAGGAGGTGATGTTGCCTGGGAGGCACTCATTGGCCTGGACGTTCAGAGAGAGCAGGTTTTACTCGGGCTCGCCCCTGTATAGTAATTTACTTTGCATATGGTGTCTTAGCAGACACGATTCTAAATTTCCAACTGGGAGGCATCAGTGGAGGAATCACTGTCTTCAAAAGACGGCCTGCCAGTCATGCGCCTCTCGTAGCCAGAGATCTGAGCGGGCGCTGATAACCCGCGACATCTTTCTGGAAAAACGGGGAGTTGATCAGCTTTGATGGAGCACATCCGCCATGACAGGCTACTGAAGAGCTTGCTAATCAAGTGGGGATGGGAGGGAGGTGGGGGCATCGCTTAGCATGACAGCACAGAGGAGAAGGATGGATGGATGGATGGATGGATGGATGGATGGATGGATGGATGGATGGATGGATGGATGGAGAAGGTGTGCACTTGCTTGTTGGCTCCTAGACATGTAGGTGGATGGAAGGGTGGCTGGATGAGAGGGAGACAGGAATGTGTGTTTGCATTGTCTGTTAAAAAGGGCATTCTGTCTCTAAAAAACCTCCGCCTCAGATGGCTGGTGGCAATTAAATATTCATGAGAGGGCATCCAATCACAGAGCTTGGTGACCAGTTTTCTCCACATAGGCCAGGAAGTGGAATTGGATTCTTCCGAGGGGGGCCTGTTTCCGGCTGGTGCATGGGGTCAATTGAATCGGGAGTCCAAAGGTTACAGAACCTGTATGATGTCCTCTCAGAGTATAGTGACACACTCACTGTGCACACACAGTAGTTTTTTTTTCTTTCTCAGTTTCTCATTAAAAGACAGATGTTTTCCTAGACTCTTTTGACCAGTTTAGAAGATGGAACAAGCTCTGTTCATGCGAGTCCCATTTACTCACATAATTCCACTCGAGCTCCATATTATAAACCACACATTCAAGCAGTCTCTTCACTGCACATACAGCCTTGTGCACACAAAGCTGCATCTCCTAAAACAGACAGGCTTACTGTACGCACACACCCACAAAACACACACCTCTCTATTGAGATGTACGGCTGTGGCAACAAAATGCACAACTTTTGTTCATCTCAAGGACTTGTGAGGGCCCCAGTGAACTGAGATGCCATATTGATTTTCCCTCTTTTCATGCTGTGACTCTGGGATTACGCATTTTCTCATTCATTTTTAAAGACAACTCGGTAGATTCTTCCTTCCCCTTTTCTCGCTGTTTTTTCCTTTATCCACTACCCCCCAACACACACACACACACACACACACACACACCCCTGCACAGCAGTTGTACACACCCCTTATCCACAGCCAAGTCCCTCCTTGACCCTGAAAATTGTAATTCAGCCATAGATCACAGCTGCTGAATATTAGGGCTTACAAAAGCAGTTAAATAAAATATGTTGAAATCGTCCAATCCCAGAGGCCACGGCAGAAATTCTAATCAGGTGAGAGAAAGGGGAAGGAGTCAGTATGGGGATTATGGGTAAAGAGAATCGTCTGGATCTACCGGCCAAGACTGAAGAGTTGACACAGAGGTGGGATTGAACCTGAATCACAGCAATCATAACTGTACCATGTAGGATGGAAGGTTTTTGAAACATATGAGCTGTACCATGTCTGTAATTTTACTTTGCTATAAAAATTCACTTAAATCAAGTCACTACAACCCAATCCACCAGATTCATAAAACCCAGTGACAACTGTGTGAGTTATTTTTTAGGCTTAAATTCCTTTGTGTTGATTAATCATTTTTTAAATATCCACAAGACATGATCAATAAATGTGCATACAGAATCCATTCTAATTGTGTGTTTTATATAATCACAAACATGTTTTTAATGAAACACACAATTTTAAGTAATTCATGCCATACCGTTATCTATAATTATTACCAATTGTAGAATTTTCTTTAACTAGATGTCTTCAAAGTCATCAGCTTCTCATAACCTGTATACTGCCAACCAAACTATTTGCAAAATAATTGAGTCTCCAGGTATGAATGTGCTCATTTTATGCTAAACAGGCCAACAACCCTTTTGGCCTATAGGCCTTCCTTTGACCAACGTAGGAGGCGGTCAAAACATATTAATATTTTTCTGTTGGCATGCTTGTTAAAGTAAACCACAAAGGTTGACCAAACTGAGGACCATTCGTGGGGCAATGACTGCTTCAGATTATATGTTATTTGAAATGAAGAACATATATTTCTTTCTCTGGTTCAAATCCAACACTAACGGCTCCAAAAATCTTTTTTGTGTTCCTTCTTTTCTTGAAGGTGCACAAAATAAATATTCCTTTAAGTAAAAGTGAACGTTATGCTGCATTGATGTGATCAGAAAACCATCAACTGGGCTTGTACATGGGCATGTCACGAGTGTTCTGAAAACTTTTCACGCCTTCTTTCTTCATTGTCCCCACCAGTGAGCAGCTTGGACTCAGCCACATGTAAAACGGCCGGACAGTCCAGAGAGGGGTGATTGATCGCGCTTCAATCCCTCAGCGGTTCTCCAGACAAGGAGACGCTCCATTACACTGTGGGATCAAAATGCTGAATTCACACAGTCAGAGAGAGAGAGAGAGAAAATGAATGTCCAGAGACCTTCACTGCACACCACCCTGCAGTCTGGTTGACAGTACTTTGTGCTTTGTCTTTGGCAACCAAATAATGCAATCACCTTCACTCTGTCGTGTCTGAGTTGGTACAGAACAACGGCAAAGCATGCAGGTCTTGTTCATTGTAGCTCAAACAAATGTAAATGAGCATTTACCTTCCTCAAATCATAGTAAGGTGTGTTTACAGAGATAAAGGTGGAATGGGAACACTTCCTCATCTGTGTAGGAGAGAGCAGACTTCTTGCCAATGAAGCCTGGTGTGGTGGTGTAAGGTAAACACAACGAAACTGATCAAACCAACTCTTTCTGCACAATTGGAGGTACAGAAGATTGACAGCAATCAGCTTTCTTCAAGTACTCTTTCACAAACAGGTATGCAAATACAGGCTCTGTGCACAAAAGTGATATACATACAGTATGTCTCACTTAAAAAAGTAAGGGGGGAAAACGCCATTGTGTTAAACCACTGACTGTTGTTTACAGTGACAACATAAAAAGTAAGAGGCTTGTGTGTTTGGCAGTTTTTACTTTAATTTATATTTTCTCATTGGTCATAATTCTCAGAAAATGCATCACTACTCTTATCCTATCCTTTTATAAAAATAAAAAGTATTAGTTCAATAGTACGTAAGAGGAAATTGATTCAGTTCAAATGGATACTCTGCCTAAAAAATAACAATGATTCTTTGATATGAAATAAGGAACTGATGGCTATCAGTGGTAGAGTTTCTGTTTGTCATACCTGCCTTTAAGAACGATTGAACGAATAGTTTAATGTTTCGCTAGGCTTTAAAACCACATGGATTTATTTAGGATTTGCCTTTTCTTTCTTTGTTTTTATTTTTTTTGTTTTGTTTATTTCACATGTCATCATTGTATCTTTTAACACAATTTCCGGAGGTACAATGATCTGCAGGCCGCGTGATATGGGAAATTCCAAATAAACTACTAAAATCTTTTCAGAGCGGGCCCGAGTTTGTGTAATGGTATTTTGAAATCAGACTGAGACCACTGCAAAAACATTGCAAGAACAAAAGCAATTCAAACCAAGTCACACACTTTTTCCATCTCCATCTCGACACAAGTCCATGCAATTAATAACAATTGTTTGAATACAGCTTATACATCTTCAACCTTGGATCTCTCTGGAGAGGTTTTATCAATGACTGGGGCACACAAAACATAGATGTGTTCACCCTATGTGGACACAATAGCAGCAGGGTCATGTTTTTGAAATGTTCAGCCCTTAGAGAAGATGCCAACAGACAAAAAATGTAATTTTATTTAAAAATTAGTTTTATAAGACAAGCTCCTTATTCAACCAAGCCACTGTTTGCGTCCATTGAAATTAAATGTAATCTTGTGTGGAGAGCTGATGGCCGTGGTTGAAGGACAGCTCTTTTAGAAATGGAATGATCTTATAGTTGCACACATCTAGTGCCTTTCAATGGACACTCACACAGCCTATTAAAGTGAAAATGCTTTCTCATTTAGTGGTCTTTTTCCGATATGATACAATATCAATAATAAAATCAAATAACTATGAAGATTTGATTTGGAATACCTGTAATCCCATAAAGAATGCAGGGAGCTGAGTAGATGGAGCACTCATCTCCATTGGCGTGTAGTTCTGTGTGATTGTGTTGTGGCCTTGGATTGCTTTTTGGTGCAGGATGAACATCTGTACCATTATGTTCATTATGTTGGACTCACTGTCAGGTAGCATCCTTTCTCCATATCTCTTTCTATAGAGAGGGGGTGGGAGGGGGCTCATGATTGGCTACAGGATCTAAAGATGTGCTTGTTAAAGGTGGACGTGAAACAGGTGCAGGGGAGGAAAAAGGAGGACAAAGAAAGAGAATTCTTGATGTGACAGGCCGGAGGAGAGTTGTGTTTTTAAGTTTTTTAGTCATTTTTTTTTTTTATTGCTGTTCAGAAGTAACCGGTTTGATTTTAAATAAATTACTGAAAAAAAACTTCCTGTGGAACTTAAGTTTTTTTGTTAACAGTGGAAACGTCTTATTTTGCTGGTAACATAGGACCTCACACAACCATGTGACATTATCTCTGTGAAAATGATGCTGTGTACTAACATTGCTTTGCCATTAAAGAGTTGATTTATTTTGGCTCTCATTAAGGTTATAGTTGAAAACTGTTTAGTTGATATTAGATGTATTTTTAACTGCATTACAATGTAGGAAATCTATAAGCATGACCATAAACATTTTGATTATTTGTGGCCCCATACAATGGTGTATTTAATTGATTACAACTTAGGTCTTACTTTTGCAACTTTTGTCCTTAATCTTATTTCCATTGCTTTTGCTGAGATCTGGGAATACTGCAACAAACACCAATAAAATGTCAGTCAGGTTAACACGCAACAGTTTGTCCAATTATCTAAACCATTTTATTTGTAAGTACAATTGATAGGTGTAATCCTTCATTGGACAGTAAAACTGTGTGTACATTAACGTGCACACCTAGACCTAGAAGGTCTGTAAACTGTGTTAGATCTTTACAACTAAACTAAACTTGGCTAAACCAGGAGTTTGTTTAAAACCTTTTTGATTGTCTAGCAGGTTTTCTTCAAATCTTACATGCTTCTCCGGGCTGCGTGTACTAGTTGAACATTCACAGGATTGTTGGCAGATGTTTGTTGTTTCTTTTATACTTCTATGTATGTGAGGTTCAAGGGCAGCTGTGGCTCAGCAGATAGAGTTGCTTGTACTTTATTGGCATGACAGGTGGTTTGATTCCCATCTCTTCCTGTTTACATGTCGAAATGTCCTTGAGCAATACTCCGAATGCTCCTGATGTTAAGCTTGCCATTAAGGAGATGTGTTTTTGTTAAAGTCACTGTTGTTCAAGAAGGTAAAGTTTTCATTTCATTGGGTCTTTAACATCTAATCGACTGCCATCCCTTCCTGCTGTAACCAGGCTATTAAACAATACTGTTAGTGTGTATGTTTCTTAAGATTTTACCAAAGGAACTGACTCAGGTGTCAAACATTACCAAACAACTGTGAACTCAATATGATTTTTTTAATTCTAACAGCACCCAAAGGCAGCTGCACTAAGGAAACACACAGCATCACAAGTCTGTCCTCTTTCTGCCAGGTACAAGGGGGCCACTGGAATTCAGGGAAGGGAAAGCTTATAAGGCATCAAAATGGTGGCAGCCCCTGAAAATGCACCAGCGAGAATGTGAGTTCAAATT